>JAGPOW010003642.1:46668333-46697152 GCA_030014935.1 Caiman crocodilus
AACAGTCTCTTCCCCTTATCGTGTTTGGGTGGAGGTTTTCAAGGGTATTCCTTACACTGGCAAGAGGGTGTTCACGTTACTGCCCCTGAGAGCATAGGCAAAATGGGACTGGAATGCAATGGGCAAGAAGAGGCTGCGGGGAGTTAGGTGAATGGGGTTGGGATAGGAAGGGTTGGGGGATACCTGGGGATCTGCTCCCGCAGCTGATCTGCCCCCCTCTCCTTACAGTTCTATTTATGAATGGTAATATGCAATGACTGCTTGGGGAAAAAAGTATTTAAACTAATTGTATTCAGTTTTCAGTTCATAAACACAATTCTAGAAACATCATTTTATAATCTGTACATCTGTAGACTCAGTCCCTGAATCCATAAAATGCGAGTGTTAGGATTCAACATTATACCAACAAGTGATCACTACCGAAAACCCTTAAATAAAGCATGCTGCTTTTGAGAAGAGTGACTTAAGGAGTTTGTAACAGGTTTCATTCTGAGAGTGACTCGCACTGTTAAAGTTGCTTTACATTTCTTCCAGTAAAGCAAGCAATAATACAATAACCTTCCAGCAATGTCACAGCTCTGCTACTACCAGCCCATGATGTTATGATCCTTTAATCCATGATAGAAAGAGGAAAAAGGAAATGCACAAAATAACATCAAGGCAACATTTATTGCAATGTTCAACTACATTTCACTCCCCATCAATTTGATTAAACCTTTACATCTATTTTTAGATTGAAACATTAAAATGCTGCATTATTTCCTTTTAAATAAGATATGAAGAACAAAGAATATACAGGATTTGGGAAGAAACAACCACCCTGAAATGAACTAACGCTCAGTATAGCTGTATAGGTTTTTAGGGCATTAGCAGTTTAGAATATTGTTTTTGAAGGAAGCACAGATTCAAAAAATGCTTGAAGGGAGATAACATCAAAATATGTTCAGCAAAATATGCCCAGGGAAAGGAACATCTGCCCCTTTTGGTTTCTGAGATATAGTTATTAACAAAGGTTCCTTCTGTGTTTCAGTGCCGTCTGTTTCTCTTCTTTGTGTCATATTTTACCTTAAGTCATATGTCAAACATTTCCCCCCTATAACTGAGTCACTACTGACAGGATATCTGATTTGAAAGTGTAATTGCTTTTGTGCATTTTTATTACATTCATTTGCTAGCATACATTAAAAAAATATCATAATGGATGAAATGCAGGTAAATGAACGAAGACAATTGTATTTAATCTAGCTTATCTTCTAAATCACTTTAATTAGTTATTGGGCTGTCACCTGTTACTTCTACAGTTTAACGACTGCAAAGGATAAATACAAAAACCCACTTCTCCTCAAAAGCCAAATGATCCCCCTCTCCCTCCAAAACCTTTTCTTACACTACAGTCATGAACAAGATCTTGTTCCACTTGTTTCTTACACTACAGCCATGAACAAGGTAGAGTTATAGCACTTCTGGTTTGTAAGTTGGATGTCAAAACACAAACTAACTAACATCTGTCTTATTGAAAAATGTTTTTTTTTTTCTTGACATATTATCTAATGCCTAACAGAGCCAGAAGCGACTGGATGGTCTTATTTAGGTTGATTTAAATTCACATTTCTTTTAATGCATGTTTATAAAACCAAATCAACCATTTGGTTTTGTTGCTTTTCTACATCGCTTATTGATGTCAGATACAGTGCTTTAGCCATGCATTTGTTTGCAAAAACACAAAGCTCAATATGATTACTGCTAGCACACAAGTAGGGACAGCTGGTATTAGCAATGCAAATATTCATTTAAAATTTATGCTTGATATTTTTTTCATTTTGGACCTACAGTTTGAAAACCTTTCTAATGTTTTCTCTTCTAACAATATTGTGTGGATAAACAACAGGTGCTAAAATCCTCATTATATCTAGTGTATTATACAGTTCACAATCAGCAAATGTTCCAAGAGGCTTCACATGTATTTTCAGAAATAAAATGTGGGAAAAAAATCCAGTATATCAGTGGCAGAACATTGTTTTCTGACACTGAGGTCTTCATTAAACCTTTGCTAGAAAGATAGCTCATATCTAAAAAGCAAACATTTTGTAATGTAGATAATAAGGCGAATAGAATAATTTAAAGCAAGCACATCCTGAAAACTACAAGCTTATCTGTCTTCTTACGCTTTCAAATTGAGATACTTGCCATTAATCTATGAGATAACTTTTTCTTTTAGTTTACTTCAACACTTGTGGTATTCTTTTGAGTCTCCCTATTTTTATAAGTTGGTGACACACATCTAAACTATTATACCACAAAAATCCTTGGCTGGTACAATGGGGTTTGTGATGAATGAAAAACAGTGCCGTCATCAATGGAGAGGCAAGCAAACACTATCTATATTGCTCTGTGGTGTTGCAGGGAGCAACGAAGGGCCCATTGAAACACAGAAGGACCCACACTCTCTAGCAGCTTCCTGTGGCCCAGTGAACCCAAGAAGCAGCTCAAAGGACTCTCCAGTGAAGCCTCCCTCCTGCTAAAGGGCAAGATACAGGTGCAAACCCCTGGAAATGCCTTTTGATGTGTCCTAAGTCCCAGACTACCTGGGCATGGGTGAAACCTCCCCAAGAGGGTGCAATCTATGAACTATGTCTTGGAGTTGGTAGTGTTTAAATTGTATTTAGTGTTTTCTTTGTTTTCTTTGCCTTTGCTTCTGTAATAAATGTATCTTCTGTGTTTACACTGCTTGTGAGGAGGGGATTTTGTTTATGCAGGACCCCCTAGTAAATTACTGTTGGTTTCCCAAGTGGTCTGGATTAGGGTGGCCATCATAGAGGACTGTTCAGTTGTCCTCTATTGATATGAAACCTGACACCTTTATGTCCTCTATTCTTCTCTTGAAGAAAAAGGCATCAGGCTTCAGATCAATATAGGACAGAGTAGCAGAAAAAGAAAGTACTGCATGATGACCACCCTAGTCTGGACAGGGGCTCAAGGCAAGGTAAAGTATATTTAGACCACAAAAATAAATGCAGCCCTTGTCACTGCTGACCAGTGCACAGCAAAAGGGTTACAGACAAAATCCTATTTCACTTTGAACATCTAAATGTCACTTACCTAGCCATGTATCTAGCACTTACAAGCAGTTAGTAATCCTACACAACATGCAGTGGGGGTGCACAGGAGTCCACATGACTACAGAGCATGCTCAGTAACTTGTGCTTTGGCTGTCAGGGCAAGTATGTGTTTCCATATATGCATGACAGAGTGTCAGTCCCCAAACTGAAGTGTGGAGGAAACCCATAACTAGCAGGCGTTTGATGCTGAAGAAGGACAAGAGCCCAATGTTTCATAGTTGGTAGGGTTAGAAGGGACCTGAGCAAATTATCAAGTCCGACCCCCTGCCATGGCAGGAAGGAGTACTGGGGTCAAATGACCCCAGCAAGGTGTTCATCCAGCCTCCTCTTAAAGATCCCCAGGGTAGAAGCCAGCACCACTTCTCTTGGAAGTTGTTTCCAGATCCTAGCCGCTCTACTTGTGAAGTAGTGCCTCCTGATATCTAGCCTAAATGGTGAGGGGACTCATCCAGGAAGTGGAAGACCAAAGTTTTAGGCACTTCTCACTTAGAAGAAGCTTCAGTCTCTTTCTTTTCTGTTTCCTAGCACCAGTAAAGATTTATCCAGAGCCCTCTCAAAGGTAAGCTGCTGTACCTTGCATTTAATATTCCCTGGACAGACAGCAGTGGGGAAAATTCTGCTTTACTGGAAGCCAAGATCCAAGCTAGACACAAGGTCACCAACACATCCTCTATTTGTTCTCTTCTTCCTGGCTCCATATATCTTCGTCTGTTGTTTATCCACCCACTAGTCTTGCCAGGTTACAATTTTGAGACTTACCTTAACTTAGGTATGTTTGTACAGAGCTTCTACCAGCCTAACCAGAGTGCAGCCTCTTGATCATGCTCAGTAACTGCATAGACACTTGCAGGTCCACAGTGCATATAGAATAAGATTGCTAGCTGTTCATAAGTGCCACAGATGGCAGTTTCATGGCTTGTTCAGTGCCACTTGTGCTTGCAAAGTAAAACAGGATTCTACCCTAAAATTGTATATTTTCTTCTTGTATTTTTGTATTTAGAAAATAAATAAAGTCCAGAGGACAAAGCTAAATTGTGCTCCTGAATAACTCATCACATAATTGCCTTCAAAGGGTCTTGGGTTTTGCCCCAGGTTAGAAACTCAAATACACTTGATTGTTTTCACCAGGTAGGATTTAAGAACAATAAGTTTAAATATTCGACTAGAAGAAAATAAAATTTAAGTAGGTTGAGTTTTAAGTAGGTCAAAGTTAAGCTGGCTGGCTGTGGAAAGAAGGTCATGCTACAGAAACTTAATGTGGAAAACCAAGAGTATTCATCTTCTGTTGGCCGGAAAGGTTTGGGAAAAATTGGCATGTCTACATAAACTTACTATGCTCTGGGAACGACACTGTCAAGCATGTTGCCCTCCTTTTAGTGGGCTGCTTCTTAAACCTGAAACTATCTACACAAAATTTTTGGCAAAGGCTGGCTAGCTCCAATAAGTGCCCTGCCAAGTAACTTACCCTGAATAATTTGGCTATCCATGAGACTTTGGCTACATTGCTTCCAATTTAGGAGGCACTCCACCATAACCAAAGTAGTGAGCTTGAGGGCAAGTTTACCTTTAACTGCATGTGGGCCAGAATAAACTGGCTCCAGTATGACATGGGCTGAGAGGCTCTGGCACATTAGGCAGCTGGGATCTGTACCCAAGCCACTGTTGCTTTCCCCAGTCCCCCATTCCCCAGCAGTGGTGCAGGTACAGCTTCCAGCTGGTGGGCAACTGTGTTAGGATAAGCAGCTGGAAGCTGTGTACTCACTGCCAGTGCTGTTCCCTATCTCACTTGCCTCCCAGTTGTAGCTCAGCTGCTCATGAGCTAAAAGCTACACCCATGCTCAGTCAAGAAGGGGGGCGGGGAGCGGGATGAGGGAAGCAGCAGTGGTTCAGGTGCAGACTTTTATTACCAGGGATCAAATAAAAACGTGGGCATCTTCACATGTGCTCTGGGGTGGGAGGAGTGCATTTAAATTGAAGCAGCTTTTGGGAGCCACACTAATTAAAATACATGCAGTGTCTCATATGTTCAGTGCCTCATGCTTCAAAATGGTGGTGGGGGCACCTTACAGTTTGTTTGATGAGCTTTAGTTAAAGTGTGCCTAGCACCATTTTGAAACACAGGGATGATGAATACAAATGACGGCAAGGCTTCTGAAGCATTTTAATTAGAATGCTCCAGCAGACTCAATTAACTGAGTCTGCTCTGACGCACTCTAGTTAGAGTGCATTGGAGAAGGCGTCAGACACATGTTTAGGTGCCCATAGTTTTAAGGTTATCAGCATGTACATTGAAAATATATGATGGATGCAATTTTGAATCTGATAATTAAATATAAAAATCCATCAGAGGATTTATACTTCTGAAAGAGAAGAAATTGCAGAGTCAACGCAGAATTATGGGTAACGCTCAGTATTAATATCAGTGAGGGATTAAAGGGTATAAACTACCCTGCTACCAAATTTATCAGGGAGAGGGGAGAAAGGGGGTGAGGCAGACATCCTTGGTGCTCACCCTGGGCTCTGGAGCTTCACCACTGTGGGTTTTGTTTTTCTTTTTCTTTCATAAAATAAAGGTCCATCATCCTGCAAACTTAACCCTTCAGTCTCTGTGCACAGGCTAATGAGGTCAACCTGAGTCACAAAAATAACAACATGAACATAGTTGTCTGTGTATAATAGTTAAGAGATGCCTCGGCACAGCTTGTGTTGAGCATATTATGAGCACGGGAGCAGGGAGTTTCCCTTGTAACACAGGAAAAATTTCGGTGCAAGATCAGAGCCCGCCAAAACCTTTCAGCTGCACCAGCAAGTGCATACTTGCGATTGGCTCACGTTAAATTATGCATACGTGTCAGTCGGTAATTGGCCGCTGACCGAATAAAAGGCTTGGGCAGTGCCCACCAAGATGGAGGAGGAGAGCTAGGACGCGCATGAGGAGACATCCGCATGCATTTCTAAGACATACGCAAGGCCTGACCAGCCGACAACGACTCCCCGCCGGATTCATCCGACACCCCCATACCCTGTGTGAGTGTGAGCTTCTGTGTGCCTGAGTTCCTGTTTTGAGTTTTGTAACTTCAAGGAATGTGCCTACAGCCTAAGGACTGTAAATAAAGCTTTTCTACTTCCAACAACCCAGGTGTCTAGCTCTCTAATTCCACACTCCATCAGCGGCCCCATTCCGCCAGCGTTTCTCGGCCCCCACAATAGTAACACTGAAATATCACAATAAAACCAGGTGTCCATCACAACTGACCACTATGCATTCATACAAGCTCCAGGAGCCAATGCAAGATTTACCAGAAATGTACTTTGGTGATTGTTCTGCTAAATTTGTAAACATGTCCAGTCAAAAACACCACCTAGATGTTCCATCAATGGATTATGTATACAGACAATCACTCAAAGAAGAAGAAACCAGTACTTACTGTCTGTGCTGAGAGAGTAAAAGTGCCTCGGCACAGCCGAGTTCTCAGCACAATGCAAGTGTTCGGTTGCAAAGGATTCCCCCATAAGGGGGGAACCCTTGGTGCAATGATCAGTCCCGCCAAAGCTTGCATCTGCATTGTTTTCAGGCATGCTTTCGATTGGTTTACTGTAAATTATTCATATGTGGCAGCTGGCAATTGGCTCGCTAGCTGTATAAAAGTTAGGGCAAGTTTCCGCCCAAGCTGGAGAGAACTCCGCATACACATTGGAAGCAACTTTCACATGCATCTCAGAGCGGACTTAGAGGCCTGATCAACCACCAATGACTCCCCATCGCTGAAATCCTGATGTACCCCGTGCCCTGCATGCTCGAACAACATCAGTGTGCCACCTGATTTCTGTTTTCTACTTGTTTCTGCAACTCTATGGAGTGTGCCTACACTATATTCCAGTTGTAAGTAAAGTTCTTTTTGAATTCAACCAACAAGCTTTTCATGTCTAATTCCACTCTATCGGTGGCCCCATCCAGCCCCTTTTGGCCCCACACTTACCATATAGTAACTGGTATTCTAAGAGATGTGTTTTCTTTATACAGACATACCAAAACCTGCATTGCAGAGGTGCTTCCTCAAGTACTGCTACTTGCCAAAAAGTCTCCAGTTTGAATGCTCTAAATGTATATAGACCAACAGTGGATTATGTACACAGACAACACATCCCTAAAACACCAGATACTCTAAAATAAGAAAATATTTCTTGTACCTTCCACACTTAGTTTACATATAAGTAATTCTGCCTCTTCCACCATCTCTATGCATGCCCAGGATATCATTATAGATCATTTGTGAGAAAAGCAAATAGCAACACTTTGTATATAATTAAGTAGACCTGTATAATGTACATTAGTGAACTGACAGTCAGTTGTTTCCATTGATTTGTACATTCTATTTTCATCTTCCTTTCCTTTTAAAAAATTAGGTACCATCCACTTTTCACTGTAAATATGTTTTGCTCTATTAATTTTCTGAATGAATCATTTGCATATCCACATTTACTTTAATGATAGGTTTTCTAGTAAGTTACAACAGGTAGGGACTCTGATTCTAATGCAGATGTATCTTGAGAGACTAGTTTCAAATTACAGCGAACCTCATAATATAGAAGCATTAAAATGTATATGCAACTCATATTCACTAGTGGGCATTATACACATCTTTACATGTGCTGGGGTGGAGGGCCCATGTAATGATGTGCTGCTTTAATTAGAGCACCTCTCAGGAGCCACTCTAAAGTGCCCACCATGTCTTATGTATTCAGTGTTCCATGTTTCAAAATGATGGCAGAAGCACTTTAACTAAAGCTCATTTGAGGAGCTTTAGTTAAAGCATGTCTGCTGTCATTTTGAAGTTTGGTCATGCTGAATACATGAGATGCTATGGCTCCACTGGAGATGCTAATTAGCGTGCATTGGAGCAGGCTTCAGGCACATGTGCAGGTGCCCTATGATTCTGTTGGTATAACCATTTGAGTGTACATAGACTTTGTTCTTTAGTAGGAGTGCCATAGAAGTTATCAAATTTTGTTCAAAATGCTGAAACATTAAGCAAAGGATCTGTTATGTGAGTTGTAGCATAGTTTTAAATTCTTCCCTGTTGGGTTTTCACGAAGTTGGCCTGCAAATTAGGAAGAAACTAAAAAGAAACAAAAACATTCCCTCAAAACCCTGTCTTAATGATCACTTCTTTCTCAGCAGCATGGTCTCCTGTGAGAAAATATTGTCCTTACTGTTCTGTTGTATTAGACTAAACTAGAAACTGATCTACTTAGGAATGATGGGACAATACATGCTGAGAGAAAGTTTCAGGTAAACTCTTAAAAAGCATGCTGTGAAAATCTGGAAATCCAATGTTGGCCTATATACATGTCTGTGAGGATTAAGAGAATGGTTCATAGTCATCTGTCCTCATCTCTTCTAATTGTTTCAGTACTTCAGTGAGTTTCCTCACCAGCAAACAACAACGAAACAGCTTTGAAAAATATAGTAGAAATAGAACCATGCCTATAGAAGCTATTGCCTACCTTTCTTCTCCACAAGTGAAGAGTTTAAGATCAGAGAACCCCATGCAATTATATAGTTACACAACAAACAAAAAATATCGACTCCTGTTTTATTTATGAACAGGTGTTATAAGAAGAAATATTAGTGCCACATTTCTTTGAGACAGCTGATGTGTGAGAATAACAAGGATGCTAATTAGCAAGATTTGTTAACATGATTATGTGATACTGACACAAAATTAGACATGGGCTCAGATCACCAACTCATTTCATATAATTCACAGCAAAGCAGTAATTAGGTAAGGACTTTCTGTCTTTTTCCACTGTGGACAGGGGGCTGGGCTTGGACTGGTTGAAAGCCTCTGTTTCATGTAACAGTTTCCTGAGGAGCCTGTCTACCATGCATTTTTTGACATACTATCAAGATGGATGAACAATTAAATTTGAAGTAGGAGTGATGCATAGTTGGGTTTTGAGATAAAAATGCCATGTGATTATTGCCAAGAATTCTAGTGCTGAGTATTCATCATCTTATTTTTCCTTTCATGTCTTGCATCTCTATTCAGTAACATATTTTAGATAGGAGTAGGACCTTTCAGGTGATAGAAATCTGGATTTCTCTCATATTATTCACTGACAGCTGACAAAATGAAATATTTCTCACCTATAGAAAAAGATGACATATTGCTCATTGGGCTTATCAACACAAGATGTTTACTGTGCAGTACATTAATTAGCTATGCAGTAAATATCTTGGTATTTACATATGTCCTGTTAGGCTGGAGTAAACAAATCTACTCCATAGCAGGATAATACTGGTACACACAGTACTATGGTAGATGCTGCCCCATCTAGTAAGGGCATGAGGGTGGGTCAGTGCAGGGTCTGCCTACTGGCTAGCCTTGTTTTGAATCACCCTTGTGCCCCAACCAGTCCCACTGCAGCATATTTTGCCAGGAGCAGCCCCAAACTGGCAGGCTGACATCCAGGGCCCTCTGGTTGCTGGGCCTGCTCCAACCCGGATCAACGTGCTGCAATCCCAAGTGCATGTGCTTACTGCTCCAGAATTTATTGTTCCTGGGCACACGTTCAAATAGCAGGCCTAGGAGCATTAAACTCCAGAGCAATAAATTCCAGAGTTTATTGCTTCACATTAATCGCATGTGTTGATGTGCTCACTGACACCAATGCACACTCTAGTCTACCTGACATATATAATACTTGAAGGGACAGAAATATAGTAGCACTGACTTTCTTCTGTCCTGATAATTTTCAAAAGTATTTTATACTTGTGTAGTGCTTTGAACTAGTGAATTGCAATATACATTTTATATTTGTTATTCTGTTATTACCTAATTAATTGGTAATTAACCAATTAATTAACTGTTAACAATGTTATTCTATTATTACTTATGAATTGGTAATATTAGTATTGATGTAGGTAGGCAACTTTACATGGATACTTATGATTGAAACTGAGGGAACGTTAAGACTAAATTCTAAAAGAGAGTGTGAAAATCCAGTAGGTGCTACTTTTTGAGAATTTTGCAAGTGTCCCTTAGTTCACAGTGCTTTTCTATGTGAAAATTTTCAAGTATACTTAAAAAATGAAAAACAACCACTGATAAGAGAGGTTTCCTCCTGTTAGACTCAGGTAAACATGTTGCTGCAGTTTTCCTGCAACAATACCATAGTAGCGTCCAGAGGAGATATACATGACAATGGGAGAGCAGGTTGGAGGGGAAGGAGCTTTTCAGCCCCTGGCTGGGAGAGTCTGGGGGCTGAAACAAGTGGAGGAGTTTTGGTAAGATAGAAAGACTGGAAAAGGAACAGCTTTTCCTTTGGGGGTACTCACAGTAGTATGGGCAAGATTGGGAACAGAGCGACTACTTAACCCCTTTGAAGGGAGCAGAGAACCTCTTGTTGGTTGGCCTTCATCCCAATAAATGCCTTTACTGAAGAGTGTTGCTTGGAAGAATGGGTTGTACTGGCTCAACGGGAGGTGAAGTCCCTCTCTCAGGAGCAGAACTGGTTGTCTGCTCCTTGAGTCAGGG
The DNA here is from genome assembly GCA_030014935.1 of Caiman crocodilus. NCBI lineage: Eukaryota > Metazoa > Chordata > Crocodylia > Alligatoridae > Caiman > Caiman crocodilus. The sequence continues at coordinate 46,678,994 of JAGPOW010003642.1, forward strand.
CCACAGAAAACCAGAAGTGAGAGACTGAAAGGCCAGGGTCCCAAAAGCTATAGGAGCCTGGACTTCCCCTCTTGCTGTAGAAGCCAAGCCTAAACTGTCTTTTAGGGACTCCATCAGAGACCAGCTAAGGCCACAGGAGTCCTCAGCAAGCATCTCCTAGAGAGAGCTCTGGGACATGACCACATTGCTGTTTCACATAAACAGCATCTTTCCTGCACAGAGCCCTTCCAGACAGATGATAACATAATCTGATACATGTGAAGATCTGATTAGAGATCTTTGATCACAGCTTCACCTTTGGCTTTATGGCTACTTATGCTACAAATAATATGGGGCATTTTCTGAAATATGCCACTGTCTAGATGGAATGAAAATACTCCACAGCCATGTAAGGAATGTAGGTTTTGCATTTTTTTACCGTGTAGGTTATTATGGAAAAGCACAGTGAGAAGTGAATTATCTCATTTATATGGAAATGTGAAACAACCTTTTGCATAAAGTTTATATGAAATTGCAAACTATATGAAATATGACAAAAAGAGATTCAGTCTTCAATGCTTGCAATTCACTCAACCTCGTGGCAGATGTCATTACCATCATAGAAGTTATTTTCATTGACAAAAGGGCAGGCCATCTAGTAACCATAGGTTGAAGGGCTCATAAAGTTTGCTAGTACATGTTTAGTTTCCATTCACAGTAGAGGGAGGCTCTGCTTGGTGAGAAAATTAACTAAAGTGAAACCCTTTAAAAATATCTTTTTCTAAGGAGAAAAAAAAATCTTGCAGTGGGTGATGGATGATTCAGACAGCTGCTAAACATACTCACACTGAATTTAGTGACAGATCTGACTGTTTAGGAGAACAGAGAGTTGTTCAGGATATATCTGGAATCTGAGAAATTGTAGAAGACAATTGTCTCTGTCCAGTTATACTGAAAATCTTTTCCACCTTGAAGATGTGTGGCCCTGTAGGAATTTTTGTGTGTGTGCAAGACTCTGTTTTACCGGTGAGGAACATGACCTTTTTTGGCAAGTTCAATTCCTGATCATCCAGGATGAAATTTGAAGTGATGCGCAGCTCAAATCCTGAGAAGACAAAGATGGAGTCAGAGGTAGTCAGACAGGGAGCCTATACAGATTTATGTACCAATGCTGCCTCTTATGCAACAACAAGATACCATTTCTGTGCTCCATTTGATCTTTTTTTATTACCTTTCAAGGTAGAAGAGTCAGAGGAACCACAGGGGATCAGAACAGATACAGAGGGAGTACAAGGATATGGTCACACCCTCCTTTTGAACCATACTATGGAAACAGCAGCTGGGGATTTTTAAGTCCTTGAAGCAGGTAAGAATTGCCTCCCCCCATCTTCTCCTTTGTTCTCAGCAGCACAGCCCCTCTCTCTCCTCCCCACCCTCACCTGCTGCTACCACTCTTTCCCAATAACCCAGGGGCAGGGTGAGCTCCACACACACGTGCTTCTGACCCTCTCTAGGGAGGACACATGTCTCTGGGGTAGATGGTGCGGTTTAACAGATTCAGGGAGAAGTTGGTGGGTCTAGAAGGAGGAGGAGGAGGAGGAGGTTTCCTAATCAGGGTGCTAAGAAGAGCCCAGTCAGGGTCAGAGAGGTTTGTGAGAATGGTGCAGTTCCAGGGCTGGGGCAAACAGTAAAATCAGATTAACCCCTTCATAGATCGGGTTAACCAGATCTTGATCTCAGGCTGCTTGATTGGCTGTATGATTGAGCATTTAGATCAACCTAACCTTGGTTAAATGGGTCTAAATGTAATGCCTATAATACCCTATGCTACATTATAGTTCTCCTTTTCTTTCTCTAAGATACAGCAGCAGCCTCTCCCTGCTTCTTCTCCTCACTTTGGCCAGCCCTTTGCTGTCTCTTTTCCCTTTCTGTGTCCCACATGTGTATAATTCCTGGTTTTCTGCCTCTTCCTTCTCTCTACCTCACCTATGTCCCACTTCCAGTCCTCTCTTCCATTCACACTTTTTTGTTTCTTTGGTTTTTCACATCTTGCAGCAGTCTACATGGCACACTATATATTGGGAAACATTAGTGGCATTTATCAAGGGGTGAACCCTACTTCTAAGTATGCAAACCTTTGGAAGAGAAATACCGTATAGCTCAAGATGGATGAAAACATTTTCTTTGTTTGCTTTGACTTTGTCATCCTGGGAAGAATGCTGCTCTGTTTAAGGAGAGACTTAAATTGATTTTACCCAAAAGTGAAATTGAGACAGCAGCTTCATTAACATGGCACAAAGTCTGTGCCAAAAAAAAAGAAAGGGCAGAGTGGTTGGGATTGTGTTAATTAGGTGTGTTCTTTTAATTAGGAGGGTCTGTCTTTATAGAATGGTTTTACAGCTAGTGGGTATTTGCCCTACAGTATTTGCCCTACATGAATTACTTCAGCAGTTAAGCAAACAAGTAGAACTGTAACAGAGGTGACCTTAGATAGCCCTCAGATATGTTCAGAAACTTTCTTCTGTTCTAATGTCTTTGTATGCCTTGTATCTTTGGAGACATCATGAGGGAAGAAAAAACATTTTTCTCTTGTATCTCAGATTCTGTTCATAAATCAGTGTGTCAGATGAATATAATAATAAAAAAGATTACTGTTGTTGTTGCCTTACAGTGATGCTGTAGCCTCATCTAAATGGAACCTCATTATTAAATTTCCTTTTTTATTATTTATTATTACAGTACTCAAAAAAATAAAACAATGTACGTTGTTAATGGATTCTATGCATACTTTAGCTAGCTACAGAAAATGCAAATGATAGGCAATAATTAGCAATTACGTCCAGATGCCAATAGCAATTTACTTTTTCCAAGTGCTATAAAAATGAACCAATTAATTAATCTCCTCAATAACCTTCTCAAGTAAGAATTATCCCCATTTTACAGCTGGGAAACACAGAGGGAATTTAAGTGATCAGCACTAAACTACACAACCCCCCCCCATCATGTACACACTGAATTTCATAGTTCTTTGTGACAGAGTAAGGTACTATTTTGTAATATTTCTGGGTAAAGTGATCTCTATGGTAATGTTACATTCCTGTTTCCCTGACTTGTACATTTTTATGCCTTGAAAAATAATTCATTAACATTGCTCTAAGCTAAACCTGGGTATGAAAGCATTTCACTGAACGCAAGTATCTCAGATACTAGAGAATGGACCATCAAGAATAGAGTGCAAATTAAGGTTGAATACATACATTCAAATAATCTGGGTGAATTCTTCCACGTTGTTTTTTCTGTTAGAAAACCATACTCAAAGACTCATGTATAGAAATTTGGATGCTGAGGCCAGAAAGAGTAGAAAGCTTACACTGTGCATCTGAGGGAGGTGCAGTTCTTACATAGTGCAGCTGTGGGGGATAAGATGGGGAGAGAGGGTGTGGGTCTGTGCACACATCTCAGTATACTCTGAAGGCTCCCTTAGTCTGCCTGGTGATAGATAGCAGTAGTCCACAGTGCAGCCCTGATTAGTCAATCCCAGGCTGCCCATGCTTAGCCTGGGTTTCCCTGTGGCACAGCATGAGGACTGTGAAGGGGGAGTGCTCGGCTCCTTGCTGGAGTAGCAGTCTTCCCTGGCAGAGTCGGGGGAGGCAGGGATGCTGGAAGATTCTCTCTTCTGAGAGAAGCTACAGCCTGCATCTCCTTAGTAACCATGGGTTCAGTTGCCCTGTAGCTAACTGTTTTACAGCAGTAAAACCCAAGTTTTCTTTCTTCCTGCTTTTCTTCTTCATTCTCATGTCACAGAAATGTAGAGAAAAAGAGTGGTAGAGTGCGGAGGGACATTGATGCAAGTATATTGATGGAATTCTTCTACTTCTTGAATTCTTGGTGGGTATAGTTAATTAATGTTTAATGGATTCTATTATCAAATAACTTTACCTAATTCAGGAGAAAACAACTGAAAGCGTTCTTCAGTATTTTAGTGTAATATGAGTTTGTGCCATCCTGCTACTGTTTGCTAGTCTAGTTTGCTACTGTTTTCCACATTGATCTCTCATTATTCAGTACCTTGGGATATTTGATAATCAATTGCAAGAACGATCATTGTTTTTAAAGATTTCTAGCCTTGTTCTTAGTGTTGAATGTAAAATATATTACTCTGTAGTGGAATTCAACTTCTTGGTCTCCTGCAATGAAATTACCTTTCCAATTACTGTGTTTTTTCAAGTCTATTGTTTGTTGAGAAGATTTTGGGGGAGAAAAAAATACTATAACTAAATTATAATCTCCATGCTAAGTGATTGTCTGGGTCTGATCATATATTAAGACCACAAACATTTTCATTTTTTTAATTTGATCAGATATTAAAATATCTTGTCATTTTTATTTTTCTGTTTCCACCTTTTCTACTTTATAGCTTTAGTTTGATTTACTGGAACATCAAGGACAGAATTTTATTTTACCTAGTGGATGGCCAAAGTGCAGCTTGAGACTGACTCTGAGTTAACCAAGTAAAGTGAGTGATTTTATTGCCCCCTCTGGATGAATAAATATGCTATTATAGAAATAGGGAGATCTCTGTGTATATCCAGAAGCTGTTCCTCTTCCTTCAAATGCGGACACTTTTGCATGCACTTCAACAAAATAGCGCTGTCTTAAGTAGCACTTTGTTGACCTACTAGGTAAAACAGAATCCTGCCCTAGATTTATGGAATTTTCTCTGTGTGGCACACCCCTTTGCTACCTGATGCCCCTAGAAGTCCTGGCTGTCTACTCAACTGACCACCTCTGTGGCTGAATTGCTCACCTACCAAGTTTTGATGTTGCTAATTTTGGGTTTGGGCCCTCAGCCTACTCAGGGAGCAGTCAAGTAAGGTGCTTTACCTTGCTTCCATCATAGGCTTCTATTTTTCAGGCTCTCACAGTGGCCTATTTATGTTGACCCCTGCTCTGCTCACCAAACCAGTTTCTGAGGCTAATCAGCCCAAATCAGTCCACAGGCTTTCTCTGACCCAAACCAATACAAAGGACTTAAAATCCCAGCATGGCTTGTCAGTCCAAGCAGCCCCAAGGTCCGTCAGCCCACAATCATCACCAATGCCATTGTTTTGGAACAACCTAGCTGGGGTCTTCCTGATCCCCTTTCAGGCATACCATGCCTCTCAGCTCAAGCTCTTGTTACCAGGTTGCCTCTCAGTCAAATTGGTCTTCCCAAATTTCTTCCCACTTCAGCCTCTCATCAGGCCTGTGTAGATGCAGCTGAGTTTGTCCAGCTGTGGCCTTACTTAGGCCTACACACAGTCATATATTCTGGGATACAGTTTTACAACCATATCACAGGGCACTTAAGTGCCTGCTCCTAGAAGAGCAGAAACTGCCTGGGAAGAGCCCAAAGACTGAGACAGGAGCCCAGGTGCAGGTTGCCATGGTATCTAACTAATGAGGCAATTAGCCTGGCCCTGCACCTGGTCAGCAGGCCAGAAGGGCAGGGCTTTGGGCCCATATAAACCCCAGGACAAGAACTAGGGAGTTCAGTTCTCTGCTGGTGGCCAAGGGGAAAGGAGCCCTCCTAGAATGAGTAAAGGGAAGAGGCCTGATTAAGTTCTGTTCCTAGTAATGCAAAGGGGCAGAGCACACCTTCTGCAGTTTGTGTTATGTTACAGGCCAGGGGCTTATGTTTTGTTTGCCATTTAATAACAACTGGTGGTTTGGGCGAAGCTATTTGGGGAAGGAGGCAGCCTCATTGGGGGCCCATGGCAGAATGGAGACCCCAGCACCAGTGTGGGCACAGCATTTGTGGGTAAACAGACCCCGGCACCAGTGAGGGCACAACACAAGGGGCACAGAGACAAGGGCTGCGGAGAGCCCAGTGCCAAGAGACACAGAAACAGGGCTGCAGAAAGCCCAGCAAGAACAAGGGTCTGTCATAGCAAGGCCTGGGAAAGACAACACTAATACCATCTGCGAGGCTTGGGGCATGGCAAAGGGGCGGTTGGAGTCACACATATAGCCCTAACGCCGGGGACCAATGGGACACAGGGAAGTCCATCAGGACCATGTCCAACCAGATGTGAAAGCAGCCTACCTACATTACATTTTCATCAAGATGTGGTGGGCAAGAAAAGAGAGTGTCCATCAGGCCAAATTGGCACAGTCAAGGGGCCTTAAAAAATCACGACGGGGGTCTCTAAGGATGGTGGTGACAGAGCATTTTCCCTTTCTACTGCTAAGATCCTTCTGTCAAGAATTTCCTGCTGTTTGGGTTATATAGCCAGCAAGAGCAGAGCTCCTGGTCTTAAAGACAAAGCTCTTTCTCCCTTTCTGTAATGAAGTTAGGGTCTCTCATTAAAACCATTCATTTGGTGTTCTATACTTTTTACTGCAATTTCACTTTTAATTCAACTGCTATTCCAAGGTTAAATTACACTAAATTGCACTTTTTTGCTAATCACTCTCTAGCAGTGGGGAACACTGCTGGAAAGTAACTGCACTTTCAAAATAAAACATTTTGTGTGCAATGAGTGGGAAACTACACAGCAGCAGGGAACACTGATGGTGGTATTGTTGAACACTCCCACCATTTACAACTATGTAGAGAAATGCTGTGGGCCAGTAAATGAATATTGCACACAATAGTTTTATTTTAAAAGTGCTGTTACTTTCTGAAACACTCATATATGCACTGTTAAAACCACATGAACATATACAATCCATTAACAAACACTTTTCATAAAGAAAGTTGTGTGAAGACTTCATGTTACTTTGTGAAACATTTGCATACTTCATTTACAGGCCACCTGTGACACACAAGTAGTAACTAGCATTCAGGGATGCTAACTAAATCTACTTACCAAGAATCTTCACACTTTGAGTACTGCAAAAATGATGCTTTATATAAACAGAATAGAAGGAAGTGTATATTTGTCACTCTTTAGTAGGTTACTGCTGACATGAAGGTAATAAACTAAATTAAGATCAAGCAAAGAGTAAAATGGTGGTGGCAATTCTTTACCAATTAAAATAACTCTTGTAATTCTTAGTTAACTGAAATATATGTAAATTATCAGCATTTCACTATTCCTCCTGAGAAATCAATTGACTTCTGGAAAATGAAATAATACTTGTTACCTTGAAGGAAAGAAAAGGTATAGCAGCTGCAATTTCAAAATGCAGCACATTCTAAGAAAGAGAACAAGTTGGTGAATGATTATGTTAACCTGTTCAAGGAAAAATGAAACAATTACATGTTATGCAAGTTTCTTATGGGTAAAACCATTAAAAATAAACAGCAGGATTGATGAGGATTGATTGTGGATGGTTCATTTATTTTCCATTTTGTTGCTATGGAAACCTATTTGATATGAATAGTGGTTTGTACATGGTATGCATCTGAGATGCTGACTGAAAAAGAAAGAAACATGTTTCAGAGTAAGAAGCAAAAATGGACTTAAGGGCAAAGAGCATTTAAAAAAAAATTGTGTAAAATGTATCCAGTGAAGATGTCATGGATACCTAGATCAATGGGTGCCTATCTTTAAGAAAGAAGAGGGGGGTCCTTCCCACTCAGTCAAGGACAATGAACATGTAGGGAACAAAGAAAACATTTTGAGGACACGCTCAAGGCGAACTTAAGACATGTGGCATTGACAACACAAATTAGGACAAAACTAACCTGGGACAGGGCTACATGGTGACAAGACTTGAGAGAAAGTACATCTTACTTTGAGGAAAAACTGTCTTGGCCAAGAGGCAGAAAAATGACAGAAATGGAAGGAAATGAAACAAGACTGCGAATCTGTGATCCAATCTTCCCTTTAACTACCACCTGTGGCATTTGCCAGAGTCAGTGGCTCCAGGATCAGCCTTCTTAGGCATCAGTGGACTCATTCATCCCAATACTTGACCTCCAGGAATGATCATCCTTAAAATCCTGAGGGATAGCTGATGACTGCTAATAATAACCTTGCATTTAAAAATTTTACAGAAGGCCCAGAAATACTATTAGTACTGAATGGACATAAAAATTTACTCAGGACAAAGTCGTCAGATACCTTATTCTAGTCTCAGGAATAAGGCAGGTAAGAACAACATTAACTAAAAGATAAAGTCTCTACAATTAGTATTTCTGTCTTTGTGTGGTCACAGGCAAAAAAAAGTCAATCATTGATCCCACTAAAAAAAAAAAAAAAGTGTCACAGAAGCCTGCAGTGGAGATAGAGATTAATACCATGTCCAATATTCTTTTCTATGCTGTGCTATCCATTTTTACTGTTATCTATTGTGCTATCCATTTTCTCTCATTTCAAATGGACAGATGCTAGGCAAGACATATTTTCCTGGCCCTGCATGACTTTCTACTATTCCAGGAAGAAATAAATTGATGATTCAGGCAGACAAGAAGTTATAATGTAGGGATTATGGATATCCATGGGAAGGCATAAAATATTACTAGAGTCCACAAAAAAAGGAATGCATCTGTTAGCAATTCCAGGCATGCATTCTCTGCTCAGTACATGAAGTTCTGGGTAGTATCAAACTGGTCCAAGGTAGAAAATATTCCACATTGCAAGGCATCATGAAGAATGAATTATTGAGAAATCACTTATGATCCCATAGCAAAGATCTGATGAGTCAACTTGCAAGGGGTAGCATAGTATAAGGCTGGAAATATGATATGATGTGGAACACTTCCATAAATGCTACACATATATGATGGATATAGGGAACATCCCTGCTTTGCATGGATAAGATCTCCTGCATTTGCTGATTTGCTGTAGTATTTAGTCTGTAGTGCTGGTTTGTCAAAGAGCACTTGTGCCTTGAGACAAAGTAGAGGCAATCATTCAGACTGTTTTGAACTGAAGGGCATATATATTTACAGTGTGGTGTCATGAGAAGGCTTGAACCTTGAGATGATCAAGATGTACTCCTCATTATGAGGCTGGGATGTCTACCATCAGTATTTTTGTAAACAGAGGAACTGAGACAGCTAGCTTTTGGTGATGAGCAGGAGTAAGCCTCATCCTTGACGTGAACCAGTTTGTTTGGAAGGCTGGGTCTGTATGGTACTGTATTAAGTGGAGTGGGAATCAGTGGGTGTCTGGTTGGGTCTCTTATGCACTCCAGAAGAAGAGGCTCCAAGACCAGATTGTACAGCATTATGAATTGTTTGAATGCCTCTATGTCAAGTAGCACCACTACAGGTGTTGAGAAAAGCAGTGTGGAAAAATATAGCTCTCCATTCGAACAATCTTGGCACTCAGTCTAGTGGGCTGCTGTGCACAGTGCTGGTGCTGCACTGGAGGGAACATGGACCAAGTGAAACAAAGGAGACATTGGTTCCGACACATGCAGAAGAGACTTGAAGCTGTAGATCCTGAACAATGAGGCTGACTGTGGGACTTATCCTATTGCTTTGGGCACCTGATTGTGATACATACCTAGATTTCCTTTCCTTCACTTTTCTGATGCATCAAATTTGTGGAAGAGTGAGGTGTGTAAAAGGAAGACACTTTGAAGGAGGGAGAGCTGGAGCTGACTGCTGCTAAGGTGGGATGATCTTTTCAAGGCTTTTTAGAGGGTGAGGTCTATGTAAAAGAGGGGTAAGAAAAATACAGCCCTCAGGCTGGATCTTTGTCCAGCCTGCAGCAGATCTCCTAGTCCCACCTGGACCCAGCTTCATCCTGTCATGGCACATCCTGCTGCCCCCTGGGTATGCAGCTGGCCTGGGGCAGCTCTGTATCTGGACTGTGTTTCTAGGCAGCAGCAACTCCTTCCGGCTGCTGCTCCCACTCACTGGCCCTAGCCCTGTGCCATCAGTAGGGACTCACATGCGCAGCCCTAACCCAGCACAGTCCCAACCTAGTGCACTCCACATCTACTCTGGACTTACCCATCCAGACTGAGCAACAGTAGTAACTGCTGGGCAGAAACTGTTGCTCAGCATGGCCAGAAAGCAGCTCTTCCCCATCACTGCTTCCAGGTAGTTCTTGCTGCAGCCAACCAGAGCCCACACTGTGCCGAGCTGCCCAGTGTCTCTGCCACCATCACTGCTGCCCAGGCTACCCAGAGGCTGCTCTGCACTGTCACTGCTGCCTGCTGGGCAGCCCAGGGTGGACAGTGATGGCGGTGGAGATGCAGTGCAGCCCAGTGTGGCACAGACTCTGGGCAGACAGTTTTTGCCTGGCACCTGCTTCTGCTGCTGCTCTGTCTGGATGGGTGAGTCCAGAGCAGGAGTGGGGCATGGTGGGTTGGGGCTGTGAGCATAGGTCCCTGCTGGTACTGCTGTTCATAGTGGTGGGGAGGCACTGCAGGGCTCATGGATTCTGGGCTGTTGCAGGATAGGGGCAGGGGCTGACTATCATGAGACATGTACTCAAGGAGTACATGTAGGCAGGCTCCCATATATACCCCACCGTACCCTCAAACCCTTCCCCACAGCCGCACACTCCCTCATGCACCCCCCACCACACAAACCCCCTCCCACACACACATCCACTCACCTCTGTAAGGAGCCCTATGCACATACCCCACCACACACACGAACCCCATACCTCATCCACTCACACCCACCCATACCCACCACACCTCTCCACACACCCCCACAATATAAAAGAGTAAGTCTTCCTTCAGAGCTATTATGCAATGATCTCTATATATGCAATTCAAATGCACACAAATCAAGACAAAAACAGTTTTTTTCATAAAATTAGAATATGTTATTGTAGATGTTTGACGTTTTAGTATACAATTTATTTTGTTTTTTTTTCCTGGTTCCACGATGGCAAACCCCCCTGCAAATAAGGAGTTATTCCAGGAGCAAAGGGAGGAACTTCCAGTGGCAAAGGTCAGGGAGTGGGACATCTGGTCCAAAGATGATGACCAGGGACTGGGGTGTTTGTCAGGGGACCCTCAACAGCTCACCAAAACTCATTATGCAGCTCTCCAGCTGAAATAACTGCCTGCCTCAATGTAGAATTTTCCCCCTGGACTAACTCACCTACTTCCCTGTTCTTGATGGTCCTACAGATGATTAAGAAACTTACCAAGCCATGGTTTGTTATGTGCTTCTCTCCCAGGCAAATTCCGGTTCTTTAAATGTGGCAAAGGACACCAAAACAACTGTTCGTTTTTCTTTTAATGAATGGATATCCTCGTTATACCCCTATGCAGACTCTGAAACTAAAATCCAATATTGAATGCTTGCTAATTAGATGGATAGCCCTGACCAAAAACAAAACAAAACCCAAAAACAAATAAAACCCCCTCAACAACATACAACACTTGCTGATATCTAGGACTGAGAAATAAAGAGAATACTTCTGATTCCTCTCATATAGCCCATTTTGTGCTAGCCAACTCTTGCTCATTTCAGTGGGTATATTCCTGGTTTCTAACCAATGCAAGATCAAAAAACAAACCTATTAACTGCAGAATGAAGAGTTAAATGAGACGTTTAAGGCTAATTAATAGTTGTATTGTGACAAAATCACCTTCCAGGCCTAGTACTATTATGGCCCTGCCCTCATCTCTGGGCAAACTGCCTGACTTGCTCACGTGTAGTGTGGTGGGCATGCCTTGTTGATAAATGATTACAGTGTAGGTGGGAGGCTGTCCTTTGTGCACCAAATAACTGTGGGCAATCAGTACACACTCCTACCTCTCCTACACATGTCACATGCCCCACTGATGTTTTACCATATGATGACACTCTAGCTCAAGGCCGGGCCAAACTGGGCACACAGTTGTATCTTTATCATACTGCCTGCTTTGGAGCCACACACACATCACCCCTCTCACTGGGACCTCTTGTGCTCCACCAGATCTCACCCAGTGTCTTGCATGCAGCCTATCCAGGCCACACACACTCCTCCCTACTCCATGGAAATCCTCGGGCTTTACTCTCCACCCCTCAGTCAGCCCTGGTGCAGTCTTTTGGGCCTCTCCCATGACTCTCACATGAACAAGACTGAGCAATTGCTCAACTATGGGCCTATGCCCATAGTTGACTATGGGTCAACTATGCCCACAGTTGACTATGGGTCAATTATGCCCCTGGCCCCTCACTGGATTACTATTTCCCTTCCTCAGGCCACAAGTCTGTTCCTTTACACTAGGGCCTGGAGTTGTCCACCCCTTAGGACTCAGCTGCTCCTCTCTCAGCTTAACTGGCACCACAACTCTGGCCTGCAACTCTCAGGGCCCAGGATCTTATACCTCCTTGGGCTCAGCATGCACATTCAGCATGCCTGGCCCACCTTCAGGGTCCAACACCCCATAGGATTCAGGTACAGCTACTCTGCATGTATGACCCCTCACCCCACTCTCCTAGTAACCCACCCAAAGGTGGGGGCAGGGGTTTAAGCACCTCAATCACTTTACACTGGGTAGGTTCTTAGCCCTGGTATTTGAGTGGTCCTGCCCTATCACAGGCAGGCCCACTAGGCCTCCCTATCCCAGCAGGGTGCAGTTTTAGGTCATTCCCAAGATCAATGAAGCCTCCTCCTTCCCCACAGTTTCTCCCTTACCTCCAAGATATTCCTGGACCAGGAGCTCTGCCAGGCAATGTTACTCCCAGCTAGCTGATCTCAAAATGCTCTGCTCTTATAAGAGAGCTCTCCAAAGTGACCACTCCAAAATGGCTGTTTTCATTAGCCACTTGGCAGCTTCCTGCTCCATCTCTTAAAGTGACAGACACCCTAAAGGGTGTTTTGTCACACATATATTGTCATTGCCTTTCTTGGGGGTGTCACTTGCTGATAAACTTGTGTAGACTTGCGTAAATTTCAACTTTCCATAAGTTTTAATTTTATTGTTATACCATGAGCCAGGTTCTACAAGGTTGTGACTTCAAAGGGACTTGAGGATCCTTACAATATCAAGCCTTAGATGCACTCTTGGAAACTGGTTACATGCATTTTCATCTATTTTTTTTTAAATATTGTTCAAGGTCTGGGACAGAAATTCCATAAACCAGCTTGACCTCAGTTAAGTCTGAGACTACAGTCAATGACATTTATCTCCAACTGGCTGGAAAGATTGAAGTCCAGAAGCTGCATCCACATAGTTATATATATAGTCATATATAAACTATCTACAGATCAATTATGTTAAAAGTTTGAGTGCTTTTAAATCTGAAGGTAAAAATGACTATTACCAAAAATTGTAAGGTATCTTTAAAAATGACATACTAGCTTCTTTTATCCATATGTGTCACTGAAAAATTCACATAGCTAACCCAAATAAATCAAGATATTTTGTCTGTAACCTAACACTAGTGCTTGACTAAATATTGCCTATCTAGTACTTGAGACTAGGCTTTTAATCATAAAATGCACATTTGATGGGAAAGAAGGAAACATTTGTCACCCTGTTTTAAATCAGTCAGAGCTATAAACTATTAGCAGTAATTTGGTGAAACTGAATTTGTGAGCAGAATGAAGATAAGATGCTTAAAATTATGTAAATATATATAATTTAAAGCATGCTCTTGCATTTCATCACCTGGCTATTATTATTACATACTGGGTAAATAATTCACTAATTTAACTGTTAAGATTCAATTGTTCATGAAAGATGCAATTAAATGCCATTGTTCTTTATGAAAATTAAAATGAAAAATTAAATTCATAAGGCAGTAAAGTTTGGTAATCAGTTTTTAATGTGCATTTTCAGTTATTTATTAAATTTTCATTTCTGGTCTTCTTTATGCTTTATAATGCAAAGACCTGAGATGCATTTTCCCCTAAATGAGCCTCATTTGGAATATGATTAATATAGGAAAAAGCTGCATCACATTACAAGGTCAGTTTGATCAACTGAAATAGCTAGCACAGTCCTCCAGCCAATTATATTGCCCAATGATAATAAGAGGACATTTATCTTTTAAAATTAACTTACACAACAGAGCCTCTCTGGAAATCAGCCACAGAGATAAGCCAGATGAGTACTCACAAAATGGCACTGCTCAACTAATAAGAAGAAAGAAACCAAACACTTATCATATGTCTTCGCTCAAGTTTTTTCTTAGTTCTTAGTAGCAAAAATGATTCGAGTCATTGAAATGATTAGATTGTTAAAACTTTCCTATTTTTTATTGAAACTAATTAGGATATTTGATTATGTTGATAGTGAAGAACAGCACAGAAAGAAAGAACAAAAATGCGTCAACTATCTGCCTATAAATAAAGACAATCATGCATAAAATGAGAATGATATTTCTCCAAAAAAGACAGCAATCCATTGAGGCAGACTAGAGAAAAAGCACAGTACATCAACTAGAGATTTAATTTAAAAAGATGGAATACCAGTAGGGGCTGCTTAGTTACTTGACCCACCCACAAAGTTACACTCTACTATCAAGTTGCGATAGTAACACAATCACTGAAGAAACAGCATTACTTTTACTGATTCTAGCAGTGTCTAAGACACGCAAGATCCCCATTTTTCAAATATCCAGGAAGGATTTTTTGATCTAGTGATTTTGTGAAAACAAAGCCCTTCATGTTTTTCTGTGCTACCCAACTTCCCATTTTTGCTAACCTTTTGTAAAGGTGTGTTCTCTTAGACATCAGGTTTAAGTGATTTACACTGGTTTACACTAACCAGGAGGAAATGTCTGTGTCCCCTGGAGCAGCCACACTTTTAATCAAATATTGCCCATAAATCACATTTACAACTTTCAGAGCTCAATCAATAGGATATTTTATAGTTTGTAACAAAATTATCTTGAAAGAAGTAGAAATATAAGAAAGATATAGCTGAGGAACCACACACATCTATGCTCTGCACTCTGTCTACCTTTAGGTATTAACTTGCCAATTTTAACAAAGAGTGATCTGTCCCAGAACTCTAATGCATTTATGAGCTATGCATAGTTGGCTGCTAATGAAGCATTCTAGTAGGTCATGATCAATAGTACCAAAGCACAGCAAATTTCCTATTTCATTTTACATTAGGTTAGGGACAATTATTAATATCTTTCTCATTAAACTTTGGTTCTCATGAGCAAAAGTTTTCAAGGCTTTGCTAACTGAACACTATTAAATTTGTTTGATGCTCTCTCACAAGTAAATTAGGGAATTTGAGGGACTTCTCAGAGCTAATTCAGTTACATGTCTTCCTTAACTTCAATTTGCATATTTAACGTAGGAAATTCTTCACCTTGTGTTTATAGATGCATTTAATACCTATTGTATATTTTCCTTCTTTTTAATGCAGGCAAAATATATTGTTTCATACAACACACAAAAGTAACCACTGGGGTAGCACATAATATAAAAGTGATGTACACATTCTACAAATCACAAGTAAAACACTTCTTTAACATTAGTGGTCTATTTAAATTACATATTATGAACACTCTTTTTCATAACAACTAGAGCATACCATGGAAGAAGAGAATTTGACCTACTATAACCAGATGTTTTGAGATTTGCTTCCTATTTGCACTTTGCATTAATGGTGCACGCATACCTCAGGGGCATGATCGTAGCCTTTTGACTTGCTTAAAATAGTGCCAAAGCACCATGAGAATTCTTGCACCCTCTGCTGAGGGCAGAAAGACAAAGTGTGAAAATCATTATTCAGTTTAATCTCAACTTCACAATTCCAGAAGCATAGCACTGAGAAGGAGTAGATGGAGGCTGAGTTGCAGAATATAGATATGGACAGTATTTCAAATAAATAGCTATGGGTAGGATGGTTCTGCTTTGAGCAGGGGCTTGGACTAGATGACATCCTGAGGTCCTTTCCAGCCCTAACTTTCTATGAAGGTAAGTTATTTATTCTTTTTCTTTGGATAATTGTCCATATACAACACAAATGATAATGCCCAAGCAGTGAACAGAAGAAGGAGGAGCTCAAGATCTTAGGAACGTCCTTGTTAATGTATCCTTGGGTATTAGGGTGAATCTGGGGGTAGGGGAGGTGCAGTCAACCTCTCCCCCTCTCTTCCCCTTTAATTCCTGGTCCAACCCAAGTTCAAAACCCACTGCCTGGCAGTGGCAGAAGCATTTCTATTGAGAAAGCATTGAGGTAGACAATTGATTCATATCTTATTGTAAATCTACCAGATTCCTTCTGACTGCTCCATTCCATTAACAATCCACTCTCCTTTTTAATGATTTTGATGATCAGTAAGGCTGTGCAAACTTTCACCAGCTGTTTCATTTCAATGCTGTTTTGACTCTTTTTGTGCTCAAAACAGTGAAATTGAAATGAAATGAAGGGCTTTGAAACAGGCTTGAAATGAAATGAGGCCAGTCAAAACCTTTTGAAAGTTTTGAAAAGTTTTGAGTTTCAAAGCAGCAGCCAGGTGGTGAGAGGCAGGGGAGAGCCAGGGCTGTGCTCTGAGTGGCTTTGCAGCCCCATGTGACTTGGCCTGGGGGAGCAATGCAGTCCTGGCTCTTCCCACTTCCTGCCACTGAGCTGCAGTCCATGGGGCTGGCAGAATTGATTGGAGTTCAGTGCCAGCTCGGCTTACCTCCTGACACTGGGCTGCACTCCCATTGGCTCCACCAGCCTCATTGAGCCCAGCCCAGTGGCAGGAGGTGGGCAGAGCCAGCACTGTGTTCTGCTTTCCACCACCGGGCTGAGTTCCATGGGGCTGGAGCCACTGGGAGCTGAGGCCAGTGAAGGGAGGTGGAGCGCAGCACCAGTGGTGTATGCTGCCTCCCTCCATCAGGCAGCAAGCCGCTAGGCGCTCAATCCACTGGAAGGGGCTGATGTACAGCACTGATGGTGCATGCTGCCTTCCTCCACAAGGCAGCGCTCCACACCTGCATGCCAGCCTCCTCCACCAGGCTCAGCATGGGCTCAGCTTGCTGCCCATCTCAGCAAGCTGAGCACAGGATCAGCTTGCTGCCTGGTTGAGGCAGGTGGCATGCACCACCAGTGCTGCATGCCAGCACTGTCCACTGGGCTCAGCACCCAGCAGCTCCCAGCCCCATGGAACTGAGTCCAGTGCAGGGAAATGTAGCGCAGTGCCAGGGCTGCACTCCACCTCCCTCCACTGGGCTCAGCTCCCAGTGGCAGCAGCAGCCTCCCACCCACTCCTCCAGGAGGGGTCTGCCAGACTCCTATGAGGGGGAGGGTGAAACTCGAAACAGTGTCAAAACAGCAAAATTGTTTTGATTAAATGAAACAGAGCAGTGCTTTCAAAATGAAACTAAACTCAAGGTGAAACACTGTTCCTTTGAAACAAAAAAACAGAAGTGGAAGTGAAATGGTGCTGTTTCACACAGTCCTAACAATCAGCTAATCAAGCTAGCCTTTCTTCTGTAATTCTGCTATCTGTTAGCTGCTCCTAGTAATGTAGCTCCTATTTCACAGTCCTGCAGGCTGTTTTAACTCTAGATAGAAACTTTAACTCAGGTGTTGAAATGTTAATTCAGGTGAACTTTAGTTTAGGTGTGGAAATAACTTTCAGTACAGCATTGGATGAATGATGCTCAAGAAGACTAGATTTTATTTTATGAATTTGGGAAGAAAAATGATTTCCTGTTAATTCTAATGACTACAGGACAAATGAAACAACATCTTTTGATAATTTTTACATAATTTGTTGTGTTTTCCTACATTTTGTGATACAACAAATTAATTCAATTCCTATAAAGTTACATTTGTTTATTCTTTCATCTTAAACAGAATAATGTAACTCTAAGTAGTAAAATTTCTAGTTTATTTTTCCTTGGAAAAAAATAAGTGTTGTATTATATGTGAAGATAAACCATACCATCTACACCCCCCTTTTCATTATAGTTCTCAAGCACATAAATAAGTGTCCAGGTGAGAGTGTCCAGGTGAGATATATGTAATAAGTGTTTATATGGTATATGTGATACATATATGATATATGTAATAAATGTCCAGGTGAGATATGTCAGAACTTCAGCTGTCATAACCTAGTTGAATAAACTCTGAGAGTGCATCCAGATGGAATCATAGAAAATTAGGATTGGAAGGGGACCTTATGAGGTCACCTAGTCCAAACCCCTGCTCAAAGCAGGACCACCCCCAACTAGATTGTCCCAGCCAAAGCTTTGTCTAGCCGAGACTCAAAAACCTCCAAGGCGGTTTTTTTGCATTTTGAGCCGGTCCAAGGCGGTGATCCTCCCCCTTTATGCAGCGTTGGTCAGGCCGCAGATGGAGTACTGTGTCCAGTTCTGGGCGCCGCACTTC
>JAGPOW010003642.1:46697252-46714432 GCA_030014935.1 Caiman crocodilus
TGTGACCCCAGCACTTGTTCCTGCCATTGGCAGGGGGTCAGACTAGATGGCCTGCTCTAGGCCCCTTCTGACCCTAGGTACTATGAAACTATGAAACTATGATCGAGCTTCCACCACTTTTCTGGGTAATCTGTTCCAGTGTTTTACTACCCTCCTAGTGATGAAATTCACCCTGTCTACTATAAACTTCACTTGCTGTAACTTGAGACCACTGCTGCTTGTTCCGTCATCTCCCACCACAGAGAACAGTCTAGCTGTATCCTCTTTTGAGCCCTTCTTTATGTAAGTGAAGGCTACTATTAAATCCTCACTCAGTCTTCTCTTCTCTAGACTAAATAAGCACAGTTTGCTCAGCTTCTCCTCATAAGTCATGTGTCCCAGCCCCTGAACCATTTTTGTTGCCTTCCGCTGGATTCTCTCCAATTTGTCTATATCTTTTCTGTAGTGAGGGATGCAAAAGTGAACACAATACGCCATATGTGGACTCACCAGTGCTAAATAAAGGGCAATAATTGCTTCCCTTGACCTAATGGCAACACACCTACCAGTGCAGCCCAGTATGCCATTAGCTTTCTTGGCAACAAGGGCACACTGCTGGCTCATATTCAGCTTATTGTCCACTGTAACAGATGATTGCGCACATGCATTTCTGCAGAGACAAATAGCAGTGACACATAATTGTCACCAGGGAAGGCTCCTGCATGTGCATGGTAAATTACCTTGGGTGGGGCAGGAGAAGCACCTGGGCTGACTCTAGTAGTCTTATTGGAGGCCCTGTGGGCCTCCTGGGGCTGTAGCAGCAGCAATATAGGAGTGTGGAGCCTGGCCAGCAGCTGGAGCCTGGCTCTGGTCAACCAGGCTCGTTTTGGGTGGTATATGGGTGCCCACCCTGCACAGGAAGTGCAACAGTGGCACACGCTGCCCCACTTTTTTCCTGCAGTTTTTTTAGATACTGTGATTTCCTGGTATCTTAATTTTGCCTCTGTGCAGGAAAGATGCAGTGCAGCAAATAGATCCATGTGTGCTATGTGTGCTACACAGTGCCTTAGAAGACCTAGAAGCAACCGCAGCCCACATGTTCCCACTTGTGTGGATGCTGTTTGAGAGTCAATGCTTAAATAGCACTTTTCAGATGCTTATAGATTTCTCTTAGGATCACAGGAAAGTAGAGCTGGAAAGGACCTTAGAAAGTCATCTAGTCCAACCCTCCTGCTCAAGGCAGGATAATCCAGTCAAGTGTATAACCCGCTTTTTAAAAATTCCAGGCATTGAGATTCTGTATTGTCTCTGGGTATTCTGTTTGAAAGTTTTACCACCCTCATAGTGACATTTTCTAATTCAAACCTAAATTCATTCTGCTACAGTGTGAAACCATTGTTCCAGACTGCTCCCTGTGGCCACATAAAATAGTCTATCTCCATCCTCTTTATAACTGCCCTTTGGGTATTTGATGACTGTTATGAAATTCTCCCTCCAAACTAAATAATCCTTGATCTTTCAGCCATTCATAAATCAGGTTTGTAGGTCTGTAATAAGTTTAATCACTCTTCATTGGGCTCTTTTTAATCTGTCCATACATTTCTTGAAATGTGGGGTTCATAATTTCACACAGTACTCCAGGTAGGCTTCATCTGGGCCAAATAGATTTTAAAAAATACTTTCCTTGGTTTGCAAGTGACAATCCTATTAATACAATTCGGTATGCTGCTGGCTTTAAAAAATCTGAAACAAGATCACATAGTTAACTCCCATTCATCTTATGGTTCACTGTAACCCCCAGATCCCTGACTCCAGTATTACAGCAGAGCCAATCATTCCCAAGTCTATATTTAGGCATGCAATTATTTCATTCTAAGTGCAGGTTATTCTAGATCCTAGCCCTCCCAAGTAGACATTGAACCACTGATTGGGCCAGTTAAACTCTCATTTAGTCTGTATTTTCTTACCTTACTAATGAGAATAGCATGAAATGCAGTTATAGAGTTATTAAAAACCTCCAGCTTTGCTCCCAGCAGGAGCATTGGCACACCCCAGTCAAAGGCCCCATCCTTGGCTGTAGTCAGCACTCAGTGCCACTGAGAAGGGCTTAAAAACACCCTGACAGATGTAGCAAAAAGGCAGGGATGGGATGAGCAACTAGCAACAGCAAAGCCCAAAAGCATAGGAAATACACATGGTAGAGCATAGGGATAGCTACCTAGATCATCACCAACCAGTGACTCTCCAACCTCTTCTTGAACATCTCCAGTGGTGAAGAGTCCACAACTTCCTAACACAGCCTGTTCTACTGCCTCACTATTCTAACAACTCAAATAACTACCCTTTGTCTGAGGCTGTTGAACCAGTCATGTCTGTACCTTATGGTAGTTTTATCCGGTCCACAATTCTCCAATTTGCTTTTGAGGAGGTTGCATGGAAAAACCTTGCTGAAGTCTAGGCACATTATATCTACAACATTCCCTTTATTCATCCAAGGGGTTACTTTGTCAAAGATCAGTTTTGTTTGTCATGATTTATTTTTTCATAAATCCATGCTGGCTGTTTGTGATCAGCCTTTCCTCCTCCAGATGCTTGCAAATGGTATTCCATATGTTCCAGTAACTTCCCAGGTTGAGGTGAAATCAATTGGTCTGTAGTTCCCTGGCCCCACCTCCTTGCCTCCCTTTTTTTAAAAAAGGGCACTACATTCACCTTTTTCCAGTCCTATGGTATCTGGCCTGTCTCGCATGACTTCATGAAGATCATTGCCAAGGACTCTGAGATCTCCTCTATCAGTTCCTTCAGAACCCTGAGATTAAGCTCATCTACCCCTGCTAACTTGAATTAATTCAGACACAGCAAGAGCTCTCCAAGAGACTGTTTTGCTATTTCCTCCTTCATCTTTCCCTCTTCCTTGTCCAGATAATCCCTATTAGGTGTCTGGCAAGCTTAATTTTTCCTTTGTGAAGACTAAGGCAAGGTAGCTGTTGAGTAGCTCTGCCTTAATTGCATCTTTGGTTAGGAGTAGCCCCTGGCTTGTTAACATAGGACCCACAGCTTCCTTGGTCCTTTTGTGGGTAACATACTTATAGAACCTCTTATTGTTATTCTTAACCTCCTTTGCCAGGCACAGCTCATTTTTTATCTTTGTCTTCCTGAATTTGTCCATGAAGGTTCCTGGTATTTCCTGGTATGTTTTCTTGAAGACCTGCCCATTTGTCCATTGCCTGTATGTTCTCCTGCAGTTGAAGTATTTTAGAAACTCCTTTTTCAGCTACATTAGTCTCTTGCCATTCTTCTTGTGCTTCCACCATGTTGGGACAGTTTTTTGTAGGGCTTCTAATACTGTGCCCTTTAGAAGCTCCCAGCCCTTCAGGCACCTTTCTCTAACAGTCTCTCCTTCCCTGACACCATGCTTGTTAGCTTCTTGAGTTGGATGAAATCCATCTTCTTGAAATCTGTCATCCTATTTTTCATGACCTCATGCTTTCCCTGCCCTAGGATCTGAGATTCTATTGTATTGTGATTGTTTCCTTCCAAGTTACCCATCACCTTCACAACTTCTACCAGTTCTTCCCTGTTGATCAGGACATGACAGATGATTTCCTAGTTGTATCTTTCACTTTCTGGAAATTAAATTTGTCCTCCACACAAGTTAGGAATCAGCTTGACAATTTATGTTCGGCTGCATTTTCCTTCCAGTAAATATTTGGAAAATGGAAGTCTTCCATCAGTAACATCCCATAGCTTTTGGATGGATTTGTCACCTGTTTGAAGAGTGCCTTATGTACCTTTTCTTCCTGACTAGGTGGCCTATAATAAACCTCCACTATCATGTGAATGCTGCATCTTTCATCTTTCATCTTTACCCAAATGCATTCTTTTTTGCCATCTTCTTTCTCCTGAACTTGGGACCAAGTATGTATATTTTGACATACAAGGCAACACCACCACCTTTTCTCCCAACCATGTCTTTCTGAAACAGAGTGTAACCCTCCATGTTGACATTCTAGTCATAAGCACTGTTCCACCAGGTCTCAGAAATGCCTTGATTATTTTCATAGGCTGCAGTTTCCAGCTTATCTTGTTTATTCCCTATACTTCTTGTATTTTTGTACATGCATTTGATGTATTTTGCATTTTGGCCTTCTTGCTTCCTTTTTGCTGAAAAAAATCTTGCTAAGATCAAGGTATATCATATCCATTGATCTTCTTTAACCCACATAGCATGTCACCTTATCACTCAGAGAAGCAATTCTCCAGATCCTCCTTCCTGTCTTTCTTAAAAATGGGTACTTGACAGACTCAAAGACAAATTGCCTTACTATAACCAGAGATAACCTAGCATTTAATACTTTCCATGACTGTCAGGAGAGGCCTTGATGAAGATCTGAATTACTTTGTCCTTTGAAGATAAAACACTATGTCCTGCCTAACATCCAAGTTATGCAAAGCTACTTCAATCCTGGGTGTAAAAGGCTTAAGAAAGAATATGAATAGGGGAATTTTCTGGGTAAAATGGCCTTCTAACACTACCTTTGGGGGAAAAAAAAAGTTAAGATGAGTTGATCAAGACACCTTGTTAGAATATTCAGTGTCTGAATATCTTTTACATTTCTTGCCAAGGTTATGGCCTCTATAAACAATGTTTACTATACATGGCTGGAAGAAAAATCATTCAGCCTTCTACCAGCAGATGGTATGCTGAGAGCTTCAAGGTGCACCTTAACTGAGTTTAGCCACAGACTGGTAAGTTTCAATTCCAGCAAATATCTAGTATGACAGGAGACGTTCTTGGAGGTACTTTGCATGATACCAAGAAGAAAATGTGGTCCGTATTTCCCGGTAAGTCTGTTTAGGAATCTACCCTGCCCTTGATGAACATATCTCAGGGGAAGAACAGAAGATTTCTCCATTTAACATCCAGGCATTAATCAAGGCGTAAGATACTGAGAACAAATGATATAAATGTCAACTCTGCTCCTCATTCAGGAAATTTAGAAGGAGGGACAGGGACTTGAAGTTGGAGGCTGAAAGGCTCAGAACCTCTAGAAACCAGAATTACCTTGGCTACACTAGAGTTATTAGAGTTAGATTGGCTGAATCCTGTTTTTTCTTGTAGGACACTGGTGATCAACTCAACTGAGAGGTAGGTATATTGTAGGGTATCTATGGGATACTATCTATGGGAATTAGGAAGGTATCCTACAGGAATCCCAGGTTCAGGTCTACTCTCAAACAGAAAGTATTTTTGTTTGTGTTGTGTTGCAAAAACATCTATCTGAAGATAGATCCAGTCTGAATAGATAAAGAAAGAAGAAGTCTTTGATTTTTCCTTTATGGTTTTCTCAAGCTATCTGCCATTGTGTTCTATAGACCATGTAATGCAAAGAAGGAAATGTAATCAATGTATCAAGTCCCCTGTCTGATCACTTTGTGAACCAGTAGGGAGGCTTCACACCTCTCTTCTTGTGGATGAAGCACGTGGAAGTTAGACTGTCTGTCATGATCTGGAATACTTTTTTTCTGATATACTAGAGAAAGATCTCACAAGTACTGTGTTGGTCCAAGAGGTTGGTTTGCATTCAGATTTCCCATGAAATTCAAAGGATTTGTGTTTTTGTACTGTCCTTGCACAAGAGGAATCAATAACTGGTCTTAGATGGGAAGGCATATATTTGCTGTGTCCTTTGATCATTTCAAGCATATACAGGGACATACAAAGGCATTAGGGCTGTGCAAAGCTTCAGTAGCCAATTTGATCTGGAGGAAATTTGGTCCAATTCACTGACCGAATCTCTGAATCAAATAAAACCCCATTAAAAGGTCTGAATCTGCAGGAGACAGAACCTGAGAAGGAGGAGGAGGATGGGGTGATCTTCCATACATATAAAAGGTTGAGAATGGGGGGAGACTGATCTGATATTGACATCTGTATGTGGCCACTGACCGTGATCTTCCTCTCAGTTCCCTTCCAATCATAGTGCTCTGGGGAGGTGGGGGGATGTAGAAACAACATATCAAGCTGCGTCTGAAGTGATCTCTGTGTCTTTTGTGAGCTGTGTCTCTCTCGGATAAGCAGCGTCTGAAATGCTCTGGCTTGCTATCTAGTATCTTGCTAGCTAGTCTTTCTTCTTGTAAGTTGTAGCCAATCCTTTCCTACTTATCCTTACCTACAATCCCTATTGTTATCCCTATCCATTCCTTTCAACTTATTCTTCCCCACAAATCCTCTTATTTATTCTTGTGAGGCTGTCTTGATTCTTTCCCCACCACAAAAAGAAATCTATGCTTTCCCTGACAGTGTGTCATCACTGTGCAGGAAAGCACAACATATATTACACACACACACACACACACACATTTTGCAGCACACCAAACATTATAAAGCATGCTAGAAAACCAGGTGCCAGATCTTATGGCAGGGGAGTGAGAGGGGGAAGAGAGAGAGCTGCAAGTTCCCCCCATGCCAAACATGGACAGACCCTCTTTCCTGGCAGTGATGAGTCTTCTGCTGCTAGTGGGAGAAAGGATGTGGTAGCAGTGCCTGTGCCTGTACCACCACCACTACCACTACCCAGCAGCAGCATGACATTCTCCACCCTTATTTCAGTTCCTGGAGTAAGCCTTCCAGTGCCAGAGGAGCTGGATCTGGAAGCAGAGAAGCTCAGGGCCATAGCAAGAGAAATTCTGTGGAAGGAGAGGGAATCTGAGTTGGTGTTCCACATGCCTCAAAGTTTCCCTAGAGTCAGGTCTTCACTGGAAGGCACTTCAGAGGAGGTTGTGGGGGAAGGTGGCTCAGCTCCTCCTGTTGTTGTGCCTCTATCCAGTGAGGAGGGGAATAAGGGAAGATTCCCAACCTCAACCTAGAAGCATGTGGGTAGTATAGTGTAGGATCATTTTGAGGTGGCAGATGATTCCAGGTATGCTACCTGCCAGCACTGCTGAAGGCAGATCAGCTTGGGCAAGGACATGAAACAATTTGCCACTATAGCGATGCTGCTGAATCTCAGGTGGCAGCACCCCTTTGCCCTAGTTCCTCTTCAGATTGGCACCAGTGGGAGTGTGCCTAAAAAGAAATCCCTGTCACACCGAATCAAATCACTGTCCTTCCAAATCAGCCAAATCTGAATTGAATACTTGCTGCTTTGCACAGGCCTAAAGGACATGTCCAAGTCATGCTTGGTATGAACAGACAATGATTTCAACAACTAATGATAGTGGATTTTGCTTTTATCCAGAACCTTTAATTCTGAGACTTGCCTAATGTGTGTGTGTGTGTGTGTGTGTACATTTCACAATTATACGCAGGGATCTGTTTGATAGCCATGTTGGTCTGAGACAAGAAGGAATACAAAACTCTAAATCTCTCCCATGTTTCAGGGATCTAGATACTGGATTTTAAACTTCATTGTGAAACAAGAAAGCAAGATTTCTATACCTCCCTGCCTTTCTGCAATCTGACACCACCAGGGAAGAGAAACTGCCTTGTTTGCACATCAAAGAACTTGCACAAAAGGACTCTCATGGACTCAGAGGAACATGTATCCACCTTTAGCCTCCTTGGTGCAAAATGAAGTTTATTTTCTACCTAAGAGGACTTTTACCATCTTTAATTTCTGCTCAGCCTGAAGAAGGGTGTATGTGCCCAAAAACTTGCAAAAACCCCATCTTTTTTTGCTATTTTCTAATTGGTCTAATAAATGAGATCATCTCTGAACCAAGAGTTTTACAGTTTTGTATTCCATAATTATACACATACACTTATACATACAAACATATATACACAAACACATGTACACACACACAGAGGTCCATTTCTCAAGGACTTACTAGGATATTGCAAAAGGAGAAAGGGATGTATATATGTGCTACGCTCGATTTGATCCAACAAGAGGCCAAGAAGGGATTGTCAACTGCAAAATACACTATCTTACTCTTATCTGGGTCAAAATTTAGCAGTATGTGACAAGTTAGGAAAAATAATTTTAAAATATCAAATCTAATTGAAATGTAGGTAATAACTCAAAATGGAACTGTGGCTAACTACAACTCTAATCTCTGTTTCTGGTAGTTGTGTCATCATGACACATAGTTATGGAAAGGTTATGTATAAAGCAAAGACAAAAACATGTTCAAATCTTAAATCATCCTTTTAATATTAACCTTCTATATTACATATGAATGCATAAATCTATAGCACAAAATAATTATGTTCAAGCTAAAAAATAGTCATTTATCCTACTTTCTAGTTCTATAGCATCTACCATCAAAGAATTTCAGGGATATGTGTCCTGAACCAAAGCTTAGGGTAGTCAAAATAAATATTTGCCATGAATTTCACTGGGTTTTCCAAAGGCATTTTTTGGAACAATAATTATGACTCACAACACCCATGCAAATCAAGGAAATACTCCTACGTTCATTTCAGATTAGGCTGAAATTAAACAAATAGAGATAGAGAGTGTCCAGACAATGTGTCTAGACAATGTGTAGTCCCAGAGTGTATGGTAGTTCCCAGAGGACAAATGGCAGTGGCACATAGTTGTGCCACTTCTATTTGTCTCTGTGGAATGCCCATGCACACGCGCTCTGCCACACAGCAAATTCCCTTCTTTGGGGTAGAGGAGGCTGAGGACAGCACATGGGTTGGCCCGAAGAGCCTTACCCAAGGTTGGGGGCGAGGGTGCTCCTAGGGCTGCAGTGGCAGAAAACTGGGCATGTGGAGTGTGGCTGGCAGCTGAAGCGTGGCTCCAGCCAAGTAGGTTCAGGTTTGGGGCAGCGCATGCTGCCGCCATGTGCAACACCCCACTTTTTTCTACCACATGACAAAATCAGCAGTGCAGCGAACACCTGCATGTGCAGTGCATGCAGATTTTGGTGCCATAGACAGGTTTGCAGTGCTGTCTGGACATGTGTGCTTATCTGGACAGGCCCAGAGAGCTGAAGTGATGTATCCAATATTATACAAAAATCAAAGGCTAAATCAGAATCACAGGGGGGGTTGGTTCCCAGCTTTGGTTGGTTCCCAACTTTTGGGCAGAATAAGTAGGGCAGGGTTGATCTATGGGTCTAAGCTGGAATGCAGAGCTATACCATCTGGCCTCTGGAACTCCTCATTTGGTAGCAGGGCAAGTGTCAGCAATGTTAATTGCTACAGCTCCAGGAGTCAGAACTTCCCAGTCACTAAATTATCAGACCCTTGGAGAGCCCCACAGGATGACTGACATGGCTCCATGGGCCATATTTTGGTCATCCCTGCCTTATGCTAACCACTAAACAGTGTCATATTTTTTGTATTATAGATGGAATTTTTTCAGAAAAATATGCCAGCTCCATACTGGAATATTAGCTTGTTGTGGGATCTGTGTGAAGTTGCTAGTTATGCTTTTATATAGTCTTCTTAATTTAGTCTAAGTACATTTTTTTTCTCCGTTGAAATTCTTCAGTTTTTTTCAGGAGAGATTCTCAGCACTTCCATATCTGACTGTTTTTTTTTTACCCACAAATGTTCTTTTTGCTCAGTGTGAAAGACTGACATGCTTTGATTTGTGATAGTCCATCTTGCCCTTTTTCCAATGCTTTTTGGTTTTGTTATTTTTTTTCCCTTAAATGAAATGTTGTCTGTGTAGTACATCTTATTTTGTACCACAAAGCAACTCAATAGTGAGCTCTCACCACAAAAATGATTCCATAAAGCTACTTGACAACATTTTTCTCTAAAGCTGATCTCTTTCAAGTGTCAAAATCTCTGGACACTCTAATCCTTTCTCCTTTTGCCTTGTTTCCTTTGCTTACTTCTATATCCAATATACAATCTGTTAACTCCAGCACTGAAGTGAAAGGACTGCATTCTATTAGAGCCTAATCACTATAAAATATGTCTCATTAATCATAATGATTTCATTCAGTTTATGCATGAGCAATTTATGCTATGCACCTCTTTAAATTCCATTGTAATTCAGTTTTAAAACCCACAGTGTGCTGCCACAAGCAACCATTTTCAATTACAAGACCTTTCTGTCATTGCCCTTCTACCTCAGTCCCGCTTGAATGGTTCATGCCTTCTCTGCTCTATATTTATTATTTTTCTCCCCAAATCCTCTCTTTGCTTCCTTTGTCCCTGTTGCAGATCTGATGTGACATACGCAGAACACTAAGCCAAACCTGGGTGGTGGATTCTTCTCTCTGGTACATCATGTACATGATGGTCTGATGGTCACATAAGTGATGGCAGGAAGCTGCAGGCTGCAGCTGTTTTGTTTTACTTAACAGAAGAATACCAAGTTCAGCCTATAGACTTTGTGATCACTAACAGCAAAAGTAAAGCACAACAATAGTGTGCTCTGGTAAGACTATCTAGATTCTCTTCCTCAAATAATCTCTAGATGCTGGCAGTGTCTGAATTGCTTTTGCTATTGCTTTTATATTATTAGATTTATCCAATCATTTTATAACACTTGTTTTGAAGTCACCACTATGTAAGTTAAGGACATGTATAGACATTCGTATTCTCCTTGGAGAAAATGCTCTCCCAATAGAAATCACAAATGTAACGATGTTCAGGATTTTTCTCCAGGGCAAAACTGGATGTTTTGAGAGGAAAATAACCTGGGAACAGCCAGGATTAAATAATTCCCAGGAGGGTTTCTCTTGAGAGAGTGAATATCTGTACACATTCTCTTCTGAGCTAAGCCACACAATCCCCACGTTGTACTGCAGGAAGATGCAGGTTGATCCTGAGCATTCTGGGTCAACCAATCAGGGATGCCCTCTGCACTGCTGCTATTCAATCTTTGGGCAGACAAATGGAAGCTGCAGAGCACTCTGAGATATATGCACAGGAGCCACCTGGCTCTACAACATCAGCACTGCAAGTTTTCTGTTCTTTAGGGGCTCAGCATTTGAATGTCTGTTCAGGCATCTCTTAGTAAGTTTTTCTACCAGCAGAACAAAACTGGGAGAATTCTCCATGATCATTTGCAGCCTAAGTCGCAATCCTAAACTTTTAATTTTCCTTCCATTTCCATAGCATTTGGCTGCTGTTTAAGATCCTCAAGGACAACTTTTATTAAACTACATACCCTTTATAGCAGTGTGTTTGACCTTTCTGATTGGAAGGAAATTGTGTCCATCTAAAATCTGGTGGATATGGGGAGGTCCTATGAATAAAATGGGAAAAGCCACTAAGATTTCCTGATGCACATATTATGTAATAACATACAAACTTGAACAAATCTTGATTTTTAATTTGTGAAGCCAGCCCCCCTCCCCTCCTCAACACCTCCACCTGACTTGCTGCTAGCCCAGGGCTGTGTACATGTGATGCCTGGGAGCAGCTGATCAGTGCAGCCTGTACTGGAGTTTATCACATCACATTAACTGCATATGTAGATGCACCCACTGGATAGGAATCACTGTAAACAGCCATTGCATTTTTCCCAAAAGGAAGCCTTTTGGCTTGGGATCCTACAGTATATGTTAGATAAAATGTGCTAACACTTTCCCCTAAGACATCTGTGTGCCTCTGTAAGGTAATTGTAGCTCATTTAATGTAATTGATGTTCATTCCAGGGACAAGCCTATCGAGCTATGTGCTTTCCCTGGATATCTACTGGTGGAGGAGCAGCAATTCAGGATGGGAGGGCTATCTATATGAAAGGCTGTGTTGCTCCTGTTTTGAGTCAAACTCAGGACAATCAGAACTACCTCAAATGAGATGACTATTTACAGCCTATGGATATTTGTAAAATTCAAACCATGGTTGTACAAGCACCTCTTTATATCAGATTTTAGCAAGCATTCCATTCTTATTTAAATTACATTTATTATTTTTGTCAGCTATCAAACAACCACCCTATTCAGTGTATGAAAAACAACACATTAATACAACATGAAGGCTATGGTAGGGATATTTTAGATTTTGTTTGACTGATAAGTTCCTAAAAAAATTAAACACCAAACGTCCAACTCTAAATTCTATTTGGCATCTCTTCCTAAATGGAATGGAACAAAGAAAAGGATGAGAGAGCAAGGAAGACCTAAGGGAAAGAAGGGCTACAAGATTAAGAGACTGAAATGAGTTTTCTTCCATATGTTTTTTCCACTCTTAAAACTGTTTACATATTTCAATTTGTAATTTATGCCATTACTGTTGTTATTTTTTCAGCCTGAAGAAAGAAGAGAAGTCAAAACCTGCAGTCAGATTTTGAATATGGAAGAGGAAGTGAAGTTCTAGGCAGCTCAAACTCAATTAGTATTTCCATAATCAATCAAGGCACAGTTCTTAATACTATTTCATAAGCTCTGGATTTTAAAATACTTCTCTCCCATTATCATAATCCTTATTTAGGGATCAATTACTGTTCTATACTGTAGTAGTAAATTTGGGACTAAAGAGACTAAATAGTGGGAAAATAACCTATAGTGTCACAACTGGAGGGAAAAATAACCTATAGTGTCGTAACTGTTAATTAATTAAGTATCATAAGAATCATGAAGTATCTTTCCAACTTGCCATTCACTATCACTGTAATACTGAAACAGTGGCACCTACACTGGCTTGACCATCTTTGCAGAATAGAAGATGGGCGCATCCCAAAGGATATCCTGTATGGACAAATGGCAGGTGGTGAGAGAAGAGTAGGGTACCCAAAATTGTGGTTTAAAGACATCTGCAAGGAGGATATGAAGGCTTTTGGAATTGACCCAAACCTTTGGGAGGCCTTATTAGGAAATAGGTTAAAGTGGTGCACCCTTCTCAATTATGGGGTGCATCTACATGTTCATTAATGTGCCTTAGATACTGCATATTTGGGGCCACTGTAAACATACTTGTGCTGCAATTCCAGGTGCTTTTAAAAGCGCCTGGTACTGTGGCATATGCATTTGTATAAATGGCAAAATGCACATCAGTGTTGAGAAAACAGTGATGGTGCACTTTTGAACTAAAACGCATCAAAAGTGTTTTTGTTCAAAATTGCACCCGTGGCATTTTCTGTATGCTGACATGTATTTTGTCACTTATACAAATGTGTGTGCCACAGTGCAGGATGTGTCATCTCACATGCTTTGCAAACTCAATTAATTGTGTCTGCTCCAATGCTGTTCCAGACAAAGGTATGTGTATACATGTTCTTAGTTTAGTACTTAATAAAGAATTAACTGAATGGGTAGTACCGGGAGTTGCTGTGCAATAGTGCCAGTGCATGTTTATTTAGTGCCACTGACTGCACATTAGCCTAATAACACTGTGCAGTAGGCTATTAACATGTTTTTTTTCTGTGATACACTACTGCACAGAGTTATTAGTCTAATGCTCAGTGTAGACTCATCCATGGACTCCAACATCATGGCAAGAAATGGGCACTTGAATTACAACAGAAATGTGACCAAAGGAAACAGCCTATTGGTACAGTAGCCCCTAATGCCATGTATACCTATGACCACTGTGGTAGCACATGCAAGTCTAGCATTTGTCTTTACAGTCACAAAAGAATATGTACCACAAGTCAGTAAAATAGCTGCAGTATCCACCATCACTCGCTGATGAACAAAAGCCATATACATGAAGTATAATAAAATATCGTAAGAATTAGAGTATTTAGGTGAAGTCCTCAGATCTAGTGGAGTCCTCAGATGGTGCTCTCTCAGAAATGGTAGACTTATCAAAAGTGAAACAGTATGGTATATTCATAGTGATGAGGGGGGAAAACAAATGTGCAAAGGGTGAAAAATTGATTGCCCCTAAAGCACACTTCAGTAATACATGAAGCTTATTCAGTGAGACAAAACTACCTAACTTGGTGCTAAAATAAGATGGTGATGTAATGATAAGCACCACAGAAGAGCTGACAGAGTCTTTTGTAAGTGAGTTTAAATACCTACATTTTTCCTCAGAGAATTCTAAAATTTATGCAAAAAACAGGTTGAATATTCTTTGGCACGTTTCATGTATTAGAAGAGATTTTTTTTTTCCTTTCCACACAACATCTCCATTTTGGTCAGGTACAACATGGTGACATAAATGTTTTTCTCAACAAAAGTGAATTTCATGAGAGGCATTTCTCTTCTTTTATTTAGAATTTAAGGCTATCTGAGGAACATTGTTTTTCTGTTCCTTTAGCACCACATCTGTCTACTTTTGTGCAGGAGCCAGAAATCTGTCCCTTCTATTTGTAACTGACATGATGGTAAAAATCAAAGCATTACTGGCACTGGGATTTTGTTGTCGCAGTTGATCTGATGTGGATCTAAAAAATTTAAATCCTTTTCGGTGTATGTAGAATACCTAACCAGGACAGCACTTATCACTTTATTGTTTTCTGAGGAAAACCACAATCAGATTAAACTCTTTTACTTGCAACAACAGCCTACCATGGCTGCACTTAAGCGTAAGATGATCTGAGTAGTGTAGATCAGACATAATACTGCTCTGGAATGATGTAACTTTGGGGCACCTAACAAGTGCTTAAAACCAGTTTAAGGTGTTAATGTGTGGACAATCCAGGGGTTAAGAAATACAGGAGCTACCCAAAATCACTGTGTAATAAGGTTCTTGTTGATTCAATTTGGTAGAGGTTACAGGTTTATTTTGTTTGTTTTTTTTTAACTTTGGTAAAACTATTCTCTTCACAGCCTCCATTTAAATATTGTGACATCAGCACTGATCTATGGCTTATTCACTGTGATGCTCAGGTTTTAAATTTGGCCTGACGTTCTTTAATTTATTCTCAATTGCAACCATTCTGACCTCTGGTGATGTCATACAATCTAGATTATTTCTTCAGATTGTCTATAGTTAGATATAGCTGTTATTTTTTTTTTCTTGGCTTGAATCTATCTTTGGCTTAGTTTCTCAAGACTGACAGATCTGCAAGTCACCCCTTTTTTCAGCCCTCTATCCTTGATAGATAGAGTGATCATAATTATTTTATGGAAATCTGGGATGAGGGGAGGAAGGGTCAGGCAATGCATGCAGCTAGAGATGAGCTGAGTGTGGGGGCCGAGAAATGCTGGCAGAATGGGGCCGCTGATGGAGTGGAATTAGAGCACTAGACACGCTTTCTTGTTGGAAGAAGAAAAACTTTACTTACAGTCCTTAGGCTGTAGGCATGTTCCTTGAAGTTACAAAACTCAAAACAGGAACACAGGCACACAGAAGCTCATACTCATGCAGGGTATGGGGCATCAGATGAATCCGGCGGGGAGTCGTTGTCGGTTGATCATGTCTCCTTAGTGGCTTGCAATCGCACACAGATCTTTCCTCATGTGTATCCCAGCTCTCCTCCAGTTTGGGCGGGCATCGCCTAAGACTCTTGGTCAGTGGACCAATTGCTGACTGATACGTATGCATAATTTAACGTGAGCCAATTGCAAGCATGCACTCGCTGGTGCAGCTGCAAGGTTTTGGTGGGCTCTGACCGTGCACTGAAACTTTTCCCGCACTACAGAGGTAACTCCCTGCTCCCATGCTCATAATGTGCTCAACACAAGCTGCACCGAGGCATCTCTTAACCGTTATGCACAGACACCGAGCAGGGTGTGGGGCCTGGGGCAAATCAGTCTGTGCAGGGCTACGCCTCCAGATGCGAGGAAGGCAGCGGCAGATTCAGCTGTGGGGGAGGTAGGGAGGTGAGCAGCCAGACGCTTCATATTCAACAGCAGATTCAGTGGTGGTGGTTCAGAGTGGCTGTCAGGAGCATGGTGCTTTTGTCACCAGAGTTGGGGCTATGGGCTATGGCACCAGCCTGACTGGGGTGCTGGATGGGCTGGGGCTGCTGCATGAGCTCTGTCTGCCTTGCACTGATTCATGGTTCCAGCCCATCCTGACACCTGCAGCTTCATCCTAGCTGTGCATCTCATGGCTGGGAAGGTGCAGCCAGTCCCAGTGTCATACTCTCCCTAGCTAGGTCAGGGTGCAGCTGGGCTCTCTGTGTGGGGGCTGCAATGTAGCTGGCCTGGGCTTGTGGTGCATAGCCATAATGTGGATGCAGTGACCAGGATGGGGCACACACAGTCTCCACTGTCTCCACCCCATGGCTCTCAGGAGCGGGGCTGAGCAGGACAGCACAGTGTACACACACACAGAGCTCCAACCCACACCTCCCAGCTTCCTGCCAATCTGGTTCTTTTGCTTAAATTTTGTCCAACGGCCAGGACACTGAGGCAGCTTATAAAATCTGGGACTGTCCTGGACAGTCCAGGACATATGGTCAACCTATTGATAGAGCTCCTGTCTCCTCTACTTCTCCTACTCCTTTACATCAGGGTTCACATTCCTTTAGCTGGTTTGATATTTCTCTTGGCTATTGATCAAAGTCTCACTGAAAGTGTGTGATGATGTGCAAGCAGTATGTATATTATACCTTACCCTAGTACTTCAGACTCCTGACCTATTGACTTGGATGAGAAAGGTTTAAGCATTTTCTTTTTTACCTTTGCTTCAGTGGTATAAGTTCTGATCTTAATGATGGTTGAGTAATTCATTCTTAACTGTAGAGTAGACTCTATACCATGTGAGAGTCTTTCATTTCTAGTGAAAGTAACCCTTCCTCAGAACCTATAGTCTTCAAACAGAGGGGAAAAAGTGACTTTATTTCATATCAATAGGTCAGGAGTCAGAAGGGCAGGGTGAGGTCTAGTGTGCATATTGCTGCACATCTTCACACATTTTTCAGTGAGATTTTCATTGGTAGCCAGCAGAATATCAGACCAGCTAAAGAAGGTAGAAACCTCTGATGGAGCTCCTTTGCATAGAACTCTGATGCAGAAATTTATGTTTCTGATCTGGAAACCGGTAATGGTAAAATACAAAATAAATAATTTTTCATGGTTATCATTGGGTTTAAAGTTACATATAGCAGCAGAGGAGGACAATTTATGGTATGTTCATCTGGGATGAACATCTTTTCCACTTTGTGAACCTTTAGGTTTTTTATTATTATTATGTTTTTTAATGTTAAAATTAGATATAGCATTCCTTTCATACATTTTCATAGTATCATAGGGATATCCTATGAGGGAACTCCCTTGAGGAGTTCAAGGGTCAGAAGAGGCCTAGAGCAGGCCATCTAGTCTGACCCCCTGCCAATGGCAGGAATGAGTGCTGGGGTCACAGGACCCCAGCCAAGTACCTATCTAATCGACTCTTAAAGACACCCAAGGTAGGAGCAAGAACAACTTCCCTAGGAAGCTGGTTC
>JAGPOW010003642.1:46714532-46738151 GCA_030014935.1 Caiman crocodilus
CTCCTGCCGGTCCCTCACAGATATGAGACTTGAGAATTTTCTCAAAGATCTTTCCCGGAACCGAGGTGAGACTGACAGGCCTGTAGTTCTCCGGGTCCTGGACATTTGGGGCTGGAAGGGACCTCATGAGATCATTGAGTCTAGCCCCCCCTGCTTCCCCCTGCCATAGGCAGGAAGTCAGCTGGGATCAAGTGACCCCAGCAAAATAATTTGGTATCATACATGAACTTGGTCAGTTTATATCTGACTTCTGAATCCAGATTGTTAATGAAGATGTTAAAGAGTACTGGCCCATGTACCAAGCCCTGAGGGACTCTCCTGGTCACTCTGCACCACGTTGATTTGCTCCTGTCAACTAGTACTCTTTGGGTCTGGCCCCCATAGCTAGTTGTTTATCCATTGGACTGTATGACAATCAAGGTCACAGTTCCCCAGCTTAACCATCATGGGGAACTAGGCCTCTGTGAGAGGGAGATGGTTTTCAATATTTCTGGCAGTTTTCTTTCCCATTATAGTTGTTTTCCTCCTGTCTTTAGTTTATTTGTCTCACTTTGCATCGTTGCATGTTTCCTTCCCATTGCACAAGTGTGAATGCCCTCTCTTATTTAGTTATAATTTCCACTCCAGGGCTTTTATCATTCCTTTTAAGAGACGTATTGTTTATTAAGAAAATGAACGCTTAGATCAGGGAACTATGGCATACCGTGTAAAGCTATTTTTATTTCTGTAATTTCCTATTTTACATGTGGTTCAACATAAAGACATGAGGCAGGTGATAAGATTTTTTGTTTTTGCATGGGAAATGTCTCAGCTCAAACAGCTGCTCTTTGGCCATGTTGACCTTTCTCCTGATTCCTCATCTATAGAGAGAAGTATACATTATGTCCCTTGAGTTCCAGAACCTCCCCAACACAAACTAATTCTACAGTGAGTTGTTTTCTACATACTTTGAAGATGCTTCTTAGTGTTACTAAGGATTTCAGTGACACTTCTGAAAATAAAATGTTGATGTTTCATGGATTATGAACAGGTAAAATCATTTTCTTCTAATATAATGGTTTGCATATTTTACCATCACAAAACATAATACTGAGAACATAATACTGAGATAAAAAACATTAAATTGCTAGGGTGAAAAACCAGTATTGTGGTTATTATATTTAAGAGAAGATAAAAAATAAACCTTTCTTCCTCTTTTGCATAATCACCAGTTTCAGATACAAAATACTTCCTCTTATATTGTATTTCTTTTCTTTCTTTTTTTAATCAAAATAGAATACTTTAAAAGGTAACTTTAAATTTTTTGTAAGTATTGCAACATGTATGCCTATGTTGGTAATCTTCATAAAAAAGAAAATGCTACTTTTCCTTAATTAGAAATGATGTGTGATATCATAGGAAGAACTTGATCTTAATTCAGTTATTTTGCAAGAAGTCCCTTGTGGCAGACAGCTGTGGTAGCACAAAGCATAGCAACTCTTTTTCCATGCAGAAGCCATATACTCCTATATTCTTCAAAAGCAGGAAAATGTTTGGGCTATGACACAAAGTGGATGAGCTAATTAGCACATCCTTTGACAGCTGGCTCCAGCAGAGCTCCTAAAACCTCCTGATGTTATTGTTAAACTGCTTCCCAAGCATGGAACCCCCTAGAGAGCTTAGGAAGGGGGTCCCATTTGCATTCCTCCTGTTTCCAACAGTAGTGAACACAGCATGTTTTTTTTTTTTAAATCACAGCTCTAGAAATCAAGATGTCAAGACACAATATACAGATGCCCTGACTCAGTAACACAGGTGATTTCACCTAGAAAAAATGGAACTAACTACTATATAGTCTATGCTGTAAAAGAGAATCTAGCCTTGTGTCATTTTCTTATGGGCTATGTAATAAAGCTCAGAGGGAGTATTTAATACCTCACCTGCTTTATTATGTGATATGTCCTGTTGAAGAATGCAAATGAGTTGAGCTTGGCAAGTAAGACTATGGTTACATTGCCATACTGCCTGGGGAGACGCATAACATTTCTGCAGATGACTTAATTATTAGCAAATTAGCACCAACAGAACAAATTGCAGCATGTCATGCCCCACTGAAAGAGGCTCTTTCCAGGAAAATGCCATATATGAGCTTAAAAAAAAGCAATTATTTGTTAGTTTTGCTGCAAAGGTTGCAGTATTTAACTTACTTTAAAAGAAAAATTGCCCAGAGGGTTAGGAAATTAGCAGCTGAATAGGTTACAGCTTTTGCAAATAGCCCATTTTTATAATCAGCATTCTCAAACGGAGAAGAAAGCTGGTTCAGTGTTCATTCTAAACTGAAAACATTTTGTTTTGGCTCATCATTTAAGATACTTTTGTTATAAGAAATTCTCTTATACGCTGTAATTACCATTTAACTTTGTGCTTAATCCAAGAAAGTATTTAGGTGCCTAAAATGGAATCTAGACAGCAATTACATGTCAAAATCCAAAATGGCAATCCTGACAGTTCCCATTCACTTGTCACCTTACTTTGGAGATGCTTAAAACCTATAGGTGTTTCATATTTTTCAT
Organism: Caiman crocodilus; assembly: GCA_030014935.1. Lineage (NCBI taxonomy): Eukaryota > Metazoa > Chordata > Crocodylia > Alligatoridae > Caiman > Caiman crocodilus. The sequence continues at coordinate 46,717,085 of JAGPOW010003642.1, forward strand.
TAAAGATCCTCAGCAAATTAGAGTTACATCCCAGTGACTGCCCAGAATGCCACTATTCTTGATGTTATTCTGATAAGCATTCCTGTTGTCCAGCTTGCTCCAAAGCTTAACTGCAACCCAGAAAATAGACATTACTCTTCCTGCATCCACTGTGAGGGTCTTGATCTACCACACATTCTCAGATAAGACCAACATATTGATAGGGCATCAGGCTTTTCACAAATTGCAGTTGTGGCCGCCTCTTTCATTTAAAAAAAGATGAGATAGTGTTCAACTTTTATAGAATAGTCTAGAGTTGCACTTGGGAAACTGACGACCTGAGCACTATGCCCTTCACAGCTTATGATTTAGACTGACATCACAGATTGCTGTGTGTATGTGATATGGTAGGAGGATGATACACTATGTTTCCTATTGAGGAACTGCTGCTGTCCAGATCAAAAATCAAAACTTATTATGGGGAGGGAGAGAGAGAACGAGAGAGTGAGCACAAGTGAATGATTGAGCACACAATAAGGAACATGTCCCCATAGCTTTGTGGTTAGGACACCTATCTGGCTAGTAAGAGCTAGGCTCTTGTTTTTATTCCCTGACTGTTTCTGGAATTCGTATTAAACAATTAGCAGATAAGTTAGGCCAGGGTGTCAAACACAGCCTGTGGGCTGGATCTAGCCCTTGGAGTTGTTCAATTTGGCCTATGGGGCTCCTGTGAGGCCAGGGAATTTGTGAGGAGGGTTAGAAGTTGCAGGGGCCCATCACAAAATCCAGGACTATGAACCCTTCTGGACATGGTCATTGGCAACACAGGGTGATCGAGAGTTGTGCTGACAGAGTCCCAGGTAGCTTGTAGCTACTTTTCCCTTTACCACTGCTTCAGCCCTAGCCTCTGCCACTTACTCCACAGATCTGGGCTACAAAGATCTGACGCTCTGCATACAGCACAGGCACAGGATATTTGCCACCCTTGACACAGGTCTCATCTCCACCAGCTGTTTTTTTTTCCTCTAGGTGAGGGGTAGGCAACATTTTTTGACCTGAGTGCCAAAAAGCCACAATGTCTACCTTGGAAGGTGCTGGAGTGCCGACATGCTGGAGACGGAGCAGCTGTTTGCGGCCTCCCTGCTGCAGCCGGCTCATGGAGCCTGGTCTGCTTGCAGCAGGGCTTGCAGCCTCCCAGCCACTTGCTGGGAGCAGCCTGGGCTCTGTGGCTGGCAACAGCTGCTTAGAGCCCTGTCTGGCAGTGGTGTGCCAAGCAAAACGGCCTTGAGTGCCATGCTCAGCACATGTGCCAGGGGTTGCTGACCCCTGCTCTAGGCAATAGTCAGGATCCCTTTCTTTCTTCTCACTTAATTTTCTTGATGTCTCTTCTGTACATTAGAACATTTTCAACAGAAATAATAGAAAGTGGTCCCACTCAGAATGGTAGCTTTGTGATCTAAGTGCTGTCTCAGGAGATGTGACAAGTGGGTTTCCTACAACTGGGTAAATTAGCTAATCATTAGACTACTGTAGAAAAACAAGTGGAGAAGGTGCTGGTGTACTCACATGGGTTTTTTGTTTGTTTGTTTTTTAAAGAAAAGATTGAGTCCTATTCACCTCTTTAAAAGAAAGAGGAGGCTCGTCTATTAAAGAGGTGGGTCTTAAGTGGACAGAGGCATCCCATACAAACTGCTGAGTGCAGTGCTAATTTCTAGAGAAAGATATTTAATACTCACTCCTGTTTTCAGCCTCTCCTGTTGGCTAACTTTAGGCTGAACATTCCCCATACTATGTTTAGGCTGCTTCCTGTTTAGCATTCTAGCTGTTTTGAATTATATTCTCAAGGGTCTAACTCTTCTGATTCACCGAATTGGAATCTAATGTAAATACCTAAGTGCTTTATTTGATCTAGCCCTTTGCCATTATACTCTCTTTTTGCTGTTCTAATTTTGAATGATCACTAAGCTGTAACCCAGAAAAGAACAGAAGCAAATTTGTACATTATGGAGCCTGCTTCAGCAGTAAGTAGTTTGTCTTTAGAATTTTTTAACATGACTTTCATCTCTTGCAGGCCTCACTCCACTTTCTTTTACTCCTAATATTTTTCTTGCTATTTTTTTTAAGGCAGCATCTCATAATACATGCTGATATTTTTCATCAATTCTTCCATCACTTTCTTTTGGCAACATCAAACAAAGGTCTTGAATAGACTACGGACCACATTATATTCTGTCTGTTAAGCTAAGTTGACCGAGGTACCTAAATGTGATTCTATTTCACCCTGTTTCGGTTCTAAAAAAATCTATCAGTACACCCTCATCTTCCCCTTAGGACTGAGTTACAAGAAAGCAGCAAGGGTAAGAACTACCCATTTTTCATATTAACCGGCTTTCAGGGATTTGAGCAGGGTGAAATAGAATTGCACTTTGATGCCTAATACGTGAAACAGTCCTAGAAGTACATTAGTTCCAACACTAGTATCAGATAATACAAATAAAGGTGTAAAACCCCTTAGTAGGAAAATGTATCACTCCACCTCCTCCTCCCAATTAGGTGTAATTCCTATTGGTAACAGTTAGATACTGAAACCTAAGGTTTACTATTCTTTCCTAATTTTTATTAGTATTAATTACAGCTCTGTTTCTTATTATCCATACACTTACTTGTTCAGTCCCTTCTTGAAAGTTGCTCAGTCAGTTTTCTATGGCAGTAAGTTTCATAATCTTATTCTACAGTATATAAAAAAGTGTTTTTGATCAGATTTGAATATGCCTCTTTTAATTTAACAGAATGTCCTTATGTTCCTGTTATGAAATAAGATGGACAGAAGTACCTGCTGTATAGCATTTGCTATTTGATGCAATTTCAGGTCCCCACTGCTCAGTCTCCTTTTTGGAAAAAAATAATAGATATGAATCTATTGTATCTCCTTTCATGCAAATATTTTTTCGTGTTTCAAATCTTTGCCTCAGAAAATAAGGTGGGGAAAAAGACAAGTGGTTTAATTAGGGCTCAATTAATTTATACTCTAGAAACAATGAAATATTGGGTAATACATTTCACATCATGGTTTTTTCTTTAATCATTTTCACCTGGTGCAGGTCTGCCCTCTCTTCTTCAGAGCTGGCTTCCAAACCTATTACTAGGACCCCACCACCATTACTTATACAAGTGGTACGGTACTAGATAAAGGACATTTTCTCTTCACTGTACCAGTTCCAAACTCATTTCCCTGTTTCTTTCTCTAAATCAGCTCCCCAATTTGCTTTATTAAGGAGTCATGTCCATTATTAAATGAATGCATGCAGTACATGCCTACAACTGAATAAGCTGTAATAGTGTGAACAATCTACATATGGTTATTCTGTACCTGAGTTGCTGTGGGGAAAGGTAAAAAAAGTCACTTTTTGTGGCCCAGTGGGTAATGAGGCAAATATTCCTTCCCAGTTTCACAAAGACAACTAGCAGAAGGAACAAAATGGACTGAAAAAAACAGTCTTGAGTGGGGAGGAAGAGAATCAAACTGCTAATCAACACATTAAGGAGGAGCTCAAGAAAGCTGGATAGGGTTTATCCTTGTCATATACTGGAAATTGATGGCTTATCTATCTGTTTGCCCACCATATCTGGTGATGTCTCCCTCAACCTCCCAAGAGATGGGGACACTCAGTACAGACAATATCCCCTAAATTTGAGGATGCAGGACTGAAATCCCTACTGCCCTTGTAGGAATTCCCTCTAAGTCTGCAATATTGTTTTGAGGGATGATAATAATAATAAATACTAATAATAATGGTGTAATTTTGATTATTTAGAAATGGCTTCAGAATGTAACCATAAATGAATTCCTTCATAGTTTCTGGGGTTTTATAATCTGGGAGATTAGTGAATTAAGCATAGTGATATTCTGCAATTATGAAATTATTGTTTTTAAAACAATATTTTGATCATAGTGGGTAATTTCTGTCTCCCAGAATGATGACACTTGGCAACTTTGTGGAAGATATAACATTGCCATTCTGTGTAGGAATTTGAATTCTGGCTGTGATTTTCTTTTTCCCATGGAAAAGGTGACTTTAAGTAGGTGCATGACAATGTGAGGAGAATTGTACTAGTTAAGAAAATGAAAATGTGGAATATTCTGTTATTATTAGAACTTCTTACTTTATCAATCTAGGTGAAAATCTGGAAACCCAGCCATCTATCCATTCAATTCTCAAGTGAATAGCATTGAAATGCAAACCACAAAGGGCCAATTAAAAACTGCATTCTAGTGACTTCACCAAATATATTTTCATCAAGTATAAGCCTGATCCTTGAAAGCACTTCAAAGATTGAACCAAAAGTCCTCAGATACTATACATTTAATTTATTATCAATGTCACGGGGCACCTCGCTGCCCTGCTCCTAGAGGATAGAAGCTGCTGAGGAAAGCCCTACCAGCTTGATAAGGAGCATAGTTGTGGGTTGCCAGGGCGGCTGCAGGCAGCAAATTGGCTCACACCTGACAGTGGTCAGCTGGTTATAAGGGGCAGAGCCTACCGCTTATAAAGCGCAGAGCGGAGGCTAGGTGAGTAGTTCCCTGCCAGCAGCCAGATGGGCAGGAGCTAGGATGCGAGTACCACTAGAGCAGACTGAAAGATAGTGGCTCTGGGATGCGGGAGCAATGTTGTTATAGCCAGTGCAGTGAGCCTGGGAGAAAGAGGGTAGCAGTGCGGTGGGCCTGGAAGACAGGTGACTTGACAAGAAGTCCCAGAGTGGGCACAGCAGAACCCTGAGAGGGGGTTACAGAGAGTCCTGGAGGGGGCACAGAGAGCCCCAGGAGGGGGCGGTAGTATAGAGAAGTACAGAGAAGGCCCAAGAGGGGGTGACGGTACAGAGGAAGACCCTAGAAGGGGAGCGAGTGTATTTTGACTGAACAACGTCTATCCCATCTGCGAGGCTTGGGGCGTGGTATCAGGGTGGTTGGAGTCACGCATAGTCCATAAGGCTAGGGTGCCTGGGAAGCACCCATCATACAGGGAGACCCCCAGTGGGTCTGGAAAAACATGGGGACAGAGGTCCCAACTAACTGTGCCCAAGGAGACGTGAGGCAGCCTCCCAACTTTACCTAAATATCCAAGACATGGCGGACAAGAATCTGAGGGTGCCCTTGGGCTGACTTGGCACTGTTAGGGGGCCTTAAGGAGAACACGGCCCTCCTGGAGTACCCTGCAGTGGCAACCAATATAAAATGATGCCATTTTTTTTCTGATTCAGCATCATCTTTACTTAAATTAAAAGAATAGAAGATAACATATGTTTCTCCATTACATTCTTTGCTCTATAATTATCTTATGTTTTGAAAAAGGACTTCTGGTGTATTTGTATTTATATTTAGGGTAATCTGTAAATGTGTTTTCAGTAGCATTTATTCTGACATTATTGTTCACCAGCACACTAAGGGATTGTTTAATTTGCTGAAAATCTTTTAACTTCTAACCCATAAAACCAGATGCATACTTAGTCATTCCATGAAAAAGACTAGATGAGAGATAATATCTTATCTTTGTAACAGCAGGATAGAGGATCCTCCTATTAAAAAACAGAAAAATCTACTTTTAAATCAAAATTCATACTCTAGAACTCCAGATTTCACAATATTACTTCTTATATATTAGCATCATCTTTGTTCTGTTCTCAATGATAGATTGTATTTTTTTTTTTTTTTGGTTCCTGCTACACTGTGCTTCTAACAAGGACTTTATATATTTTTGTCCTCCTCCAAAAATGCCTTGTAATCCATTCAAGTTGAAGTACATACATTTTAAATCTGTGAACGATAAACCAGACAACATTTTCATTCTAATCTTTCTCTAAATAAAATCACAAAAGGCATCAAGCCTGTGACCAAGGAGCCAGTGAACGGGGACTGCCAACAGGGGAGCAGTTTGCAGGCAGTTACTGGAAGCAAGAGGAGGGAGGAGAGAAGACAGGCCAGGCACTAGATCCTGTCCAGGAAAGGTAAGTGATCCAGCTTCCTGTACCTTTGGTTTAGCTGACTGTTTGTTTGGGAGTGAGTGCTGAGTGAGTGTTGATTGCTGACTGCTGTGTGATTGCTGTCTGGGCCTGAGTCAGTCCAGGCCCAGAAGGGTATAGAAGGAGACTTCCCAGGCAACCAGGGAGCCTGTGATCAGGGACTGCCAACAGGGAAGTGGTTTGCAGACAGTTCAGAGGCCAGTTGTGAACAGAAGTACATGGGAACTTCTGACAAAGATTTCAGGTAAGTGAATGAAGCAGGAGCTAATATGAGGGTGGTGACATGGAGCACAGATGGGGCCTCTGCCCTGCTGCTGCCTCCAGCCCAGAGCTCCTGAGGCCTCCACCCAGACATGCCCCATGGATGGGTTGGCAGCAGCTGGCAGGACCTCTGAGGCCTGGGGGTAGCATGGGGGTTGGGGGTTCCCTTGCCTGTCCCACATGTGCCCAGATTGAGCACTGGAGGGGCAGGTGAGGGAACTCCAGGCAGAGGTCAGCAGGCTGCAGGGGATCAGGACAACTGAAGAAGAGATTGATGGCTACTTTCATTCTCTGCAAGACAAGACACCCGGCAGAGGAGCTATGAGGGAATGCCCTGAAGCAGATGCTGGTAAGTGGAGGATGGTCACTTCAGGGGCCAGATCTCTTGCCGCAGAGACAGCTCCCCCAGTGCACTTGGGGAAAAAATATGAGGCCCTGGCTGCGCTGGAGGAGTGTGCGGTGAGGGAAAGTACTTTGGAGGTTCCTGCTGCCATCACTGAGTGAACTGAGGGCTGGCCAGGTAAACAGAAGAAGAGACACCACATCATCATTGTGGGCAACTCTGTGCTGAGAGGAACAGAGGGACCCATCTGTCATCTGGATCCCATGGTGCATGAGATTTGCTGCCTGCCCAGAGCCAGGATCAGGGATGTAACAGTAAGAATACTTGACCTCATCTGGCCTTGGACAACTATTCTATGGTCCTCATCCATGTGCAAACAAATGATGTGACCACGAGTACTCCAGACTGTATCATGAGTGACTACAAGGCTCTGGGGACCAGGCTTAGGAAGACAGGGACACAGGTGGTCTTCTCATCAATCTTCCCAGTCTGTGTTCACAGTAGGCATCACATCATCTGTGTCAGAAAAGCCAACCCATGGCTCTGGCACTGGTGCCATCATGTGGGTTTTGCCTTCCTGGCCCAAGATCTGCACTTCCATGGGACATCCTGGGATGCGATGAGCTTCATCTCTCTACAAAAGGTAAAAGTGTTTTCTTACAGGTTGGCTGACCTCCTACATTGGGCTTTAAACTAAGTATGGTGGGGGATGGGGAGGCAGAAGATGAAGAGGGTCTACAACTTACAAACTGTGAAATGCAGCAATACACCCCAGGTAAGTACCAAGGGGCCTTTTGGGCATCAAAATAGTGGGGCACCAAAGGCACCATTCAGAGGTCTCAAGCACCTATATACTAATGCTAGGAGCATGGGAAACAAGCAGAAAGAACTTACACTCCTGTTTGCAGACAATAACTTTGATTTAGTGGGCTAACAGAAACCTGGTGGGTCCCTACCCATGACTGGGCAGTACACATTGAGGGCTACAAGTTGTACAGAAGAGACAGAGCAGGGAGGAAAGGGAATGGGGTTGCTCTCTATGTAAAGGAGCATTATATAGCCACCCTAATCAAAATAGGATCATAGGAAGCGAAAGTTGAGGCATTGTGAGTTAGGATACATAGAGCTCATGGGGAAAGGGACTTGGTGGTGGAGGTCTGCTACAGACCATCACACTAAGAGGAAAAGCTAGACTTGGAATTTTTGAGTAAGCTTTCAGAGGCCATACAGTCTAGGGACATGGTTGTCATGGGGTACCTAAACTACCCTGACATCTGCTGGGAGGAAGACTCAACCAAATCCAAATGTTCACATAGGTTTTAGATTAGATACGATCCCACTAGAGGGAATGCCTTACTGGACTTGGTGTTGGCTATGAGAGAGGACCTGGTAGGGAAGCTACAGATTCATGGTCACCTTGAGGACAGTGACCACCAATCAGTTGAATTCACCATATGGCATAGGATGGGTAAGATAACTAGTAGGATGGAAGTACTTGACTTTAGGAAGGCTAACTTCAGTGTGCTTAGGAGTCTAGTCAACAAAGCACTGCAGGAGAACAGTATTGGTGAGATGGGAGTCCAGGAAGGGTGGTCGTTTCTAAAGGAAGTGATCCTTCAGGCACAGAGGGTGACTATCTCATTACAAGGGAAAATGAGGAAAGGAGCCAAAAAACTTTCTTGGCTAAACAGAGAAATCCAGGGGAGCCTAAAAGCAAAAAAAGAAGGCATACAGACAGTGGAAGCTACCAAGAAGGCGTATATCTCCCAGTTGCAGGGAGGTGGTTAGAAAGGCCAAAGCAACTATAGAGCTGAGGCTGACAACACAAATTAAAGACAAGAAAAGTCTTTTTTTCAGGTATGTAGGGAGTAAAAGGAAGGTACAGGGCAGCACAGGACCCCTACTGAACAAGAAGGAACAATTAACCTTGTCCCCCCGGTCTGTCACTGTGCTATTCAATGAGTTTTTTTGCCTTGGTGTTCCTGAACAGGGGTCAAGATAAGTTTCCTAATGGATTCTTAGATGGGCATCAGAGGGACAACAGCTCACTGACTGTTGATGCTGACTCAGTGCAGAGTCACTTGGATGGACTGGATGTGTTCAAGTCATCAGGCCCAGATGAGCTGCATCCAAAGGTACTGAAGAAATTGATCAGTGTCATAGCAGAACCATAGCAGCACGGCTGTTTGAGCACTTGTGGCACTCAGGTCAGGTCCCAGAGGACTGAAGAAGGATCAATGTAGCCCCTATTTTCAAGAAGGGAAGGAAAGAGGATCTGAGTAATTATAGACCAATCAGTCTCGCCTCCATCCATGGAAAGGTCTTTGAAAAGATTATGAAGGATCATATTTGTGGGAGTCCAGCAGGAAAAATAATGCAGCAGGAAAACCAGCATGGATTCACAGCAGGTAGATGAACAAGGACTTGACCAAGAATTCACCTGAACATTTCCTGGAAAAGAAGAGCACTCAGCCAAATCCAATCAGTATCAAAGCTTTCTTATATGTGTGGATGAACTCTACCAGTCTCAAGAAGTTTGTGGGCTGACAGGAGGTAAGGCGCTTCTGGATCTGGTCCTGGCCAGAGAAGATGATCTAATCAGTGACCTAAGAATTGAAGGGAAGCTGGGTGACAGTGACCATGAGTTGATCACTTTCTGTATCCATTGCAAAGCTGGCAAGTCAGCGAGCAATGCAGTAGTTCTGACCTTTGGGAAAGGTGACCCAGAAAACTACAGGCCCAGGAAATTACAGGCCAATCAGTCAAACCTCAATCCCTGGAAAGTTCCTGGAAAATTATCAAAGAAACCATTCTTGACGGGATAACAGAAGACAACATTCTGAAGGATAGCCAACACGAGTTTGTTGCGGGTAGGTCTTGTGTGACCAATCTCATTTCCTTCCATGACCAGGTGACCTATCGCCTGGACAAAAGGGAAGAGGTTGATATCATATATTTGGATTTTAAAAAAGCCTTTGAGCTGGTGTCTCATAATGTCCTCATGGAAAAATTGGCCAACTGTGGCCTCGACTACACTACAGTCCGATGGCTGGGGAACTGGCTTTGAGGTCAGACCCAGAGAGTGGTAGTTGACGAAACCAAATCAACATGGCACTCAGTGACCAGTGGTGTTCTCCAAGGCTCTGTTCTAGGACCCGTATTCTTTAATGTCTTTATAAATGATCTAGAAACTGGTGTCAGAAGCGAGCTGGCTAAGTTTGCTGATGACACCAAACTGTGGGGAAGAGTATCCACACTTGAGGATAGGTTGGTGACCTAGGCTGAACTCAGTAGGTTTGCAAGCTGGGCAGATAAATCTGATGGCATTCAATATGGAGAAATGCAAAGTGTTCCACCTTGGAGGGAAAAAGATCTGCATCACACTTACAGGGTCGGCAATACTATACCCGCTATCACTAGAGCTGAAAGAGACTTGGGGGTTGTGATTGACCACAAGATGAATGTGAGCCACCAATCTGATCCTGCAGCCGACAAAATGAGCAAAACTTTGGCTTGCATCTCAAGCAAGACCCAGGATGCCATTCTCCTGCTGTACTCGGCCTTGGTGAGGCTGCAGCTGGAGTAGTGCATCTCCACAATTCAGGAATGAAATGTAGAAGCTTGAAAGAGCCCAGAGGAGAGCCACGCACATGATCAGAGGGCAAGAGGACAGACCTTATGAAGAAAGGCTGTGAGCTATAGGACTCTTCAGGCTGGAGAAGTGCAAACTCAGAGGTGACTTGGTGGGAGTCTGTAAATACATAAGGGGTATGCATCAGGCCTGTGTTAAATGGCTAGTATTTGCTTTGGATTCAACTGATTCAGGGGACAGTGATTTGATTTGGTGATTCAAATCACTGTCCCAAACTGATTCGGCCAAATCTGATTCAGAGATTCAGCTGCTACCAAATCAGCCAAATCTCCAAATCACACAGGCCCCATCCCCCACCCTCTATCAATGGTTTCCTTGCCCAGTCCAGCTCCCTACTCTTCGTGGGGGGAAAAAAAAGCCCACACTCACTGACTGCTGCCAGGTGGGAGAGAGGGGCCTTGCTGCCTCCCACTGCCCCATGCCATGTGGATGGCTCTGCCACAAGATCCCCAAGCCCTGTCTACTCTCCTAACCCCCCCCCATGCCTTCCCTGTCCAGCCCCAGCTTTCAAACTTAAAAAAAAACAAAAAAAACCCAAAAAAACTCCCAAACTCACTAGCTCCTGCTGGGGGAGGGGGACATCCTCACTGCCCCCTGCTATGTGAGGGCTCTGCTATGAGCCCCCTTAAGCATCAAGGCCACTGTAGGAGCTGGTGGGCTGGGGCTCTTTTTATTTATTTATTTTTTAAGGGTCCAGGAGCCGGGTTGGGCAGGGCAGCCATGGGGGCAGGGGGGAGAGATTGGGCAGGGGTCAGGGGGCTCGTGGCAGGGTTCCCCACATGGCACGGGGCAGTGGGAGAGGGGTCAATATGGGGGGGGCACTCCCTTCCCAGCAGCACCCAGTGAATGGGGTGAGTAGGGGCTTTTATTAAACATCAGGAGCTGGGGCAGGCAGGCAGGCAGCCATGGGGAGGGGGCTGGGAGAGTGGGTGGGAGTCATAGAGTTGGACACAGGGGGTATACTTGAGTGCACATGCACCCCATGTGTGGAGATGCACCCTCTGCAAAAAGGCACTGCGATAACTTGGTGGTGCCTGCGGGCAGTTGCTGCTTGCTGCCCTGCTGCTGGCAGTGCTGGCAGCATCTATGTGCAGTCCCTGATCACCACTGATGGCCGCCGATACTGCTGGTGGTGCCTGCAGGTGGTCACTGACCCATGGTTGGCACTCGCTTTCCTCACTCGCCACTGACAGTGCCAGCCAGGCTCCTGCCACTGCTGCCATGCTCCTATTGCCATGGACACAGCAGTGCCCCACCCAGCTACTGGGGGGCATGCACTGTTCATGTGATCAGGCTTTGGAAGCCCTGGGGCAGCCTCCCTTTTCCTAAAATAAATAAATCAAAGATTAACAGGCAAAGAGAAGGGAAACTGCCCAAAGAGATTCAAGTTGCGAAAGGCTGAGGGGGTCCCAAGAAATGGGGGGCTGAGGGGGTCCCAAGAAATTCACCCCAGAAATGCACCCTGTTACAGTGAGCCACTACACTGAGTACACTTCGACTTCCCCTTCACTCCCACAGCTAAGTTGTGCCTTTCTTTCTCATTTCCAGTTATTCCTGTTTCTTCACCAACCTTAAGTGTGTGGCAAACATCATCAGACAGGGCCCCAACAATTGCCCCCTCTCTCAGCCTAACACATATGATTACTGTGGCCCTGCCCTCCATGAGGTAGAGAAAAATAGGTAGCCCTGTGCCTCATCCACATATAAATTTTTGGAGGATCTCAGGATTTGTGACCAGAACACCTGGTTTCAGCTATGAGTAGGGGCTTTTTGGCTAATATCATGTATAGCTTATACTATATAGAAATAATTTACAGAATAATAAATTGCAGCAATTAAAAAAAAAAGTTAAATGCATCAATTCTGGATAAACTAATGTTCAGCATGTTTATTTCAAAGTCATTGTTTTCAAAATTGCTCCTTACTTCCATATGCTTAGGGCCAGCAAGGTCTGACAGTAAGGGAGAGGAGAGGCTGCAAATGGAAGAAGCTGGGGGAAACAGAGAACAAGGAGCAACTGACCTCTTTCCCCAGATTTATTTTCCCTGCTGTAGCAGTGGGAGGGGGACACATTCAAGGGAAACCTCTAAAAATTAGATTCTATCCCTGGAAAATTATTACCAATTTATAATTTTTTCCATATATAGAATCTAACTGTTGGAGGGTTGTCATATAAATACAATAGTTCTAATATACTTTGATGCTTATTGTGGATGCAACTGATCCATAAATTCTGTTTGCTTCCAGAGAGGTAGAGCTGAAATCTAGAAATTGGTAATCCATGTAAACAAAATGATACAACCATCCTATTTCCTTAGATAAAACTAAACCTTAAAAATAATTAGATGCATGCTAAAAGTTAGCATTGTTCTATGGAATTTCTTATTTCTGTTTCTGGGTATTGGGGTTTTTTTTTTGGTTCTCCAGTTCTGGACTGTATTTTCTTAAGTCTTTGCATAGTACTTTAAATGCTGGACATTATTAATACATTTGTTTTGCCACATCATATAACTTTTTTGTATAACAACAACAAAAGAAAATACTGATATAACTGTTTCAATGCCTGAAATTAGGGTAAAACATAGTTCAGTATGGAGAATTCTGCAATTTTTATATGGCAATATTACTTGTCACAAATGGGGATTAGTCTGGAGGATTAAAGGGAACTCTGAATAGGTCAGTGCCCCTATTCTTGTATCATTCTTATTTAATTTATACTGGGTATGTATTATAGTCTTCTACTAAACTGAATTGTGTTTAATTTTGATGTATGGTTTCACTCACTACAAATAATGCATTCTTAGAGACAAGTAGTTAGCTGTGTTAGTCTGAAGTCAGACAGAAGGTAAAAAATAATTTGTTCAGGCCAACATAACACAGGAAACAGCAGTCATGTGGGGCATGAGCTGCAAATCATCCCACAGGAACTCCCTGTGGGAGTTTTCCCCCATCTGCATTTGCAGCCATGCACTGGGGAAATCCGGGGGAAGCCATGTAGAAGGATTCCCTTGGCGCACACATCACACTGCTGCACTCTGACAAAGGGGCATCTGCTAGGAAGGGTTTGACCCACTGCTTATAGACATACATCCTGTGTTGATGGTGAAAGTCTGAATTTCCATGCTTACCCGGACCTCGCACATCAGAGCCCTTGGGGCAGCCTCTAGGTAAATGGGGAAACTCCAACGTTCCTCGCATTCCTGAGGATCCTTGGTAGGCACGTGGGTAAGTGGGGAAAGTGAGGCAGCCGCTCCTAAGGCTTGAGGATCATGATCCTGCCCAGGAATTCCTGGGGTGTGAAGAACCAGGTTCCTCAAGCCTGTGGAGCCCCTGCCTGGGGAAGCTTGAGAATGCAGGCAGCTGCAAGCTGTCCAGGTTTTTCTTCCATAAACAGACAGTTATAAGCTACAATAAAACAGCTCAGTTTATCACTGCCTTCTGTCATGGTCACAAATTTGAAGATTGGTGGCACAACATATGGTATGGACATCTGTTTGCTTTCTAAGAGTTCTTGGTACAATGAGTATTCTCTTCGTGTGTAACTAGATTTGTTTCTGTTCTAGCCCAGACTTGTCAGATCACAAGACTAGTACCACACAGCCTGGAACTCCTGGCCCTTCCCAAGAGCTCTGAGAACACGGTACAAAAGATTGTTGGAAGCAAGCAAGAAGGGGCATGCCTTAGTAGTCTAGTGGTTAAGGCATTCCTATGAAACAGGGGAATCCTAAATTATGCAATTTGCATCAGAGGGAAGGATTAAAGGGTGCCTCCACACAGCCTATCTGTAGTTTGGTAGTGAAGGTACCCTCTTGGAAAGTGGGAGGTTGAATTATTTTCCTTTCACAATGAGTATGACCTTGAACCCTGATAACTTTCCTGGGTAAAGGCTCTAGGCCATGGTCAGAAGGTAGGTGCGAGGAGAAGCAGCATCCATCATGAGTTAGACATGAATGGACCTTCAGAAGTGGAGCTAATAATGAGTTGCAAGGGAAGTCCATCTACAGGACAGTGCGAGTCTGGACCTACATACCAGAGATGAGAGGGAGGTCAGCACACTCCTGTGCTTAGCATTTCTTCATGAATATCTCTTGGCACTTTGGGACTTTATGAATTGTGCTTTGAAGATGCCTACTCCTTCCTATTAATGGACTTGAGCAAGTTGGTACCTAAACAGGATGAAATTGAATCACTCTGGTGATTCAAAACCCATTGACTCCACAGGGATTCTGGGTGCCCAAACCTAGTCAAACTGGAGTACTTTCCTGAGCCTGTTTTATGCACTGGGCTGATAAGAAGTAGGAGCCTCTAGCCGTGTCTACATGAAATGCTGACTGCACAGTAGCCTGAGACTACTGCACAGTAGCATTGCATGGCAGCAACTGTGACGAAACACTACTGAACAGTTGTCTTGGGCTACTGTATAGTCAGTGTCAAAGAAAGTCATTTGTCAATGCTACTGCACAGTAACTTGGGTACTTTAGAACTAAATAATTGTGCAGTAATGACTGTACAGTCGGCATCTAATTTAGATGAAGCCTCTGAGACCAAACTGAATTGGGTGCTAACTTTCAGGAACACTGAAGTTTAGGAAATATATCAAAATTGAAATTATTGTGGAAATAACAGGTTTCATCAGCTAGAAAGATAAAATAAATCAGATATGGGTGCTACAGTTTGAAAGCAGATCTGTTTTCAAAGGGGTTACGTTACTTCACTTTAAGTGTAGTGGGTGGCCTCTCTCTAAATGCAACAGATTCTGAGCTCATCCTGTGATCCTATATGCATTGTTCACACAAATCTGAATGAATTTTATTTTATTTTTTTATAAATAAGCACCTGGGGTGAATCTTCAGTTCCCATTTGCTGCAAAATTGGTTCTGAGGTACTTTTGATAGTGTCTGTACATATATGATTGCATTAAATAAGAGAACCTGGGCAAGTCTACATGTTCATTAATACACCGTTTGTTAACTAAGTACTAAATCAATGCACTGTACAGTAGTGTCAGTGTGTGAGTTTTTAGTGATGCTTACTGCACAGTATCCTAATACTACTGAGCAGTAGCGTACTAGTATTAGCATAGCTTTTGTGTTCATAGTATCTAGGGTCAGAAGGGGCCTAACGCAGGCCATCTAGTCTAACCTCCCGCTAGTGGCAGAAATGAGTGCCAGGGTCACAGGACCCCAGCCAAGTACCCATCTAATCTTCTCTTAAAGATGCCCAAGGTAGGAGCAAGAACAACTTCCCTAGGAAGCTGGTTCCATTCTCTTAAAGATGCCCAAGGTAGGAGCAAGAACAACTTCCCTAGGAAGCTGGTTCCACATCCTAGCCACCCTAACAGTGAAGTAGTGTTTCCTAATGTCTAACCTAATGTCTAAGGGTTATTAGACTACTGCACAGTAGGTAAGTGGGGATAGAAGGTTTGGTACTTCTCTGTCCTGCCTAGAAACTGCTGCCTGTCATGTATATCAAGCTATTGCTCCATGGGGATATGTAGCAGAACAAGCTCTATAGGCAATAGAAGCAACCCCAGCAGCCAGACTAAATAGACCCACTCCCCATAACCCTGCCTGCTGTCTTACCTGCTAAGCCCTGATGTACTAAGTATTTCTGCAGGACACCCCCCAGAGTCCTGGAGTGGTGCTTTGCAGTGGTACTTTGACCTGGGCTTACTTTAGTTACTAGAGTGGTACAAGTCTGACAGACTCCAGCTACAGACTTGACTGTCAAGCTTGACTGTCTCCAGCTACAGACCAAAATGGTCCAAATTACCTTAAGATTTTAATTGCAGTTGCCTGGCTCCCTGTTAGCTGCACCCTTAACTTGTGGTGTCACTGCCAAAATCTCTCTGTGGAGCTACCTGGACTGACACATTATGTCTGTCTGGACTTTGACTTTCATGGCTTGTTTTATCTTACTCTGACAGCAGCCTTCAGCTGCGGCCCCACATCCTGGCCTTGATTCCTCAGCAGCAGCCACTCTGCCAGGGTTTTAAGGACTTTAAGCTCTGTGGCTTAGGTTCTGTCTCCTGGCCCCATAGGGCCCATGCCATATTCTTCCCTGGGCCCTTGACCCTCTTCAGGATAACTTTTCCTTTTCTAGGCCCTCCCAGTCTTTGCAGTATTCACCCTCTTCCTTCTGAAACTCTAGCCTCAAAGGGGTTAAACTCACAGAGTGCTTTTAATAAGGTGCCAGCAACCTAGCTTCTAAGCCTTTCTTCACAGTCTTTCCCAGTCCTCTAAGTGTTATTTCTGCTAAAATCCCTGTTTTTAAAGGTCCCCTGCAGGTTGTGTTTGCCACACAGCCTTTCTCCAGTAACATGGCAAGGGTTCCTTATTACAAAATACTGGGCCATATTGGATGTTCAGAAAAGGTGTTGCCAATGAACAGCATTATCTCCCATAGATACAAACTGATTTGACGTGTATTAATGTCATTAATGTGACATTAATTAGTATGCAGTTCTCAACCAACAGTTTATTTTGGAGAGAGGCAAGCAAACTAACAATATCCTCTTCATTTTTTGATGTCACTGAGCTAGTGACTAGGGCAATGTAGTATCTTATTTTCTCTTGTCATTTAAGTTGTACATAATGAAAGATAAACTTATACTCCAGTTTTGGTGCCCAGCATCATAAACATTATTGACTTATTTGGTGTGATATCACAGCATAAACTATTTTAGAAGAAATACAAAGTCATTTGCATCTTCAAACATTGATAGAAATCACATTTTTCTGGCTAGAACTTCAAATGGATCCCTGGGGGGTTAAAACATCTAAAACATAGCTTCCCAGCTATTTCATTTAAGTGAATTTAAATCTTATACTAGATGTGATCAAAAGAAAGTAAGATGGATGGATAAATTTATTGGTGTCTCTTTGAGGACAGATAAGTATTACTAAAATAGTTATGCTCCTAAGGCAGCTATACTGAGGTAGACAAAGACTTTATATAATTACATTTTAGTAATAATTTTGAGCATTTAGCTAAATAAATACTCATTTGCAAGTCCAACCTGCATTAGATAAACTTTCATCTCCAAAATTAAGCATTTTAAATTATTAAACTTTTAGAAATGTGGTTTTTAGAAGTCTTGGGATTCTTCTTGCAAAGCCTGGCGATTCTTCTAAACATGACATTGATTTTTGTTTGAGAAGACCCTTCTTGTATCTACATTACAGCACAATGCTTTTTATGGTCAACGGTGCATAAATTATTCTAGTTCAACATGTTTCTTAACATCTATATCAGTATTTAGAGATTTCCAAGTATGAAAATTAATACAGTGACATTCATGGGGTTGTTATTTCTTTTTAATGCAACTGAAGAAGCAGCTTATTAGCTTACAGTTAAAGAAGATACTCATTGAAATACTGATCATACTAATATCTCAGTCTGCAATCCATTAGAAATTAATTGTATGCATTTAGAACAAAACTCTACATCTCAACCTGCTAATCATATAAATAATTATACACTCAACTTCCCCATAAAGTGACTTATGTAATTACATAATGTTACAGAGTTAGATCAAGCTCTCTTACAGCCTGGTCTCTGTCTGATTGGGCTTATGCTTCAACATGTTGCAACAAGGGAAGTTTGGTGTGATTTGATCATTCAACTTGACCTTCTAATTGGACTAGCCATGATCCACACATTGTGCAAGGTGATTAGAGAATTCACTCTGAAATCCTGATTGGATGAGCTGCTACTCAGGGGTGTGTCCCCCGAGGGGATAAAGTAAGGCATGTGCTACAGTTGGGGGAGAAAAGCACTTGGATGTTGAAGAGCTGGGATAAGCTGACCCAGTGGGGCAGTCAAATGAGCCCGAAAAGAGCCTGAAATCAGCAAGATGAAGCTGGAGTGAGAGTGGGATCACAGAGACCGAGGTGCTGTTCTGAGGACTAGCAGGTTTCGGAAGGCAAAGCAAAATGATGTCTGTCAAGTGCAGACAGGGCTTTCAGCATATCCTTTGTTTGTTGTAGGAGGGGAATTGTATCCCTGTATGTAATGTCATCATGGATGACACTAAAATGTAAATTGTATGTAGTGTTATCATGGATGATATTAAAATGCGGGGCGAAGTAGGCACGCTGGAGGAAAGGGACAGGCTGCAACTAGATCTAGACAGGTTACGTGGGTGGGTGGATGAGAACAGGATGGTATTCAGTACTGAGAAGTGCAAGGTACTGCACCTGGGGAGGAAGAACCAGTAGCATGCCTACAGGCTGGGGAACAGTCAGCACAGAGGCAGTGAAGGATCTTGGTGTCATTCTTGATTCCAAAATGAAGATGGGCCGCCAGTGTGGGGAAGTGGTCAGGAAGGCTAAGCACACCTTGTCATGCATCCACAGATGCATCACAAGCAGGTCCAAGGAGGTTATCCTCCGTCTCTATGTGACACTGGTCAGGCTGCAGTTGGAGTACTGCATCTAGTTCTGGGCACCGCACTTCAGGAAGAATGTGGATAGCATTGAGAGGGTCCAGATGAGGGCCACTCACATGATCGGGGACAGCAAGACAGGCCCTATGAGCAGAGGCTACAGGACCTGAACCTGTTCAGTCTCCACAGGAGAAGGCTGAGAGGGGATCTGGTGGCCATCTACAACTGCCCAAGGGAGACCAGGAGGCTATGGGAGAGTCCCTGTTCCCCCCGAGCTCTACCGGGAGTAACAACAAACAATGGCCATAAGTTAACCGAAAGTAAATTCAGGCTAGATATTAGGAGGCGCTACTTCACTGTCAGGGCAGCTAGGATCTTGAACCAACTTCCAAGGCAAGTGGTGCTTACTTCTACCCTAGGGGTCTTCAAAAGGAGGATAGATATTCACCTAGCTGGGGTCATTTGACCCCAGCATTCTTTCCTGCCCATGGAAGGGGGTCAGACTTGATGATCTGCTGAGGTCCCTTCTGACCCTACCTACTATGAAACTATCCCCAGAAGAGCCTTCCCTGGTTCCCAGCCTGCCTGTGAGAGGGAGGTGGGGAGCATCACCTGTCTCACTCAGGGGAAAGTGCCCCATCAAATTCTGAGTGCTGGAGAGAGATATTGTAGGCAGGGATTGCAAAACTGCAGGTTTTCACTGAGCTGTGGAACAAGACATAAATCCCTTCCAGGGGTGTGTGCCAGAGCCCCTGCTGAGGGGGAGGAACTGGGTTCTGGCCATAGGAGGTTGGTTCCACCCACCCTGCAAGAGAGGTGATTGGTACAAGACTGATCCAGAGAGGATTTATGACTGCTATGCTATAGAGTATAAGACTCTGAAGAGGCTTACCATTATGAGTGAGTCAGATCTTTGCTGCTTCTCCTGCGGGGGTGGGGGGTGTAAAAGACTGGGTTGTTACTTGCATCCAGGACCAGCATGACATTTATCACCAGGAATTATACAACATCACTACAAGATACATAGGACAAAATTCAACTAGGATCTGACCTGAGGGTTGAATGTAAGGGGTTCTCATGGACCCCCCTACTCCTCCACAGAGACTGATCCCAAATTTCCAGAAGAAGATGTTATTTGGGGTTTCGCACTCCTGTAGCATATAGATTAATAGATTCATAGATTGTAGAGTCAGAACAGACCACAAAGGATCATCATGTCTGACCCACAGCCCTTGGCAGGAAGGAGGACTGAGGTCAGATGACCCCAGACAGGTGACTCTTGAAGACATCCAAGCTAGGTGATAGTACCACCTCTTTTGGAAGCCCATTCCAGATCCTGGCCATCCTTACTGTGAAAATTTTCTTCCTAATATCTAACCTAAATCCACTCTCAACTAGTTTACACCCATTATTCCTAGTCACTCCCTGGGGTTTCATAGTTTCATAGTAACTAGGGTCAGAAGGGGCCTAGAGCATGCCATCTAGTCTGACCCCCCGCCAATGGCAGGAACAAGTGCTGGGGTCACAGGACCCCAGCCAAGTACCTATCCAATCTACTCTTGAAGATGCCCAAGGCCACTAATCATGCAAGTGGTCCTCCTCTGGACCCTCTCAAGATTCCCCACATCCCCCTTGAATGCGATAGTTCATATGTATAATGAACAGAGCAGAGCAGAGCAGGAGCAGCAGCAGCGGAGCAGTAGCAGCAGCGGCGGCGAAGTGGTGACTGGGGTTGTGCCGTCAGCTGAAGCTGATCCGGAGGGGAGCCTCCTGGATCGCTTATAGCTGAGATGGCAGGGAGCCGTGCTCCCGAGCCACATGCGAACAGAGTGCGCAAACAGGCGTGCTCTGTAAGGGTGCGCCGGCGTTCATGCAGGAGGAGAGCAAGGAGGAAGGGAAGAGAGATGACAGTGGTAAGACCACTTTTTCTAGTAACATGGTGAGTACACACAGTGCCACTGCCAGGGGCCTGGCCCCTCCCTGCCCTTCCCTGGTGCGGCCCCCCAGCGCACTACTGAGGCCGCCACCCAGACTGGGCCCCTGGGGGGCCCGCTGCCCGCTTCCCCCATCCTGGCTGGGTGTGGTGGCTGGGCGGGGGTCCTGGGGGTGGGGGTGATGCCTGGGGCGTCCCCTGGCTGCCCCTCTTGTGGCCATCTTCAGGCCCTGGAGGAGCGGCTGTGGGAGCTCCAGGCAGAGGTGAGCATGCTACGGGGGATCCGGGAGGCAGAGGATGAAATTGACATGTACTTTTGTTCTCTGCAGGGCCAGAAACCTACTGAAGTGCTCCCCAGACCCAGAAGAGCGACTCGTCGGTGGCAGCAAGTTCCCTCTGGACCCAGGGCAGCCCGTGCTGCTGCAGAGCCTGTACCTGAGGTGCCACTTGGAAACAGGTATGCAGCCCTGGCCACCCTGGAGGAGATTCCTGAGG
>JAGPOW010003642.1:46738251-46761025 GCA_030014935.1 Caiman crocodilus
CCTTGGGCATCTTCAAGAGTAGATTAGATAGGTACTTGGCTGGGGTCCTGTGACCCCAGCACTTGTTCCTGCCATTGGCGGGGGGTCAGACTAGATGGCATGCTCTAGGCCCCTTCTGACCCTAGATACTAAGATAATATTTATTAGTTTATAACAGTTGTTAGTATCTTTTTGGTGTATTTGTTGATCCTTATGGTCTTTTCTGCCTCCCCTTTTCTCCCTGTATAAATAAATTGTATATAGTTAAGTACTGTTATCTGATCAAAGGTTTTGAGGCTCCAAGTACACTTCTGTAGGGAGACTCTCCATAATCTAGGAAGAGGGATCCATAATTGGCCTCAACTGGTGGATAGCTCCATCTTCCGGATTACAATAATAAAAAGAGAGTTTGCCCAAAAATGTCTCCTCATTAAATTGTGGGAAAAGTACTTACCAAAGTTGTTCGTGATTATTAAAGAGGAAATTTTGAATCATAAAATTATAGAGAAGTAGGGCTCTAAAGGAATGCAGGAGATCTAACACATACCCCTTGATAAAGGCAGGATCATCCCTATCAAAACCACCCCAGACAAGCAAAAAAATCCTAAGATTGTGATTCCACAACTACCCTGGCTAGTTTGTTATAATGCTTAACCATGCCTTAAAACTCTCCAGCCACAGGGGACAGTCTTATCTCCATCTTCTTTAACCAATGTTCCTATAATATTGTATAGTAGTTCCTAGAATATCTTGTAGTATTAACTTGTTCATAACATGAGGATACTGTTGGCTTATATTCAGTTTATGGTCCACTATAGTTCCCAGGTCCCTTTCTGTTACACTGCAGCCAACCAATAATTCTCCATAATTGCTCTGTCCAAAGTTCAGGACTTTGCACATATCCTCATTGGGTTTCACCCAGATAATTTCAGATCACTTTCCAGTTTCTGAAAGTCTTTCTGAATCCTAACCCTATCCTAATGTTTGACACTGTCTCCTGTAACACATTCAGGTGGGCACAAGTTGAACAAGTAATCAATGGCTCAGTGTCTAGTTGTGAGGAGATATCAGGTGAGGTTCCCTGGGGTATGTCCTGAGTCAATTATTGCTTAATGTCTTCATTAATTATTGGGATGATGGAATTGAGTGCACACTTAGAGAATTTGTGGACAGAATCAAGTTGGGTAGAGATGCAGATATTCCAGAGGGTAGGGCTAGGTTCCAGAATTACCTGGATAAACTGGAGAAATGATCTCCAGTTGAAATCTGGTTGTCAACCAGATGAAATTCAACAAGGACAAGTGAAAAATCCTGCACTTAATAATTACATGTACAAATATGGACTGGGGAAACATTAGCTAGGCTGCAGTGCTGCTGAGAAGGACCAAGCTGAATATGACCCAACAGTGTGCGAAAAAATCCAATAGCATACTGATTATATTAACAGAAATGATTCCTGGGAATCAAGAAGTGATTCTTCCATTCTATTCAGCACCAATGGAGCCTGTGATGTAGTATGTCTAGTTCTGGGCCCTACACTTCAGGACTGATGTGAACTAATTAGAGTCCTGTGGAGAGTGACAAAAATGATTAGAGGCCTAGGAAGCATGATTTATGAGGAAAAGATGAAAGAACATGGATTATTTAGTCTGGAGAAGAGAAGACTGAGGGGGATTTGACAACAGTCTTCAAAAACTTGAAGGGTGAGAAATTGTGGATGTGCTCTTCTCCATAGCTGTAGGAGATGGGAGTAGGAGCAATGTTAGGAGTCTACCTCTTGAAGGGCATGGAATGCACCCAGTTATATTCAACGCAGCATGTAGCTCTTGTTAAACAAAAACAGTATCTAGTAATAGCAATATAGCAGACAGAGTCCTTCAGCCACAATACATAGGCCATATCTAAGGCAGAATTTTGGGCAAACAGCCTCAAGATTCTCAGTTTCCTCTTGTCTTGCTTTTGTTTCTAATTCTCCTCCTTCCTTTCTTGTCCCCAGGAGTCTCCTCTTGTAGGCTATCTTTTTTTTCACTGGAACTTCTCTGAAGTCTTTCTCTGGATGGAGAAAAAGCTAGTAGTCTCTAGATGTTGGGGCTTGCATCCACTTTGGCCTCATGTGTGTCAACATATACAAATTGGTTCATTGGTTCCTGGATGGCCCATTTGCTTGTAACTGGGACATTTAGAACAGGTCTGCTTCAAAACAACATGAAGTAATTTTCTCAGTATACAAGCTAGTCTGGGCAACATAACATGTGTTTATAACATAAACAAATTTAACCCAGAAATATTACAAATGGTACCAAAGTGTGTCACACCTGCTAAACCATGCTGTCTCCCAGCAGCCCCCACTTCCTGTCATCACATCTACTGGCTACTCTGGGACCACTGTTCTCCCACAGACATCCAACTGCCCTTTTCCTTCATTTGTTGGGGAACAATATTTCCTCAACAGGCTTTCTCTAGCATATCAAATTTATCATCCTGCAGCAACAGGACAAAATATAGTTTTATTCAGGGTTACTACCACACAGACCTGCAACAGGAACTTATCAATAATGCCTCATATTAGTAAAAAAAATAAAAAAGCTTCATTTGGACATATACACTATAGTTTAAATTTTACGTGATTGCAATGATATCACCTTAGTAGCCCTTGTCAGAGGTGTAACTATGAATTTTGGTGTCCAGAGCAGATAGGTGGTATCAGGACAAATGCCAGAGAGTCTTACCTCCCCAATATTCTGGCTGCTGCTGCTGCTGTGGCATGTGTCCCTTGGTGGCCACCATTCTGGTGCCTCCTCTAAATTGGCTCCTGGGGTTGGTGCCAGCTCTACTAAGGCACAGGAACTGCCCTCTCATAGGAGAGACAAGGGGTAATATTTATAAGACTCATAAAACTAGCCATCTCTGTAGGTATAAATTTCATTTTGTATCAGAAACTCCAAGGAAGTTCTAGAAGTACTAAATCATGGTGCAGTAATAACCCATACTATGATGTACGCATGGTGCATGGTCATTTTTAGAAGCTACTTCGCCGTAACGGTGTGCTACATTGAGGGAGTGCATCGCTACAAGGAAGTAGCTGCTGGTCACATGTAAATGCCCATGGACACTATGTCACTGTAGTGCACTGCAATGGTGACATAGTATCATGTGTAGATTGGCCCAAAGGTTCTTAACCTGTGCTAACTATCCTTTAAATGTTTTAAAATAAAAACAATCAGAGTGAGAGTTATCTTTTAGCTATTTCACCTGGGTCAAGACAAAGTCTTGTTAGTCAGCTCCCCAGAGATAAAGAGATATGAGGTTGACATCAGTTACCTAGACTTCAACAAAGCCTTTGATACTGACTGCCATGAGCTTCTCTCAATTAAGCTGGAGGGTACTGGCCTAGACCAGCCTACAGCGAAGTGGGTTGGCAACTGGTTCAGAGGCTGATCCCAGAAAGCTGTAATTGATGAGATGACCTTATCCTGGAGGGCTGTCTCCAGTAGTGTCCCCAAGGGGTCAGTGCTTGGGCCCATGCTCTTTAACATCCTTATCAGTTACTTGAATGAGGGAATGGAAAGCACAATGGTTAAGTTTGCAGGTGACATGACGCTGTGGGGGAATGCAGGCAAATCTAAGAAGAGGGTAAGGATCCAGGACAACATTGACAGACTGGTCCTATGGGCTGAATGTGATCAGATGAGGTTCAATAGGGACAAGTGCTTGGTTCCTTCATTTGGGTTGGAAGAACCTTCAGCATAAGTATACAATGGGTGGTGTTCCATTTGCTGATACTGCATCTGAAAAGGACCTGGAGATGACAGTCAATCAGAGGATGAATATGAGCCAACAGTATGATGAAGTCACCAGCAGGGCAAACAGAAATCTGATGTGTATTAGTTGATGTATAATTAACAGATCCAGAGAGGTGCTCCTCCCTCTTTATTTGGCATTGATGAGGCCACAGCTGGAGTACTGTGTCCAGTTCTGGGTACCGCACTTCAGGAAAGATGTGGATAAGCTCGAAAGGGTACAGAGAAGGGCCACCTGTATGATTAGAAGCTTGAAGGATAGGCCCTACACAGACAGACTCCAGGAACAGGGTTTGTTCCGTCTGCATAAGAGAAGACTGAGAGGTGTCTTGATAGCTGCCTATAAGTATGTCAAAAGTGAACACCAAGAGCTAAGGGAGCAACTCTTCAGAAAGATACCCCTTGGGAGGATGAGGACCAATGGGCATATGCTAATTGAGGAAAAATTTAGGCTAGACATAAGGAAAAACTTATTTTCCATAAGGGCATCTAGAATCTGGAACACACTCCTAGCAGAGGTGGTACAGTCGCCATCCCTGGAGGTGTTCAAAAGGAGACTAGACAAGCACCTTGTTGAGCTAATTTGAGCTCAATAACCTACTGCCCATGGCAGGGAACCAGACTTGATGATCTTACAGGTCCCTTCCAGTCCTTCTATTCTATGATTCTATGTACAGGGAGGATGATCCGATGTGCTGTAATGACAGCGCATTGGAGAATAATCAATTAATCTTTTACCGTGTTCCAGCAGACTCCAGCATCACATGTATCAGCATCCCCATGCTGAACAATGGTGGCAGGAAGCTTTAAACTAAAGCTTGTTTGATGAACTTTAATTCAAAGTACCCTGCTGCCATTTATCAGCACAGGAACACTGATACATATGACACTCTGAGCACTTTTAATTAGTGCAGCTCTTGGAACTGTGCTAATTTAAGTGCCATCTCCCACCCAACCTCCCAGAGCATGCCTGTAAATGCCCTGGGAGGCCAAGGAACAGTCCTCTAATTAGCTGTAAGGTGGCTATTTTATACTCAAATATCCTGTTTTTAAATCCTTTGTCCCCTG
The DNA here is from genome assembly GCA_030014935.1 of Caiman crocodilus. Classification (NCBI taxonomy): domain Eukaryota; kingdom Metazoa; phylum Chordata; order Crocodylia; family Alligatoridae; genus Caiman; species Caiman crocodilus. Next base: position 46,743,099 of record JAGPOW010003642.1, read on the forward strand.
TCCATTCCTGAATGGGGAACAGACTGCAAAACATCCTGTTTTTCAGTTCACTGGTGGAAATGCAGGTCAATCACTTGTCCTCAAGATTTTATTATCTGTGCCTAGAGATAGGGTAGTGCACAGCCAGGAGGAGCAGGGATCTGAGCCAAGGAAAAGAGGGAGGTGAGATTCCAAAAGCTGGTTGCTTTGTACCTGTGGGAGGGGCTGAGACTGCAGGCACATGTAGGCACAGCAAGAGTCAAGGCATTGTTGCATACCTGAGCTTCCTGACCATGTGCTGGGCATGTATGGGTGGGCCCGGTCCCAGGGGCAGCTGAGCTGCCAGAGCCAGACAGTTTGCCTGCACACACACCCCCTTGTGCTGCCTCAGAACAAGTGAATAGTAGCATTGTATTTGTAACTCCTGGAACACAGGTGGGACTGGGAGGAGGCTCTTGTCACCATCTTTGCACCCACAGACCAGCCCAGTGAGTCCTCAGGGTGTCCTGATGCAAACGGAGAGGGAGCTTTGGAAAGAAGGGTCTCCAGGCTCCTGGGTGGCTGGACCAACACATGAAACCATTATTTCTTCTGCAGGACAGGCAAGGCTACCTGTTTCCTGGGGAAGGAAAGGAAGGTCCTGCTGGGCTGGGCAGCTAGCTCTACTGACACAGGCATCCAACACTTACCAACCACACTTAGCCCAGCTTTGATCAGAATGTGGCTAGAGCAGATTCTCAGGTGCCCAGCATCTGTGCTGAATGCTGATAGGGAAGGAAGTGAGATCTCTGGGCAGTGTGTGCCCCTGGATCCCAAGCATGGAGCTGGGGTGGAATGAGACCAGATCCCAGTGCAGGGAGGGGGTGCTTAAGCCTTGCACCTACTATGTCATGTTCTCTCAAGGATGGACTGTCTGGAGAGAATGGCAGAGCTGTGGAATATGTGTAACCACCATGCAGGGGGAACAAGGCAAGGTTCCTTGTTGGCTGCAATGTAGAGACTCACAAACTTGCTGCTGATACTAGCACTTGGTTTCCTTCGTTTCACAGGACACCACATGTTTGTCAACATGGGGTTCATGAACCATCTTTTTGGTCTTTTTGTGGTGGCCCTGCCCTTTGCTGCCGATTGGCCAATGGTCCTGGTGGCCCCACCCTTCACTGCTGACTGGTTGAGCAGATGGGGGACCCACCCCCACCTCTGATTGGCTGAGGGAACCAATTCTCCAGACCCTCACCAAGAGGATGTCCTGTATTCTGGAGGTTCATCAGTGGCCACCCAAATCTTTTGCCACATATTTGTAGAATCATGGATAACTCTCCCTTTTACTGAATCCCCATGTGTAAACTGCAAGTAATAGGCCTTCAAATGGCATGTGTGTGCTGCAGGGAAAAATGCACTGAAGACAGGGTCATATGGTGTTCAAGGGTATTCTGTATTAACTAGTTAATACAGACATTTAACTCATTTCAGGTTTTGTCTATGAAATTGAAGAGAGTCATTTTTTAATAATAATTTTTTGTATTTGAAAATTATCTTCTGGGCCCACAAGCCTTTCATCAAAAACAACAGCAAAGGTGGAGACCTTGAAGTTTACAGCTTGGTTATGAGGAAATGTGCCACAAGTAGGTGGCTGAAGCCACAGGAAAACCCTTCTGTATTCTCAATGGGCTAAGTGTGCTTGGTATAATGAAGAAAACCAATCATGTGTTTTAGTCAATGTTATCCACAGGAAGAGGATGTAGTAAGATTATTTCTATCATTTGCACAATATCAAATACTAAATATATAATAGAATCATAAGGTTGGAAGGAATGCGTAGGATCAGCACCTTGAACAGTTGCAGGAAGAATTATTAATAAGTGATCCCAGAGGTGTCTCTGGCCAGTTTTCCATTGAAGGAGATTCCACAACCTCCCAAGGCAGTTTGTTTCATTGTCTTGCTGGTCTTACATTTGAAAAGTTTCTTTTTTCTTTTTCTGCTTTACTGTATTTTAAACACATTGCTAAGTGTTCCATCCTGTTCAGCAAGAGAGTACAGTATTTCACCATCTTCTCTGCTGGCAGCCTTTCCAATATTTGACAATTGCCACTATGTCTTCTCTTAATCTCCTTTCTCCAATCATACCATGTGTATTTCTTTCAACTTCTCCAGCTACAGTTGGCTTTCAAAGTCTTTTATCATTATCTTTGCTCACCTCTGGACCCTCTCCAGATTCTTTATATCCCTCTTACAATGCAGTACCCAAAACTGTTATAGTTTTTGCATTATTTTTGTGTAGGTAGAGAGACAAGCAGAAAGTAACAGAATGAAAGCAGATGCTTGTTTGCTGCTTTCTTTCTGGTCTTTGGAAAAGGTTCAGTACAACAATTATTGCAGTGTACTTTGAAACACAGATGCCCTGACATTCATTTAGCTATAACAAAAATGTAGTATTTCAATATTTGTGCTATTTTTAATATAAACTATTTACATGCCTGTCCTCCACTGAATGGCCCATTTACCTGTTCTGACATCAGATGCATCCCACTTATGGCTGCACTTTAACTTTTTTTTTCTTTTTTTGCTGTTGACCAACAGCTCCTGTTATTCTTACTTCTATGAGAAACAAGTAAGGCAAACACAAAACAGATGAGAAACAATATTCATGATAGCATTATAAACCTGGAAGAAGAAGATTTATCTGCAGGATAGGAAAAGAATGGAGGGATTCAATATGTAGGCAAGGAGGGTCACAAAAAAAGTCTAAGGTCAGTAATCTAAGTGGCAGATACAGTATCTTGGTACAATTTGAAGACAAAGTATTGGGACATTGATTTAAACATGAAAGCTTCTGATCAATAAAATGGAAAATAATGTTATTAATCTTGTTTTTTCCCCAGCAGACTGACTACAGTTTTACCAATAGTTATACATGTATTATTACTATTAAGCAATAGACAATGACATAATTTTATTAGGCAATAGACAAGGGCAGAATTCAGCCCACTGTCTCTTAAACAGGGTAGACATCACAGACATAAAGACTGTAGTTTGTATATCTAGTTAGTCTACTGCATTTCAAATGGTGCTATAAATCTCTAACTAGAGATTTTTACTCTAAAGTCCACATCAAGGAGGTGACAAAAAGCTTTCTGTCCCCTAGTATCTCACTATATCACCATGCCATTACTTACTGCTAATGTGTGATAAGATTTTAAGAAGTGTTAACACATTAGGCTTTTCAATGTTTGGCTAGTCTTACATCAAAATACAAAATTATATCCATGCATGAAAGTGCCTTGAAGATTATTAAAGTGTTGATAGCTTCTTTCCTACATTTACTCACAAGACACTATTTTTTGAAATGTTCAGGTGTTTCCTGCCTACCATTGCAAAAACTGCTAGGACAGCAACTGGCATAATAATAGCCAGCATATGAGCAACCAGCCTTGTAATTTATAGCCAATTCCTAATTTGTCCTCAACATGAAGCAGACTTTAAAGTCATCCTCTAAAGAGCAAAGAAAGGTTCAGCATCTGGGGAGAAGAGTCATAATGTCATCTGTCTTACTGCTTTTCCAAAGCCCAGACCAAATGCAAAGGACTTCTTCATATTTTAAAGCTTAATCTAAATGAAATAGGTAGAAATGCAGTAGGACCTTCCCAACTTCTTTTTTCTTTGCTTCTTGATATTGGCTGTAGCTTGTGAAATATTGGTAATTACAGTATTTTAAAAAACAAACAAGTATTGCAATATTTGATGAAGAGTGTTGTTGCCTGTAATGCCAAATGCTCTTGGTACTTAGTTGTTGCATCCAGTGCTAAGTATTTCACTGCTTAGTACAGATTGTACATGACTTACTATAGACATGATTCTACCTGTACCTAATTTTGACTGAAATTCATAACACACAGAATTAGTCACTCACAAAATCACCAGGCTTCAACACTGAACAGATTAATAAATGAAAGGAAGAAAAGCCAAGATGAATAATGTTAATCAAGATTTTGCTTGCAAAGTACAAGTTAGCATTTGTTTGTATAAATGCTACTAGTGTGGAAATACTTTCATGTTCAGTATGAATCTGTCAGCTATTATTTAATACATCAGGACTTAAACAATTTACACTTTGAATATATGTCACTTATAGGGCACGCATAGCAAAAACTCGGGATGAGTCAGTTACAAGACAAATGTCTGATATAACTGCCTCACATTTTATTCCTAGTTCTGCAGTTTTGTGAACAGAGTTGACCTTTAAGTATGTACAGAATATACACAAGCAAGATATCAAACTGAATGTAAGATTTCCTAGTTTTAATGTATGGCATTTAAATAGTTGTTTATTACACTATTTATAAAAATTTTATAGAATACTAAAAAATGTTGGAGACTGTTTAAAAATGTTAATCCTATAATTAATAGTCGTAGACATACTCTTTTTCCAAGCACAAGGCAGTGATATTCTAAATCTGTCACTATGAACTTTAAAGTAGTAGACAGCCATCTGCCTAAATGTAGTCATCTAAAACAAAGCTAGTATTTATGCCCTATATTTTCTCCACTGAAGTATAGGGACATAACAGGAAAGGAGATAGAACAATTTAATTTATATACATTAAGGCATAACTTCATGGAGGAAAAACAGAAATGAGTTTCATATGATACTTAATGTTTATATATATGTAACATAAAACGACTGGTGAAATTAAAAAGATAAACTAGAAAGCATGGCAGATCATACATTGATCAGTCATTAGTCATTATCTCAATGAATCATTTTTTAATATTACATCACGTAGCACACATTTTTAACCCTAGAGATATAATTTACACTGGCAGAAAAATTTCTGTTAAACCTATGCTACATTTTAAGCCAAAGTTGTTAAATAAAGCTTCCAGCAGCTTGTCACTTACAGACAATTTCACTAAGCAAATGTATAAAAGAGGAAACAGAAGCTCTAATGCTTGTACTTGCTAAATCCTCAGCTGGGTATTCACTAGCATAATCCACTGAACATAACTTAAAGGTGAAATTGACTTCAGTGAAGCTACATTTGATTGTTACCCCCCACTCTCCGCAGGCACCCCCCTGAAGATACAGAGATTGATTCAACATTTTGCAAATGCACATTCAAGTACATTTCAGAGTCAGGAGCTTTTTCTCCACACTGACTGGGAGAGAGGGGGGAACATTGTTTTATATTCAAGTAAATAAGGTAGCTTTCTACAAACATTGGCTCAGTGTGCAGCAAGAACAAAGAAAGCCAGAAAGTGTTAGGCATCATTAAGAAGTGAACTAAATACAAAACAGAAAATGTAATCACACCACTTTTAAAATCTATTGCACACTTTTGTTGAGGAAGATATGCTGTTTGGTCACAAACATATTTTGTTACTGGAAAACCAAAAGAGACATGTAAGAAAATGGCATGCAGACAGGTAATAATGCATCTCAGCATACACATTTGATTAGCAGTGTAACAAATGTCTATAGGATGTTTCCTTGTTTATAATGTAATTTGGTCATTTATGAATTATAGATAGATGACTGGGATGGTTAGGGAAAAAATATATAATTTAAACTGATTAATAATTATGTTGTAACATGACTCAGAGCTCCAGTATGTATGGTCTGATCATTTGGGAACCCATAAAGAGAAAAAGGGAGAATTTCCTGGATATAAACAGGGCAAGGCTGCTATAAGTGAAACAATTCAACCTCCTTTGCAAGCTCAAGTGGGGCTGAAAGATGGGCCATTAGTATATGGTAGTCTGGGGGTTCTGGGCTGTAGGCATCTGTTTGTTGAATTGGATCCTGATCTTTCAAAGCTCTATAATAAAACAATTCCTGCTAACACCACACCCAAGTAACAATCCCTAGCAATAAATAGTATTACTATCTGGGGTGACCAGGATGTATGCTCACCTTATTACAGCCTCATCAAACCATAATTACATTGCCACCCCTGTATGAAGACAAAGACCAGCACAAATGAATCTGAACCTGAATTATGACAAAATAAAATGAGCTAAGCATTTGTCTTCAATGCCAGTCACTTGAATGAGTTGCTGCCAGTCTTTTTTTTCTCTTACACAGCAGTGCTGGCTAACTTGTTTAGAACAACTAAGCATTAAGCATAAGGTAAAGCAAGTCAAAAGTCAAATTAATATGTTTGTTCATTTTGTAGGAGGAAGATTTAGGGGCACACCATAAATGTTTACATGTGTGCCCTTCATGCACATTAAAAATAGTGAATTTAGGCTAATCACACCTAAATTTGATACCTGCATTTGCAGGTATCAAATTTAGGTGTGATTAGTTAAAGCTCATTAACACACATTAGGTGCAACCCAACACTAACTTTTATGGCAGGGCTGCAGGGACTTGGTACTAACTTCAGTGCCAAGTCCCTGCACGTGTAAGCACCTGCCAAAAATCATTTAATGCATATTATCTTAATAGACATTAAATTTCATCATGCTTAAATGCATGTATAGACATGCCCCCTGTGTTTTACACTTGCTCATGGGGCAGGTATAACTCAGTCATGTGTGTAATTTGTATTTTAGTGTTAGGGTCGTGGAACAGAGGTTTTGAGTCCAAATAGTTTATTTAAACCTTGGATTACCTAATCTTTCAAAGTAACTCCAAACTAGAAGTCTTCTGGAGAGTGACTGCTTCAGAGCAAGGGACCAGCAAGCAGTATAGCAGTGGATGGGGTTATCCATGTACCCTGACAAGGTCCAGCTACCAGGATGTCTCTGGAATTCCTGCTGTCATTTAAAAGTACCCAATCCTGCCTTGCCTTTGAGGTCAATAGCCATTCCACACAATGCAAGTTACACACTCCTCAACATCACAAGCAAATCTAGTGCTAAAATTAAAATTCATATAGACCATTTCAGAAAAATTCTGAATTGTTATTATGTCTGTTCTCTCAGAAGGACTAGGGAAACAACTTTTTCTTTTTTTTTACTAGCTAATGTATAACACGGCTTGTGTAACTTCAGTGCATTAGAAACAATTACACAAGGTAAGTCTACATGACAAAAGCTGAAGAACATTTCCTGTAGTTCAGCTTTAGCACTGCCAATCCAAAAAGCCTGGGTATGGTTAGGGTTGCTACAAACTTTGGAAAGGGATAAACAGTAAAGAAATATGCTCTGAAACCTCAGACATCACACACCGCAGTCATTTTTTCTAAGGCATTGATTGTTTTCACACAGAGTGTAATGACCTACTTTTAGCCAGTAATGCAAGGTGATGCAGGCTAGTTCCGTTACCTTCAGGTATATTGACAGGCTGACAAGTGGTTTTTTTTTTGCCTTTAGTTGTTTGGTACTATTATTTCATACAAGAGAAAGTATATTAGAAGATTATTATGACTTATAATTGGGATATATTCTTCTTTTACTATATGTAAGTAAATTAAATAAATACTGATGGGAGTTGTCCACCACCACTGAGAGATAAATATCCTTTAGAAGGTAAAAAAAAGTATTTAAAACTAACTAGATAATGTGCTAAGGAAAGTAAGTTTCTGAAAAGTAACAGCATAAAGTAATTATATAAAAGGTAACAGCTATTAACCAATTTGTCTTATATCACTGATATTCTTTGCAAGAAAACCAATATTGTCTAGAGGTTTCACTTAGCTTTTAATTAACTTATGTTTCTTTGACTTGTCCTTATGATTTTACTGTTCATACAGAGCAGCAATTCAGTAAGAATGAAAATAAACATCAGGACATATTTTTTAACACTCTTGTCACACAATTTTAGGCAACTCCTGGAGCTCTTAACCCATGGACAATCCACACATTGGGCATCTTTATGCATGCTCTCGGCAGCCACTCTAAATAAAGCACACAAAGTGTCTCATGTATATAGTGTCCTGTGCTTCAAAATGGCAGTGGGGGCAAATCACCCTGTCACCATTTCTTTAGCTAAAGCACTCTGCCACCATCTTGAAGGGCAGGGATGCTGAATACATATAATTCCAAGGGTGCTGGAGTATGCTAATTAGCACATGTTAGAGCAGGTATCAGGTACCTGTATAGTGGCCCATTAACACCTGGAACTTCTTTTGGATGGGTAAAATTACACCACTGAATGGCAGGTTTATCTCTGATTTCTGTTATCCAGTTTACATTCCATTAATGTATAGCCACACGCCATAGTTGAGTCACCCAAGTTGTAGTCCTTCAGAATCCCAGAATAAAGTGTCCTCTCCCCCATCTTCCTGTTATATGTGGACAAACTTTCCAAACCCTAAACTCTACTCCCCAGGGGTGGTTTTGGAACCAAGCCAACTCCCATCCCACCCCTAGGGATATGACCTTCCCAACCCCAGGTATGAGACCCCATGCAAACAGCCTGCAGAGCACTTGCTAGCTAACCAGGTTGCAGGACATGTACAGGCCTAGGGGGAGTGGCAGGAAAAAAGGCAGAGGGCCAGATCAGGCCCCCATGAGCTGGGGGTTCCTTCCAGAGACAGGGACTATAGGCCTGAAAGCTGCCTTAGCAAAATGCTTAGCATAAGTAACACCATTTTGTGTCTTGATATAATTGAGTAAGTCACAGTGGCCACATCTACACATGTTATTAATGTGAAGCAATAAACTCTGCACAAATTTGCACCAGAGTTTATTGCTTCTGGGCACAGTGTTTGAATGTGTGCCCAGGATGGCAGCATGTTGGGCTGGGGCAGAGTTGTCCAAGACAGCAGGATCTGAACAGTAGTTTGACAGGAAAACAAATGACCTCTGTGAAAGATAATTGATGGACATATGTCCATAAGGCACGTAGCATAAGAAATAGAAAAAAATACAGCTTGCTAAACAAAAGTGCTGCAAACTAAACAGCTAAAAGGCATGTGAAAAACCATAAAGAAAGCATGTGAGCAAAAAAAAAAAAAGGCTGATTGGGCAAATGGTAAAACAAAATTGTAACCACAGTAGTCACAGCTCTAAGTCAGGAAACTACATGGAACATGGAGCAACTCAAAATTGTAAACAGAGCCAATATATAAGGACTGTGAAAGGACTTAAAATTGTAGAAGAAAACAATCCACAAGACAAGAAACAACAGACATTTGAACTCTGATGCAGTGATGAACTCCTGGCCAGCTGAAGTCATTGTATTTATTGGAAGGTTTATGTAAGACTATCTATATGAACTGTTAGGGCTTGCTTAAAGGTTAAGTGTTCTATTTAAAGCCTTGCTTAAATATTAATATTGCTTATGTGTTCAATAAATTAGGATTTGAGACTGGAATAGTCTCATCAATCAATTCATTTTCATTCATGACAACCCTTAACTAAATATAGCACAACAGGGTAGTTGTTCCCCCAAAAGCACCTTCTCTCACTGCTCCCACCTCCCAGCTATCCTAGAAAGCATGACCAGTACTCCTTACCTCCCAATCCCAAATTACAATTTATTGAAACATAAGACCTTCTTTAATTTACTTCCTCTTTATTTCTTTTCCTTTTTTTTTTTTTTTTTACTTATTTTATGCTTTAGAGGTTGACTTCCTTCATTTCATGATCCTTCCCCCACTCCCATAGAGGTGTACTTTTATATACTTCAATTTCCTCTCCTTTCCACCTCACATTTCATTACCCACCCCATCCCATTAAATCTCCATCTCCCAACTTTATGTTCCTGCCCTCCTGCAGCCCATCTCTCACACTTCCACCTACAGCAGGGATAGAAGTCTGTCCTGGCTTACTAACCCTGTAGTGGCAACTCACAGCTGTAGTTCCTAATCAGGCCCTTGCTTACCAGCTGTCTCATTGTAAGTCACAGCTGTGCAGGTGGGGGACAGTGAGAGAAGATTTTTTAGCCATAAGGTGTGACTGCTTCAAACTTGAACTAGTACTAACACTGATCAATATGGTCCTGGGATCAAGGATCCTTGGAAAAAAATGATATGGGTACATGACAGTCACAACTGCAGAGATTATTTAAGTAGCACCTACCTAAATCATGGTGAAAGTATGCTGTTTAGCAGCTCCTTTAATCTTGCTCTTTTTGCTTGATTGGCAGAGAGGCCCCAGAATTTGCTACTTGCTGCTGATTGGCTTGGAGACAAAAACTGTGGCAAAAGCTACAGTTTTTGCCTCCCAGCCAATTAGCAGCAGTAGTGAACAGTGGGGCCACTGGCCCCCTCTTCCAGTCAGCAGTGGGAGAGTGCAGGGGCTGCATGGCAAAAAGAGCAAGATTAAAGGAACTGCTGTGTTGCGCACTTCCACCACAATTTAGGTAGGTCCCTAAATGTAAGGGTGCAAATTTGAGAGAAAGAATGTTGGCTGAATTCAAAAGCTTGTTGTGATTAAGGGGAGATCATCATTTTTCTTAATTTCAACAGACAGCATTTTTTCTCTTCTTAAAATGTTTTGCAGTGCAATATTCTTTGAGTTTGCTGGAATTTTCAGGTGTATTTTATTTACTTAACTCTACAACTGTTGCTAATATCCCTAATTTGGTCTTAGTTATAATGGGCTGCACATAAGTATAATTCCCTCTACTTCAATGAACAAACTCCTGATTTTGCTAGGAGCGTGTAAGATCATAAGCAGGCAAAATGTCTGCAGTTTCTTCTCTTTCTTTTTTTTTTTTTTTGTGCCTCCTTCCCTAAATAAACAGGACACTGGAAACTGACATCATGTCTGTGCCACTGTACATTTTTTAAGAGTCACAAAATGAAATCAAACAGGTGTCCATATTGTCTGTGGTACCACAAATGCTCAGTATGACATTCAGCTCTCCATGGACTGAGACCTTGTCATGGTCAGGAAGCTTGTGTGTCCCAATGACCCCCAGAGCTATATCACTTACAATCCTGCCAGGGTCAGCCAATGGTAAACAAGCTTGAAAGGTGGTTCCAGGCATGGTTCAACCCCAATCCTTGACAGTGGATTAGACAGAAGATGTCAGGGTCTCAACAGCTGTAAAGAAGCTGGAAAGAAGGTTGCACCAAGATGAAGGTCTCCCATCATCTAGGGTTCTCCCTTGCTACTGTTCTCAGATCTCCACCTTGTCCAGATAGTGCGATTGCTGTTTGTGTGCAACAGCTCCCTCACATTAAACAAAGTCACACAAAGGCTTCTACCACAGGAAACAATACACTTTCCTGTACCAACCCCTAAAATTCCTTGCAGTAATGGACCAGTGGTGATAGAGACAGGACTATTGAATCTGGCAGTCTCCAGTCACAAATCTTCATGTGGGAGGGCAGTAGCCTGATGGTTCTCTTGCACCTTGATTGAGATGGGTGCAATTCATCAGTAGTTACCATGACCAAGTAGTCCTGTTTAGGATCCCTTTTTCTCAACCAACATGAGGAAGGGGCTAGAAAAGATGGCCTAGGGTATCTTATGTGCTCCTGTCTGGATAACTGCATCCAGTCAGATCACTCTCTGGGTCAAAAAAATTATAAGACGATGATTTTTGCAACATGCAATGTTTGCACCTTGATGGATAACCAAGACAATGAATGGCTAGAAAGAAGAACTACCATCATCCCCAGGGAACTAATGAGATATCAGATTAACACTGCAGTTCTAAATGAGACAAAATGCCTGGAAGAAGGTCAGGTGAGTAAAGAGGGCAGAGGCTAAACCTTCTTCTAGGAAGGGAAATCAGCTCAGGACAGATGAGTTCACAGCATTGGCTTCACCATCAAGAATAAGCTTATCGTTCAAATACAGGGTCTCTGGCAGGCATTAATGAATGTCTTAAGATCCTTTGTCTTAAGCTCAGCAACATATGCCCACTTGATGCTGACAATGATATCAAAGAACAGTTTTACTCCAAACTTGACTATGTTCTGACTAATACCTTCAGGGAGGACAAGATAATTCTCCCTGGTGACTTCAATCTAGAGTCAGATGTGACCTGGGACTCTGGAGTGGCACCAATGGGAAGGAAAGAGTAAGGGAAGACAACTCCAATGGTACCCTTCTTCTGAATAAATGCACAGAGTACAGTTTTGTCATTATGAATGCTATTTTTAGACAAAGTGAAAAATACAAGAACATATGAACATGAGTCATCAGTATGATGAAATCTTCAGCAAAGCTAACCATACTTTATCATGCATCAAATAAAACCAAAGAGGTGATACTTCCCCTCTATGTGGCATTAGTCAGATTCCAGTTGGAGTACTGCATCCAGTTTTGGGTGCTGTACTTTAAAAAGGATGTCGATAGCCTTGAGAGGGTCCAGAGGAAGGCCACTCAAGGGTTCACAGGCCAAGCCCTATGAGGACAGACTAAGGGACCTGGACCTCTTCAGCCTCCACAAAAGAAGGCTGAGAGATGATTGAATGGATGTCCAAATCACGTGAATCATATGAGGCACCAGTGAATGCTGGACAGATTACCATCTTTTCAGATCCATTGTGAACATCTGGCTTGCTCTGAAACACCAAAAACAGCTAGAAGCAAAGTGAGGGGCTTTCAATACCACATCCCTTCAATACCCAAAGGTCTGTAAGGATCTCCAATGTTCCCTCCATGGAAAGCTCCCTGCTCTGTCTAAATATGAAAGCAGCATTGAGTAACTCTGGAAAGGGTTTAAAACCACCAGCCATATGGACTGTGCTGAATTTATTTGCTATACCACCTGTTGACACCAAGACTGGTTTGATGAGACCAGTGCTGAGAACCAAGCCCTCTTTGACTGGAAGCAAAGAGGGCTTAGAAAGATTACATCCCATTTCAGCAAAAAAAGGATATGTATCAGCTCCTCAAAGCTCGAAAGGAGAATCCAGGAAACCAAAAATCAGTGGTGGCAAGATAAAGCCAAAGCGATTCAGTTGCATGTTGATAAACATGACATGCATAGTTTTTCCAGGCAATGAATGCCATCTACAGTCCAACTTCCCAAGATCCTACTTTCCTGCAACAGCAGAATTGTGCAATGCCTCTTAGAGACAATGAATCTGTCCAAACTAGGTAGAAAGATCTCTTTAAGGAATTCTTGAACTGTGAGTCAATTGTGGCAGATAGCACCATCGAGTCCATCCCCCAACACAGTGGAGGGGTTCCTTGCCAAGCCTCCTATCCAAGAAGTCTGGCATGCCATCAATAAAACCAAGAGCAACAAGTGTACTGAATCAGATGGCATATATACTGAAATCTACAAGGCTGGTGGTAAGAAACTGGTACTGGGACATCACTAAATTATTCTATGAATTTAGAACAACAAAGTTGATGGGTGGATTTCGAGCTTAGACCCATTTACTTTTAATACACATGTATGCAATTAACAAAGTATATTTAAGTTAGTTATTAGAGTATATATTTATAGATGATATTTACTACTTAACAGAAATATAGCTAAGGGTATACAGAGCAAGGTCACTGACAGATAGAACCTGACAGGGGAAAGGTTTCCCATAGAAACCTGACAGAAATAGTTTACACACACATTCCAAGATAAGGATGCAGATAGAGGGAGTGTTTCTCCCAAGGCATAACAGGCTTCAGATGGTACCTCTCATGCATTCCATCTGAGATAAAGGTGCAGCTGGAACCATGACAACAAGCCCAACTCTGGGGTGGAAAAACTCTAGTTACTGTATTATGGGAACTGCATTTTAGCAACCCCTTATTGGCTGAACAAGGTGCACTAGACTTAATCCACCAATGACTGAACACCAGAACAGGATAGATGGCATAAAATGAAGGTATAAACCTGGAATGATACACAAGAACAGGGTGCTTTCTTTCCTTCTGGCATCAGCCTATAGTTGAGATCACTGAAGATAGGAGACCCACAGATCAGTGATCAGCATTCTGGCCACCTTCCTCTGAGTATCCCTAGAAGCCTGGTGTGTGGTGAGAGCCTTGCTTGCCTGTTAATCATCATATACTACCATGGTTATCAATAAGAGTCTCCTGGTATCAAATTGACATAACATGATTGGTCTTTGATGATTGCACCTGGCCCTGAATAAAGTGCTAGCTAGTGATTCAAGAAATCAGGGCAACAAAAGAGGGGGACATGAGAAATGTCAACACCATGACTATATTCAAGAAAGGAGAAAAGTGTGTTTATGGGAGCTATTGAGGTATTGCACTACTTTCAACAGCGGGGACACTCTTTGCCCACATCCTCCCAAATCTTTTTCTACTTTTTGCTGAGAAAGTACTTTTGGACTCTCAGTGTGGTTTCAGACCATCCCCTAAGGCAAGTGACATGATCTTTGTTGCCCACCAGGTTCAAGAAACGTGTCAGGAACACCATGAGGACTTGGATATAGATTTCATTGCCCTCACTAAGAACTATCTTCATCTCACAGCCTGGAGATGTGTCCCCAATGATTTCTTCAGAAAATCCTCCTCATCAAATGGGAAGATAACTATATAAACATCAGCATCCTTGCCAAAGCCAATATTACCAGCACTGAATCAGTGATCCTCAATTGCCAACTTTGCTGGACTGGACACCATTTGTGGATGTCTGACTCTCAACTTCTAAAATAATTGTTCTACTCCCAGCTTGGTAACACCCTGAGATCTCATGGCGGCTAGAGAAAATGCTACAGGGACACATTAAAGGCATACCTCAAGAAAATGGATTCTGACATGAAGACCTGGGTGGAGTTGGCTGTCAACTAACTCCAATGGTGCTTCAACCTTACCCAAGAATCAGCCTGTTTTGAGGTACAGTTTATTGCCCTCAGATGAGAAGAGAGAGGAGGAAGGAAAAGGAGAGGAATGCTAGCCTACAGCCTTCTCTCTTCTGTGAAAAGACCTGGAACTTTGGTGAATGGGTCTGTGGCTCAAGGATTAGATTCGTAAGCCACCTCAGGATGCATCAGTGAGTGATGGTAGAGATCATACTGAAATTCGGGGATTGCCAGTGATGATTGCATTGGGCCACTTCATTATGGCACACATCTGTTTACTTAAGGTGGGAGAGCTCCAGTCATGTGAAGCTGCTAAGGCTTTTCAGACTCCCTGGGGCAGGAGGTCTGTGGGCTTGAGGGGACCAGTTCTGCATACCCTGAGAATTCCTAGGAAGGATCAATTTCCTCAAGACTTGGGAGCGTCCTCCTTTCTTTCCCAGCTTACTTAGACACATCCCTACAGACACATACTTAGGTAAGTGGGGAAAGTCAGGGCTTCAGGGTATATGTCTGTAAGTGGAAGTTTTGTACTTGCAGACTTGCACCCCATGCATAACATGGGGTAATCCCTCTGCAGATTTCCCTGTGCATGCAGGTGGGTGTGGGAGGGAAAAACCCCATAGCAGGTCCTCCATTTGCATTTGCTGCCTGTGCTCCATGCTGCTGCCAAAAATGCACACCACCCTTAAAGAGGTTTTTCTGTGTATGCATCTGCAAACTCAGAGGGATGAGTAGGAGTTGCCCCCACATGCTTCTACAGAGGAATGCACCGCATGTGCAAATTTGGAAAGGGGGGTGGGGGTGATCCACTTACAGATACACCCACAAGGAAATCCCCACTTCCCCCACTTCCCAACAGGGGGCACACCTGCAAGTGGAAGACAAGGACCTTAAGTAAGGGAGACATCTATAGATGTCACTGGAGCACAATCAACAGTGCCATGTGTCACAGAATAGCTGATTATGCTCCATTGACAACATCTGTTTTCCAATTTAGAGATAAAAGGACTGAACATACAAAGAAGGCAGTATAGTTACCTTTCTCACAGAAACGTCCAGTGAAGTGAAGTTGGCAATCACAGTGAAATGAGGAGGCCCCATTATCCAAATAGATGTGACGACAAGTCCCACCATTATGGCATAAACTCTCCTGGCATGTTGATGGTAATGCAAAAGAATTCAAGGAGGGCACAAGAGACTGAAGCACTTCAAACTTTTCAGGAAAAGCTGCAGGTGAAGCTGATGATATTTGTGTAGAGACTGGAAGCCTGGAAAAATAAAAGGAATGTTCAAATTGAGAGTATTAAGAAAGTGCTGTGAAGTCTAACTTAAAGCAATTCTCAAACTCAGTATTGTTTTTCTTTGTTTCCTTGTTTTTTTATTTGTTCATTTTTTGCTTTTTCTCTCTTCTTTTTAATAACTTGGAACTGCATTTAGAAAAACTCCTATGTATCTTAGTAATTTTCATCCTGACACCAAAAAAAGAAAATATGTATATACAACTGTTGGCAGTTCCTAATGGAAGAATGGATTTATTTATTTTTTACTAGCAAAGGGGAGAGCCACAGGTTTATGGTGTTTTGAGAAATTTTTAAAAGTCACTAGTTCTAAATCCTAGGCAATAGCAAGGATATTACGGGTATGGAAAGAGTTATATCAACTTGTTATATTTTGGGGGTAGATTGTATATTTGGGGTGCAAGATGCTCTGTTGCATATATCTTAACTGCCAAAGATAAAATTAATAGATAAATTATATTAGTATAACAGGGATACAATGTTTGTATAAAAGTAGTGACCATGTTATACAGTCAGAGCATGGATATGTAATGTTTAATATCAGTGCTTTGATATCAGCCAGATTGTAATGCAAAATACAGATGGTCACTGGCAACTATGAAAGGAGGGAGGGAAATGGTGTTCCTGTCTTCCAATAATCTATGAGATTTAAATTTTTCCTTTTCTGAAAAGTAAATACTTTGAAATCTTTGTGAATCAAATTAAAAAAAAGTCAATTTAAATAATAAAGTCCAATAATTTTGAATTTTATATTTCTATTTTGATATTTTGGGTTTTCAAGTTTTTAAATATACATTATTTTAAAATTTTAAGTAAAACAGTATTTTAAACAAACAAAAAAATGAAACTTTAATATAGGAAATACCCAGTTAAGAAGCTTTGATATTTTTAAAATTTTCTATTTTTTCTACAGGGGAGAGGCCATGCTTGGCAGCCAGGATGCAGCCTCATGGTCACCAACACCCACAGCTGGGGCTGTGCGGATATGCTGGCTCCGCTGGAGGAGAACTCTGGACAGGACCCTCCTCCTGGACCACCTGGTCACGGTTTTGGAGGATGAGCTTGCAGACACTCAGGCCTGGCAGGCAGAGGACATTACTCAGGAGGGTGCATGGGGCCATTGCGAGAAGGCACAGGACTGCACAAGGAGACATGGGACTGGGTAGACAGGGAGCTCCAAGTGCAGCTTCTGACCCTACAGCATGTGTGGGTAGAGGTGCTAAGGGAGGAGAATGCCATCATGGCCCAGGAGATGCAGGTCATGGATGATGACTGCCAGGTGCCGGACAACATTCTGGCCCTGGTGGTCACTTTTATGCTGCCTGCTGCACAGCCCATGACTCTAGATCTGCCTGCCCCCTTGCAGCCACCTGCCACTCAACAGCAGGTCCCCACCTGGGCCAAGGAGGTGGTCCTGTGCCAACTCCAATAGCTAGGAGTCCCTGCCCTGCACCTTGCTCCAAATTAGATAGCACCCAGCCTGCCTGCCCGGGCCCAGCCACACTGCTCACCTGAGCTCCACTGAAGCTGCCTGAAGTGGGGCCAGGACCACACATCAGTCCTGCTGAGCCTGTACACTGCCTGCAGGGGAGCATTGGCCACCACTGCCCCCGTATGAACCCCTCACTTGCTGCACTCACTGCAGCATGCACACCTGCACAGGAATAGCCAGAGGCCAGGGTGCTTGCTGCTTGTCCCTGGGCTGTGCCTCCTAGGTACTCCCACTCCACAGCCCCTCCACCCCACCCCAGGATGGCAAACAAAGGACCTTGTACAAAGTTTTTCATGAAGAAGGCGGCACCCATTGGTGGGTGGGGTAGGTGGTGGAGGGCGTCTGTTAATTGGGGAGGGGGAAGGGATTGGTGTTCTGGAGTGCCTGATTGGTGAGGTCAGCAGCGGCGGGTAATTCAAACCGCCGTTTGGATCGACGGTTAGGAGCAGCAGCAGCAGCGAGCAGCGAGCGAAGCAGCTGAAGAGGCAGCAGGAGCAGCAGCTGATTCCCTGAAGGTAAGTGGGGCCGCG
>JAGPOW010003642.1:46778091-46807933 GCA_030014935.1 Caiman crocodilus
GTAAAGTGAATTCACCACTTACCTGAACATTATGGCTAGGGACCTACTGAAATCACAATTGCACAGATTTTGTGAAGTCTAGCAATGCCTGTGGAATCTTAATCCATGTTTTATTTCAACCATAGTCAGCATTACCATGCTGTATTAGAAGTTAAAACATGTTCTGAGAAGTTGCGTGACAATGCTTGCTACAATCTCAGCCTACTCTGGACAGGACAATCTGCTACAATCTTAGCCTGCTCTGGAGAGGCCAGCCGTGTCTCTCCCTCCCTGCTAACACTGACCCTGGCACCAAGCCAGGTTCCTGTCACTGGCACTCTTGAACTCGCTATGGTGTGGTGCTGGGACTGGGACCAGCAATCAGCTGCCTGTTGGTCACAGTCTCTGTACTACTCCAGTCTTGAAATCATACGGTCTCTGTGGACTAGTCTGATGAGAGCTGAACACTCAGCCAGCACGGCAAGCGGGGGTTGTTACTCTCATGGCACCATCCACACAACACTAAACCTCCAAAGGGTGGGCAGCAACGCTGCGGGGGGGAAAGAGGGAGGGTGATGCAAGAAGCCCGGCCAGGCGGGCAGCTCGGGGGCGCTGCTGCTGCCAGGAGGGGTGCCACAGGGGACTTTGCTCTTTGCAGCCCCGTCTGCTGCAAGTTTTGGAGGGACAGGGACCCCCTGCCGCCCTCGCCCTACTTGCTCCCATGTCAGGGCTCTGACCTGTACCACCCGCAGTGCCAGCTGCACGGCCAGCTTGGCGCACTCCCACCACGGGTCCGCCGCCGCTGCCTCGCCGGGCTACATGCTCGCCTGGGCGCTGCACTGCCACTGCCGCCACCGCCACCTCTCTCCTACTGCTCCCCCTCGTGCTAGTGCCGCCTCCCCGAGGGGGCCCTTCGAGGGCTTGGCTGTGCCTCACTCGCCCGCCTCGGCCCTAAAGTCTAAAGTCAACTAAAACGACTAAAGTCGCTTCTGGGGCGCCTCCAGGATTAGGGCTCTGAAGCTTAAGCTTCATTAGTTTCATAGTAGATCTGCCCCTAGGGGCAGGGAGTGAGAGTCCCATGAGAACTTGGAGCACCAGTTGTGGTGTGGGTTAAGAACGATTGGGGGCCAGGCACAGCTGCAGACACCTGATCCCTGTGGGGTGCAAGACCCCAAGGAGAGGTAGTTGGGGCCAGGCATGGCTATGGCCACCTAAGCCCACAGGGGAGGGAAGCCCCACAGCTCCAGTGAGCGGGTGGAAATGAAGACCCCCAGTGAGAGAGCAGCCCCAGTGAGGGGGTGGAGTTGTGGAGCCCCAGTGAAGGGGTGATGTGGAAAATGAGCACTGTGGCTAGTCAGGGAGTTCCACCCTGCCACAATGGCCTTTTCCATCCCACAGAACACTGACCGGATGCAGAGCAGGGTGTGGGGTGCGTGGGGCCACGGTGATGGCACTAGCTGGAGTCATGCCCCCACAAGATTCCGTGGCACACCTGTTAATGTCTGATGGCACAACAGTTGGGAAACACTGTTTTAGTTTATAATAAAATGTTAAAGCTTCCAATTTAGAGCAGTGTCAGTTTTTGTGAGTTCATCACAAAAAAAAAAATCCCAATGAACTTTCATCATATTACTTTGTCTCAAGTGTTTAAATCTTGTCATCTAAATGGACTAAATCAGAAAGGAAGTCAATAAGGACCCTAAAGGAAGTCAAGAAGAGTTTTGTGAATGATGTTTTCAGGTTAAAGTCCACAGAGTGTAAAAAGGTAATATTAAATACTGTGTATTGATTTCATACAATGAAGGACCTATGACATCATTTTACTTTCCTAAAAGAACCAAAACAAAAGAAAAACTCCCTTCTGCTGAAAAATATTTAATGGAGAACATCAGTTATAAAGAGCAAGAGGATTTGAAATGTTGGGAAAAGAATAGTGTGTTTCTGGTTGTGGGGAAAATTAGTATTTAAAATATAAACAGTGATTTATATCACTAGCATTATAAGTCTTTGCTGATTTTTTATCTAGAAACTCCAAAACTTGTACTACTAATATTCAAGCTATCAATCTAATTTCTATTAAATGTGCTCATAGTATGTATCTTGTTTTTCTCGCTATTGCACCAGTGGCCACTATACAACTCAAGGAAATCAAATAATATAACAACTCATCAATTCTGTTCATAAATAACCTTAGCTAGCATCATAGTGACATAGACTAATAACCTCAGAAGTCTAAGTGAATTTAGCAAAACATATAATGTTTCATCCTGTTAAGCATGAAAATAACAAAATCATTCACAACCTGAATTGGAAATGTTAATAATGAAGAAGAATAGGTTCTTGATTGGTCCTAATCTAAAATAGTACCTATACTGCAGTGGTTCCAAAAGAATAAACAAATGTAAAATTGCCTGAAAACATTAGGACTGCCCACACCCAGATAAGGACCCTGGTTTCTAATATACAAATTTTAAACACAGAAGAGATGAGACATTTAAAGAGTAAAATATCAGAGGAGAACCAACATCTATATACATAGGATTTATACAGGATCCATCACTGAATTAGTGTTTTTTGTTTGTTTGTTTTTTAAAGAAAAGAACCACATAGTAGGGAGGGTGAAAGCAACAGTGGAAATGGTACACAAAGTTGCCATATGCCCTGTGGACAATACAGCAGGGTTTTAATTCAGTCATGCACTTGTTTGTATAGATATTGGGGAAAGAAGAGTGTCACCAATGACCTCGGGGACATGTTGAGCATATCTCAAGCAAATGAGTACATTTACTCTAAAATGTGTCCTCAATCTTTGAATTGTAAGTGATTAATAATCAATATTGCCATTGTGACAGGGGGCCATCTCAGGGCTGGGGCTCACATCAGCCTGTCCACCTATCTAGGGCAGTCTGCCTTGTCTCACGTGACATGACTTGATATATTAAACTGTATGCTAAAATTTGGGAGGCTGCCCATTTAGTGCCCTGATGCCTATGGAATTATATATGGTTCTGACCTCTCCAATACCATGTCCCTTGCCTTACAGATGGCATTCAAAATACTAGACTCCATTGGCCCAAACTACCCACTGTTACTACCCTCAGATCCCTTGCTGAGTCATATCACTCAGGCTCTGACCCAAATGTGATCTCAGGCATCTGTATATTTACCTTGGCCATTCTGCCCCCTTCCTGGTGTCCTCATTCTAGGGGCTCTCACTTATGTCCTCTTCCTAGGGCCTTGACTTATGTTATCACTCTTGTGGGGCTGGCCTGTGCACAGCCCTTCAGGTTGCCCCTACAGGCTTACTCTGCATGCCCTTGTGCAGCCCTTCAGGCCTCCCTTAGCACACCCTACTCTGCACCCCTTATGCACCATCCTTCAGGCCAGGTCATCCCCACAAACCCTACTCTGTGTGAGCCTCTATACACATTTGTCCTCCCTCACTGGGGCCATTGGGGTCTCATATCCCATGGGATTCAGGTGCCTCTCCTTAGGTGTGCCTGAGCCCTGCACCTGTCCCTACATCTGGGTTACCCATCAGGTTGTAAAGGATGGAGATATAAGGAGCCCCATACTCACCTTTCACTAGGGAGACAACTGGTGTGGCATTTCCTAGGGACCACCCCACCACAGGCAGCCCCATCACAACATCCTATCCTAGCAGGTTATAGTTTTCAGTCATGCCCCAGGACCAGGAGCCTCTTGCCATCCCCATAGTTCCTGTCCTTACCTCCGAGATGCTGTGAGCCACAGCTCCAGCCAGGCAATGCTCTCCCTACAGCTGCAACAAGCAAACTGCTGGCTCCCCTGCTCAGGCCTGCTCTTATTGCCAGAAGCTGAGCCCTCTTCCCCAGCTAGGCAGTCCCCTGCTAGCCATGTGATTCCTGCCTGGATACAGCACCACCTGCAGGTTGTCTTGCTGATAGGTCTAAGTCCTTAAAGAGACAGGCAACAAAGGTGTACAGCTGTACTGAGGACTGGTGGGCAGGATCCTATGAAAAGCAAATGCAAGGGAAAAAAGGAATGCAGGAGATCTGGTTGTACCTTAAAAGGACAATAGTAAGGGCACAAAAGCATGTTATTCTGGTGTGAAGTAATAGGAAGGGAAGCAAGAGACATGCTTGACTAAACAGTGAGCTCTTCCAATATTTTAAACTTAAAAGGTTTTAAAAGTACAAAAGAAAAATGTTGCCACATGACTGAGGATGTGTATAAAAATTACTATAAGCTCTTAGGGATAAAATTAGAGGCCAAGACAAAATTTGAGATATACCTAACAAAAGCCACCAAAAACATAGGTTAGAAAAAAGAGGAAGTATATGTTCTTTTCTGTAGGGAGAGATGGAATTAATAATTATCAATGGGGAGATGGCTAAAATATTTTGGCCCTTTTTTTCAGTCTTCACAAAAATATTCAACTATTAAGAATAATTATCCAGGAATTTCCAAGGATGCAGAAAACACAGCTGAGGATACAATCAACACCAAATTAAGAAAAGAACAAGTTAAAGATTAAACAATCAAGATATTATCAAATCAGCATAGCCTGATAAAATTAATCTTTAAGCATTCAAAAAATTGCCTGAAGTAAATGAACAGCCATCACTGAGAATTCACAGGATTCAGGTGAGATACCAGAAGACTGAAAAAGAGTCAATATAGTGCCCATCTCTACAAAATGGAAAAGCCATGAAATTACATACCAGTAAATCTTTCTCTAAAATCTGGAAAAGATGCTGGAGTAGATAAGCACGAAGAATATAACAAGGCAATAAGGAACAGCTACCATGAATTTTTCAAGGGCAAATTATGCCAAACTAAACTGATTTCCTTCTTTAAGAAATTTGTGGGCCTTGTAGATAGCAGAGAACATGCAATATGCCTCAACTTTAGTTATCTCCTGCTACATTTTCATAAGTAAATTCTGTAAATACAGTTTACTTTAAATACTACTGTAAAGAGCGCAAGTGGTTAGATAATCTTGCTCAAAGATTAGTCATCAATTTGCTGAATGCTAATTTGCCATTTTATCAGGTATCAACAAGTATCAGGGGTTCAACAGGGGCCCGTCCTGGGCCTGTTAATAATCAATATTTTCATTAACAGATTTGGAGGATGGAATTTAGTGAACACTTATTAAATCTGTTAATGACACCAAGATTTGGGGCTGTGGGTAGGGATTAGTAGGCACTTTAGAAAGTAGGATTAGGATTCAGAATTTCCTTGATGAATTTGAAAGACAGTCTAAAATAAATGGGATGAAATTTAATAAGTACAAGTGCAAAATATTGTACTTAAGAAAGAACAATCAAATGCATAAGGAGCAACTGGAAACTGACTGTAGCAGCGCTGAAAAAAAATTGGCTGTTAGACTAGATTACAGGCTGAATATGAGTCAACAGCATGATACTGTCGAGAAAAAGTTAATACTGGGATGAACAGAACTGCTATATGTAGGTCACATAAGTGATTCTTTCACATCTATGCAACACCAGAGTAGTATGTCCTGCCTTCAGGACCATACTTCTATTGAGTTGCAGACAAACTGGAAAGTCAAGAGAACAGCAACAAAGATTATTAGAGGACTAGAAACCATGACATATATCAAAAGTTTAGAAGAATTAGGATTTTTCAGTTTAGAGAAGAAATGACTAAAGGGGGGATTTGATAAGCCTTCTAAAAGGGATCTAAAAAGGGATCATAATAAAAAAAGATGGTTATCAATTGTTGCCTGTGGTTCGAGGACACAGGACAAAAATAGTAGGCTTAAATTGCAAAAAAATAAAAATTGAATTTAGACATTAGGAAGACTGCATAGGCTTGTGGGTGGTTAAACATGTAAGGGGCAAGAATTTCTTAGGGTGATGTATTTTAGTGGACCAGCTATATATTTGGGATAGAATTAGTTAAGCATCTGAATACAATGCAAATTCTTTGTCAGGTCTGATCCTAAACTACTCAGGTTAGGAAATCTCCACTATTGGACATGTTTAAATGCATGGTAAACAAACATTGCCGGAGATGGTTCAGACAGAGGTGTTTCTACCTTGAGCAAGTAGCTGGAATGGATAAGGAATTGAGGTCCCATGTAGCCCTAGTTTTCTACAATTCTCATAAAAGCCATCATCTTTTGTGTTATGTATTAAAACATACACTCAGATGGAAAACTATTCAGCCTCAAATGCTTTAAAGTGAAGACTTAAGTGCAAAAAGTTTTGATTCATGAGCTGGTGTTTGCTGATGGTGCTGTACTGATAGGTCACACAAACAGCTTTCAAAGGCTCATCAGGCACTTTGATTACGCCTGCCAAGAGTTGGGTCTTATAATCAGCATTAAGAAAACCAATGCTATGGGTGGACAGTGGTTCTAGCACAAAGGGACCTCAGAAGGTCATTTACTCCAACCCACTGATAAAGCAGAAGCATCCCCAAATATATCATCCAGCCAAGACTTTGTCTAGCAAGGTCATAAAATTTCCAAGGATGGAGATTCCACAATCTCTCTGGGTAGTCTTTTCCAGTGCTTTACCACCCTTCTAGTGAAAATGTTTTTCCCCAATACCTAATCTAAACATTCTTTACCGCAACTTGAGAACATTGCTCAAGTTGCTTCTTGTTTTGTTATCTGCCATCACTGAGAACAGTTTGCTTTATCCACTTGGGAACCACACTTCAGGTAGATGGAAGGTGGTATTAAATCCTCCCTCAGTCTTCTCCTCTGTAGACTAAATAACCCCAGTTCCCTCAGTCTCTCCCCAGAAGTCATGTGTCCTAGCCCCATAACCATTTCTGCTGCCCTCTGCTGGACTCTCTCCAATTTGTCCACATCCTTTATGTAGTAGGGGCCCAAAACTGGACGCAGTACTCCAGATGTAGCCTCACCAGTATCAAATAGAGGAGAATAATCACTACCCTCAATCTGCTGGTAACACTCTTACTGATGCAACCTAGTATGCTATTAGCCTTCTACACAACAAAAGCACAACATTGTCTCATTATTGTCCACTGTGTTGTCCATCTTATTGTCCACTGTAACCCACAGGTCCTTTTCTGCAGAGCTGCTGCTTAGCCAGTCAGCCTCCAGCCTGTACTGGTGCATGGGATTGTTCCATCCTAAGTTCAGGACTTTATACTTGTCTTTGTTGAATCTAATGGGCTCATCCACAGACACAAGTAAACCCTTTTGTGGCACCACACACTGCCTGCACTGCAGGCATTCCCTGTGCTACTAATTTTCAGCATTGAGGGGATGGGGGGATGGAGGGGGAAGGGTTGATAGCAGGAGTTCCTGGTGTCACAAAACTTCTGCCTAAAAAAACAGGTTAGTGCATATGGCAGAAGTGCGCATCACCTATAACTGGAGCCTGGATAGATAGAGCCATGGTCACAGCAGCTGCAGACCCCAGAGAACCCTAGGACCACAAGTAAGGCTGCTGGGGCCAGCTCAGGTTCTGGCCCCAGCCTTCCCTACCCACCCAGGGCAATGTACTATTTGCCAGAACTCACATTCACAGGTGTTCCCTGGAGACAGGTAACTTGGTTTGCTTGGAGAAAGTTGTAGGAGATGGAATCAAAAGCCTTGCTAAAGTCAAGGCATATCATGTCCACTGTTCCCCCTGCATCCACAGAGCAAGTAATCTCACCATAGAAGGCAATAAGGCAACTCTAATGAGATAGCCCAATTCCTATCAGGCATACCTGGCCAGGTACCAGAGGATTGGAAAAGGGCCAATGTGGTCCCTATTTACAAGAAGGGGAGAAAGGAGGACCCAGGTAACTATAGGCCAGTTAGTCTTACCTCGGTCCTTGGGAAGACCTTTGAGAAAATGATCAAGGAGCACATCTGCGGGGGCCCAGCATGGGAGGTAATGCTCAGGGGCAACCGGCATAGATTCACTGAGGGCAGATCCTGCCTGACTAACCTGGCTTTCTTTTATGAACAGTTCACAAAGTCCCTGGATGAGGGGTGTCAAGGTGGATGTTGTCTTCCTGGACTTTAAGAAGGCCTTTGACATTGTTTCCCACCACATTCTTTCAAAAAAATAGGTGACTGTGGCATTGATATGTACACAGTCTGGGTGGCAAACTGGTGAGATGGTTGCAGCAAGAGAGTGGTGGTGGGTGGGTCATTTTTGACCTGGAGGGATGTGGGCAGTGGAGTCCCTCAGGGCTCTGTCCTGGAGCCTGTATTGTTTAACATCTTTAGCAGAGATCTGGATGTGGGAGTGGAAAGCATGCTGTTCAAATTTGCTGACGACACCAAAATGTGGGGCAAGGTGGACAAGCTGGAGGCGAGGAACAGAATCTAGTTATATCTAGACAGGTTACAGAGGTGGGCAGATGAGAATAGGATGGAATTCAACACAGACAAGTGCAAGGTGCTGCATCTAGGGAGAAGGAACCAACAACACACCTATAGGCTGGGGAACACCCTTCTTGTCAACACAGTGGCAGAAAGGGGTCTTACAATCATTGTTGACTCCAGGATGAACATAAGCTGCCAATGCGAGGAAGTGGTCAGTAAGACTAGCCGCACCTTGTCATGCATCTACAGATGCATCACAAACAGGTCCAGGGAGGTTGTGTTCAGTTCTGGGCACCACACTTCAAGAGGGATGTGGCTAGCTTTGAGGGGGTTCAGAGGAGGGCCACTCACATGTCAAGGGGCAGCAGATCAGGCTCTACAAAGAGAGGCTGAAGGGCCTGAATCTATTCAGTCTCCACAAGAGAAGGTTGAGAGGGGATTTGGTGGCCATTTACAAACTCACCAGAGGGGACCAGCAGGAATTTGCCGAGGCTCTGTCCCTCCAGGCCCCACTGGGAGTTACTAGGAATAATGGCCACAAATTGTTAGAGAGAAGGTTCAGGCTGGACATCAGGAGACATTACTTTACAATTAGGACTGCCAGGCTCTGGAATGGATTCCCAAGAGAGGTGGAACTCTTGGGGGTCTTCAGAAGGAGGCTGGATAGATATTTGGTTGGGGTGTTATAACCCTGCATTTGTTCCTTTCTGGGGCAGCGGGTCGGAACTTATGATCTGTTTAGGTCTCTTCCAACCCTAAGCACTACGAAATGATGAAACGATTTGCCTATTAAAACAGAAGGATTTTCATCAACTCTGAATCAACTTAATTCCTGGAAGGAATGCATTTGGCACTGCCACCAAGTCCTCTTCATTAACAATACTGAGAAAATATAGATCAGAGAGATACTTGCCCCAGGATTTTCTGTCAGTCTACAAAAAATTGGCATTAATAGGACTGGGCTTCCTCAGGCTCACAAGCTATTAAATAACATGATTACATTTAGGTTATAAGCAATTTATCTCAAGCACTAGCTACAAGCAAACCAGGACTCTGCAATTACATACTAACCATACAGCACTATACAGGGTATTGGACCTATTTTAAGTTTGATGAATGCCAGGTAATTCTCTTCCTGATCACTACAGTTTAAACTGGGAAGTGATTTTTCTTGACATAAATATGGCATCCTAACCAGAGTTTGTATTTAAAGAGTAAAGGTAATGAAGAGGGCTTTTAGCAGAACAAGAAATTTAAGGCAAAGATTGGTGAGCTGCAAACACACATTTTCTATACCATTCATTTCAGATAGCTCATTTAGCTTCAGATATCTTAGTGATGTCATAGTTTCAATATACTTTGATAAGGGAAGGAGTTAATATGGTGCCCAGGAGATCAGAAACTGGGGGTCAGTTTCTATAGAAGAAATAAGAGCTGACATACAAAAGGGAAAGTTCCATCTTCCATTTCAAGTGGTTAATTTTTTTTAAAACCTTCACTTGCAGAAAGGCTTTCAAAATAGAACGGCTTTCAAAGATGAAGGAAAGTGAGGATATATTTTATTTCTCATTAAACTGGTTCTGCCTTATGAATGGATACACACTCGTACACAAAAGATACCAACAATATGCTAAAATCTATACCAAATTACTAATTTATTATTCATATTCTCTTGAAACCATTTGGTATCCAAGAGATTGTCTCTGAGAAGCATATTATATAACAGTTATAAAGTACTTTTCACAGAAAAGTTCAACAGTTTTATAAACTCCAAACTGTGACATATTTACTGTGTTCAGCTATAGAAGGTAAATTCTCAAGACATGAAACCTAGTTGAATAAAACTGAAACCTGCAAGCAAAAACAGACATGTCCCCAAAGCAACTTTCATCAACCTTAATACTTCAGTCTGGAAGCCATGTCTACAAAAATACTCTGACATTTTTTCATGAAGCAGGTTGATCAGACCCTGCAATGGCAGGGGACTCCCAGGGGCATGATAGCATCTCCACTGCCTACATATTCTGGTACTTAAGCACTCAACATTTATTACTGAAGTAATGGATTTAGTCTTATCTAATATGAGTGCAATGAGGAAGTTTGTATTTCTAGTTTGCCCATATGTACCTGATTCAGAGAAGCAATTGTTTTTCTTTGTAATATGGTTTGGTAGAAAAGTGTATAATTCTATCTTTATTACAGATTTACACACTATATTATTTATTTTACTTCTGGATTTTGGTGGCAAAGGAAGAATTTCCAAGTGTCTTAGTGCAGAGAGTAGAACTATTTCACAAAAATGTTTTTCTTTTTTTTTTTTTAAGGTGGATCGAATCAGAAATGTTACACAATTATTTATTTACCAAATACTTCAGCCTTCATACTATTTATTTAACTGTTTGAAACTGTTGAAACCAAAGTTTCATTTGTGCATGCCAAGAATGATTCCTTTTAAGTGAGAATTTATTGATTTTAATGCATCTTTAACAGAGTGTAACAGAGTCTCCTGTTACTGGAGGGTGTGGGTGTCTGAGGCAGCTCTTTGGTCTCTCCAGGGCTCAGCATGCTTTCCCTATCTGCCCTTCCACCCTTCCCAGCCTCCTTACTTCCCTGACCATGCTACCTCCTCCCCCTCTACACTCATACACCCATTTGTAACTGATGAAGGCTTTATCATGGTATACCAGAGGGTGAAGGGGGCAGGAAAGAAATGGGTGTCGGATGCAAGTGTAGATGGTCCCAAACATGGGTGACTGGTGCCTCCTGAGACTTTAGTGGGCTCAGTTTCTTGGTGGCAGCATCGGTGGTGAGTGGTGACTGCGTGCAGAAGCTGGTGATGGCAGCAGCCAATCTTGAGGGGGGGAAGCATGTGCCTGTCTTGGTTCCCTCCTACCAGTTGCCTGTGGCCCAGAGGACCCAGAGCAGAAGTACCATTTTCAGATGACCCACACTAACCATATCTAAGCCCAGCCCTGGGACAGAGGTGGGGGAGAGAAGCTGCAGGAGTCCTGCAGGGAGGAAGGCTCCTGCAGCAAGAGAGAGAGAGGAAGAGAGAGAAAAGAATAGCTGCAGAATCACTGTAGGCAAACTCAAATGGTGGCCAGACCAGGAAGAGCAACAGTAGTGCTGAGGCAAGACAGATAAGTATTAAGCCTTCCTTGTTTTTCAGTTTATGTTTGGACGAGAAGAACAGCCCAAGGATATGGCTGAGCCGCAGTCCGGAGATTTTATGTTAGTGGCAAAGTTGACACATAGATGGGGGTCCTTGACCCAGTGGAACTGGAAGTGGCTGAAGGAGGCAAAGGAGGCTACAAAAAGTGGGGCAAGAGCAGCACCCTGAAACCCCAGTGCTCATGAGGGGCATCACAGAGACAAGGATATACACAGTACAGTGGATGAGAAACTGGAGCTGACAGATTCAAGTAAGAGACTGACTGTAGGCCAGACTCAGAAGGGTCAGCAGAAGCATAAAGGGGATGATTCAAATCTGGGTTGCCAGTCCTGCGCTGGGGCATGTCCCGCTGCACAGTGAGCCTGTGGTCCTGAACAGTGGGCCTCAGGCTAACCAGTGCAACTACAGCAAATTTGGGTGGGGCCTGGGTGACCCTGACCAGACATGGCAACATGTGTTCCCTACAAGGCTGAGCTTCTGTCAGTTTATCTTGTCAAGGCACAGTGGGTGAGCCACCGACAGAAGATCAGAACAAAAAGAGCCAGAGAAGCTCCAGGGAACAAATATGCCCAACCCTCTTCTGGATAAGCATACAGAGTAACAGCATTTTCATGTTCTTACCTACATCTTTTCCTATTACAGAAGATGTAAATTCTAAATCACGAAATGTGTTAAAATGGGACAGAACTTTTGGGAGAGGGAGAGAAAAGGGAAGATGGATTTGTTTTATTGTTTGTTTATATTAACTAGAGCTGTGCCCTAATGTCTGGATTTTATTTTTCTCATCAATCTCCTTTTTCTGATGTGATTCAGAAAATCAGATGCCTGCCTTCCTTCTGGGGTGTGAAAATGCACCCAAGTATATCGCTTTCAAAAATTAAATTCTGAGGAAAGGTTTTAGGCCATGAAGCCAAAGTATGCCCCCTACCAGGCACAACATCTAGCAGGGAAAAAATCAATGATGCCTTGGTTTCACTCTTCACTGGAAAATTATCATTGACATAATATCATTTCCACCCGCTACTGCCCATACAATGTCTGATTTAATGGTGCAATTGCCTTCAAAAACAAAGCTCTTAGTAAACAAAAAACTCTCTTTTACTCCAGAGAACTGAGGATGTGAAAAAATCATTAATAAATACATTGAGTACATGTAAACTAAGTTTGTATAGTCAAAGAAACCAACAGGAACTCTAGGATTTTCAGTATTTGCATAACTTTCAGTTATGAGGGAAATTTTCTTTCAGTAGAAAACTCATTCCTATTGTGTCCATTAAAAGTATACAGATTCCATGTGCATAGCAACAGATAAATCTATAACCTAATGTGCCTCATTTCAAATTTGCATAAGATGCTTCTCTTCAACTTTAGACTTGCAACACCCATGTTTCACTGAACACGAGATTAAGAGTTTTCTCAGCACCCCAAAGCACAGAGTTCTGAATTTTTGGAAAGTAACAGACCTATTTCATGAAGTTTTGTGAGTGACAAACAGTTTCTGATGGTTCAACATTTTATGTGAGATTCAGACAGTCCTCCTTTTACTGGGAACATTAAATCAAGAGTTGTACATGAAGGAATAGTTTATAGGTCTCAGCAGTTTGCAGACACCTTTAACTTTAGCTTGGATTTTCAGTGTTTCATAAGCCTCTTCGTCCTCCACCTCTTTTGTCTTCCCACTTTACTTTGTTTTTTGGGATTTTGGTTTTTTTTTTAGTTTAAGGGTGTACTTACACATTAGACTTACACCATACTAAAGGCACTTAAAATATGTGTCTATACATTAAAGCTTGTTAACTTATACCAAGGCCCTCTGAGCATTTCAAAGTTACATCACTTCAGGCAAAGGTTAACTTTGAGCTATGATACCTAGATCATGTTACCATGATCGAGTCTGCTCCACGGAGATAAAATGAGCAATTTGTGGTCCTTCAGTATCCCAGGATATTCTGCTCCCTTGCCCCCAACCCAGAGCAGGCATACAGCCCTGGTGTCCTGATTTCTAGTTCTGTGCCCCTTTACCAGCCCTCTAGTGGTAAGTCAGAGCTGTACAGGCAAGAAACAGTTTAACTCTTAGCATGTGACTTTTCACATCATGTTCTAAAACTTTAAAATTACTTACCATACTATAGATTTAGTATGGTCTACGCATAACGTGTTACTTTGCCAGAATAGTCAGATGAAAGATCAGTCAAAACTGTTGACCTTTTCTTGGTACTGAATAAAACTATAAATTGGTCAAGATTTTCAAATGTTGAAGCTTCTGGCTTATCTGACTGAATTTAAAGTTTGTAATATGTGCTTGTATAGCAAATTCTCCATACAGGTGCAATTAAAGTCAGTAGTTAGGGGGATAAAATAG
Source organism: Caiman crocodilus (assembly GCA_030014935.1). Lineage (NCBI taxonomy): Eukaryota > Metazoa > Chordata > Crocodylia > Alligatoridae > Caiman > Caiman crocodilus. The sequence goes on from JAGPOW010003642.1 coordinate 46,791,910, forward strand.
CCTTTTCTTTATCCATTTTGGGTTTCTAATTATCCATAGATACTAGGAAGTCTCAAATTATGCCTAGATCTTAATAAGCCATATGAGTGAAAAGTCCAGAGGGGAAATATAATCCTATTTTTAACTACATCTTCAAGACAAAATGGTACTAAAGTCTTCTGATTCTAGAACTAGTTTTGAGTCAAATTATCATAGCAATAGGAGCCTCATTCTCCAGAATGCAGTCCACAAAAAGTGGATAAGTTGATCAAGGACCTTGTTTAAAGCTAGGGACAGAAGTTTCACGTAAACTGGTTTAAGAGATCAAAAACTGGTTTAAACCCATAACAGAGCAAAAGCTCAGTGCACATAAACCAGTTTCAAAATGGCTGACACTGGTTTAAGATGATCCTGGTTGAATGTAGTAACAGACTTAAATGGTTTGGGTCAAACCAGTTTATGGAACTTCTCTCCCAGACCCCTTCCTGCTTCAAATTAAATGACAGGCCCCAACATCCCAGCATGCTTTGCAGCCCTGAGCTGTGCTATCTTGTCTGCTCTGGAGAGCAGGGCTGGCCCTGCCCCTAATCCCTGTAGCTGGAGATGGGAGGGCTGGATAACAAGGGGGTGGAGGTGGGCAAGCCTAGCTGGGGATGCAGCCCAGTCTACAGGTGGGAAGTGTGCCCCTCCACCCCCAGCAAACTCCAGCTAGGGTCTGGGGTCAGAGAGGGGGGTTTAACACTCCTTCCCCCAGTCAAATTAACTGCTGACTGCAACTGTGGACTACAAATCCCAGAGGCATCTAGAAGCAGGAAAAGGAAGTGATGAGCAACCCTGCAGAGTCCTGCTGCTGTAATTTTGGACTGAAAATCAGAGCCCTCAGGGTAGCAGGAAGAGCAAGTGAACACACAGCCAGAAAACCATGCTCTAGTACCCCTAGGGTTCTGGCCTGAGCCACTGAAGGCATGTGGCTGCATTTTCTGATTCAAAGGTAAATGTTCACTTCTGTTTCAATTTAATCTGTGCAGTTTAGACTAACCAGCAAAGACTGAATTGATTCAGCCTTGGGCATCTTGATGGTCTGTTCCTAGCCTAAATTAAGAGGAAAAAACAGGATAAGAGGCAGCACTGAAAATTTGGAAAGGAGGTTCTATCAGAGCTCTTAGAATATCTGGAAATGCCTGGCTGCTAAATAAAGCAAGCGTACACAGACTTTCTACATATGGCATGAGAGAACATAAGGAAAAGATCTAGCCTATACTTTGTGTATGAACACATTCTTCCAAAGATGGAACGATACGCTGATTTTGCCCTATTCGGGAGAAAATTAGTGTCCATACCTAGCAAAGAAAACACATGGCATACTTACTATTTAGTGGATATGTAGAGATAACCAAGCTAGTTTTAAACAATTATCTTCAGTATTGAAAGTAATCTAGCCATAACAGCATGAAATTCAGTGCAGATTAATATATTTTGAGGAAAGATGAATTAAGCCACACAAAGCTTGGTGTCAGCCTGGTTATAATACTGTCAGCACCCAAGAGAGTCTATTTAAAATTAGACCATACACCGAAATGTATATATGCAAGGAAAGTGAGACTTTGATGACAAACAACATTTTTTTTTACCGCAGGATAACTTCAAAAATATACATGTGTACCACATGGCATTGTATCTTTAGCACAAGGAGAATTAGGTGGGATATAATGCACACCTCATTTAGTTACCTTGTGGTACAAAGTATGTGTTCCCTGGGGACACTTAGGGGTTTGCAGGGGGGTAACTGGTGTATATTAATTATCTACTATAAAAACCCTGCCTCTGACATTTTAGTCAGTAAAGACAAAATCAGAAACTGAGAAGATCTGAGCAACATGCCACACGTGAGAGTAATCTCTATAGCTTTGCTTTTATATAGAAACCACCCTACATTGGTTTTTCATACACTCTTGTCTTACTTACAAGCTGGTCAATATATATGTTCTTAAGAATGACTCTCGGTCCCTGCTAGTCCTTACTAAAACAAAGGCTGTCTTGGGAATTCCTTTTATGTAACGGGGGACCATTCACTGGGAGTATGGGGAACAGACTGAATTGAGAAAATTTTCATTATTAGAGTTATTCACTTAGTTTAGCATGTACTTGGACTGATCCTCCTGAACAACCCTCAAAAAATTCCAATATACCCATATCTTCTGCTTAAACTCCTAATTAGTGCTATCTCGAATATAACTTTACTGAAGGAGTTCCTGAGGGAGATGGATATATACTACAGGTCACATAATATCTCCCACTGTTACATGACTGCTATAAAACCTATAAACCTCAGGGCCTCTGGAATGCCAAAGAAACTAGTTTTACTGTTTAGTCTAGGAAATAGTTTATATTAAAATAACAGGATATGTGAGGGAAATGAACAGTTCCAAGGCACAAAATTCTGAAACTTGTATTTCTTGGTTCTACTTTTAGGATAATATGAAATAATACATAATAATATAATAATTCAAGGATAATATAACTTAATACAGACTTCCTGTATTATTATTACCTTTAGTAAATTGTTTAAGAAGAGATCTATGAAGGGACTTTGCTATTGAAATATCACATTTAGGTGCCTAGCTCACATTATAGAATCAAAAAGCTCTAACTTTGGTATCTCAACTGTAAAGCAAATGGGGAGAATTACATATTTCAAAATATATTTACATTAAATATTCATTGCAGCAGTGACTGGAAAATGGGATATCTTTCCTGACAGGAGGACTACCAACCAACCTGATAGGCAATAAATTCTTAATCATTCTATGATAGTAGGGACACTTCATGAAGGGGGGGGATGGGTAGAGTTTCCATAGGTCACAAGATCTATAACCTGGGAGTTAGGAAATTTTCCTGGTAAGGAACAGCTAGTGATACCAAACCCTTCAGGAAAAGTAGACCCTAAGTCTCTCAAAGCCTGAATACTTTAGCCACTGAATTACTAGGAAAAAAACAAAAGCTACTCCAGCCACAGGTGTTTTTCATGGATCTTGGCCACAAGCAATGCTCTAAGCAAGCCTACAAGATTGAGTCCCTGTTGTGACATAGGCAGAGAAGTGAATAATGTATAGATTCTAAAAAGACATGATAGTGGTGCAAAGCTCCTCAGCACGCTAAGGAATGAGGTGTTTCTGGAAAAGCCTAAGAGCAGAACATAAAGAGCTCAGGTAAATGTAATGTAAAAAACTTGGAATTCTTGGACTTTAGCTAGCACAAAGTTTAGGTGGCAGATAAGTGGAGGTTTGCAATTCTGGATTTAGGGCCCAAAATAGAAATTAGGTGGAATTTATGTGCCTAATCCCACCATTGATCTAGTCCTATTAATATTCTAGTCCTACTGATTTCCTTTCTATCATAGAATTGTAGAAAATTAGGGTTGGAAGGGACCTCAGGAGGTCATCTAGTCCAACCCCCTAGCCAGAATAGGACCATCCTTAAGTAGGTAATTCCACCCAGGGCTTTGTTGAATCAGGACTTCAAAACCTCCAAGGATGGAGATTCGGCCATCTCTTTAGGTAACCTGTTTCAGTGCTTCATCACCCTCCTCATGAGCAAGTTTTTTCCTAATATACAACTTAAACCTCCCTTGCTGCAGTTGAAGAACACTGCTCCTTGTTCTGTCATCTGTTACCAATGAGAATAATCTAGCTCTAGCCTATTTAGAGCCACCTTCAGGTAGTTGAAGGCTGCTATTAAAACCCCCTCTTAGTCTTCTCTTCTCTAAAATAAATAAGTCCAGCTTCTTCATCATCTCCTCATAAATCACGTGCCCTAGCCCTGGAACCACTTTTGTTTCTCTCTGCTTGATTCTGTCCAATTTGTCCACATGCTTTATATGGTGAAGGGCCCAAAACCGGACACAGTACTCCAGCTGTGGCCTCACCAGTGCACAATAGAGTGGAATAAATACTTCCCTTGACCTGCTGGCAACACTCCTAGTAATGCAGCCCAGGATGTTGTAAATCATTGGATTTATGACACATGACTGTATAACCTGCTTAACATCTGACTTCTCAGGTACCTGTCCACTATTTACCAACTACATTCATTCCCTTCCTCTGCCCCAACTTGTCTCTCACCTGTTGAATCATCAATTACATTTTCACTCATTCGCTTCCTTGAATGCATACCAGCCTCTGGCTTCTTTACTATTCATTCCATCCAGGAAGACTACAGACCAACTACTGATGCTTCCTCAGCCTAATGAAGGGTATTTGAAGGGTATTTGTGCCCAAAAGCTTGCAAAGAAGAATTTTCCCAATTAATGAGTTGATCTAATAAAAGATATCAGATTTAGCCAAAAACCTTGTCTGCCCATGTCCTTAACCTAACACAGCTACAACCTGTACCCCTAATTAACAAGGGTATTTAACATTTAATTAATATTTGCTAAGAAATATGAGACTCTCAGAAGTTTTGTGTAAATGGAAAACTGTAATTTGCATTACTAAGAAGAATGAGGGATTCCCCTCCACCGCCCCTTGTTGTGTGGCGATATAGCACAATTAGAAAGACACTTTTTAATAGTAGAAACAGTGGCTGCACAAGTAGTGATATTTAAAGCAGTAGGTGGATTCCTAAGCTATATAGCAAGGTACAGGGTATTAATCTGCATATGCTACATTATCTGAATGGAGACAGTCACATAAGAAATTGCTTGCAGTTTAACAAAGAGTTAAAGAAAAGCTGAGTGTAATTATGCATAATCTAGTCTTTCTTCAAGACTTAATTTCTAATTATGTCTTAGTGCTTGTGAATGCCTGGCATACATAGAACCTGGCACTCTTTGTTCATTAGCCATTTGGCATTTTAATTAAAATAGTAGTGAATTATTTTGCAATGCTTCCATATATGTGATATGTAAACAAAAGTGATTTAAATGTGGGTGACAGGTCAAGAAAATCCCATGATGCAAACAGAAACAATAAAAATGTTTGGCTACTGAAAACTGTGTAGATAATGTTCATAAGTCAGCAGATCTGTAACCAAAATTATTTCTTGATGTAGAACTTTCATATTACAAAAGCTCATTTTGCATTCAATAATATGTAAACCTTGCATTAGGTGTAAAGATCATCACACAGTAGCTTTCTCTTCTTGGCTGCTTGTACTTGTATGCAAGATTTGTCTGTAAAGGCAGCCCAAAAAGGCTCTGCTCTTTATTGGTAGGATTCTCCTGGGAGGGATTTAAAAAATACTGAGATGTGGAAACAATCTTGTAATTTGGGCTATGGCAAATCTCCAGCTGCTGAGAATACCTGCATTTTTGCATTATTATTTGTTTAGATCGCACCCCTTCCCAAAAAATGATCAATACCATATAGCTCCATATGCTACCTCTTCTCTACTTCCAACTCTTCTTGGTGCCAGATATTTGAATTTACTTTTGCTATTTGTCAAAACAATTTTTACTCACATTCTTCATTTGAACATATTTTTGGCTGCATAACTCAATATATGGCCAAGCTATTTTTAAGAACATTAACCCTCTCCCCCCTCACACGAATCTCCTAAAAGATACATGCATTTTCATATGTGGTAGCAAACAATTAATCTTAAATGACCATGTTCCAGCCCAATCTGAACTTTTCTAAACCTTTGAAAAATGAAGCTTAAATTAGAAACATTGACACTGTATTAACATTAACAAGAAGGAGTCACTCTGGCTTCAATCATTCTTTTAACAAATCTTGGTACCTGGAGACTCAGTAATGGACTGCAATGTTAAGATTACTGTTTAAAAGTTTCATTACTAATGGGGAGTACCAGAAGGAGAGTGTGCAGTATATGAATAATAGGCTGGGGAGAGGAAACTACAGATGGCTTGCCACTGGGTTTTAGTCTTTCATTAGCTAAGAATTTCTATTAAAATTAAAATTGATAGGAAAAGAATCAAAATCTCTGTGCAAAGGAATCTGAAAACAAGACACAAGTGAAGAACCATCTGCCACTGAACTGTGCTGTAGCACAGATCTCCAGAGGCTGCTGCTGTTCCCTAATCGAGCAGATATATCAGTGGCCCTCAGCCTCTTCCTCATCTCACATAGCAGCTGCATGGTATGTTACACAGCTAATTTACTGTGCCAGGAAGCAGGGCTCACCAGCAACCCAGGTTATTCTTCACAGGGTGCAGATGGACTGCTTCCTGCCTTGACCTCCAAATTTCCTTATTAATGCAGATAATAAATAGGGAAGTATTTTTGACTAAAGGATGGTAGATAGTAGGCACATTTATATGTACTCCTGACTGCACAGTTGTTACTACGTGTACCCAGTTGTTACTGTGCAGTCATTTAGTACTTGCTTTAGCAGTTATTGAGCAGTCCTGGTGGCATGCAGGTTGTTTCTGACCCTACTGTGCAGTAGCAATGAGCTTGTCACTACAGTCATGTAGCATCTCATGCAGATGTGCCTAGTGAGCCATTTTACTAATCCCTGACAATCAAACCTGGAGATCAGTCTGATATCCCTAAAAACAGTTTAAAATAAATTATAACATTCAAATTAATTGGCACTTGGATCATTGACCCAAATAGCATTTGAATATTACAAACCCCTAATACCACCTGACACCAAACATTGATCTATTCACCTCTTCCTCAACTAAATATTTAAATACTTAATATGCTTTGTCACTAAACAACATAACCCACATAAAATATTTTAAAGAAGTTGGAAAGAGGAATAGAGGCTGAGTTGGCAAGAAGTTTCCAGTGGGTGATGTTTCATGGACTACTACCACCACCAAACAACATTTGATTTGCTTTTATTTTTTTCTCTAGGTGGTATCTTATTGTCATGATGTGATCCTGCCAGTTACTTAGGTTGTAAATAGACATTGTATTTCTCTCAGGAGCAGGAACAACTTGTGCCTCCTGTGGCTGGCAGGGCATGGTGACCACCTGCAGGCAGTGGTGGCAGTGGCAGTGGTGGGGGCATGGCAGCAGCAAGCAGGGACCACCCACAGGTGGCCACAGTAATGGCGGTGGCAAGGGCAGGTCAAGTGGGGATTGCCCACAGGCAGCTGCGGTGGTGTCAGCAGTGAGGGTAGCGAGCGGCAATGGCTTGCAGATGCTGGTGGCAGGGGCAGTGGCAGCCAATTTCAGGGAGATCGCATGCCCTCCTGTACCCTTGTTATGTGTCGCCTATGCTCAGGAGAAAGCTTTTTGTCCCAGGATCCCATCATGCTGCTTTAAGTACCCATGAAGTACGTCAGTTAAAAAGTGCTAACACTTTTTCCCAGGACATGGCTGCATGCTTCTGTATATTAACTGTGGCTCATTCAGCTGAACTGCAGATCAGTCCAAGGACAAGCCTGTCAGGCTGTTTGCTTTCCAAGGCTGCCTAGTGGCAGAGGAGCAGCAATGTTCTTTGGAAAAGGCTGTATTGTAAAGGGCTGTGTTGCTCCCATTGCGATCCCAGGCAAACCCTGGGACACTCAGAACCAACTCAAATGAGACACCTGTTTACAGTTTTAAGATCCTTTTAGTATCAAACACATCAGTTTGTTTGATCAAATCCTCAGTTAATACAAATCAATGTAGTCCACAGTGTAATCAGCTCTCCTTCAGATCACCAAGGTCTTCTTGATGTTGACTCTTCTACCTTTTACTAGCTTTCTGGCGCTCATGCTTCTAACAGTTGTATGTGGCCACACTCACTTCATCATTACGAGTGTAGTCCACTGAAGACAGCCAGTTTGTACAAGCTGAGGATCTGTTGCAAAATCAGGGTGTAAAAAGCATCAGAAGGCTGTCTCTGATGCTTCCCTCTGTTGCTTGCCAAACAATCCCCATGGGAAAATGCAGTTAGCCAATTCATTTAGGATTCAGGGTTGAATACTTATATCCTTTTGATTTTAATTATGGACTTTAAAACATCATATTGGCATGGAAATGGCATCTTAATGTTGCCCAAGGCATGGAAAGGTTTAAGAGGAGCCACAGTTATATCATTCTTATGTTTATGTACTATTAAAATTAAATGCTACTCAATATTAACATTGTTATTTAACATTAATATTATTCAAATTAATTTTATGCCCCATAAGAGTGCTGCAAAATAGTCTATTTGAAACACTGACAAATCTGTAACTGCTTAATTAAGTAGCCACAGGCCTAAATGACAGGCAAAGAATTATGCTGTCTTGTTCATACTTGAAATTTAATTCCAAATGAAACAATTCAGATCAAAAGAAACTGTTTAATTGTAAATAAAATGAATTGCTCTTGGTAATGGGAACATTTTCATCGTGAAGGTTTGAAGTCTGGTGAGCTTCTTTCTCCTCCTTTAATTGAACCAAGCATACTTTATAACTTCTGGATTATGAAAAGGATTTAGAGTGATGGATTAAATTTGTGAATGAGGAAAGACAGTTAATGATGTCATGTCACTGTTTATAATGTCCAGAAACTGAGCTGGTTTAATTGTTTTCCTTTACTTCTCATACAATATCAATTCAATTTCATAACAGTGATGAAACATTTCAGGCAGTTTATTTTGGGAAATTATTTCACTACTTGGTTAATGTCACTTAGCCTTTAGCTTCATTCCTTACAATATTAACTGGGGTGTGCTATAATTTCTGGGGTGTGCCCAGAAATAGATTGTCCATTCTGTAGTATTACTTAAATCAGGGGCAGGCAATTATTTTAGGTGGAGGGCCACTTACTGAGTTTTGGTAAGCCATCAGGGCCACATGACAGGCAGCCAGGGCAGATAAATACTACTTTTCTAATTTTTTTAGGGGCCCCGTGGGCCGGATAGAATGGCCTGGTGGGCCGCATCCAGCCTGTACGGCGCATTTTGCCCACCCCGACTTAAATGGTATTCTAAACATAGAGAAATGTGAACCTCATTCTTTCAGGTGAAGTAAGATATTATTTCTTCAAATCTGCATTTTTATAAGTAGCTCCTATGTTGTGCTATTGTCCTATTTTTAGGCCAGATCAGGAAGAAGGGGAGAAAAAGTCTGGCTTTTATGTCCACATATTTGGGATATCTATGTTCTAGTGAGGTGCCGTAAGCATCAAAGTCAAGGGTTTTTTTCTTCCTTTTCCATTGAAGACATCTAAGTAAATGTCTTTATCCTGACATTGTTTGAGATCTAACATTCTGGGTTCCATGAGCTGAAACACTTTTCTATTCCCAGACATGGCCAAAGTGCTGTTCTAGCAAATTAGTATTTCATTTACATTTTAGGTTTTAAAATATTGATAACTTTTTTCCAAAAAAAATGTTAAACAGATGTGAGTATCTGGTGATAAAAGGTCACAGATACGCTATTTTCTGCCTCAGCCAGTTTTTCCTATATGAATAACACTTTTCTTAATGTATGCATATATTGCTGAATTTGATTGTATGAAGCTCTCTTTGCTGTTACTGTGCATCATACAATTTGTATATATATGTTTGGAAATGCTCAGGTATTTATGTTTCTGACTTTCTACTGAAAACATTCTCTGAAGACAAGACATAACTATATAGATATAGTTCCTTGTTTCGTCATGATTAACTTTTCCCCTAGAAGTAAATACAATATTTTGATGTGTACTTACAGTTTAATAGATATTCAGTTTAGATTTTAAAGTTTTAATTCTCAATCACTTCGTAAAACAAATTGAAAAAGGTATTACCAAGAACAAATTGTACAATCCTGAACACTATCATTTTTCTACAAATAAGGTTGTAAATTTAAATATACTATAATCATGATTCTTTGAACATTGCTTATTTTATCTAAAAAGAAAGACATCAGAATTTAGAGTTGTTACAGCTATTTCTCTGAATACTTATTTGAAGTAAACATCAAGAACATTCATCCTTTAAAATATTAAGCTGGCATTTTAATGCTGCAGGGGGCACTGCTGCACTGTATAACCAAATTACTGTAGATCAGGAGTCAGACATGATTTGATTAAATAGTTCTGCAGGTTACAGATACAGAAAAAGCACATAAACTATTTATAATCACTTTAAACTTTAAGAAATTAGGTAATTGTTAAATATTTATATGTAGTTTTTATTTGGAAATGAACTTTTCTTTTGTTGGTAAATATATCTGTCTTTCAATTGTAACCGACTAAGTTTGGGGGACAGGATTGTTTCCTTAACTTTTACAGGCAAGGTCCCTTGAAGGACAATATATTTCTCTGGTATTGCATTACTTAATACTTCAGGCTTTAAGAAAACAAGGAAACCCTGTTCTCTAAAGAAAATATGGGGGTGGTTAGTTCATCCCCAGAGGAGCCTGCTTATTGGCTGCTGGTTGTGATGTACTTCTACATTCATCATAAAAGACAGATATTAGCTGATTCACAAGCTCATTTAAATAAGAATCTAAAATACTAAAGAAAGAATAAAAACATACTGTTCTATATACCCATACACACACACAAACGTTATTGGTATGTATATTGCTGTTACTTATTGTCTACCATTTTAGAAACTAGAAGTAATGGTATCTGAGTTGAAGGCAATCCATAATAATGTACAACTGGGAGAGTTTGACAGGATTAAAGTGGTGCAGTAGGCATCCACACCTAAGTACTGCAAGGCCTTTTCAGGCTCAATGGGCACCTATACAAATGATGAAAGAAACTTAATTAATTGAGTCTGCTGGAGTCTGCTAATTAGCATGCTCCAGGAGCCTCCACATCACATGTATTCAGTGTCCCTGCATTTTAAAATGGCAGTGGGGGCACTTTAACTAAAGATCAAAAGAGCTTTAGTTAAGTACTCCCACCACCATTTTGAAGCATAGGATGGCACATCCACCACTTCCTTTGGAAGTCTGGGCCAATAACTAATCAAGCTCAGTTAAAATGTTGTGCCCAATTTCTATTTTGATTGGAGGTTTTTTTTATGTTATTCATTCTAATGATCTATTTCTTCATTAAATTAAAGAGACGTTCTGTACCTGGTGTTATTGCCCCATGACGATATTGACACACTATGTCATTAATCTAGAAGTTCAACTGCTTGCCTACTATGACCCTGGATTTCATTTTCAGAGCCAATCACTTCTAGGATAAAGTCTCCCTCTCTACAGATACTGCTTACATTCCTTGCTCCCAGACTTATAACTTTGCATTTGGCTGTATTAAAAATACAATTTGTTTGAGTGGGTCTGTTCATTCAAACCAAGTGATTTGGGACCAAATGGTATAAACTACTTTGTATGGGCATGTGTAGATTAAATGGAGACCCTAAATTGAAGTGGTGTGTTTTTAAAAATGCTGCTTCAATTTGGGGCCCTTTAAGTCCCTGTGTCATGCACACACTACTTACCTGCCTCTCCAGTGATGGGGAGGGGAGGGTGAGCTGCTGGTGAGTAGAGTGGTCCCTGGGCTGACGAGGACGGGGAGGGAAGCTGGTGTTTTCCTCTGTGGCAGTGGTGCCCCCTCCCTGAGGTGGCTCCGCCAAAAGGTATCCGGTTTGGGGTGGAGCCTGCCTTCCTGGGCTGCTGCCAGGCTGTTTACACAGGCTTCCTTCACAGACCCTGAGCTGCACAGAGCATGGTGCTTTGCTCTGCAGTTGTAGGACAGCAAACTAAAACTCGTCAGAGGAGTTTTAGTTTGCTGCACCCCAAGTTATTTAAGGTGCATTATGCCACCCAACTTGCTACAGAGGCTGGAATTATTGTGCAATACACCATTGACACATGCAAGCACCAATACCATTAAAATGGCGCAAAAGCATTTAACCCACTTCTAAGCGTCATGCACACATGCCACTCATTTAATCTACACACGGCCTATTAGACTCGTTTTTCATTCTTCCATTACTTAGCTACTAGAACACCTATTTTCCAGTCATTAATTTTGGAAGGATTTCAGGTGTCATAGACCTTGAAATTCTGACTCAGTCATTCTTGGATATATTATATTATAAGTAGAGATAAGTGAATATTGAAAAGTCTTCATCTGCCAAGAGTAGTATCACTAAAGTCATTTGCACATAAAGTAGCCATAGCACTGAGAGTTTAAAATTCAACTTTAGTGGAATTAACAGTTAAGGTTCTTCCCACTGCTTAAAGAAAAGGGATATATGGAAATGACCTGTTGGATTATCCCTTGAATGTCCTGTCAGGCCATGACTGCTTTTTACAATATCTTTTCTATTATTTTTATCAATCTACTTTTTAAAGTGTTGCATAATGGGCTAACACTCTTACAGTGAGACCAATTCAGGCTTAAGACATAAGGCTGGCAAGAAGTGTTTCTTGTTCAGTTTAAATTTTCCATTTTTGATACATTTCTTTATTCCTACACATTTTACAAACACTTTTTTGGGTGTTAATAGCTTTCAAGTATTTGTTGATTTGTATCTCCTCTTCAGTTGTTAGTTATGCAACAAATGCATTGTTAAATATTTTAATATTTTTCTCATATATCAATTAATCAATACCAGAATGTTTTGAATGTTGTTCCTTAAGCTGCCATGAATTTTGAAATGTCTGGTAATATTGTGCCCCAAAACACACAAAATACTTGAACAGCAGGAGTACCAAAGCCATCTGAAGAGAGACTATTATCTCTTTGATACAATGCCTATGTACACATTACCCCAGCACAAACTGAACTTCTCAAACTCCTCTATAAGCTGATGTCTCTCTCTCATCATATACCTGGAGGCTTTTTTCCTCCATTGAATGCATGTATTTTAAAATATTTTAACCACTCCAAGTATAGTTGTTGGTATCAAACAGGGAATCAGAGCAGGATAGTGGCTGTGATTCTCTTTAGCTTTCCAAAGAGAAACATAGCTACCATGTATACTTTTCATTCAAAATAAAAAGTTCATTAGCCCACAAAATTTCTGCAGTATCACAGGAGGCTCAGAGTTCAGCTCACAGTTGAAATATTGTGACTTTTCAGCAATGTCTAAGGATTAGCAATATTAACCACTCAGATTCTCTAGCCTGTCCACTATCAATGACAAAGCAATGAGGTGCCAATCTACCCTTCCTTCTACTTGACTTCAGACTAACTAGGCTACTGTGTCTTAAGGCAATGAGGGACACAGAATGACCTCTGACATGTCAGCAACAGACAGAGTAAAAATGAACAGTTAAACATTCAACTGAATATTCTAGCCTTTCTCAGTTTAAGACGACCCTTATCATTTTATGTCTATGGCATGTGAATAATAATAAAGAGAACAGATGAAGAACAAATCTCACAGGTTTAAGCAGACAAATTCTCCCTTTCATTATATTTACCTTTGTTTTCCATTTTCTCTAATGTGCTTTCCTTTTAACAGTACAGTCTGGTACAATAACAATAGCAACTACATCTCCATTATGAGATGTTCCCAGTAGATAAGTTGGAAATCTTGGAAGCCTGCTGTGAAGTTTAATTATTTGTGAGTACATAACAAAAACAGTTTTCCTCTATTTCCATATTTTTGTAATTGAAATAACATGAAATACTAACATCAAATCTCAGTGTAACAATAGTCCAATAAGCAATGTATTCAAGATTATTTCTTTTACTTTTCAGTTGTTTTAAGTCAGCCCCCCTTTTCTTGTATTTCACTTCTTTGAATCATAGCCCATAATAGTTTTTCTTGGGAGCTCCAAAACTCAGCTTTATATAGATATCTCCTTACAACAGATTTCAGTGAAAATCACCCATGGACTCATCAGCAAGTTTTCAATAACCAAACAAACAAAGTAAGATTATTTTTTTCCAGTCTGGGAGGGTTTTATTTTGCATGCTATCTTCCTGGCTAGAAGCCAAGTGATTAAATCAAGAAATTACTGAACCGTACCATTTGATTTCATGTGTTGGAGAGATTTTTTCTTAAACATTACGGTAATGTTTCCAAAGAGTATTGAAATGGCATCCATATACTGTATTACTCAGGCTGCAAAAAATTATTTGCAGTCAAATTTGAAAAGCTTTAAAACTTTTTATTTGGATGTTATAAAACTGATCCCATTTTGCAGAAAAGCTCAGAAACTGAGGTCTTTGCTATTTAATCAAAAAAATTCTGTTTAGTTTTCAGGGTCAGATATTATTCTTCCTTGAGCAGGAAGCTGGAATAGATAACCTGACATATATCTTCCACCTTCAGCACAATACTCTGCTCCCTACATGGTGGTTCCTTGGAAAACAGCCTTAGATGTCTCATTTATCCTGGGATAAATCATTTTATCCCAAGACGAAGTGCAATCATACAGACACCCATGTTTGTTGTCCTTAGATAAATCCTAAAATGTCACAGATAAGAGGAAATAACAGTTTATCCTGGTATATTACAAAGTATGTCTATATTGTTATCCCAGATTCTATCACTGAACCAAGGGCATTCTGCTATTCATTAAGCCCCAGTTTATGCATTCATACTCCAGATATGGATTTATACCAATACAAACACAGGCACACCTTATCCAGGAACAAATACAATGCGTGTTTCTAGCCAGAATGTCTTCCTCATTTCTTGAAAGCATAATCTCTAGGTGGATATAGTGCTTTCATGTACTGCATACAATGTTATTAAGATTTGAATCTATTATCCAATATAGAGATGCCAGAGCAAAGCTAAGGGTCTCACATTGTAGTTTCTATATCCTGACCAAATGAAGCAGTAATTAAATTCCTCCTACCTAAAATGTCTGTGTCATATAAATTAGATAAGATATCCTTTCCTTTCTGATCTGAAGTGCTGTGTATTGATTAAAGGCTGACACTTTCAATTCAAGAAGTGGCTTTATTTTACTGATGAGTAAAGTGATCCCTTTTTATCTAAATGGTTACACACTTGGGAAATATTTGAATGGAGGACGCTTTATAAAAGTGATAATTAAATTCAGTGATTATAAATATAAATGACTAATTACACAATGAGATTCATATGTAGTCATGTTATTGTGGATATTGTTGTTCTATATTAGATAATTGCACCAACAAAACCCAAAGGTTTGAAACACATGCAGAACAACAAAATGCTCCCTTTGGAACCTTTTCCTCAACAACTGAAAGAAGTAACTCAACAATAAAATACTGATACATGAAGATAACTTTAACTAACAGTTATTTTGTAAATTGCATTTTCTCATTTATTCCTGACTGATAGCATTTTATTATCTTTTCTTACTTTCTGTTTCATGGTATAATCATTAGTCCTCAGTTAAAATACTATTTAATTGCAATGATGTACCATGTAAAAGCCTGGTAATGAATTGGGACACGATTGCATTAGGTGCTAAACAAAAAATTGTCAATGGTATATTTAGGTCGTAAAAATGCTGCATTTAAAAAAAAGGACAAGAAAAATTAGAAATATTAATAATATGGAATGCTGGAATTCCTGTCATATTATTACAAATTATTCATATTTTAGAAGCGGCTAGATATAAATAGTCCAACTGAGATTATAGCTCAACTGTGCTTGGTACTTGGTACTAGAGAGTAACAAATAGTATCTTCCCCAAGCTGTTCACAGTCAAAGAAGCCAGTCCTCCAATGGAATTAGTCATACATGATATTGCACGCATAGTTGATTCACTAGAACCAAGATATACATGATGACAAAAACAGTATTCCTATTTACCCATTTTATAGATAAGGACTGGGTTTCCTTTCAGGATTCCCCTGGACACTACTGCCCTGTGAACTCCTACTGAAGTAAAATTTCCTTTGGGCTGAGTGGCCTGTGAAAAGGTGAATGAATTTCAATAAGTACATTTTAAATTTCTCTTAGGGTTTGCTTACTTTTCTGAAGGAATCAAGGGAGAGCAAAGGACAATGAAGGAAGGTTATACTAGCTTTAGCATCCTCTATTGGGAATACACCCATTAAATGTGATGAATGATTTCTACAGAACAGATGTTCAGAACCAGAGGGCATGAAGAAGAAAGACTGGTTTTAGCTTTCATAATGTGCTGATCAGAGAACTTTTTTTAGACAAACATATATTTAGAGAGAAAGAGAGAGCGAGATCTACTGTATATATAGATGTGTGTGTGTGTGTGTGTGTGTGTGTGTGTGTGTGTGTG
>JAGPOW010003642.1:46808033-46849192 GCA_030014935.1 Caiman crocodilus
GTGTGTGTGTGTGTGTGTGTGTGTGTGTGTGTGTGTGTGTGTGTGTGAGAGAGAGAGAGAGAGAGAGAGAGAGAGAGAGAGAGAGAGAGAGAGAGAGAGTGAGAGATCAAGATCCTTTTTATGGCGATAACTTATCTAACCCTAGTACATACCTAGTGTACATCTAGAAAATTGAAAGACACTGGAAGTAACTGTCTCTTATTATTTAGAGTTCTAAATCAATGTAGAAGTTCTACAGAACAGATGTTCGGAACAAGAGCATATGAGGAAGAGAGATAGGTTTTAGTTTTGTGATCAGAGAGAGTCTTGTTTAAAGCCAGAGGATTATATTCTATGCAAACTTACCTTTTCTTACCTATGCTTTTTACCAGAGGGATTAGTCTAAAAGCCATCACAAACTATTTTCTAAAAACACTTTATAAAGATGTTAAAGGCTTAAACAACACTTTACAATGATTTTGCAATTTTAAAATAGGAGGGAAGAATAGTCCTGTTGTCATTTTAAGGTTGAAGTCTGTATCACTGAAAATTTATTATTGGAACAGGAATGCCAAAGGGGAAAAAAAGATAATAGGAAAAATACATACACACATACACACACAGAGCAAAAAAAGACGACTGCATGAGAGAATGGAAAAAACTACACATTGAATGAAAGGAACACATTGAAAATAAGTGTTATAAAAGGGAGAAAGGAAAAGAGGATAAGCTACAAACATATAATGAAAGTACAAAAAGGAAAACCATGAACTGGAAAAATAGCATAGGGCAATTAGGAACACATGCTAAAGGTTAGCAAATTGGTAAAACCAAGAGATATGAAATAGAAGGATAAAATAAAAAGTAAAATGGATAGGAAAGAACAAATACTTGTAATAAAAATACTTCTGTAATTATACAAAATCACTATTAGCATGTCATCAGGCATTTTGACTTGTCTGAACTGTTTCTCAGCAAGTTAAGTTGCAACGTCGCACTTCAGAAGCGTACTAATCCAATCTGTTTCACAGAAAATGCTGAAAGATGGTGAAATGAATAAAAGTAAGTAGCAACAGAATTATTCATGTAATCATTTTCCACTGCAGCATCATGGAATACTATACATTCCTTTCTTGCTGTTTTGGGGATTTAAACACATCACCTCAATTATACTTAATGGGAAATACATGTGTAAATCCCCAAACACAAAGATAAGAAGATACCCCTAAGTCAGAATAATATCCTTTTTACATATGCTAGAGGCATCTTCTTTGGAATCTTGAATTTAAGGTTGTTATAATTTTATGAAGAGAATTAGCTAAATAAGATTTATGCAGCAAGCTAGTGTTAGATTTGGGGCTAAATCAAGGATTTCCACAGCAGGGCTAGGAAAAAGCATGACCATCTCTTATTTTTGTTTCAATCCTAATTTTATTTTTAGTCTTGTATTGATACAGAAAAGGAAGCCCTCTCCTCCTGTCTCTCTTTATCTTTCTTTGCCTTGTAATATAACACACATCTAACTAGAACAGGAGAAAACATTTTTGGATGTTGTCTGGCCAACTTACTTTAAAGCAGTTTCTATGGGGGATGGTGAACAAAACCCTCCAGGAGCAGAGCAAACAACTGGTAGGGACAAGGACTGGAAGAAGCAGCTCAACTCTGGGAAAGGGCCAGGGTAGCGAAGGACAGAAACAAGTGATATAAAAAGGAAACAAATAAATCAGAATACAAAATACATCCTATATGTATATACAGATGCAACAAGTATGGAGAACAAGCAAGAGGACCTGGAAGTCACAATAACTGAAAAGAATTATTATCTGATCAGTATCACAGGCACCTTGTGAGACATTTCTTAGAACTGAAATGTCAAAATTGAGGGCTACCCCCAGTTTTGGAAGGGCAGAATTGGAAGAAAAGGTGGTGATGTCACTTTGGGTGTCATAAATGCATATACTTGTTCCCTGATTCAAGAAGAAAAAGGTAGCAGATCAGAACATATTTGGGTAAAGATAAAATGTGAAAGATATAGCACTGATATAATGGTGGGGATTTATTAAAGGCCACCAAATCAGGAACTGGATGAAGCACTCATCAAGAAGATGTCAAAAATACCAGAAATTATGAGATGGTACTGATGGAAGACTTCAATTTTCTGGACAGCTGCTGAACAAATATTACAGATAAACATGAAATGTCAAGCTAGTTCCAAATTTGTGTGGAAGACAACTATCTCTGTTCCAGAAGGTTGAGTATACAGTTAAGGTAATCTATCTTGGATCTTGTCCTGATCAATAGGGAAGGACTGGTGGATGATGTGAATGTGATGGGAAACTTGGGAGAAAGCAATCACAACGTGATAGAATTTATGATCCTGAGATGCAGAATGCATGAGATCAGCAGAACTAAGTCACTAGGGTTCAAAAAGGAGTTAATAGGCATCATGCCATGGGAAGACAGACTGAAGGATAGAAGCAAACAGGAAGGCTAAAAGCTTCTAAACGGTACAGTATTGGAAGCCTGACAAGAAACTGTTCTGATACAACAGAAGCACAAAAATGGCATGAAACCCATGTGGCTGCACAGTGATCTTCTACGATACCTCGAATGCAAAAGGAAAGCATACAGACAATGGGAAGATGGACAGATTACCAGGGAAGCATACCAGTAAATAGCAAGAGCTTGGAAGGACAAAAGTGGGGAGGCAAAGATAAGTAAACGGAGCTGTACCTGGCAAGAGAAGTTAAAAAAAACAAGATTAGATTCTATGAATATCTTGACCAGAAAATAATGGCCAAGGAAGCTGTAGGTCCATTGTTAAATAACCAGGGGGAACTCTTTAATAGAAGATGCAGAGAAGGCAGAACTACTCAACATCTACTTTGCCCCAGTCTTCCCCCCCAAAAAAGCTGCAACCACACAACTAATAAGAATTGTTTGAACAAGGAAGTAAACAAGCTGAGGGATGAGATAATAAATGAAACAATTAGACAGCTTTTGATAGGTCTGAATGAATTCAAGTGATTACCTTCATCCCAGGGTAGTAAAGAAACTGACCGATATTCTTCATGAACTCATGGGAGATGGGCTAGGTACCAGAGGACTGGAAAACAGCCAACATAGGCCTCTTTTTAAAAAAAGTAAAAAGGGTGGCCCAGGGAACAATAGGTTGTTTAGGTTCACCTTGATCCCTTTGCAGTTACTGAATCATACCATAATGAAGTCTATTTGCAAACTTCTGAATGAGGAAAGACTGATAACAAGCATCCAGCATGGATTTATGAAAAGCAGAACATGTCAAACAATCTTGATCTCACTCTTCAACAAAATAATTGCTTGGGTGGATGAAGGGAATGCTGTTGGATATATGTGAAGAGGCTAGCGATGCCTCTTCATGGGAGCACAGCACCCCTAGCTGTGAGTTATCTGTGAAGAAGATTGCCATGCTGTGGAGGGAACTCCCGGCATGCCAGGAGATGGCTTTACTACCTTGTCAGGTGTGCCGGATTAGCTCTCTTGGCATCCAGGGGCTATTTTTGGCTGGTCAGCTCCACAGACGGAGGAGGAGAGCAAGGGAAGGCAGGCTGGGTGGATATGCTGAACATTCTGGTTGTGGAGAACTTTCCCGGAAATGGTGCGGCAGATCGATTGAGCTGAGAGCTTGGAGGAGTTCTCATCAATATACTCAACATACTTATTAATGATGCTGGAATAAAGATATTTTTGAGCAAATCTTCAGACAACACAAAACTGGAAAGGACTGAAAACAGGACTGAAAACACACTGTAAGATATAAATACAATTCAGAAGGAAGTTAGCAGATTGGAAAGTTGTTCTGGAGCTAACAAGACGAAGTTCAATTCTGGCTAATGCAAGGTGCTACACCTTGGGAAGAATACTTAAAAACACATAGATGAAATGGGAGACACATGGCTGCATAGAAGCATTACGGAAAATAATCTAGCAGTTGTGGTGAATCATAGATTAAATATGAGTCTGCAGAATGATGCAGTTGCACCAAAGGCAAATGTGGTTTTAGGCTGCATTAATAGAAGTATTGGGCACTTGTACATATGATGATGTGGCCATGTACACATGATGAAAAGTGACAAGAAATCTCCATTTGGCTAACATAATGGTGTCACATGTACACATGCACAATTTTTTTCACATCAAAATTTCTCTGAGCATGGCTTCTTAGACCACCTCTGATATATTTTAGTTTGATCTGGGCAAACTGTCCCTTTGTGGACAAAAAAACCCCCCAGTAATGTGTACATGTCACACAGCTCCTGCCACTTCCCTGTGCTGCCCCAGGAATAGGCTAGCTTGCCCCTGGGGGCAGTGTGGGAAGGCAGCAGGAGGCGATGTGCTACTGGGTAGAAAAGGTGGCAGTGATGGTGCACATGGTGCTGTAACCCCAGGCATGCTCGGGGAAGTTGGGCTTACCGGGTTGCCATCACTCTGTACGCTGTCCCCTCCCAATACAACATTGGATCAGGCTGGGTACTGCCTGTGGACTGAGGCAGCACCTGTGCAGCTAGCACCCCACTTGAGCAGCCCCAGAGGTCACTGATGCCATGGAGAGAACCAGGAACCCTTGCAGCACATGGGCTGAATGACCCAGCTCGTGCAGGCAAGTTCCCCCAAGAAAATAAAAAAAGCAGCAAGGATCCCAATCCAATTTTTTTCTTTGCAGAGCCTACCTGCCTCTCCCATGGCCGGGGGGTTAGCTGCTGGCAGGCCCACACCTACTGGGAGGTGGAGCCTGTTCCTTCCCTCCATGATGATGTTGCTCCCAGGGCCCCCAGGGCAGGTTGCTAGTGGGTGGGTGCTGCCCAGAGAATACCAGAACCACAGAGGGAAGATTCAAGGCTCCCCGCAGCTCAAGGCCTGCCAGCAGCTTACCCCCCAGCTGCAGGAAAGGAGGGAAGGCTCCGCAGAAAAAAAGGAATGAATTCTCATGCCTTTTTTTTTTTTTTAATTGCCAGCAGGTGCTGGGCTGTGCAGTCCCAGAGCTTCGGGGGACCTGGTCCTTCCTAACAAGCCCAGCAGGACATTAAAGAAAACTACCCAGGCAACAAGAGAGGCAGCAAACAGGGGCTGCAGGGTAAGCAGTTTGCAGGCCAGTTCCTAGGCTTGTTCTAGGTTTGTTCTTTCCTCTTCCCACCTTTTTGGGGGGCAAGCCTTTCAGCCTGGTGTGAGGAAGCAGTAAAAAAAAAAAAAAAAGAACCCTTTATGGTCAGTGAGCAATAAGCAGGTCTGATTCCAGGTGAGTTCACTAGGAAGGTTTGCTTGGAAGAAGAGCAGTAAGAGAGAAAGGGTAGATTAAGAGACTCAGGGAAAAGGCTGGAGGATGTCACAATGGCAAATTTACTGCCACTGCCTCTGTTTGCACCTGTGAGGCTTCTGTCCAGGCAGGACCACTCATCATTGATACACCTAGGTGCAGGTTTGGTACTGTGGGGACTGCAACTTTCAGGTTCCTTCCAGTGAGACCCAGATCAGGGAGTGCCTGTGGTATGAGCAGTGCCTTCTAGTGGGGTCTCTCAGGGAACAGGCAAGAGAACTACAGGAGGAGGTGGCAATGCTCTGAAACATCTTCTGCCATGAGACATTCATTGATTCAATGCTAGAGACTTCCAGGACTGCAAAGGAAGAAATGCCAGACACAGCGCTAGAGAAAGAGGACATGGAAACCCAGGAGGGTGGAAGCTGGAGGCTTCTGACTTTGGGCAGCAAGCAGAGATATTCACCTCCACCTGCAGTGGTCCATCTGGAGAATGGATATGCAGCCATAGCAACACAAAGGGAAGAGCATGTTCCATTGATGGAGAAAGATAAGCCAGGCCTCACCAACATGGGAAGAATCAAAATGACCACAACCAAGAAGAAAGGATGGGTGTTGGTGGCTGGAGACGCCTTTCTACAGGGGATGGTGAGAGCCATCTGCTGACCTGACCTGTTGTCTTGGGAGGTCTGGTGCTTGCCTGGAGCCCAGATCCAAAATGTCAGTGAGGGACTACAAGGGCTCACCCAGCCCATTGACTACTACCCCATACTGATCATCCATGAAGGCATCAATGATTCTGCTAGAGGAGACCCTGAGAATATCAAAAGTGACTACAGGGCTCTGGATGCAAGGGTGAGGGGGACTGGGGTTCATATTGTGTTCTTGTTGGCCCTTCCAGTCAAGGAAAAGGGCCTGGGCAGGAGCAGGTGCATCCTGCACATCAATAACTGGCTACACAGTTGGTGTCACAAGCAGCGTTTTGGCTTCTTCAATTCTGGGAATGTTCATTCAAGAAGAAAGATTGCTGGGAAGAGATGGGATCTACCTGATGAAGAGAAGGAAGAGAATCTTCACAGATAGACTCGCTAACCTAGTGAGGAGAGCTTTAAATTATGTCTGCCAGGAGATGGAGACCAAAGCCCTGAGGTAAATGGGGGAGTGGGAGACCTGGAAGAAGAGCAAGCAGGAAGGGGCAACAGGGAAGGTTGCAACAGGGGCAGCAGGGAGCCTGAGAAACAAGCAGGAAGAACTGGAAGACCTTGGAAAGTTATGGAATTATGACATGATTGGAATAACCGAGACTTGGTGGGATAGCTCACATGACTGGAGTACTGTCAAGATGAGTACGAACTGTTCAGGAAAGACAGGCAGGGGAGAAGAGGAGGAGGAGGAGGAGTTTCACTTTATGTAAAAGTGCTATATAATTGCTCAGCATTACAGTATGAAGCTAGAGATATGCCTGTTGAGAGTCTCTGGGTTAGGATCAGAACAAAGAGCTACAAAGGTGATGACCACCAGAGCAGGAGGGAGTGGTGGATGAGGCTTTCTTCAAGCAGCTAATGGAAGTTTCCTGATCACAGGCCCTGGTTCTCATGGGGGATTTCAATCACCCTGACATGTGTTGGGAAGGCAATACAGCAGTGCACAGGTGATCCAGGAGGTTTTTCAAGAGTACTGGGGACAACTTCCTGGTGTAAGTTCTTCTTGACTTGCTTTTCACAAACAGGGAAGAATTGGTCATAGTAGACGGCAACGTGGGCAGCTATGATCACAAGACAATTGAGTTCAGGATCTGGTGGAAAGGAAGGTTGGAGACCAGAGGAGTAAGGACCCTGGACTTCAGAAAAGCAGATTTCAACTTGCTTAAGGAGATCATGGGCAGGATCCCCGGGAAGCCAGTCTGAGGGGCAGAGGAATCTAAGAGAGCTGGCTATCCTTTAAAGAAGCATTACTGAGAGTGCAGGAATAAATTATCTTGATGTGCAGGAAGACTAGCAAGTATAGCAGAAAACCAGCTTGGCTTAGCAGGGAACTCTTTAGTAAACTAAATCACAAAAAGGAAGCTTATAAGAAGTGGAAACTTGACTTGGAAATAACTATGGAAGAATATAAGAGAATTGCTCAGGCATGCAGGGATGAAGTCAGGAAGGCCAACATGCAATTCGAGTTGCAACTAGCAAGGAAGATGAGGGGTAACAAGAAGGATTTCTCCAAATATGTTGTTAGCAAGAGGAAAATCAGGGCAACTGTGGGCCCCTTACTGAATGGGGCAGGCAACCTAGTGACAGAGGGTGCAGAAAAGGCTGAAGTGTTTAATGCCTTTTTTGCTTCAGTCTTCACAGGAAAGGTCAGCTTCCAGGCCACTACACCTGGCAGCACAGTCTGGGGAGGGGGTGAGCAGCACTCGGTGGTAAAAAAACTGGTTAGGGATGATTTAGAAAAGCTGAACATACACAAGTCCTGTACTTAGGATGGAGAAATTCCATGCACCAGTACAGGCTGGGAGTTGACTGGCTGGGTGACAACTCTACAGAAAGGTATCTGGGGGTTACAGTGGATAGCAAGTGGAATATAAATCAACAATCTGCCCTTGTTGCCAAGAAGGCTAAAGGCATACTGGGCTGTATTGATAGAAGTGATGCCAGCAGGTCAAGGGAAATGATAATTTCTCTCTATTCAGCACTAGTGAGGCTACATATACTGTGTTAAGTGTTGTCCCCTTCCCCCCTGCCTCCTCCTGCACAACTACTGAAAGGATGTGGACAAATTGGAGACAGTCCAGTAGAGGGTGACAAAAATTTTGTGGGGTCTGGGGGACATGCCTTATAAGGAACGACTGAGGGAACTGGGCTTATTTATTCTAGAGAAGAGGAGACTGAGGTGGGATGCAATAGTAGCCTTCAACTACCAGAAGAGGGGTTCAAAAGAAGATGGGGCTAGACTGTTTTTAGTGGTGGCAGATGACAGAACAAGGAGCAATAATCTCAAGTTGCAGCACAGGAAGTTTAGGTTAGGAAGAATTTTCTCTCTAGGAGGATAGTAAAACACTGGAACAGGTTACCCAAAGAGGTGGTGGCAGATTGGGGGGTTTCAAAACCTAGCTAGACACAGTTTTGGGAATGATCTAGTTCAGGTTGGTCTTGTTTTAAGCAGGGGTTTGGACTAAATACCCTCCTGAGGTCTTGTCCATCCCTAACTTTCTCTGATTCTCTCTGTGGTGGCAGTACCCCCCAGACTCTGCTCCCCATGCAGTCTCAGGGAAGAGTTGGATCCAATGGGTGCTGCCTCTGAACTGCAGCAGGACCCGCCCACTAGCACCCCAACCAGCTCCCCCCCACCCATATTTTAGGGGGCTGCTGGCAGGTCACTCCTCCCAGCCATGGGGGGGGGAGGGAGGGGCAGGTAGGCTCCATGAGAAAATAAAAGGAAGGCCCCTCTCTATTTTCTGAGGGGGGGGAAGTGGGGCAGGATGAGCTGTTGTCAGGCCATCACTGTTCCATAACTGACAGAAGTCCCTCACTTGAAATAGTATGTCACAACCAAAAACCCACCAGTTAAAAACCCACCATTTTCAATTTAGGGGAACTAAACCCCCCTCACATTTACAAGTGCCCATTAAGTGCAAGATAAGGGAGATGATAGTGCCTCTCTATTTGGCACTGGTTAGGTCTTACCTAGAGTAATGCTGTGTGCAGTTTTGTGCTCTACATTTTGAAGAAGATGCAGAAGTTAAAGACAGTCCAGATATGGGCAAAAAAAGGGGGGGGGTTTGAAGACAAGTTATATAAGGGAAGAGTTGAAAGAAATAGGTATATTCAGCTTAGTAGAAATGAAGTGTATAGGGAACAAGACAGCAGTCTTCAAATATCCAAAGGGCTGCCATAAAGAACAGAGAAATGCTTTCTCTTTTGCCAAAGGGAGCAAAATGGAAACCACTGAAGTAAAGTTGCAGCAAAGTGGGTTTGGATTGGGTATTAGGAAGAACTTTTTCATTCTTAGAACAGTAAAGCAATAGGATAGCCTGCCTAGGGAAGTTGTGGAATCTGCATCATTTGAGATGCTCAAGAGGTTGGGCAAAAATTGGTCAGGAATGATTATAGGAGTAACTATGGGTATATCCAATGCTGCTGAGCTTTAGTAGTTGCTACCTGGAGCTAGGAATGATTTTTTTCCCCTTCTGGTGCTACATGTGCTGTGGATGGGATAGGGGAGGGTTTTTCTTTCTTTAGAAGCACTGTGTTTTCACTGCAGCCAAGGCCTTGGGTTTTGATTGAGCTGTGTGAGTGCTCTGGCTGTGACTCAGACCCCAGGATTCCCAGATAGAATGCCTATCCTTAACTCAGGGTGAGTCCAATCACCATATTTGGATTAGGAAGGAATTTTACACCATTGGTATAGACTGGCAATGGGAGAGGGGCAGGGGCATTCCTGCCTCCCCCGTGGTGGTATGGCCATCTTTCTTAGATTTCTTGAGCATAGTTTAACAACTATTGAAACAACAGGACATTGACTACAATCATCCCACTGCCTACCTGTCACAGGTTAGGGTATTATGTCTTATGGTTGTGTCAGGGTTGATTGTATAATATTACTAATAGGTTAGACAATAAATAGGATGGTTTAGAAAAGGGAGGATCCTACTTCTGGTGGAGAGTTGCACTACATGACCTTGGGAGCTCTCCCTGCTGAAATTTTCTATGATTCTATGCACCGTTACATACATACTATAATATAGAGCATAGCGTGAAGTATTCAGGAACAGTAGGAAGTTTTTTTAAGAAAAGGAGAGTTAATGGAAAGCTGTGAGAGACCTGAAACTTCATATGATTGCTATGGGGCTGCTGGGTGCTTGGAGAGGGTTGGAAGAATTGGTTTATTTATACTGTAGAATTAAAGGGGGAGGGGGGCAGTGTTCTACTGAAGGTCAGGAGAAAGACTGGTATTTAGAGGACTACCTGAAAAATTGTAGAGAAATTACAACCCAGTGCATACAAAAAAAAGTTGTAGAGGCATGACCCTGTGGTGCCATTGGTACTGCATTATCATTTAGTACTTCCTTTAGGAAGCACTACATGAGAAGTACTAAATGACATCACAGTAACAACCCATACTGCACCATGCACATGGCGCACATTTATTTATACCTGCTACATTGCAGTAGCAAAGTGCTATACTGATGGAGCGCATAGCCATGTTGACATAGCTATGGTGTCACATTGCCCATGGACTCTGCATTGCCATAGTGCATTGTTACAGTGACATAGTGTCACATGTAGATGCACCCACAAGGAACCACTAATATGGTTGTCTTTTAAATTACAGAATTACTGAAGAAAACAGCGATGCATTAAATCAACCATCATTCCTATCTACAGCAAGAAACTCAGAGAGCAAACATTACAGAATACAGAATGCAGATGGCATTTGGCATTTTGCTGAGATAAAACTGAAATTATATGTGAGAACATAGTTTAAGACAAATTACATCAAGTATAAGATCTTAAAATGAGATATTTCTTCCCTGTAAGCAGAAACTAATGATGAAGCTGATTAGATTCTCTCATTTAGAAATTGTCCTTACATGTTTACATTCATTAGTATATCCAAAAACTCATTTTTATATAACTGAGTTTTTACTGGTGCCTGATCAATTTTTGTCCAGCAATTTTTTTATTTTATTTATTTATTTTTTTACAGAAAAACCAATACCTGATAAGTTGTTAATACACATACATATTTTAAATATATATTGGCAATAGATACATAGATATGAATAAATAAACTACAGTATAGTGAGCACCACCTTTAATACTGGGGTCAGTTTCATGTCACATATATCATCTCTACTTTACCTATAAAATGTAATAATTTTCCAGCATTTTATTAAAGTCAGTTACTGAAATACTCTATCTAGCAACTTTATATTACATTGAGTGTATCTACATATAAAAATTAATTACGTGATAAACTGTAGGGCAGTTTGAGCCAGAATCCACTGATCCCAGACACATCTACATATGTGCCTGGTAAAACTGCAGTTTGAGTGGGGGCGGAGCAGCCCTAGGTTGGGGGGTGAGCTGTAGGCTCTGAGTGGTAGTGTCAGGAGGCAGAGGGACTGCCTGGGCAGCCCCTATGAGGAGAGGCTGAGGGACCTGAACCTGTTCAGCCTCAGCAAGCCGAGGCTGAGGGGGGATTTGGTGGCTGCCTACAAACTTGTTAGGGGAGATCAGCAGCAAATAGGAAGGGCCCTACTCCCCCCAGCAGCACCCGGGGTGACAAGGAACACTGACCAGAAGCTGCTAGAGAATAGGTTCAGGTTAGGGATTAGGAGGTACTATTTCACTGTCAGGGTAGCTAGGATCTGGAACCAACTTCCTAGGGAAGAGGTCCTCACTCCTACCTTGGGTAAATTCAAAAAGAGGTTGGACAAACACCTGTCTGAGGTTGTGTGATCCCAGCCTGTGCTCCAACCAGTGGCAGGGGGTTAGACTAGATTATCTATTCATGTCCCTTCTGACCCCTAACTACTATGAAACAAGAGTTCTAAACTGCAGAGTCACACAGCAAACATCATCCACACTTTAGCATCCTCATGTCCAAGCCAGTCCATCACTGGCTACACATGCATTTCATTACACTTTATTACTCCACCATAAGATAGTATTGTTCCTGACAGTACTCTTACAGAGCAGTTAATTTACTGTGCCCTAATGCTGATGCACATGAAGAAAGTGACACTTTACTGCAGAGCAAGTTAGTCATCTCTGCAGTAAAGTGCACATGTAGATGCACACATTAAGCTTCAGAAGTATCTGACTTGCTTATGAATAGGATTTGTTCATTTAATTTTATTTCATTTTTACTTTCATCTCATTTCTACATTTCCTTTTAATTCTGTTAACCTACTCAAGACTATCTTGTCAAAATTATCTATTTAGCATTTAGTTTCAGCAGGTAATGATTTAAACAGAACCCTAATTTGATTTGATTTAAAAAAAAACATTTACCGGTCTTAAAATACTTCTTAAACAATACATTGTCAAGTTGAAAATTACTACTTGCTGGGTGCATCTACACGAGATGTGTTAATGAGTCTTGAGGCCTAGTTTACTTCACAGTATGGGCATGTATCACAGCGGCATCCCTCAGGAGGGCTGTGATCTCCTGAAGGCCTTCCGTCCGCACCAAGTCCAGCCCAAGGCACCCTCTATTCTCGCCCGCCACGACTTTGATGATAAAGAGGTATATATTGGGAGGCTACCTTTATACCGCCTTGGGCACGGCATACCAGGACCTTTGTCCCTGTGATCTCCTGGACCTACCGGGATGATCCCCCCCATATGCTGGGTGCACTCCAGGCACCCTGGCCTTAGGGCCAAACGTGACTCCTACCACCCCTGATACCACGTCGCTGCTGTCCCGGACGTTGGCGTGTCAAAATCAAGCCTGCCCCCTTTCTCCGGAGGCTTCCCTATCCGTGCCCCCTTTCTCCAGAGGCTTCCCTATCCATGCCACCAGTCTTGTGTACCCACCGCACGCCTACCTTCTTCTCAGGCCAGGTGTACCGTGCTGCTATCCCCTTTCAACCAGGGGACGACCGCAGCACTTACCCTTCTCAGGCTTCTCAACAGTACTGCTTCTCGGGCTTCTTAGTATGTGTTGCCCTCTTGGGCCTCTCCCAAATGCCGCCTTCTCTTGGGCTTCACATAGCTCCTCTGGGGCTCCTTAGAATATTGCCCCCTGCTAGGGCTTCTCCATAGCTGCTCCTCTCAGGCCTGGGGGTCTCCTCACCCTGTATTGCTGCGCCCTCTCTAGCACTGAATCGCGCCCTCCTGGGCGCCAGGATCCCCACACTGCTGGGGTCCCTATGAGGCCTCCTCCAACCCCTACAGCCTCGCCCAAACCACCGGTGTAATACAACACTAACAAAACATAACAGAAGCCTCTGGCTATAACTCAAACATAAGGCACCTGGCCATAACAAAGTAAGCCTCCCAACCACCACTCCACATCATTGCTCCAGCCTCTGGAGCTCTTGTGAGCTGTACTCGCATTACTGTCTCTGGGAGCTCCTGCCCCTCCAGCTGCTGGCAGAAAACCCCCCAATCTGCCTCTGGTTCTGGGCTTTATAGGGCCAAGCCCCGCCCCTTAGGTCAGCTAACACCTATTAGTTGCCTCAGCAACCCTCAGCTGTACTGATCATTATCCCACTGTTGGGTTTTCCCCAGCAGCCTTTACACACAAGGAGCAGTGCCGCGAGGTGCGCCATGACAGCATGCATCTACACATGTAAAAATGCAGGTATTACATTTAGTCATGATTAAAGTGCAGTAACACACATGTAGACATGACCCAGCACTATAGTGTCACTGTATCCAGCTTCAGAGGTCCTGGATGGGAGCTTCCCCTGCTCAGGAGCTTCTTCTACCCCAGGTCTGGGCTGCCTCTGTGGAAGATCCTAGCTGCAGGCTTTAAAAGCCATTTTTCAGCCATTTTGTGCCCTGGGGCACACTGCACAGAAGCCTGAACAAGCCTGTTTTCCTTCTCAGCAGCACTGCAAGCCAGTGTGTGCCCCCTTGGACAGGACACAGACACCTATCCTGAGCTGCTGCTTGTCCACAGGTAAGTATTGTAAAGGGCTGCTGCCTGGCTGTCTCTGGCAGCAGGCCAGTACCTGCTCCCTCTGCTCACCTCCAGCAGCCTGTCCTGTGCTTTCAGGTGCTGTGTCCCTTCATCTCCGCCATGCAGCTCCCAGTCCCTGGCCATGTCCCTGTGCTGGCTACTCCTGGCTGCTGTCCATGGCTGGCAGCACCAGGACAGCCACACAGTGGCCTAGAGAGCCGGCATGGGACCAATGATGTCATCCTCATCTTTCCTGTTAAGGCCTGGACCTGCCTGCGTGCACATATTGAAGTCCCAGGGTTCCAACTGAAGTCAGGAGGAGATAGGCCACATCGTGGGACTCTGGTATAATGTGGAGGTCCAGAGGCAATTCACACAAGTGAGTGTTTAAACATCCATGTTTATGAGGCCCTGGTGGGTGGCACGCGGACACTGGTTGGAATGACAGTGACACATAAAGATTAAGACCTTGCGGCCACAGGGGTGGCCATGTCCAACCACAATTGTTGGTCCAGTTGTGCCCACAAGACCATGCCCTTTATGTGGTAACTGACCAGGATTTTGGTGCCCCAGGACATAGGGTGCAACCCTGCAGTGTTTACCCCCTGAAAAGAGGTGGCCTGCCCAAGCCCCTGCCTCACTCTGAACCCTCCAGTGACGCATCACCACAGGAGGGGCCCTCAGGTGTTCAGCACAGCTCCCTGTCCACTTCCCTGCTGCTGCATCCACTAGCAGCTCAGGGATCCCTGGCCAGCAGCTGCCTTGCCAGTTACACAACACCAGACCCCCACCATGAGGAGTGGCCAGCCATGACACCACTGGCTTCCAGCCATGCCAGGTCCTCCCCAAGGTGGGGCCCTGGCTGGGCAATGGCCCACCATGCACCACAGGCCGCAGACACTGGGTGCAGCTGGATGCCACCACTCGTGGGTAAACCTGTGTCAAGCTGCTAGCCCCCCCAGCCCTGGCCACATGATAAGTCCTGCACTGTGAGGGGAGAGCCCTCTCAGCCCCAGTCCCCACCGTTAAGCCTGGCCCTGATCCAGGCTCTGCCTCCCTGCCCAGCCTGTCCACACTCCCCTGACTCCAGGTTCCCCCACACAGCATGCAGAAAGGTGGGACACAGTTCAGAAATTTATTGAGCAGTCCATGTCTCTGCAGCTCAGCAGGCACAGGCCTGCAACACCCTGAGAAAGGCATCAATGTGTGTGGTGATGTACTCCACAGCAGCAAAGGGCAGGGACATTTAGCACTGCCACAGGTAGCTCCCCAGGTGGCAGAGGAGGTTCTAGGGCAGCCAGGGCTTGACCCCAACACTGTCATAGCTCAGCATCCCAAATAAGGAAAACAGGTGTTCCTGGGGCACCAGAAGGATCATCAGCAGCAAGACAAAGTGGCTCAGGCACGCCTCAGTCTGCCCAAACAGTTCATCATAGACTGCCCAGGGCACATGCAGCAGGGACATGCTTGGGGCACAGTGGCAGTGAGGGGAGGAGAGCTGGCCCCAGGGCACCTCTCCGCAGGTCAGGGAATGGCCAGCCTGGGCCTAAACCTGCCCATCCAGACTTACTATGGTCCCTGGGAACCCATGCATGGCAAACTCCTGATGCAGAGTTTCTGGTCTCTGAAATGTTCCAAACTCTCACAAAAAGCTTCTGTCTCTTGCTTCTGCTGGGCCAACATCTGGACATGGGGGAGATGCCACAGGCCTCAATGGGGATGAAGGCTCCAGATCACTGTCACCCAGTGCTGAATCCCAACACATGTACTGGCTGCACCAGAAGCGGACCCAACATCAACCCCTTCTTCTCCAGTGGCTGGTGGTAGAGGCAGAGGAGTGGGAGGCATGCGCACATGCTTGGAGGGATGAGGACATCTCCCAGGAGACCACCTGGGAGGACACTCAGGACCAGGTACTCTGGCACACTGGGCAATGATGGAGGCCCTGCAGCGGGAGTGAATCAAGCTACTCAGGTTGCAACTGGTCATCCAGGTCCAGGAAGGGGAGGCCAGGGACAATGATCACTGGACTCTGGACATTGTCCTTAGCCTGGTGGTTGCATTCATGCCCCCCACTGCCTGTCCCCCATCCCTTGCCCTGCAGAGCTCTTGGCAGCTTCCTGTTGCAACCCTGCTCCCCTCCCCTCCCGTCCAGCCTGGGAAGAGGTCCTCCAGCACCTTCTGCCCACAGGAGCCCCTGGCCAGGAGACCACAACCAAGGTCCCACACCACCTGGCTTTGCTGCTTGCCCCAATACCATGTGCCTGAGGACACAGAGGTGCCAGGTTTGGCACTGCAAGTAGATGCTGGCCCTGCAATTGGGCAGCCAGAGGGAGAGCTGCCTGCCCTTAAGGAGCACCATCTGCCATCACCACAGAACAAGCCCACTGACTGCTGCAGTTGCCATGGGCTCCAGACCCATGAGGGAATGGCCTGAGGCTGGGGTGCTGGCCACCTGTCCCTAGACTCTGCCCCTAGCTGCCCCCACCCCATGACCCTCCACTCTGGGACTCACACAGAGATTGAGACTCTTGTAAATTGTCTTGAACCTGGGGAGAGGGTTTATTTTTAATTGTTGGTGAGTAGGGAGGGTGGTGGAGGGGCTCTGTTGGTTAGGGAGAGGGCAGAGGGCTCTGTGTGCTGGGGAGGGAGGAGCAAGAGGGCTTTATGTATTGAAGAGGGAGGAGGAAGGGAGGGATGGGGGTGGGTGTTGTGAGGGGAATAAACACTTTTTTTCAAATGTGTGCAAGGCCTGAGAGTGGTGCTGGGGGTGGGCAGCGAGTGGGGTATATATGGATGGTGGAGCAGGTGCACTAGAGGCAGGAGTGCTCCAAGAGGTGGTCTGCCAGAGCCTTCTGCCCCTGGTGCCCTGGCCCCCACTGGTGGGTTCATAGCTTACCTGGAGCCTTGCCGGGGGGACCCACCTTTGGCACTGCTACTGGAGATCATGCTCTCACTGCCAGGCTGCCTCTTTCCCGCACACCTCCTCTGCCCAGGCCATCCTGAACAACTCTCTCTTGGCCTTGCAAATATTGTGCAGCACACACACTGCTGTGATGACCTGGGGGATTTTTCTCTCAGCCACTTTGAGTTGGGCAGTGAGGGACCATCAGTGGCCTTTGAGGCTGCTGAAGGCACGCTCAGTGAAGGTGTGGGTCCAGCCAAAGAACTGATTATAATGCGCCTTATGGGGGTCCAGGTGGCTGGTATAGGGCCTCATCAGACATGGGATTAGCAGGTGAACTGGGTCCCCAACAAGGAGATGGAATGATGATGGCACCTAGTTCAGGTCCTCCATTTCTGGTGTGAAGTGCCCACTCTCCATGAGCATGCCTAGTCCACATTTCCGAATCAGACACATATCATGTACGCTGCCTACCCAGTTGGCACTGACATTGGTGAAGGTCCCCTGGTGATTGATGACCATCTGCAGGACCTTCAAGTGGAAACCCGTGTGGCTATAGTAGGGCCTGTATTCATGAGGTAGGTAGGTGACCAGGATGTGGGTCTTGTCCAGGGTCCCAATACATGGAGAATCCCAGTGCACAGAACTCTGCAATCACCCCCTGGGGAATCACAGACATGGAGGACATGTCCTGGAGCACACCACACATCTCAAGGATGGCCTCCCCAGTGTTGGCCTTGCCCATCCCAAACAGGTGCCCCACATACCGCAGGCTGGTGGGAGTGGCCAACTTGATCAGTGCCAGAGCCAAGTAGGTGTCAGCAGGGAGGGCCTGGAGCATGCCATTGTACTCTATATGGGGCCAAACCTGGTGAAGCAGGTCAGCAAAAATGGCACAGGTCATTCTGAAGGTGTTGATCCACTGCTTGTCATCCCAGTTGTGTTGTACCATGTGCTGCCACCAGTCCTGGCTGACGTGATGGGCCAGAGCAGGTTGTATTGGTGGGGGAGTGGCAATCTATATCAAAGACTCCATAGATCAAGTAGGGTAGATTTTCAATTAATGAGAAGTACCATAGAATATCGGTAGATAGAAATGTAAGGTTTCAATAGAAAAAAGTACATCGGGGGTATACTATTGAAGCCCATACCAGGATGGCAGTAGCAAGCTGGAAATGCTAAGGGAGATGAGAGAGGAAGAAAGAAAACACAGTAATAATGGGTGATTTTATCTATCCACAAATAGATTGGCTCAGTCTAACATCAGGCTGTAATGCAGAGACCAAATTCCTTGAAATTAGAAAAGACAGCTTCCTGTCTTATAGTCCTGGAACCTACAAGAGGAAAAACCGTTCTTGACCCAGTCCTAAGTAGTACACAGGATTTGGTGCAAAGGGTATGTGTGACTGAGTCACTCTGCAATTTTGACCATAATGCCAAAGTACATGGGTTTGACACCCACATAAACAAGAAGAAAATCTACCAGAGTAGTCTTTAACTTTAAAAACCAAAATGAGGAAGCTAATTAGATAAAATTTAAAAGGGCCCTCAAAGGAGATGGAAAACTTGTAAGCAACATGGGAATTGCTTAAGAACACAAAATTGGAACCACAGAGTAAATACATGCCAGAAATAAAAATAAATAAATTAATAAATAGAAAGTGGATCAAAACAAAGCCATCATGGTTTAATGGCAGAGTTTCAGAGGCAATAAGCAGAAAAAAACAGGATTATCTTAAAAACTGGTGTAGCAGAAAGCCCCTTTTCTTCTTGCCTGCAGTTGCTTTCCATTCCTTGGATATGTTTTTCCTCTTCTACTTTTTTTTCCCTTCCTCTTTCTTTCACTTTAAGATAAGGAATTGTGTTTTGAAATGTGTATGTGTGCATTTTGTATCACCCCTTGTATTTTGGTATTTTTATCTATTTGTGTGCCATGGCATTAAATTTGTAGCTTATATTTTATACTCCTCACCTTTCAACTTTAAACTAAATGTGTTTAGTTTCATAAGTAAGTTATACATTGTAACAATGTTAACAAGGGCAGGAATCAAATTGCCCTTCTCTGTATCAGGCTGGCTCCTGAAAGAGCGAATGAATCAGTGATTGAATGTGTAACACGGTAGCAGGCAGCTATTAACACCTAAGAAAACTGCAGATCAACCAACGGAAGAACTCAATAGAAAACAATGTAACAACTGGGAAATCTCTAAACCTTACTGATCAAGGGCTAGAAGCCCTGACCTGAGTTAATCAATGCAGGGGACCAACTTTTGGGCTGGATATCTCCAAATTAACCACTCCCAGAGCCCTATTCAAAATTAATCAACGGACTCCCAAACCTGCTCATACATGCGGACGATCCCTGGAGCTGACAGATGCCATCCAATAGCCACCGAGGGGGGAAGTCCCACCAGTTCAATGACCCCTGGATTGGGCAAACCTGAAAACTGGGGAGTCACCAAAGTCTGCCAAGGACAGATAAAAGGCAGTGAAAAGTGACCCTCAGTGGCGCCTTCTTGATCTCCAACTTGACCAGCACCCAACCTGTCCAGCCAGAAGGACCAGCCGGTGACCTGCTTCTGGAAGATAACACCACGCTGAAAGAAGCCTCAATGACAGACTCCAGTGCCTGTAGGATAGGGATGTGTGTGTGTGTGTGTATGTGTGTGGAAGGACCAGCCCCAAGGTTTATGATTTAACTCATTACAGTGTTTCAATCTACCTAATAAACCAGTATTTTAAGGATCCCAAATTGGACATTTGTAGCCAACACTGGAAGTCAAATAAGGAAAATATATAAAAGCATATCAAATGGAAAACTATAATAAGACAAGGTCTGAAAGAATTTGAGACAAAACTTGCTAGAGACAGAAAAGGTAACAATAAAAACATTCTTTAAATTAGGGCTGTCGATTAAACCCTATTAATGTACATGATTCATGTGTTAATTAGTTCTTGCATTCATTTTTTTCACACATGAATCATGCACATGGTTTTGGAGCCCGGGCTCTACTCTGGTACTGTCACTGACACCTCCAGGCCACCTAGCAAGGTAACAGTGGCAGTGCAGAGGACCACAGGGCAGCCCAGGCATCAGTTCCAGGCTGCTGCAACAGGCCAGCAGGGGGCAGTGCATGCACAGAGACAGAGATGAGCAGCTGCACTATGCACACAGACAGGAATGAAGCCCAGTGGCATGTAGAACATCACCCAGCAGGTAACTCTGTGGAGGGAAAGGGGCAAGGAGGGAGGGGTTGAAAGGCCAAATCGAGGCCCCCATGGTGAAGAGAGTGAAGCAGGGTCAGTGGCTGAGGCAGGTCATGGGATGGAGCTGTGGGAGAAGGGATGGAGGGCATGTGCCCCCAGGGGTAGCATGGAGGGTATGTGCCCCCCAGCTTTGTGTGCAAGGTGGAGGAAGGCTGCCCACTGCAGGCTCGGGCTCTGCATCCTGCTGCCTTTGCCCTGAGAGCCATGTGCTATCCACACTGCATGTCCCCTGCCGGCCCAGCAGTGGGAGGCACAACAAGGTATCATGCAGCTCCTGAGGCAAAGACAGCAGGGCACAGAGCCCCAGCCTGAAGCAGGCAGGTCTCCTTCATCCTGTGCACAAATCTGGGGGGCATATGCCCCCATGCCCTCCCTGGGGCAATGCAGCAGTGGGGAGTCACCCCCCACCCCACAGTGCCCCTGAATGAGCCTCCCACATCTCTGTCCCATGAACCACCCTAGCTTTGGGACACCATTCATCACAACCCTCCCCCTCTCTCTCCCCCTTCCCCTGCTTCACACCTTCCCCACCATGGGGGACTTAAATTGCCCTATTTCCCTTCCCTCTCCTTCCCCCACTTCCCCTTCCTAGGTTTACCCGCTGGGCACTGCTCTACACCTGCCAGGCTGCATTACTGTAGGGTTACAATATTTCCAGTTGCAAAAAAGAGGACACCTGTTGGGGATGGGATTGGATTGGGGGCAGACAGTGATATGCTTGTGTCCAGCCCCTACCCCTCACTGCCAAGCCACAGCCTTCCCCTAACTCTGCTGCTGCCCCTCAGTCCTGACACTCAGTACCACACATCCTGCCAGGGAATGTGGGGTCCCCCACTCCTTGGGTTCCAAACCCCACACACATACCCACAGGCCTCCACACCTTCACAAATTCCTCACATCACACATCCCACACTCGCCCCCAACCCTATAAAGTACCTGCATAATTTTTCATTATTTTATAGATTCATAGACACTAGGGCTGGAAGGGACCTTGGGAGATCATCAAGTCCAGCCCCCTGACCCAGAGGCAGGAAGTCAACAGAGATCATAGGATCCGAGCAAGATAAACATCCAAATGTCTCTTGAAGGTGTTCAAAGTAGGTGCATGAACCACCTCTGGTGGCAGTCTGTTCCAGACCTTGGGGGCTTGGATTGTAAAGAAGTTCTTCCTTATGCCCAGCCTGAAATGGTCATGGAGAAGTCTGTGGCCATTTGACCCTGTCATCCCTTGGGGCGCTCTGGTGAACAGATGTTCCCCCAGATCCTGGTGAGCACCCCTGATAAACTCATAGGTGGCCACCAGTTCGCCCCTAAGCCTGCTCTTTTCCAGGCTAAAGAGTCCCATGGCTCTCAGCCTCTTGTCATAAGGTTTGCTTTCCTGACCTCTGATCATGTGCATGGCTCTCCTCTGCACTCTCTCAAGCTGTTCCACATCCTTCTTTAATTGTGGAGCACAAAACTGGATGTAGTACTCTAGCTGTGGCTTCACCAAGGCTGAGTACAACAGGAAAATGACATCCTGGGATTTACTTCAGAAGCATCTATGGATACAGGCCAGCATTTTGCTCACTTTACTAGCTGCAGCATCACATTGAAGGCTTATGTTCATCTTGTGATCAATTATGACCTCCAAGTCCCTTTTGCCCATAGTGCTAACCAGCGTACCACTGCTGAGTCTATAAGCATACTGCAGGTACTTCCTCCCAAGGTGGAGAACCTTGCATTTTTTGGTGTTCAACACCATCAGGTTCTCATCTGTCCATTTCCTCAGCTTGTCAAAGTCTGGCTGTATCACCCTTCTGTCCTCAGGTATGAATGCTTTACCCCAGAGTTTGGTGTCATCGGCAAACTTGGCCAGTCCACTTCTGACACCGATGTCTACATCATTAATGAAGATGTTGAATAGTATAGGCCCAAAGACAGAGCCTTGAGGGACCCCACTGGTCATAGAGCACCATGGGGATTGACTTCCATCAACCACCACCCTTTGGGTCCTACTGCAGAGCCAATTCCCCAGCCAGCGGATCGTGGTGAGGCCGAGGCCGCAGTTGGCCAGTTTTGCCAAGAGGTGATCATGGGATATCGGATCAAAGGCTTTTTTAATGTGAAGATATATGACATCAATCTCTTTTCTCTTGTCCAGGTAGGGCACCTGGTTGTAAAAGGAAATGAGATTGGTCAAGCAAGAGCTACCTGCAACCAACCCATACTGGCTATCCCTCAGGATGTTGCCATCAGCCAGCCTGTTAAGGATGGCCTCTTTGATAATCTTTTCCAAGACCTTCTCCAAGATAGAGGTCAGGCTGATGGGCCTTTAGTTCCCCAGATCTACTTTCCTCCCTTTCTTGAATATAGGAACCACATTGGCCATCTTCCAATCATTGGACACTTCACCAGAGCACCGGGAATTCTCAAAGATCCATGCCAGGGATTGAGCTATGATGCTTGCCAGCTCCTTGAGAACCTCAGGGTGTAAACTGCCAGGGCTGGCTGACTTGAAGGTGTCCAGCCTCTCAAGGTGTTTCTTCGTGAGGTAAGTATTGAAGGAGGGTAAGGAATCTCCCTCACTGGGCCTCCGTGTCCCATAGTGGGCAGGGGAATCCCATGGGACTGGTGAAAAATTGACACAAAGTACCCATTTAACAAGTTTTCTCTTTCCTGAGTGTCAGTTGTCCCATGTGAGTTAGCAGGGTTCCAATGTTGCCCTTGCTTTTCCTCTGGCTCCCCACATAGATATAAAAAGGACTTTTTTATGGTCTTTGATATTTGTAGCTAGTTGGAGTTCAGTTGCAGCTTTGGCTTTCCTGGGTTGTGGCTCTTTATAGCCTCACTGACAAACCTCCTTAGTCAAGGATTTCTGTATTACTGACTCACTTGCCAGCTTTACAGCAGATGGTCAAGGTGATCAGCTCATGGTCACTGTCACTCAGCTTCCCTTCGATTGTTAAGTCACTGATTAGGTCATTCTCAGTTGCCAATACCAGGTTGATCAGTGCTTTACCTCTCATTGGCCTTCCTGCATCAGATAGAGCTCATCCATGCATGGGAGAAAGCTTTGAGATTGCTCAGATTTGGCCAAGCACTCTTCCCATGAGATGTCTGGGTAGTTGAAGTCCCCCATGACAATCATGTATCAGAAGCTTGTGGCCACAGCCAATTCACTGGCAAACTCCTGGTCAAGGTCTTGATCCTGGTTAGGGAGTCTGTAGTAGACTCCCACCATAGTGTCCCCTGTGCCTTGTTCCCCATGGATTTTCACCCAGAGGGTCTCAAGTCATCCACCCTGGGTGCCAGTGTCAGCTTGCAGGGATGCGTATCTTTCTTTGACATAGAGAGCTACACCCCTGCCCCTTTTGTGCACTCTCTCTCACTGTACAGGGTATAGCCATCTATACCCATGGCCCAGTCATGGGTGGAGTCCCACTAGGTTTCCATTATCCCTATGGCATCATAATTTTTTGTGTTTAGCAGGACAGGTTCCTCCTGTTTATTCCCCAAGCTCCTGGCATTTGTGTATAGTCACATAAGTGTCCCTTTGGGGGCCCTTGCCTTGCCTACAGTTCGTTCCAGGGCTGAGGCAGGGATGGGAAGCCTTACGTGTCTTAGCCCGCTGGATTTGCAAGGGTTGCTAAGCAGGCCAGCAGTGGTGGTAGTCCCCCTATCCCCCCAGTGGGTTTAGTTTAAAGCTTGGTGGAACAGGTCAGCCAGTCTGGCTGAGAAGAGCCTCCTCTCTAGGGGAGAGAGGTGGAGGCCATCTCTTCCCAGCAGCTCATTACCTCTCTCGCCAAAAAGCAGGCTGTGGTCATGGAATCCAAAGTCTTCCCGATGACACCAGTGCCACAGTCTTTGGTTCACTACCTGGATCCTCCTCTCCCTCCTCAGCCCGTAGCCTGAGACTGGGAGGATCGATAAGAACACCACCTGTAGCCCCAAACCCTTAAGCCCTGCTCCCAAATTCCTGTAGCCCCTCATGAGGCAGGGAGCACTCCGAGCCATGTCATTTGTGTCCACATGGATAAGGAGCATAGGGTAGCGACCAGTGGGCTGGAGGAGTTCAGGGATCTTGTCTGCATTGTCTCAGATTTGGGCACCTGGGAAGCAAAAAGATTTCCTGGTCTAAGTGGTCAGGGCAGCAGATTGTCCCCTCAGTGCCCCTTAGGATGGAGTCTCCCACTTTGCATTTTGTCTTAGGGGGAGTGGAGGCAGTAGCTACAGTACAGCCTGTGTTGCCTGCAGGAGCTGGCAACTCAGCAGGCTTTGCTGGGGCTGCAAGAGTCTCGTACCTTTGCAAAGCTCCAGAGGACTGGGGACCTTGGTGCTGCGGGCCTTGGGGCCCTTGACCACCTTCGTCCAAACCCTGGTCTGGACAGCATAGGAGGTCCTTGAGTCCTCCCCAGTCCTGGAAAGTGAATGTGGCCTACCCTCCACCTCCCGGGGAAGAAGGGCCTGGCAGTAGGAGTTGATCTGCTCACAGTCCCTGGTGGCATGCAGTCTCTGGACTGCAGCCTGGAGCTCCTCCAGCTGGCATGCCAAAGACCCCAAAAGGGAGCAGAACTCACAAGGGGAGGTGGCCATGCTCCTGGACCCCAGAGCCTGAAAAAGTGACAGGCAGCCCCCACAGGTGAGAGCCAGGGACTCTGTCTGAGGGGAGCCCGGAACCATGGGCTCTGTCTGGATGGGAGGTTGCAGACTCCAAGAAAAACACATATTGAGTTTATCTGTGCATACTTTTGAGTTTTTAGCTCTGTGATTAAAAGCATGATTTATTGCAACTAATTTTTTTTATTGTGCAATTAATTGCAATAACATTTTAAAATAATTTGACACTCCTACCTTAATTATGTTAGAGGCCAAAGACCTGCCAGTGAGTTGGGCCTTTGGATGACCAAGTTGTAAGAGAAGTGCTAAAGGATCGCATGACCATTACTGAGAAATTAAATGCATTATTTGCGTGTTTTTACTGTGCAAGATGTTAGGGAAAGTCCCTCACCAGATCAACTCATTTCCAGGGACAAGTCAGTGGAAATGGCCCAAATTGAGGTTTCAGTAGGTAAGGTTGTAGAGGAAATTGATAAACTAAACAGTAGCAAATCAGCTACTAAGACCTAATGACATTCTCCCTAGGGTTCTGAAGAAGCCCAGATAGAAATTGCTGAGACCTTAACTGTATTATGCGATCTGTCACTTCTGTTCCTGGAAAATTGGTTGAAATAATAATTAAAAAAAAAAATTGTTCAGCACGTGTATGGACATGACTTGCTGAAGAGGAATCAACACATTTTTGTCAAAGGGAAATCACGCTTCACCAAGCTACTAAAGTTCTCTGAGGGGTTCAGTAACCAGGTGGATTGGGGTGATCCAGTTTACACTATATGTGGATTTCTAAAATGCCTTTCACAAAGTCCTCCATCAGAGACTGTTTAGGAAGTTAGATAGTCATAGAATTACAGGGTAGGTCTATCTGTGGATTAGAAATTTGCTTAAAATAGAAAACAAAACATGAGTATAAATGGCCAGTTATGAGGATGGAAAGAAATAAACAGCAGGGTCCCCCAAAGATCAGAATTGGGACCCATGTTATTTAACATATCCACACATAATCTGGAAGAGATGGTGACTAGTGAGGTGGCCAGATTTGTGGATGATAAAAAAAAAAAATATTCAAAATGGTAAAGACCATGTGGACTGTGACAAATTACAGAAGGATCTGGCATGCCTGTGTGAACGGACAAATAAATGGCAGATAAAATTAATTGTAAATAAGTGTAAAGTGATGTAAATAGACAAAAAATAACCCAAACAATGCCTACACTAGTATGGGATCTACATTAGCTGTTATCACACAGAAAAGAAATCTGGGAGTCATTGGGGGTAGTTTACTAAAAATATCAGATCAGTGTTCAGCAACTGTCAAAAAGGCAAACAAATTGTTACAGAATATCAAGAGAGAAATAAAACAAACTGAAAGTATCATTATGCTCCTTCATAAAACCAGGGTGCATCCACACCTTGAATTCTGTGTCTAATTCTGGTCCTCACATTTCAAAAAGGATAAAGAAGTATTGGGAAGGCACACAGCAGGGCAACAAGGATGATTACCAGTATGGAAGGCT
The DNA here is from genome assembly GCA_030014935.1 of Caiman crocodilus. NCBI lineage: Eukaryota > Metazoa > Chordata > Crocodylia > Alligatoridae > Caiman > Caiman crocodilus. The sequence continues at coordinate 46,834,216 of JAGPOW010003642.1, forward strand.
TCCATATGAAGAGAGGCTAAGGAGCCTAGTCCTATTTCGTTTAGAAAAGAGACACTTGAGGGGGGATATGATAAGGGTTTACAAAATACTAAATGATAAAGATGAAGTAAATAGAGATTTATTATTTACCATCTATCACAATCACAAAATGAAACTGTGGGGGGCCAAGAAACGCTGGTGGAATGGGGCCGCCTATAGAGCAGAATTGGTTGGACGAGAGGCAGCAGTGGTTGAAACAAAAAAACTTTACTTACAAGCTGTATACACGAGGTAGACAGTGTAGGCACAATCCATAGACAGACAAACAGCGTTGGTGGGTGATCAGGCCTCCTCTGTGGCTTCGAAGTACACGTGGGGATCATTCCCTATGCGTGTTCAAGCTCTCCTCCAACTTGGGCGGATATCACCCAAGCCTTTTATACGGCCAGCGAGCCAATTGCTGACCGCCACGTGTACATAATTTACTCTGAGCCAATCATGAGCATGCATTCAATGGTGCAGCTGAAAACTTTTGGCGGGCTCTGATCTTGCACCAAGGACTTTTCCCGCCTTACAGGGAAAATCCCTGCAACAGGGACTCACCATGTGCCTAACACAGCTGTGCCAAGGCACCTCTTAGCCATTCAGCTCTGACACAAACTAGTAGGTAGTAAACCTAAAGCTAATAAAAGAAAGTTCTTTTTCACACCCACTACTTGCAGACATTAAAAAAAAAACCCAAACTGTGCTTTATTGAAAGAAGTGCATTACTTGGACCTGGCTCCCCAGTGCCTATAGACTGAGTGCTTCAGCTTGACTTTTTGGTGATTTTAGCTAAAGCTGATTCAATCAGCTATTAGATAAAAGTTCTAAAAAAAGCCCTGCTAAAGTGCCTCATCTGTACAGATGCTGTGGGGCTGGATCCAACTAAAGTGTTGGACCATAGGTACCAACTTTAATTTTTGTTGAAAGAGGCTAAGATAATGCTCCCCCCCACAGCACAGTCAGAGAAGAGCTGAGTGGAGCCCATCAAGGGCAGTGACAGATATGGGCTGCCTGCATATTGGCTAGGGGTCCTTGCCCTGCTGCCCATCCCCTGCGATGCTGTGCCAGCCATGCCACCATGATGAGGTGCCTGCGGCCTACCCAGCAGCAGCTGGGGGCACAACTCTGCACTGGCACCCCGGCTGCTTCCAGACAGGCAGGGGACACCTTGCAATGGTGGCATGGCTGCTGAGGGCCTCCCCAAGGGAGGGCAGGCGGGTGGAAAGCCCTGATCCTACAGTGGGAAGCCTGCATCCTCCCCACCCTGCACACAAATCTAGTAGGCACATGCCCCCCATTGCACTCCTTCCCAAGAGTGCACACAGTGGCAGGGAACTGTCCCCCGGACAAACCTCCCATGGTGCTGTCCCACTTCCTGCTCCATCCCTACACCCTACACCTATGCACCACCTTAGCTGAGCAGTGCTCCTATGCCCAGGTCCTTTCCAAGTCCTGCCCCACTCCCTCCCTCACTGTGGGGGCCTCAGTTTGCACCTCCTGTGCCTCCTCCCCTGACCCCACCCATAGACTTACCTGCAGGCAGCTGTGGGATCTGCTTTCCACCTCTGCCTCAGACTGTATTCCTGACCATGTGCATGTACACACACATACATGCATGTGGCACCCCCTGCATCCCACTCCCCACAGCCCCTTGCAGACTGGAACTCTGCCAGCCTGCAAGGGCAAACCTGTGTAACCTGGGTTGTACGCAGCAGGTACCCCCTCTCCAATTGGAGGTATGTTAGCAGGTGTGAGTGTGCTGTGGGAGCATGACTGCCCAGCTTCAGGCCAGCTCACCTTCCTCCCTTACAGAGCAGAGCAGAGCAGAGCAGAGCAGAGCAGAGACCAGGGAAACTCAATGATGTATAACTATTTAGACATTTAAATTTACATTTCAATGTCAATAAATTTATAAAGCATGTACATATGTACATGCACATTTACAAATATAGGTCCACAACACAACAACTCTTGTTGAACATAAACCCAGGCAATCTCAGCTGTGTATAGTAGATGAAGGCACTATATCAGCATAGGCCTTGATCCTCTTGGGTCTTCCAGTTAGCATACAGCCCCTACCCTCAGCAGGGCTCTCCAGGTGGCAGGCAAGGGGTGATCAACAGTAAAACACAGGTTAAACAGTAGGTCAGCAGATGAAACCCAGCAGGAATAAATCACTAGTCTAAGCATAAATAAGTGAGATTGCATTAATAGGATTGAATACATTAAGATAACAGATACAATGAAAGCAAATATTGAGTAAGGGATGCTCTAGCAGTCCCTTAAGCAACTGAACCACTAACAGCCTAAATGAGGCAGCTCATTATTATCTCATAATACAACATTAAGTATGCAAGTTTATAGCAAATGTCCCAACAATGTAAGGAACAAGGACAACAATAATGGCACGGCAGTTGTGTCCAAAAGAAGTACTGATACCAGGGGAAAAGAACAGGTTACCATATAGACACGCTATCTTCTTCCTCTAGACCAATGACCATGAAGCCATCCCCTGATGAATGGGGGTCCTTAACTCCCTCTGCCACAAAGGGGTTACTCCCCCCAGCCACATTATGGGGCTTCCCTTTGATCACCAAAAGGAGAGGGCCCCTCTTCCCATATGGAAATCCTTGTCTCCTTCCTTTCTTGGGACTTCAATCCCCTTTTTGGGTAACTCATGTCTCCTAGCAGTTCTGGTGGGGTTGGCTCATCTCTCTCTGTCTGTGGTTTGGCTGCAGTGCTTCTCCCCTCACAGAGCTGGTTGCTCCATCCTGCTGCCTCTTACCCCAGGAAGGCTCAAGCTGCCTCATGCAGCTACCTGGCCCGTCAGCCCTCTCAAGCCCTGTACACCACTCTGTGTACTGAGGTCTTCTGCTCTTTCAGGGATGGGGATCCATGCTGTCTCGTGCAGTCATGGGGTCCCTTTAGCTCCATCCAAGCCCCATGCACTGCTCTGTGCACCAAGGGATTCCTGCCTCTTGCAGGGATGGGGATCTGCGCTGCTTTGTGAATCCACGGGGTCTTTTCATCTCTTCAGGCCCTGTGCACTGCTCTGTGCACTGAGGAACTCCTGCCTCTCACAAGGATGGGATCCCACGCTACCTTGTACAGATACAGGGTCCCTTCTGCTCTCTAAGCCCCATGCACCACTGTGTACTAAGAGGCTCCTGCCTCTTGCAGGAATGAGAACCCACACTGCCTCGTGCAGCTGTGGGGATCTCTCAGCTTCCTCCCAACCCTCTATGCACTGATCCATGCAGCAACACCGCGGGTCCCTCCATGGCAGGGCTGGAATGGAATGCAACCGCTGCTGCATCTTGCTCAGCAGAGGGCACGTCAGGGCACTTCTGGGGCAACTGCTCTTCCTCACTGGTCAGCTCCACAAGCTTTTCTGCAACCCTTCTTCATTGTCTCTTGTTGAAACCCACGTGCTAGGCACTCTGGCTTTTATCCTTCCCAGAAACTCCACCCCCAGACTGAAAATAGATAAATGGGAAAGCTTGAAGGGTTAGTTCCCTGTCAGGTCCTCTTCTTCACTTAGCCCTGGGTCAGAACGGGGCAAGCCTGCTTCCTGTCTCCTCCTGACTGGTGGGGAAGAAAAATGCCCCCACCAATTGACCTGAGTAATTTGGGCTCACACCAACAAGCTAGGCTGCCAGGGAGTTCACTCATCAGTGTGTCACACCTGCCATTTCCCATGCTCTTCTGCAGTGAACAGAAAACCCAGATCCCTGCACAGTTTGGGGAATCTGGGACAAATGCTGTCCTGGAGTCATGCAGCTTGGGACCGGGACTTAATGTTCTCATTTCATGGCTGTCCCACCCAGTTAGGGATGGGACCCTACCTTCTTCCTGAGTGGGGCCAGAGCTCTAGAGTCCTCATGTACTCAGCATCTCTGGCCTCTTCTGGGCATGTGCTAGGCCCAGCATGGGAACACACTGAGTTTAAAGTGCTGCCTTTTTTTTAATGTCTGCAAACTGCCACGGTGTATAATTAAAGTGTGGAACTCATTGCTACCAGATGTTATGGAAACTGACAGTTTAACTAGATTCTAAAAAGGATTGGACAAATTTTGGAGGAAAACAGTATCAGTTCCTATTGAGTATGGGAGTTAGGGATACAGCCTCTGAATTAGAAATTCTTAGACCTTAAATGATGGAGGCTCCAAGTGACTGAGGAACACTAGAAAATATCCCAGTCATACCTACTTCACTCTCCCTTTCAGCATCCACTGTCTATTACTGAGTGACATAGGATACTGGGCAAGAAGGACCTATGGTCTAACCCAGTAAATGGCAATTCTTATGTTCTTAAAATAGTTTTCAGTGTTTTTTATAGCTGCAATATAATTGGTCAGAGGGCTCTAATATACTCAAAACATATGCATACCAAGGGCTCATCCAAAGTAAATAAACCATGCACAATTAAGTGTTCTCTTGCCTCCTTAAGTTAGACTGACAGAAATAAAGGGACATTGTATGCATAAGGTGGCGTCCACATGGATTTTTCTATTTTTTATATGCATGCATGTAATACTATGCATTTATGTTAGAGAAGACATTTCTTTATTTGGTGTGTGTTGTCTATCTAAATCTAAATATTTCAGATATTTATGCATCTCACCCTAAGAGAATATTCCACAATCTAATACAAATTAGTATCAGAAATTTTAGTTGTTTAGTTTTTTTCAATTTTGCATAAGAACATAAGAAGTGCTATATTGGCCCAGCATCCTGTTTCTGGGAGTAGCAACAGTAGATGCTTTAGAGGGAAACTATATGTACAGAGAATGTCTAGTGTAATCCATCTACTGTCATACCCTCGTTGGCCTCAGTCATCATTGGTTTAGGGATGTCAGAGGATAAATCCTTTACTGTTCTCTTTAATAGCTATTAATGGACCTGTCCTCCCATTACTCCTATTCATACCATGCTAAAACAATTTTCTCTTTTGTGATAATTGCAGGATAGATTCTGAATGCCAGATGAACAGATTACAATCTCACTCTGTACATTTCAGGCAATTTAGAGAGCACATAGTCTGATATACAGATCAGGGCTGCGGCAGTGTTATTATTATACCATCATAATATATATGTTTTTAAATTCTAAGTTCCTTTCACATGTGGTCCTTCTAACCTTCACAGTATCTGAACCCAGACCATACTCCATTCTTAAAACTTTTAAACTTTTGAACTATTAACAGGAAAAATCTGAAAATAGATGGTACTGAGAGGTAGTTGCCTGAAAGAAAAATCGTAGTAAAGAGAAGAGAAATGCTGAAGTATGTGAAAGACAATGATGTTTTAAAGGAGAAAAAAAGATTTCCCTGCAAAAGAATACTATGATACTTGATAATACCTGATATCACAGAATAAGAAATACAACAAGAGGCTGGACTGGCTAGAAAGCTATCTTTTCGGTGTGTTGAAACTCAGCAAAAAATCCCACAAAGAGAGGCAATTTGGTCATGGTACTAGGGAAGAGTATAAAAGTACTGCAAGGGCATACAGGGATACCGATAGGAAGGCCATGACACAGTTTGAGGTACAACTGGCAAGGAACTTAAAAGGCAAAAAAAAGGGATTCTACAAATATGTCATGAGTTAAAGGAAGACCAAACAATGCCTTTATGTCCTTTATGGAATCCAGAAGGCTATCTAGTTACTGATGATGCAGAGAAGGCTGAAATATTTAATGCCATTTTTTTACTTCAGTCTTCACAAAGAGGGACAGTTATCAGATCATGACTGCAATTGGCAGCAAAGATAGGGAAGGAGACAAACAAGCTAGAGAAGAATGGGTTAGGGATTACTTAGAGATGCTAGATGCTTTCAGGTTAGCAGGATGGATTGGATGCACTGTAGGGTACCCAAAATATTAGCTGAGATAATTTCAAACCCATTAGCTATTCTCCTTGAGAACTCGTAAGTTACATCCAGACAAGTGTGATCATGTAGTATGTGGCACTACAAACAGGTTTGCAGGACCACATACTTCACAGTTTGGCATACTCCACACTGCAAGGGCACACTGCCCAAGCGTGCACTGTGCCAGGTTTTTTTTTTGGACACCTGGATATCCATGGGTCAAAAAACCAGGAAAACCCCCAGAAGAACATACGCTTGGCCATTGTGGGCTGCTAAAAAGCAGAGCTGTCCCACCCAGAGCCACATTCTGCTACCAGCCAGGCTCCACACAGCAGAATTGCTGGAGGTCCCCAAATGAGGCTGCTGGGGACAGCATAGTGTGGGCCCAGCCTCCCCTGCCCCACCTGGGGTAACTTGCCATACACCAAAGCACACATAGCATGGGCGTTAGGAATATCCCTGGGGATAGGAAGCAGTGGTGCAAGGTGTACCACTGCTTCTTGTTCACAGGAACCAAATGTCCATGCTCATCTGGATGCACCCACAGAGTTTAGGTGAGGTCCCAGATCTTTGGAAAATGGCAAATAAAGTGCCCATCTTTAAGAAAGGGAAGGAGAATCTGTAGTCAGCCTGACCTTGATATCTGGAAAGATCATGGAGTAGGTCCCCAAGGAATCTTTTGTAAAGTACCTAGAGGACAGTAAGGTGATCAAGAATAGCAAGCATGGATCCATTAATAGCAAATCATGCCTGACCAACCTGTTTTCTTCTATAATAAAATGAAAGACTCTATGGATGGGGGGAAAAGAGTGGGTGTTATATGCCTTGATTTTCGCAAGGCTTTTGACATTGTCTCTTGCAACTTTCTATGGAAATACAGACTCCACTTCCTGTGTCCATAGTCCTAAGTAGAGAGGGGAGGTTCCCCTGATGGGAAGGTAGGAGGTGTCAAAGGTGGTGGGGAGGGGTGGGTGGGATTATTACCTGACTCAGTGAGTTAATGCTCTATGGCTACTGCTCTCATGGCATGGAAAGCCCACCCCTGTGGGTGGGGGGAGGCTGGAACTGGGGATGCAGCCACCCTTACAGTGCCAATCACCACACCCCCTTTCAAAATCCTGGTTCTGCCAATACCAAAACCTCTAACCATATTACTTTTTGCAAATCTTGACAATCCTTTTCATGTCCAATCATGTAAACACCAACAAAATGTTACTCTTGACCAGTTATGGTTTTACAGCATCTGATGAAAAGGATCCAGCTATTTTTTCAGTACAGGAACCATTTTTACTGTGGTTGTTTACTCTGATGTTGTGCAACATCAAGCTTTGAGGGTGGGGAGAAGATGTATATGAGAGCAAAGGAAACTGAAACATTGTAGAGGGAGTATGAGACCTCAGAATGAAGGGCAAGAGGATGGGAGACAAAAGATACAGAGAAGGAAGGAGAATATGGAAGACAGAAACCAGAGGAGGTTCAGGGGAGTCTTAAGAATGTATGGATTATGGAGATAGGAGAATGGGGAAGTATGAAGAATGGCAGCAACATATGAGGGGCAGAAAGTGGGCATGGTCAGGGAGGGAAGGCAGGGAGGGAAGAGGGAAGATGAGAACAGAGAGAAGAGGCAGATCTGCGAAGTGGGGAGTGTGAAGAGAGCAGAAGACAGTGATTAGAAGGAAGAACTAGGGATGGGTTTGAACTTCCTCATCGGCAAAATGAAGGGCATGAGACATTCCGTTAAAACAGCTGGAACACAGAAACATTTTTGTTGGTGTATCTAAGACTATATTTTGTTCCTTAAAGGCTTCCATAGACTTTGGAGGCAGGAGGATTTCCCTCTAAAGCAAATGTACCCTTTAAGAATATCATAAGAATTTGACTCAACGCTTCTGAAATTGCAAAGCTGGCAACACTGTTAAAATTCCCAAGAAGAGAAAAAGATCCATATCTATTATATTTCTACATTTTAGTGGACTGTTTTGAATACTAAAAACTCAGAGACAAATTCGGTTCTCATCTCTATCATTCAATCAAAATGATTTTAGTGATAATGTACAAAATTACAGGTATCCTTCTTTCAATATACATTAGGTTTTCTCAAAATAAGCCTACCAGATTAAGCCACTAAGGGAGTTAGACAGGGTTTAGAACAATCAGGTTTAAGCATGATGGAGACAAAAGACTGCTTGATCCTGACAAGAAGGAGGTTGCTTTGGGCACATGCAAAAGTAAACTTTAGGCACTTCCAGTAGAAAAATGTAGTCCCTATGGACTTAAGCATTTAAGAAGTTAGGCATGGCACTGAGGATTGTAATCTTCAATTTAGGAGCTAAATTCCACCTAAAGTACATCCTGTAAGTGCATAAGTCCTTTTGTGGTGTTAGTGGAAGAAATAAAACTAAAATGCAGATCATCTGAGTCTGAGCAAAATGCTCCGTTCAACAATGGGATGAAATTACATAATACACAGATTGGGGTGTGCAAAATATATCCCATGGGGCAGATCTGGCCAGCCAGGCAATTTCATTTGGCCCGTGGCTGCCCACCAGCTAATTTTACTCTACCCAGCCTGCGTGCCTCGCTCCCATACTCATGAGAAGAAGCACCTGGCCCAGCCCAGGATGGACTGTTCCCAGTTCCCTCACCCAGAGCAGGGATAGAGCCCATGTGTCCTAGTTCCTAGCCACAACCCTGCTCACCATTCTCTTACTGGCAAGTCAGAGTTGTGCAGGCAAGAAACAGTATTCAATGAATCTCTGATGGAGTTTTTAAGGCAGGTCTAAAAATGTATGTGGAAAATGTTCCAGGTTTCTGTGTTAAGTGCTATAAGATCAGTCCTCTTATACTAACCTAGATTTCATGATGCACAAAAAACCATTTACATACATACTTAGATTTTCTTTTGCTCCCCTAGTTTAAAGCTTTAACTCTTATATGCAAAAAATGAAGGCATAAACCACAGAGGTTTAATTTAAAGTATCAGCTCTGAATTTGGGCTGCTAACCAAATCAATGTTTGTAACAAAGAGTATGCAATATACACATATTGCATAGTGAAATCAAATTATTTTGCATCTCCAGGGCTGATGCTTTCATATATTTTTCATACCCTCAGTGTGCTTTGTGAAGAGCAGCAGTAATCCAGTATTTTAGTTACAAGCCTGATGAAAACACTAAAAGTGTGAGTAGAAACACAACCAACATCTTATGCTGCCTGTTTCTGTATTCCATCTTATATTGTCTAGTTTAATACAATATGTCTTAGCTGCCAGTGGGCAGGAACCCGCTATAAATAAGCTGTCAAGCTTAATTGAACAATTCTGCAAAAAGCATCTTCCATAAATAAAATAGATTCATAGAGAAGGAAAGAAAATATCTATCTCTGCGTGTGTGCTTGCATGAGTGTGTGTGCATGTACTCATATGTGTATATATAAGAAGAGTTTTCTTACAAACACTCTGGAGATGATCTAAAATGCCAACCCAATTTCAAGGAGAGGGGGAAAAAATCAACAGGATCAGTTTCTTTGATTTGAAAAAGGCTTGGAGGATAGTTTACCTGCAGCTGTCAATATTGCTTCTGTCCACAGCATTAGAAAAGGTTAAAGGTCCCAGATTATTGATTTCTATGACTTGTATACAGCCGGTGAAATTGTAGACAGATCCAGGCATCTAGAGAGAATGGGGAAAATATCAACCACACAGCTCTCACATTTGCTGTCTTTATAAAGAAACAGGTTTCTGCCAAGGGTTGGGTATACATTTTGTGTCCAATCCTGAAATGCTTACTCACTGTGAACTTTCATGTAGGTAATGTGAACTTGATTTCAATGAGCATTTCAAGATAGGGCCTATGCAGTATAATATTCTAATTATTTCCATATAAACATTTTAAACCATTTTTTATTACATAAAAGCTTAGACACTGTAGTTTTAATCATTTTCCTTTTTCACTAATAATGCCTTTTAGATAAACAGAAACACACATACATTGACTCCAACAAACGTGAAGTGGATTTATTAATCTTTAATGAGCCACTTCTTTGTAATGCAGGGTTGGGAGTAGCAGAATGCTAGCGACAAAGCTGTGGAAATTCCAAGATTTTTTAAAGCATTTTCTCACAGCTCTAATTTATTCACTCTTATTAAGCAGGATACTACAGTGGTGCCAACCACTGTACAAAACTACAAAACCAACTAAGAATGGGACTTCTTTGTTCTAGACACTGAGCAATCATAGGAAAGTAGGGCTGGAAGGGACTTCACAAGGCACCCTGCACACTGGATTACCACTGACTAAACCATGCCTGCCAAGTGTCTGTCTAGCTTGCTCTTGGAAGCTTCCTAGCACGGGGATTCTACAATTTCTCTAACTTATTCCAATGACTGACTACTCTTTGGAGTAGTCCCCCAGTTTTTCTGGTTTTCTGACTTTCTACTCAGAAAGTTCCTTCTAACCTAACATAAATTTCCCATAATGTGGGTTGTTTCAGTCTTTCCTCATATATCGTGTTTCCCAGCCCCCTGATCATTTTTTGTTGCTTTGTGCTGGATTCTTTCCAAACCACCCACATCCTTCTTGAAGTGTGGGGCCCAAAACTGGACATGGTACTTCAAGTGAGGCCTCACCAGTACTGAACAGTTTGGAAGAATCGCTCCCAAGTTACATTTCTGTTAAGACAACCCAATATGCTGGATTTTGTTTTGTTTTGCTGTTTTTAAACAAGTGCAAACTGTTAGCTGATGGTCAGTTTATAGGGTCTGCTATAATCCATATTCCCTGTAGTGCTTCAACCTAGCCAGTCTGTGATTGTACATGCACTTATTCCATCCAATGTTCAGGACTTTGCACTTGTCCTTGTTCTCATCTGATTGACTGTGGATCATTTCTCCAATCCACCCAGGTCATTCTGGATCATAGTCCTACCATCTGGAGCATTTACAGCTGCACCCAATTCGGTATCATTTGCAAATTGCTAAGGTGTACTAGATTCTTTCACTGAGATCACTAATTATGGTGTTGAACAATACAAGAACCAGGACAAACCCCTGGGAAATTCCATTTGATACGTCCTCCCAACTAGACATTGAGCCATTAAGGATTTCTAAGTAGATTAGAGCAGTAAATTACACAAAGTATTTATCCTAAACAGGTAGAAAATGGAGGGAATGGGCAAAACAGAAGTAGAGTGACATGGAATGCCTGTAATAATCGCATTAATTTAATTGGGGGAGCATGGAGTCAGTATAGAGTATTAACTAAATGAAAAGATAAAAAAAGGAGTAAGGCTGTAGCAGACAGGACAAGGGGAGAAGAGGATAAGGAGCAGATGTTTGAAGAGAAGACAGATAAATAGATTGTTGAGAGAATGAGTCTGACTAAACAGAGCAGGGCAGAGAAAGGCTACAGAAAACTGTAGAAAGTTCTCTGAGGGTGTGTCTACACGTCACCCTACAGTGACGTAGCAAAGTGCTATGTCACCATACAGCACGCTACAGCAATGTAGCAGTCACATGGATCTACATGTGATTGCCAGCTATGCTGCCATAGCAGTGTGCTCCCCTGGTATAATGCACCACTATGACAATATAATGGCAAAATCTAACCACGTGCTGTGCTTTAGTACTTCCAAAAGGAAGTACTTCAGCATTGCACCACAGCAACATCACTGTACAAGAGTGTGCAGACATGCTCTGAATGTCTAGATATCTTCACTTTGGCTCCAGTTGAAACAGAATCTACCAGCTGGACTCTCTGGCTCCCCAAACAGCATGGCAGGTGACCTGCCAATGTCTTGGTTTATTCAGAATCTGTGAAAGCTTCTTCCTCAGACATTTCTGGATTTAAGAAAGGGCTAAGAGTGTGAATAGTTAGTAATTGCCCAGGCAGAGAATTTCTTTTTCTTTTTTATTTGCTTGTTTCATTGACTTCATAAACTCATTTTAGTGGGTCAGATGCACTGGCATTAGTGCAGTAATAAAAGCAGACAATTCAAAGCAGGGCAGAAAATGGTACCACTGCCACTTTCTACTGGTTTTGTGCCTGATTTACCAAAGTTTAGAGCACCAGCCATTTCCAGTGACTTCTGCCACATCTCAGAGCTGGGAGCAGAATGTGGAATATAAGGATTCCTGAGTGCTGGTCTAAGTTCTAATTCTGATCAAAGTACCCTCAGTGGTTATGGATAGCATAGCCATGCACTCAGATTTGGCACATTCATTCCCAAGGGCAGTTTTGATAAAGTGGTTTAGACTTAATTCTGTCATTTTAGACATCTTAACTCTATTCCAATCTCTGTTTGAAGTCATTTGGTGCAAAGTTTTAGTTCCCTCCCTTATTTGTAAAGCAAAAAGTAGGTCAGGGTGACACCTACAGACTAACTGGTTCAGGGAGGCATAAACTGTCATAGGTGACAGCCTGCTTTGTCAGTAGATGCTTTGCCTCCAAAGCACCACTTTGACCTAACTTCTGCCTGAACTCAGATTAACATAGCTGACTACCTCTCTTTATTTGTAAGTGAAAGAATGAGAATCCCTGATCAATTATAATTCTTAAATCATTACTTGATGAGATAAAGCCAAAAAAACTACTGTGGTCTTAACCAACTAAGGAGTATCCCCCTCTCCGCTCCTCCCTCCTTCACCAGCAGTTTTGTATGCAGATAGGCAGGATAGAGCTACCAAGTATGACATTTGGCAATCTGCTTCAATTTCTGGCATCCATAAAGGTTAGAGATGGCATGTATCCTGAATTGATTATAGCTTTATTATCTTTCACTTTTTACCTTGGATTTTAGTTGCTTGTTTTAGCATGTATTTCTCATGCTAGATCATTAGCATATATATAGCTTTAAGTTAACAAGAGACCACATGCATTTTTAAAGTTTAGTATGGAGATAGGGAGACATGCTAATACTACTTGTGATTTAGTTGTGACATACAGCCTCACATATAATTATAAGTGAGACTGCTGAGGTCATACATGAATTTGAAAACATTATCAGTGCTGGTAGGACTGGCTACACAATTTAATTATCTTTTTTAGAACTTCCCCCCTATTCTTAACCTTCTATATTGTTTTACTGACTCCTTCAACTACCATTTTCCCAATATCACACTACTATTATTTCAAACACAATTCTCATTATTAATATTATAGAAAGAAAAAAAAAACCAAGACACACAGATAAAACAAAGGTCAAAGACTATTTAATTATAACATTTGCATCAGCCATTTTCTCTAAGCTCTTTCAGTATTATTAGTACCAACTTAGCATGAGGAAAATTACCATAGCAACCTGCAATCTTTCCTGCACATTAAACAGAAAACTAACAATGTGGTTTGGGAATAAAAATATCTGAATTTTCCCCAAAACTATATTTTCAGTGAATACTTTGGTTTATATAATGCTGATCAGGAAACAGAAATCTACAGATTGGGTCCCTTGTCACTTCTATTTTATTTATGATTGGTAGATTTTTAGACATTATGCTTTCTTCTTAATTAAACATGAAAAAGTTATGAGCTGCTTCTAATTACTGTAAACACAACTGCATCCAGCTATTCCTGTCAGTTAATAGCCACATGTTGAATGCAAAGACAAACTGCTCATGCATTTCTAAAGATATTTACTAATAAGGGCAATTAACAATGAAGATAAATAGGCACCTTTGATTTCATTGTATTAGAGAAGAGATACTAGTTTATCATATCAGTTGGTGGAACAGCTTAATTAGATGGTAGATTTAAGAAAGATTTAAAATTTCCTTTGATTTTTTTTTTAATTTAAACACTGATAGAATGTAGTAGTTGAGTTACCTGAGCGCAAAGGACACTGTACATACTAAGGTCTTTGTGAATTCCCACCCTGCTTCTGATCTGAGATATGTGATTTGGGGTTCTGGCTGCACACTGGATTCATTAATAATGGAAGTGCCTAGAGTGCTCAGGGGTGTATCAAAAACAGCATTCATTTCAATATAAATTTCAACTTGATGGTCACTCTTGAATGTGGCTTATGGTGGGAGTAGCTGGTCAGCATGCCCATGTTTTGCACAATGGCGTAAAGGATAGATAATAAAACATTTGCTCAAGAAATGAGAGACCTATATCTGACAATATTCAAACTAAAAAAATCTCTTTCCCCAGAAAAGTGCCCTAGCTATCAGGCTATGTACTAAGCTGCAGGATAGACAGCTAAGTCACTGGACAGCCAGAAGTGCATATGCTCAGCCAGAAGTGCATATGCTGGCACATGCATGTGCACCCCCTGAGATTGGCCATGCACCCCCTGGAAACAGCAGCCACAAAACCAGAAGTGCTGATGAAAATGTATTTCTGTTTTCGCCACTGGTTCAGTGATCAGCCACTGTGGGAACCCTCCTCCTCTGGTTGGCAATTGGCCGCAGGGGGGCTTTCCACCCCCAGTTGGTGATTGGTGGCGGGGGAATGCCACCCCTCTCATTGCAATCTGGTGCCCCCTCAGACTCAGGAGACACCAGTCACCCAGGAGTGCACATTTTCAGAAGGAAAACTAGCAAGGATGGAACAAGTTTTTTTCCATGGATAAGAAACTCTTGATCTCTGTCTTCTGAAAAGTACTCTCACCACTACACGACTAGGCAAAAAGTGACCATGCACACCAAATTTGGTACAGAATGCAGTATTTGATGCACATCATGGACTTAGAACCTGGTAGATATATAAACTTTGCCTATCTGGAGTGTAATGAAGCACAGGTGAGAGTTAGGCATGTAGGTACTCAAATAGGTTGCTTTTGAACATGCTCATGAAACTAAATGTAAATGCCTAAAAACCTTTTCACGTCAAAATGGATGTACCTATGCAATACTGATGGGGTTTCCTGACCACTGAACAAAGTTAATCTGGTCACTTTCTGTAGCTTAAGTTGCTAAGAACAATTGTTAAGTCATTATGGAGTACTGTGTCCAGTTCTGGGCGCCGCACTTCAAGAGGGATGTGGATGGCCTTGAGAGGGTCCAGAGGAGGGCCACTAGATTGATATTTGGGCAGCAAGATAGGCCTTATGAGGAACGTCTGAGGGACCTGAACCTGTTTAGCCTC
>JAGPOW010003642.1:46849292-46876089 GCA_030014935.1 Caiman crocodilus
CCTGTGACCCTGGCACTAGTTTCCTGCCAATTGGCGGGGGGTCAGACTAGATGGCCTGCTCTAGGCCCCTTCTGACCCTAGGTACTATGATACTATGATTAAGAACAATTTGCATCTGGCCTTTTGTCATTAACCTAAAGTATTTTCAGTATCTTCTTATTCTGAATTTGTAAAATACCTACAATAGTGAAGTTCTAATTTATAACAGCGGTCCACAGCAGTTAATACAATACAGGTAATAACTAGGGCTGTGCAAAACAGCACCATTTCATTTTGCCTTCCATCTCGCTGTTTTTGCCGGGACACTGTTTCGGGTTGAGTTTCATTTTATTTTGAAAGCACTGTTCCATTTTGTTTTGTCAAAACTGTTTGCTGTGATTTGGATGCAACTTGCAGGGCTGGTAACCACTTCTGAGGCCATGAAGCTTGCCACGCTTCAAGCATATAGATGTATGGGTTTCTGGGAAACTGCACATAAAAATCTTGAAAACAAAACAGTCATTTGTGTGCATTAAGGCACATTGTGGATAAAACTGAAAGCATGCTACCCCCTGCTGAGGCCATGGAGCCTGCCAGCTTTCAAGGAGGTAGATACAAGGGTTTCTGGGAAACTGCACCTCAAGGTGCTAACAAGTACAACTTGTGAAATGTGTGACTGTGTATTTGTGTCAAGGTGCAACACAAGGTAAGATGAAAACTGCAGGGATGGTAGCCGCTGCTGAGGCCTGCCAAGTGTCAAGGAGATAGGTTTAGGGGTTTCTGAGAACCTGCACCTCAAACTATTCAGAGCAAAACTTGTGTCATTGTAAGTGTGAAAGCACAAAGAAAATCTCAGTTCAAACAATGCTTTTTATGCTGTTTTTCTGTCCCACCCCCAGAGCACTGGGATTGGAAGGCACCTGAGGGAAGGATCAAAGTAACTGGCCAGCTACCCATGTCAATATTAGAGCAATCTTTCCCCTCTCTTTCCTCTCTCTCTCCTTAGCTTCTCTTTAGCTGCAAGCAAGTCCAGCTTCAAAACTCAAAATGTTTTGAAACTTTCAAAATGTTTTGACTGCCCTCCCTTCATTTCAAGGCTGTTTCAAAGCCTTTCATTTCATTTCATTTCATTTTCTCTGTTTCAAGCTTGAAATGAGCCAAAACAGTGTTGAAATTAAACTTCCGGCAAAATTTTCCACATACATAGTAATAACAATTTTCACAAACAAAAGCTAAAATTTTATGATTCTTCCTCCTCCAATATTTATTAGATTTTAAATTGTGTTACACATATTATGGAGCCACTTGTACAAGTGCAAATGTAAAGAATCAAGTTATCTTAGTTCATACTGTGCTGTAGCTAATACTTTACATCCTCTTCATTTGTGTAGTATAAGAACACAAGGGGTATGTCTACACCAAATGCTTTACTGTGCAGTAGACTAATTGACTGTGCAGTAAGGCATCACCACGTAACTGTGTGCAGCAGCTACTGAGCATTACCTATAAATGCAAGTAGTAAATACAGGTAGTAGATTAACTACACATTAGCTACTGCACAGTATTGCTTGTATAGACACTGACAGGGAGAAAATTTGCTTCTGGTCAACCACACCACCAGGGTGCCACAGGGATGGGAGCCAATCAGCACCTGGATGGAGTCTTAGAACTGCTGCCACTCTCTGGCCTCCCTGTCCCATCACTGTACAGCTTGAGCTCCCCTCAGGAGCCAGAAGCCATGCAGCACCAGGACTGGGGAGCTCTCTGTTTCCCCACTCAGCTGGGGGCTTGTCAGTCAGAGAACTGGCCAGAGGTGTCCTACTCGCAGTGCCAGATTTAGGTACAAGCTAAGCAAGCTATAGCTTGGGGCCTCACATTATGAGGGCCTCTAAGCATCAGCTGCTGGACTGGAAGTGACCGCAGACTGGCAAACTGCAGCCCTGCAAGGACTGTGGCAGCCTCAGTTGAGGTATGGCCCACTCCCCCACCCAGGGGGTGGAAGTAACTTTACCTGTGTTCCAGCCAGAAGTTCCAGCCATGGGGCTCCACGCGGTGGTCTGCAGTTTGCTGGGCCATCGGCACTTCCAGTCTGCAGTTTACTGGGCCATGGCATGGAAAGGTTGCAAACCCCAAGCTTAGGGCCCCACTTTGTTATAATCTCCCCCTGCCTACTTGTGTGGCAGCTGGTGGTGAGCTCCAAGCTGGGCTGGGAATCCCCAACCAGCTGGGGGCTGGATGGAGCTGTCTTGCCTGAGGGGCAGCTGCAAGCTTGTAAGCCCTTGCTGTGTAGGAAAGGCATGTTGGGCATTGGGCTCACTGGCAGCTGCATGTCCTGATATGCATGGGGCTAAGTGAGCTCTGCCAGCTGCAGCAGCATCTGTTTCCCAGATGCGTGCACATCAGGGCAGCTCTTAATGTGCCAGGAGACAGCTGCTGCTGCAGGCAGCAAAACTATCCTGGTCCCTTGAGCACTGGGATTGGTCCTTGTACCCAGTGTCAACCTGTAGGCTAGCACGCCAGGGGTACCTGGAGTTAGCTCAGTATCCTAGCTCTAGTAGGATACAGTCATACAGGCTTTAGAAGGATATAAGTATATCAGCATATTATATCCTCTGTGATCTGTCCTCTGTCATACTCTCTCAGGCATCTATTGTCACTAGTTAAAGGGTATCAGAATATACATCCCTGACAGTTCTGTTTATTAGCTATTAATAGATACATCATCCATAGATTTGTCTAGTACATTTCTAAACCAGACTATACTATTTCCCCTTCATCTCATGTGGCAATGTGTTTAATATATATCTGAATTTGAGTGGATGTGTTATTTAGGGGACCCTTAGAGAAATCTTATAGTTCCTTTACAAAGTATATTATTCTAAGTATATGTTACAAAGCATATATATGCATTCAGATTAGTTGACTCTGATGCATACTAATTAGCATGTAACAGAGCAGGAGTCGGGCATGTGTATATGTGCCCGAAGTTCCAGAGACAACAGAATCATAGATTCATTTTAACAACGGTTGGAATGGTAGTACCTCAGGAGGGCTTCCAGTCCAACCCCTTTCTCAAGGTAGTATCAATTCCATCTAAACCAGGCAAGTGTTTGCCTAATCTGCTCTTAAAAACACCCAAATATACAGATTCCACAGTGTCTCTGAGTAGCCTAGTCCAATGCTTAACTATTCTCATAGTGAGAAAGTTCTTCCTAATATTCAACTTTAATTTCTCTTGCCACTAGTTAAAACTATTGCTCTTTGTTTTGTCCCCTGTGGATACAGAGTTTGTGGTACATGGCTACCTTTTTATCTTTGAAGACTGCTCTAAAATTATCCCTTAGCCCTATCATCTCCAGTTTAAATAATCCCAGTTTCTTCAGCATTTTTTTAGACTCATTGCTGAGAAAAACGACTTACATTGCTTTCCACTGGACTCTTTAAATTATCCATATCATTCTTAAAGTGCAAACTAGATGTAGTGCTACAAATAGCGCTTCAGATAGTAACCTTTAACTACCTGAAGGGTGATTCCAAAGAGGATGGAGCCATACTGTTCTTAGTGGTGGCAGATGACAGAAAAAGGAGCTATGGTCTCAAGTTCCAGCAAGGGAAGTTTAGATTAGATATTAAGAAAGATATTCTCACTGGAAGGTAGTAAAGCACTGGAACAGGTAGCCTGGAGAGTTTGTTGAATCTCCATCCCTGGAGGTTTTTGAGACTTGGCTAGACAAAGGCTTGGCAGAAATTATATAGAAATAATAGAAATTATAAAAAAATAAGGGTTGGAAGGGACCTCAAGAGGTCATTTAGTCCAACCACTGGCTCAGAGCAGGACCATCCACAACTGGACCATCCCAGCTAAGGCATTGTCTAAGAAGCCTCCAAAGATTGAGATTCTACAGCCTGTTGGGTACCACCTGTTCCAGTGCTTTACTACATTCCTAGTGAGAATGTTTTTTCTTAATATCTAACATAAACTCCCCTTGCTGAAACTTGAGACTGTTGCTCCTTGTTCTGTCATCCGCCACCATTGAGAACAGTATAGCACAATCCTCTTCTGAACCCCACTTCAGGTAGTTGAATTCTGCTTTAAATCCCCTCTCATTCTTCTCTTCTCTAGACTAATAGATAATTCCCTCAGCCTTTTCTGAGAAGTCATGTGCCCCACCCCTCACCATTTTTGTTGCCCTCCGCGGGACTCTCTCCAATTCGTCCACATCCTTTCTGTAGTGGGGGCCCAAAACTGAACACAGTACTCCAAATGTGGCCTCACCAGTGCTGAACAGAGGGGAATAATCACTTCCTTGATCTACTAGCAACATGCCTACCATTACAGACCAGTATTCCGCTAGCCTTCTTGGCAACAAGGGTACACTGCTGGCTCATATTCAGCTTATTGTTCACTGTAACCCCCAGATCCTTTCCTGCCCAACCAGTCAGCCCCCAGCCTGTCCTTGTGCATGGGACTGTCCCATCCTATCTACAGGACTTTGCACTTGTCCTTGCTGAACCTCATGAGATTCCTTTTGGCTCAGTTTGTGTGGGTCACTCGGAATCCTAGTTCTATCCTCCAACTTTTCTACTACTCCCCCAGCTTGGTGTCATCTGCAAGCTTGCTGAGGGTGCACTCTATGCCATCTTCCAGGTCATTGATGAAGACATTAAATAAAACCAGACCCAAGGCCGACCCCTGGGGCATTCCACTTGAAACCAGCTGCCAACTAGGTATCAAGACATTGATTACTACTCTCTGAGCCTAATGCTACAGTCAGATTTCTGTCCACCTTACAGTCCATTCATCCAGCCCATACTTCTTTAGCTTGCCTGTGAGAATGTTGTGGAAGACCGTATGAAAAGCCTTGCTAAAAACAAGGTATACCCCATCCACTGCTATCCCCGCATCCACAGACCAATCATCTCATCATAAAAGGAAACCCGGTTGGTCAAGTATGACTTGCCTGCCCTTGGTGAATCTATGTTGACTATTGCTAATCACCTTTTTCTGCTCCAGGTGCTTAGAAATGCATTCCCTGATGTTGTACTCCATGACTGGGACTGAGGTTAGGCTGACCTGTCTATAGTTCCCTGGATTCTCCTTTTTTCATTTCTTAAATATGGGCACTATGTTTCCCTTTTCCAGTCATTCAGAACCTTTCCCAATCACCATGAGTTTTCAAAGATGATGGCCAATGACTGCAATTACATCAGCCAACTCCCTCAGCACCCTTGGCTGCATTCTACCCAGCCACATGGACTTGTGTATGTCCAGTTTTTCTAAATAGTTCCTAAACTGTTCTTTCATCAATGAGGGCTGCTTACCCCCTCCTCAAACTGTGCTGCAAGATATAGTGTCTGGGAGCTGCTCTTGTCTGTTAAGACTGAGGTGAAAAAGTACTTCAGCCTTTTCTTCATCCTCTGTCACTAGGCATTCTCTGCCTCCCCCATTCAGTAAGGGACCCACACTTGCCCTGCTTTTCCTCTTTTTACTGATGTAGCTGTAGAAACTGTTTTTGTTATCCTTTATATTCCTTGCTAGCTAACTGAGCTTTGGCCTTCCTGATTTCATCTCTGCATGCCTGAGCAATACTGTTATAGTCCACCCTAGATTTTGACCAGTTTTCCATTTCTTATAAGCTCTTTTTTTAAAAAAAAATTAGTTTACTGAAGAGTCCCATGCTAAGCCAAGCTGGTCTTCTACCATACTTGCTAGTTTTCCTTTACATTGGAATAGTTTGTTCCTGCACTCTCCGCAAGGCTCCTTTAAAGTAGAGCCAGTTGTCCTGGACTCATCTCCTTAGTCTGGTATCCCAGGGGATCCTGCCCATGAATTCTCTAAGCAAGTCCAAGTCTGTTTTTTTGGAGTCTAGGTAGTTATTCTGCTGCTCTCCATCCTTCCTTTCCTCAGGATCCTTGACCTCAAGCATCTTCTGGCCACTGCTGCCCAATTTGCCATCTACTAGTATACTCCTCACCAATTCTTCCCTTTTTGTGAGTAGCAGTTCAAGAAAAGCAAGGCCCCTAGTTGACCATTCTAGCACTTGCACCAGGAAGTTGTCCCCAACACTCTCCAAAAACTTCCTGATGCACTCCTGTATTGCCCCCACAGCACATATCAGGGTAATTGGATCCCCCATGAGAACCAGGGCCTGTGATTGTGAAACTTCTGCTAGGTGTATGAGGAAAGCTTCATTCACCACTTCCTCCTGGTCTGCTGGTCTTTAGCAGACCTACATTACAACATCACCCTTGTTCCTCTCTCCTCTGACCCTAACCCTGAGATTTTCAAAAGGCCTATTTTCAGTTTCATACTGAGTAATCATATGGTTCTTTTACATAAAGTTAAACTCCTCTTCCTCTTCTCTCCTACCTGTCCTTCCTGAACAGTTTATAGTTACCCATTACTCTGCTCCAGTCATTCAAGCTATCCCACCAAGTCTCTGTTATTCCACTCATGACACAGTTCCATGATTGTTCAAGGATTTCCAATTCCTCCCGCTTGTTTCCCAGGCCGTGTGCATTGATGTACAGATGCTTATGATAACTAGTAGATTGCCCTGATTTCTCAGGAAGAATGAGAACACCTCCCCTGTTGTTCCTTCCTGCTTGCTCTTCCTTCAGGTCACCCACTTCCCCACTTAAATCAGGGCTTTGGTCTCCATTCCCTGACAAACCTAGTTTAAAGCCCTCCTCATTGGGTTACTGAGCCTGTCTGTGAAGATGCTCTTCCCTTTCCTCATCAGGTGGATCTCATCTCTCCCATCTCTCCCTAGTAATCCTCTTTCTTGAAACATTATCTTGTGGTCAAAAACGCCAAAGTCCTGCTGGTGACACCACCTGCATGGCCAGGCATTGATCTGTAGAATGCAGCTGGGGATGGTACTGCTTTGAGCAAGGGGTTGGTTGGACTAGATGCCCTCTTTATGTCCCTTTCAACCCTCATTTTCTATGGCTTTATGATTTGAGATGTCACTGTTGAATAGAACAGAGGATCACTTCCACTGATTTGCAAGTGACAAAACAGTATGCTACTGGTCCCTTTTTGCAAAAAGAGAACACTTGGCTCCTATTCTCCCTACAGTTCATTGTAACCTCTGGGTTCTTTTCTGTAGAGTAGCTGAACCTTGTTCCTCCAAGATGAGTTCTTTTTTTATGCCAGGCTTGGACTTTTTGGTCTGCTGTGGGCACTGTGCTAAATAATCTTATGGAACCAAAAATAAATTTTTGTCCCAACCTCCAGACTATGATTTAGGACATATAAAGTGGAATGACTCCAGGACATGTGAAGAAAGCAAAGGCAGAGAGGTAGCTAATATTTGAGAAACTGCCACAAAGGAGAAGATGGTAGAGCACCAAAAAAAAAATCTAATAAACAACCCAGAAGTCAACCACTGACTGGGCACACTATGCAGACTTATGTCTAAGCTGGGCTTAATGGATGAATAAGTCTTAGGTAAGAATGAGTGGTACCTCTGGACTCCTCATATTCCAAGAATGCAAGTAAGCTTAGAAACAGGCACCTCTTAAAGAAGTTAGGGAACAAGATTGTAGGTCCTAATATCTGCTTTATGATCCTGTTCCTCAGGATCCTGCCCTTTAAGCCTCTTATGAAACAATGGGAGGATGATAAGGTTGCAGCAGTGGGCTGGGAAGTAGATGTGGAAGGGTGAGGGGGTATAATGGTGGCCCTTTACCACATAGAAACAGTAAGGAAAGAATCCTGACCCTTGCTGTACGAATTATTTAAAGACAGATCTCAGATAAGTTAAAAGAGTTTGTCATATAATGAAAACATAGCCTTTGCATTGTGTTTTTAATTCTCACATCTCTGTGACTATGAAAACAAACAATTTTCACCCTCCTAGCAACAGCCTAGCCTGAGAACATTAAGACAGGATACTGATGCTAGCTAATGCATTACTAGGAATGCATTCACAGGTGACTATCCTAAAGGTGGAATGTGCTAAGGAGTGCAAATATTTTTCTTCTGTCAAACAATAGTAAGGAGCTCTGATTGTTTGGATCTCTTAAGAAAGAATACCTCTGAAACCATTCGCTGAGTAACTACCACAATGCTGTTCAAAAAAACAGGGTCAGAATTTTGTTCCCTGAGTTTAGCTGAATAAAATTTAAATAAGAAATTTAACAGCATAATATGTTTTTCCGTATGAAAGAGTGATAGAACTTATAGACTAGGGAAGAGCAATAGCTATGATATATCTTGGGTCTTGTACCTACTCAATTTCCTATGATCCTGTCACATTCCTCTGATGGATAATCATTCATGAATCTACAAAACTATTAATGAAGATGTAGAGGAAAAGGAAGATAAGGCAATTGCAGTACCAGGGCATTTGGGACTGCTGGTTACTCACGCCCATGACACTTAGACAATTTAAAGCATTAATTAAAACAAGAATGAATGCTGACCCTAACTACAGGGAACAAGCCAATTGGGTGATGGGCTCAGCCTTTCTCTCATGCTAATATGAGGCCACTTGCAGGAGCTGCCCCTGGGGAGGAAGCATGCTCTGCTCACAGGTCCGCACCCATCTCCTAAAGCAGAACAGTGCCTGCCTGGGCCCATCATGGCACTAAGACACCAGGGAAACCTGTTTATGCTGCTGGTGTGTTTGTGGTGAACATCATACTGCCATGCTCTGTAAACTAAGCAGACCCCAGAGGAGTAGCACTGTGGACAGGGAGGACCAGTGCTAATGCAGTTTATCTCCTAGTAATGGATGGAACAATGCCAAAGAGAATTTCCCTAGGAACAAATTAAGATTGCCTGTCAGGCATTAGTTTGGGATTACAGGAACAAAGAATGAGGTTTGGGGAAATCAGGCTTCATGCTCTGATCAAACAGACTCTTATGTGATTTGGGGCAAATCATTTTAGGTATTTGCCCCTCTAGATCCCATTTGAAAAATAAAGATAATACTGCTTCCCCATGGCACAGAAGTATTCAAGACTACAGCATGCTTACTTTCTATCTGTTTTGCATGCATGTGTGTATGCACATGCACACACACACACTTGCATGGAAAAAGGCAAAGTAGAGTTTCTATTTACACATTACACTTTGCATATACTAAGGGCACTTAAAACATAAGCACCTGTACTTTAAGCTTGTTAACTTGTGCTAAGTGTCCTCTGAGCATTTCAAAGTTATGCCACTTCAGGCAAGGGTTAACTCTTGGCCATGCTACCTAGATTATGTTAGGGTAACTTCAGTCTGCTCCACAGAGATAAAATGAGAAATTTGAAGTCCTCCAGCATCTCAGGATGTAGTGCTGCTCCCTTTGCCCCACACTAGAGCAGAGATAGAGCCCAGGTGTCCCAGCTCATAGCCACACTCCTGCTCGCCAACCCTCTAGAGGCAAGTCAGAGCTGTACAAGACATTGTATTTACCCTAAACATTAGACTGTTCATAGAATGTTCCAACTTTAACACTGCTTAGCCTTCCACAGATTTAGTATGGTTTAAGTGTAACATGTGACTTTTATAGACTAATTCAGAGATGCATAAGGTGCTGTAAGCAGCAGCTTGCTTTGTCAGATGTAGCTGATGTATATGAACGATTATATCTCTGAATTAGTTAGTCTATAAGGTGTAACTCTACCCTGCCCACTGTATGATTTCAGCCTAATACAGCTAACTGTTTTTTAGCCAGGCATGGATATATATGTCACATAAGGGAGAATTAATTACGCTTTTTTCTTCACATCTCTCAGAGTATTGGTCATATGATGATATAACCTCAAATGATAATGAAGAAATTTGGATTTCAGAAACCCAAGAGAAGGTTACAAAGATTCTCACTCTCCAGGGTCTGTACTGTGCCAGAACTGAACAACTTCCAATAACATACTATTCTACAGAACCTGAAATGGGCATCTTTAATATCAGATGGACTGGCACCCATAGTGTTGGATACTATAATATCTTAGGTACCTTGTTCAGAACTTAGTCGACAGTGATACATTAGGGCTGCAGAAGATTTTAGTGGGCAAGAGGTGATATAACATTATAGGAGGTAACATACATTGCTACACTTGTTCTCTACATCTACACTCCTTTCTCTTTGGTTCCTTCTGTAACTTAAATGTTCAGAAAACAAAGCAAAAAGCACAGTATTTATGGGTAATGAAGAAACAAAAAGAGACCTTATGATTCTGTGGGATCATACTACTTCCAATATTCTGTTTTATTAAATTTTCTCTCTCCCTTTCCATCTTTCAGTTCAATCTTCTATTCTTTAATTCATTTTTTCTCCCCTCTAAATGAAATGGGAGTTCTCATTGGTTGGCTGTCTGGCAATTTTTACTTCCATCTCTTATTTCCTGTCTCTATGATGTATGCTTGGCTGGACTAAGGCATTCACAAAAATTCACATACAGTGTATGACCATCATGTCACACTTTTAATATTGATTGTTTCTTTTTAATCACAACAGCTTAGTTGGCTCCTACTCTTGGAGCAGTACAACAGCAGTATTTCTTTCTGGCTTGGCTATATGCTATTTCGCTATTTTTCAGGCTCATTCTTATTGTAGCCCAGTAGCTGAATTCAGGCATTCAATTTAGAATGAGACTATTAAGCAAACAACTTTGAATTTGCCAGAGATCATGAATGGCCTGAATTTAGCTTCAGCTTTCCAAAAAAAGCTTCCTCTTCTGCATACTCTGTTGTTGGACAAAGAACATAATGCAATTCTTAGCTGCTCCCAAATGTAGAAGTATATAAAAAATACTATTAATAATGGTAGGGCCAGTGATTTCTGGTTGGGATAAATCAGAGTTTTTCACCACTGAACATACATACAGGGTTGAGACTTAGTTTTGATGAATAGTAGAAATTGTATAAAAGAACTGGTTGTACAAAATATTTTTGATAGAATGCTCATAGGTTGCTTTCAGGCTTAATTGAATGGAAGAATAAGCAAAACTAAGTCTCTAACTAAGGTTTATCTCAAATGAACAAATTTTGAGGAACTAAGAGTACTAATCAAGGAAATCACATGGATTGCAGAACTCAAGAACTCCCTTTCAGAGAAGGCTTGGAATTTTCATAATCCAAGGGGTAACAACTATTTTGGAGTAGTAAGGGTAGAAAATTGGTTGGCAAGTTCTCCACATTTTAACTGTATGAATAATTACCACAAAGGGGAAATAAAAAAAGTGACTGATCAAAGTACAGACAGTCAAAAAGCCTGAGGCTGAATTGATTCAGTTTTTGCACATTAGTCTAAGCTGTAATGATTGAACCAATAAGAAAATGAACAGACATTCACTTTTGGTTCAGAAAATGCAGCCATATGCCTGCAGTGGCTCAAGCCAGAAGCCAGAGGACACTACAGCACAACTCTCTGGCATGTAGCCAGCATGGGCTGTGTGTTTGCTTCCTTTTTCTGCTGCTCCTGAGGTCTCTGGGATTTGCAGTCCACAATCACAACAGCAGCACTCTGCAGGGATGCTCATCACTTTCTCTTCCTGCTTCCAGGTGCCTCTGGAATTTGTAGTTCACAGTTGGAGCCAGCACTAAGTAAGCAGGGCACAGCAGCTCTGTACTTAAGGGAAGGAAAGTTTAAGCACCCTCTCTGGCCCCAGGCCCCAGCGGAGGTTTGAATAAGGGAAGAGGTGGAGTGATTCAGCCAGTGAGGCCAGTGAGCCAGCTGTCACTGCTTCACTGAGGGAGCAGAGGGGTGGGGCCATCCCTGCTCTCTGGAGCAGACAGCACAGCCCATCCCTGGGCTGCAAAGCAAGCTGGAATGCTGGGGGACCTTGATTTAACTCGAACCAGGAAGGGGTCTGGGACAGAAGTTTCATAAACCGGTTTGACCTAAATCTGTTAAGTTTGATACTACAGTCAACCAGGTTTATCTCAAACCAGTTACAGTCATTTTTAAATGGCACTGAACCTCTATTCTGTTACAGGTTTAAACCAGTTTCTGATAACTTAAATCAGTTTATGTGTAACTTCTGTCCCTAGCCAAAGAGATTGGACAGATCAAAGAAAAGTATATCTTGGGAATCAGAAAATATATGAATACATTTCAAATTCCAAATGTCAAGATGAATGTTACCTTACAAGGGATTTTAAAATAAGTAAAAATGTTTTTAGCCAACTAAAAAAAAATAGAGTAAGGAAAGTGAAGCAGTAAGGATAGGATCAGAATGACAGATAAAACAAATTTGACTCTCAAACCAAATTAACCTTGTCTCTGTTTTCAATAATAACAATAATATTGAACTAAAGGACAAAGGCAGGATGACTAAGGGCAATGTAGATACAAAAATGAGAACTGAAGTAAAGGCAAAAATCTAAGAGCATCCAACCAGGGGTATCAGAAAAATCTCTATCCTGGAATACAGAAGAAATGGGGACATGAAATCACAGCTCCATTTGCAATGATCAATAAGGAACATATTAAATCAGAGATTGTAATGTATGACTGGAGAAGAGTAAACATAGTACCTATATTTAAGAAGAAGAAAAAAACCAAAAACAAATACAAGGCTGTTCAATTAATATTAACAGTCTGCAAGGCTTTAGACTAGTGCCCCCAGGTCAGATCTGACCCAGACTCATGTCATCCAGAGCCATGTCTATGTAATCTTGTTTATAGATATGCTTTATTAATCTGATTGACTTTTCCATTACTTGCTTCTTCTTCAGGTTTGAGCGTAGAATTTTTTCCTGGGATCTAATCAAATATTTTTTCTAGGTCTACAAAGAGCATATGTAACTATTATTTTTTCTCTCTCTACTTGTAGAATTATAGCATGAACATAAAATCTCTTGTGCTCTTCCTTTTTCAAAAAACAGCCTTATTACTACTGATCTCTATGGTGCTTCCACCTTCAATACCTTTTTCATATCTTTTAAAGAGTAATTCACTTGATTTTTCCAGTATCTCTGTAGTTGGAACATTTATACTATCTCAGGTTGGAGATAAAAGGCACTGTGGTGGTGGCTAAGGAAACCCCACCTTTGGAGGGGGGGAAGTGGTACTAAATAATACAAAATATAGTACCATGGACTAAATTATAGTTCAAGACTCACTGTATTATGACAAGGTCTTGAAAAAAACCAAAGGCTACACCCACTGCTGACAACTGTGGCTGGCATCCAGATGGGTATTTTCACCGCAGCTTATTTCTCGGTCAAATTTGAAAGAATAATCCATGAAGCATAATGACCCTTCACTCCTGCCACTTTTTCTGTCCTATGCATTTGTCATGACTGCACTGAATTTACCAGTTTTTACATGTTTGCAACATCAAGTGTACACATTAAAAAATCACTTTAAATTGGATGAAGAAAGAGGGAAAATTGAAATCTTACTTAAATCCTCTGAGTTTATTGATTGTTCTCTGACCCTGCAAGGCATCCTGATTTGTCTTGTAACAAACAAATTTAATAACAAAGAAAGACCTTCAGAAAAAAAAAATGTTTCTTTTAGTATTACTGCTTAGGTTCAGAACTGGTAAATTAGTATAAATGCAGTTAAGAGCTTACATTTTAACAGAAATAATAGAAAATATTGCAAACTTCAAATGCAGAGATAGTTAAGAGAGACCTAATCTTAATAAACAAGATGCCGATACCTGAGAAAAAAATCCTTTCAAAGATTTTCAGGATCACTGCAGGATTAATATGTAACAATATGTAGTAATACAAATCAATCCTACTATATTCTTAATTTTAGGGGGGGTTCTGCTTTAATACAAGGGGGAAAAAAGGGTCCCACCACCTATTTGCACTGTGTCCTTAAATCCATAAGAATCTCAAATATTAGTACAGGGGAGTAATCTATGTGGAGACCTTACATTTACACAGGAGCTATAACCTAGATGCAAAATACCAGGACCTACAGCTGCCTTTGCATCTCATCTTACTGGTATTTCCACATGTATATCATAGACCAGTGATTCTCAACCAGGGTACAACAGTGACCCGGGGCGTCTTCAATCATTTCAAGGGTGTAATAAGGTGCCACACAATATTCACACTGCTAGATATGCAAACAACATTTACAAGATATACCTAGAAATTTCAAATGGAAGTCCATAGTTATGGTCTTTTTGAATGCTTTTCAACAGAAAAACTGCTCCATTATTTTTCTGTAGTGAAGAAAAGAGTGAAAACTAAGAGCTGGAATTTTCCAAGGGTTACCTCAAGACTACCTAGGGGTGCCTTGAGTCTAAAAAAGATTGAGAACCACTTTTGCAGAACATGGAAATGTAGCATTCTGGCGTATCCTAAGGACTATTAGTTCGGCACCATGGGGTGCATGCACTCTTTAGTTTGCCTACTTCCTCTCTCTGCCTTTCCCTTAGTGTGAATCTAAACAAACACCAAGCATCCTAAGGGAAGAGTCGGCTCCCGTTCCCTTCTTTTTCAGCAGAGGGAGAGGGAACTGCATATACAGAAGGATCCTTACAGCCATTTTATCCTTTCATAATGGATAGAGGACTCTTAATGGTGTGTCATTAAGAGGCTCACAGAGACCTTTGTTTCTGGATGGAGGAGGCTCCCCTTAGGGATGGCACGACATAAACTCCCTTACATAGGAGCCTTGGCATAGGAGTTATACCAGGAGTCTGACACATACTTTAGTCTACTGCAGTGTGGAACACTCCAATCCATACATCAGTTCTAGACTGTAGTTGTAGTCCTACACGAAGCTCTATTATGCTGAGGACTATAGAACAGACCGGCATCAATAAAGCACCTTAACTTTCCTTCCCATCAGGGCATGGTATGCTTCTATTGATGTGGCACAGAATTTACAATGATGTTACAATGTAAACCCTCTTCTGTGTTGTCCGGGCTTCTGGAATTAATGTAAAACAGAGCTATCCAACTAGTGGCTGTGGGTTGTATGGGGTCCATGAGGGGACAGCATTCAGCATGGGGGCCTCTGCAGGCATTTCTCCCACTTCCACATAGTAGGAGACGGCCTGGGAGGGGCCCACACATGGAAAGCTTCCTATATGCAATCTGTGCAGTAGGGGACAGGGAGCTATCAGCACAGCACATACAGTGGGAGTGGGGATCCTGGAGGCTCACCCTTGCAGAATATGCTGTGCACCACTGCCACATATGCAGCACCACTGAAGTTGGGCAGCCCTGATGTAAAGCAGTAGGGGCCTGTAGCATGGGTGGCTGTGACACCCTCTGATGTTCACATGGCTCCTGCCTCTCCACTCTAGTTCCTTGGGGTACCCTCCCTTTTCCTCATTTGCCATGCCTTCATAGATTTATTGTATGTTATTTTATTATTAAGGGAGGTTGTCCCAGGGTCCCCAAGTGAACCCTTGTCCCCTTTGGCTACCTAGTATCTCTTGTACCTGTGCAAACTGTGTTGCAGGTGGTGATCCATGACACCACCTAACAAGCCAAACCCCCGTAGTAGTGCCTGAAGCCAGCTTTAATACCAAAAAAGGAATTGAACAAAAATACTAGACTCCATAGACTGACTCTAAGTACATAACCCCGCCCGTGGTCAGCCGAGACAGAGCTCTCCCTCTCACGACCCATGGACAGAGGTTGCTGCAGAGGCCGGACACGGGTGCCTGCTAAAACTTGCTTACTAAACCATAGTAAGAAGCTGCAGCAACGCCCGAGACCCCCGGAATCCTCCGCCTCCCTCTTGCTGTAACATGATCCTCAATAAACAGCTACTAACAACAAGCTGTGTAAGTACCCTCATCTCCAGTGATCTCGCGAAATCTGATCTATCTAGCAGCCTGATTAAGCGGAAACCAGAAGCTAGCACGGACCAAGCTAGGGTTCAACCTGATTCGCGTACGGGGCCCGCCAGGAACAGGGCTCCAGTCTGCGACAGTACCCAGGTGGCCCTAGGCTTGTCCCTCAGGCACTCTTATGGCCCTCTAGCCCTATCAGTACCTCAAAGCATTAGTTGCCTTAGGGGCTATATTTGTGGCCCCCTTGTTCCCCTGTAGCCACACCAATGCTTCACAGATATTATTCCATGTTCACTGGAGAGAGCCCCCTGCCTCCAGTGCAGCTTTCAGACTTCAGGCCTTGAACCTCTGTCTGGAGCTTGGCTTTTCTGGCTTTGACCCTTTTATTCTGGCTGCACCCCTCAGTCCAGGTCCACTGCCCCAGACCCATCTTGCACCTGTGTGTTCTGGGCCCTTGGTCGCTGTCTTGTGCACTCTGGGACAGCCCTCAGGGTCCTTGATCCCAGGCCAAGTTGCCCATACCATCTCTGCCCTCATCCCTCTGGGTCTCTGACTGTGGGCTGGGTTGCTTGCTGCATCAACCTTCAGGCTTCCGGTCCCTGAACCAAGGCTGGGCTGCTCACTGCCTCAACCGTCGAGGTCTCTGACTCCAAACTAGGCTGCCTGTTGCAGAGTGCCTCACCAGACACCCCTCCATAGCCTCCAGACCTCCCTTGCAGCCACAACCTGATCCTCCAGTATCAAGCTCAAACTGTAACATAAACACAAACAAGATGCTTCAAAACAAAAAGTCTTCCTCACTCAGGGTTAATGTTGCCTGCAGGCCATACCACCCTTGGAGCACTCTCATTCCAACTCCTCTGGGTGGCCAGCTTGGGCTTAGGTATGGGGTTTATAAACTCCAAAGACTCACCCCTTCCTGGCACATGGCTCCTTAGTTACACACAGGGGTTCCTGCTTGGGTTGATAGCCAGTGTGCTCTCCTTTCTTAAAGTGACATTGGCCAAGGGCCCTGTTACAGGGCCAACCTTTTTCTCAGGTATGCCATGAATGAGCCCTGCATTTCCCCCCACCCTCCTAAATTATTCTCTAATCCCCTTCTGCCTGATTTGCTGCTTAGTTGTCTGCTCCCTATTTTGTGCTTCCTGCCCAGTCTCCTGACCTGCCTTCTGCTTCCTGCCCTATATGCTGCTCTGCTGGCTGCCTGTCCCCTCCAGATCTGCTGTCTGTGTCACTTGTGGTACTCATCCTGCAGGTTGACCAGATCTGATGTAAAACATCATCAGTGCCATGTGTTTATCTGAGCAATTTGGGCTTAATTTAGATGACACAGTACTGTGTTAGGTAGTGACAGGAGTAGGTTATTTCTACTACTAAATTTTCATTATAAACCAGATTTCTTCTTTCCCACCAAAAAATCCACAGTATGTTCTATCAGTTTCAAAACTGATATGTTACATTTGAAAGTAGATAAAACAAAATGTTGCAATTTTAAACTGAATTGATCTAGGGTTCTTAATTATGGTAAATGAACAATTAAATGCCAGTTCCTTTCAAAGGAATCATAGAATGAGACAGTTGGAATGGACCTCAGGAATGACCTAGTGTAACCCCTGTACACTGCAAGATGGTCTATTCCTAAATCATACCAGAAAAATGCTTATCCAGGTTCTAATTTTTTAAATCGTCTAATGAAGGCAATTCCATAATTTTTCTGGGAAGCTTGTTCCACTGTCAACCTATTCTTTAGTAAAGGAAGGTTTATTTCTCACCTAAGATTAATTTAAGTCTTTTTTGCTGCAACATAAATACTTTGTTTTGTGTCCAGGATGTAGGTTGTATCTGTGTTGGTCTCAGGACACAGGCAGACAAGGTTCTTTGAGTGCATATGATATATTTTATTAGATCAACTTAAATAGTTGGGAAAAAAATTATAGCAAGCTTTCAGGTTTAAAACCCCTTCATATCACAGCTTTCTTGGTGTGTTTAGGGTGATTGCTGGTTATGTGCTGATATGTGTGTTGGTTTGTGGGCTTTTTGTATAACATGGTCTGTATTTTACCATTCTGGATACTGATCAGTGTCTTGGACAAAACTTGCTCCTCGGGTGATAAGTGGTTTTAGGATTGATTCTACAAAACCTTTTTAGACACAATGATCAGTATCCAGAATGGGAAAATACAGACCACATTACAGAAAAACCCCACAGACCAACACAGATTTATGACACATTATAACCTGCCTGACATATAAATTCCCAGGTACCTCTCCACTATGTAACTGCTACATTCATCCCCCTTCTTCTCCCCTTCTCCCCCCAGCCTGTGTCTCACCCACTGACGCCTTAATTTACATCTTCACTGACTGCCTGTCTTGCATGTATGCCAGTCTAGCCTCTGGCTTCTTTACTATTCATTCCAGGAAGAGCACACACCGACTGCAGAGACTTCCTCAGCTTGATGATGGGTTTCTAAACCCAAAAGCTTACTATAAATTGTGCCCCCACCCAGCTATTTAGATTGGTAATATCTAATGAAAGATATCATATTTACCCAAAGAACCTTTTCTGCCTCTTGTTTTGTGCCCTGCACTATCTGGCAAGGGAGAAAAGTTATTCTCTGCCTTCTTTATGCCAGGCTTTCAAATATTTGAAAACGAATATCATGTCATTCTTTAATCTCCTTTTAGCCAAACCAAACATACCTAGGTCACTCATATTTTCCTCATATAGCTTGTATTTCAAACCTTTAACATTATCATTGCCAAACACCTTGGGATTCTGTCCAATTTCTCCTCATCTTCAATTGCAGGACCCCCAAATTGCATACAGTGCTAGCTGAGGCCTAATCAGAGACGTGTAGAGTAGTACTATTACTTATCATAGTTTACATATTATTGCTTTGTTAATGTAGCTCAAACTTATTTTCGCTCTAAATTAATTTGCTTTCCATTGAGTTCTTTCTTTTTTTAAGGGGTGGGGCAGAAAGAATTATTTTGCGAAAAAAACTAATACAGAAAGCAGAAAACCCTGCTACTTTACTAGCTATCTGGGATAAAGCTATAACTGAACAATATAAAACTGCATAAGTTATTAATATTCTCTTGAAGTACACTGTCAAGGAACCAGGACTCTAGTGATCTCAGTTTAGCACACCATGGATTTTCTGGGAAAAGAAAAACACCACAACATTTTATAAGATAAAGAACCAAATTGTAATTTTTTCCTCTGCAGAAATAAAATGCCAAAAGTTTCCTAATCAGTAGAGTTGCTTGTCAATGAAAAAAAAATATTTTTTCAAAAACTACATAAGGATTATCTACTTCACAGGGCAAGTCTACATGAGATGCTTACAGTGCAGTTGCCTAATAATGCTGCACAGCAGCATGCCAGGCAAAAACCACACTAATATGCCAGTGTGTAGTAGCATTAGGCTACAGCACAGTAAGCATCACAAAAAACCCATGAGCCAGCACTACTGTTCAGTAACTGTACCTACTGTGCATTTAGTTAGTACTTTCAGTAAGCAAGTACTAAACTAAATGTGCAGTAACAACTGCACATTAATGAACATGTAGATCTGCCCATAGTATACTTCAGTATGAGAGAATTAAAA
Organism: Caiman crocodilus; assembly: GCA_030014935.1. Taxonomy (NCBI): domain Eukaryota; kingdom Metazoa; phylum Chordata; order Crocodylia; family Alligatoridae; genus Caiman; species Caiman crocodilus. The sequence goes on from JAGPOW010003642.1 coordinate 46,868,600, forward strand.
CAGAGTACAAAGTTCACAAAGAGAAGAAAGTTGAAAATTAAGCTAACAAAGATATTGGGGAACTAGAAAATTAAACTTAATAGTTTCAGACTGAATAAAGCATATGATGGTCAGAATGCCACTGGGAGATTTGCCACTGACTCCAGTAAAAAACAGAGGGAGTATGATTAGGTCACAGCTTGCAATCTTGTTCTGAGTCTGAACATGTTTTTTTGGGGGGGGAAGTGGGGAGCAGCAGATTGTGTAAGTGTGACTCTATACAGCCTCTGATTAAACTTGCCTTTGACTTTCAAGCTTGGATACCTTTTCTGAAAAGTCCCTCATTCTCTTGGGATGCTGTATTTCATCTTGTTTCCAGGAAATATATCACTTAAAATATATTATTTATAAAAGAATACATTTTTAAAAATCTGTAACTGTCTAAACAAGAATCACTGACTCAAAAACATTTTATATAAATGTAAACCTACAAAAGCCAGATTGAATTCTAAGCACTTCTCTCCTTTCCTCCCTCTTTCATGTTATTTGATGCAGCACAGGCTCTGAGTGGGAAATTAACAGGAACTATTACTTTAAAACTGAAGGATAACATTGTTATACTTTCTTAATTTGATTATAATGAGATAAACAGCTGATGTGGTACCATTTTTAGGCCAAATAAAACAAAATTAAATGCTGATGATATAATAGCTTGATTTATATAAACAATGTTTTATAAATAATCAAATTAATCTATGAGTCCATTTGTGAAAGCAACATTAAGTCCCATTTATGTACAGCTATAGACATTTAGAAATAAATCTTTAGAAGCTGGCATTTTATTAAATCAAAGCATTGATGTATAGAATGCATTGACAATTCACTAACGTGTTTTCTGACAGAGATGGAAGTCAGTTATTCTGGTAGAGTAGCATATTTCTCCCCCTAACTCTTTAGTGAAATAATTATACTTTGTAAGTGTGTTACCTTCTAAGCTATCCCATATGGCTACACAAACCTTATTTACCACGCCTACATTAAGAATATACAGATGACTATAATATTAAAAACACCATTTCCAAGGAATCTGTAATGTACCTCCAAAGCACATGCTGGCTAGAAACAATCTTAAAAATGGACATCTTCCAGGAAGGTATGGACATCCATCAGTGACAGCAGTGCATCAAACACTAAGAAAGTGGTGATCTACAGTCAGGCCATCAGGGACCTAACACAGACAATGAATTCATGGTCCATTATAATCTGCCCAATACCTGCTAACATCTGCACTTCAAAGGTAATAACAATCCCCCTGAACAATCTTGTTCCTTTTTTATCAGGTTTTTACTGCATCTCTCCTGCACTTTGGCTACATGGCAATTTTGCTTATATCTTGTTTTTGTTTAAATATAGAGTTTACATAACCTTTTTTCCCCATCTGCTACTTAACTCTGCTGTGTCTGCTTGTGTCCGAGAGGCCTGAGGAAAGGTATAAAAATGATATGCAAAAGCTTGCCTAGGTCAACCATGAAGCTGGTCCAATAAAAGATGTCACCCACAAAAATTCTTGCCTCTTGCTATTTCCTTGACCATGAGAGTAACATCATTACCTCAACATTATGATCATCACAGCAACATTATCACCTCAACACTATTAAAATATAAGGAAATATCGTGCAAAAAAAATCTAAATGTGCTCTAAAGAGAAAAACCAAACAACCCAAAAACACAGAAAAGGCACTAGATTTGAGGGCAATGTGAGAAGTCCAAGGCTTTGACAGTGCAATGCTACAGCATCCTGAAAAGAAAAGCCAACACACTGGCCATCTGTATTTATGTCCAGTGTCATGTAGGAGAAGTTGATATCCAAAGTATGGTGAAAACCTAAGGTGATAATGATTGCAAAACAAGGCAAAGGCTACTTTTTAGCAACCAACCATTTTCCAGTGTAGCTTCTGAGGTAAGGTATAAAATATTCTAGCTTGCATGATGTTACAGAGGATTATATTCCGTTAGAAAAAAAAAATCACCTTTTACATGATGATTGAGTAGTTTTCCAACCAAGTCAAGACACTTGTGACCAGGTGATAGAATTAACTATTCACATTAAACATGTAATTAAGAGAAGAAGACCAAAGTTTCTTACTCAGCTTGCAAAATCTAGATTGCTATCTAGCACAACTGTTGCTATACCAGATTCAAGATGGGATGCATGGTGACTCATTTGAGGTGGCTCGGGCCACAAAACAAGGACATAAGGATTTTGAAAGAATGGATTCCCCTAAGGCTATGTTCTGGCACAAGTCTTATTTACTATTCACCTATAACCTAACAAATACCATCTCCAGAGGTCATCCTGGATCACACATTCATATATACATAACTTCAATATAGTAGCTCAGAAGATCAGAAGCAAAACTGTCTTCAGACCGTTCCAACAGGGATCACCTGGAAACCCACACAGACAATACACAGACAAACAGTTTGGAGGTCTCCATATCCTTTGGTAGTCATTTGACAAAATACTATGCTACAGTTTGGTAAAAACTCTGCCAACACCAGAAAAATGAACATGCAACTTGATCATATCATATACATTACACAATCAACTATAATCTTACCAAAACCAAGGTGATCCAGCCCAGTAGTCAGGGCTATGATCTAAAGCAGTTGGTCCCAGCTGGGAATCAGGGGTGAGGAACAAGTCACGGCTTTGAAGTCAGAAGTCAAAGTTCAGCACACAGAGGCAATGCAGCAGTGTGAGAGTTGAGCAGCTTATGTTTAGTCACTTCAGGTGTATTTAAGGGATGTGCTGCTAATCAGACAGCATAGGTAGCAGAGGCAGCCTGAAAAGCTGAGCTGGCCTATGAGGTTGGGAAAGGCTTACTGCTACACAGACAGATAGGACCCAGTAAAACTTGCATGATTACAGATCCTAACAGACACCTTTCCAACTGACATCCAGTATTAGAATGCAGGCAATATGACATCAAGGTACAGCCAAACTTGCCACTGTTTAACAACATTACTGTTTAAGCACAAGTATCTGCTCTGTAGTAGAAGCGTAGTCTGGACAATACTGCATATACTTCATTTATCTAAGAACATCACCAGCTCGTCAGAGATGAGAATGGGAGAAAGCCTGTGACACTACTAGGAACTCCCCACATTATAATCCAGGTTGAATGAAGGCTAAATGGATTTCAGCTCCCATGCTGCCTTTCTAGTTAGGAATGGGAAAAAGAGGATTATGGAGCCAGAGTTACTTCTGCAATTTACTGACATTAGTGAGAGAGAGGGGAAAGAAGGAAAAGAACCCTGTAATGGCGACTAGAACCTAGAACTCTCCCCTTCTCCTCCTCTATGAACTACAGAACCACACTTTCTCCTCCTTGTTTTCCTTATGGCACTGCATGTATCTTGTATCCTTGGCTGCCTAAAGAAACCTCTGCTTTGGATGCTCTTTGTCCTGAATTATGAGTGGTTAACACTCTATGGCCTATGGGGTGGATCTGTCCTGTGGAACCATTGTATCTGGCCTACAGATCTGCAGCTTCAGCAGCATTCAGCAAGGAAGGGCTTTATGTATGATCACTCTTTCCATGCCACTGTAGAGACAAGTGGTCAAGTCCTAGCACCCATCTGCCCGCATCTGACCCAAGATGAATCATTATGACTTGTAGACATAAAAGCTTCTCTACCTCCATGATAAATGATGGAAAAATCACTCCTTTGTACACTTTATTCTAAGATGATGACAGTGACGAGGCCTGAGTCAGATGCCTTAGCATGAAGGAAGAGCTGCAATCTAGAGATTACCTGCTATTGATTAACTGTAGGTGTCTGCCTGCTAAGCACCTGGCTGCTTTGTTAGCCATGGAGGCACACAGCTGTCTTGAGTCATCATATATGGAATCTAGGTGCCTAACTTTTTTTTTTTTTTTGTATCAGTCTCCTGGGACAAGAAGCCTAAGATGTGACAGCTAATTGGAGGGCTCCTACAAGGCTTATTTTGTAAGCTCAAACAACTGTGGCTCAAACAACTATATAAAATGTCAAAGTAGTAGTCTAACCAAGGTATTAAGAACCAGGCATATTTCATTTCTAATATTAGGTGTCACACCTGAACTTTCTTTAGTACCGGGCAAGTGGGTATGATTTATGTCAATTTCCTTATGCAACTGCATTTGGACTTTAGGTCGTTCTCAGAAACTATCTGGCTTGATCACTTTGACTTCTAAATCCCACCTAAGCTGTACTGTGATCCACTTTGGAGCTGGGAAGATGTTCAGGTCCCTGAAGGTACCTGGTCTACTAGGTGTGCTTGGATGCCTATACAACATATGTAATATTTTTGGCTGCTTTACCATCATGTGTAGACGCACTGTCTGAGACCAGAGATGCTTAAATTGTGTTTCACCTTTTGTAAAATGGGTATGGCAACAACTACCTACATATTTGCATACTTCCCTTTCATTTTTTAATTATCTTCTAGCACTTAAGTTTCCCTTTCTTATGAAAGCTTATATCTTTAGGGCTTATAAAGATTCATAACATAATTTTATGCATGGGAAGAATATGAAGTGATATTGACATTTGACATCTTCAGAGTTATAATAATATTAAAACCAGAAATATAAATTACTGAAACAATTATAGCAGCAGAAATAACACTATTAATACAATCAGCTATTAGTGTAAGTATTTGACAACAACCTTTAATTTCCTTTCAGGTGTACTGATCTTACATTCTCTGCAGTGGAACACAATATTGAAAACAATTAATGATACTAAAGTTAGCTTTGAAGCAATTACCCTGAAATGTATCTTCGTATTTCAGACTACATTTTTAAAAATTTATTATTTGAAATAACGTTTTTTTTGTGTGTAGTTTTGTTTGTATTCCTAGGTGGTTTTGTGTCTCAGAACAGCGTAAAAACATTAATACAGGGTTAAGACAGAAATCATTTACCTTTTTATAAGGCAAAAAAAATCTAACATGTACCTTACATCTTTCACTACAGTATACAGAGTATGCTATCATAGCTCAACAAAAATTTCCCTTTAAGTTAAAGGACAGTTTTTTGAGTAAGGACTGCAGGATTAGACCCCTAGAGAGTACACTGTTTATTTATAACTTCCCTGTTTTGCTATTTTTTCTGATTGCTATATTTTCCTGTACCAGCATAACAATAAAATATTATAGTGCAATAGCAATTAAACTTTTGCCAGCTTGTGAAAAATAGAAAAATCTAAAATCACAGAAATAGGACTGTATCGATACGAAATCAAAAGGTCCCAACTTTCTTTTGTTATCAAGTGTGCTATCCATCCTTCCATCTTATATTGTTTCCCCCTTTCACCCATATCTTAATTTTAAAATTGTTAGTCATAGAAACCATAAGAGACACCTATAAAATCAAAAGGATGAAATGATTAAATCATCTAAAATATTCATCTGCACCCAATTCACCAGTTCTCCTTCTCTATATAATCTTTTGCCCTTCTGCTAATCACATTCCACATTATCTGCATTTTTGCACAACTAAGAAATAAGTGTCAACTTATATACTCTAAACCAATCTCTACCCCCTCACCCCCAAAACCCCATCCCTGCTGGATGTGGTCATCTTCACCCACAAAGGACAACACACATACATGCACAAACCAATGGCACATTGCAGTTTTATATAAAAGGAAGGTTGTGACATCATAGACACTCCTAATCAGTTAACAAGTAAAAACTGTATTTTTCAATAGTTGGTAAAATAAATATAGGTACTAGAAGAGTAACTATTGTAAACTGCAATGTACTTTCAGATATGAGTGAGTAACACAAAATAGATGTGTTAGTGCATTAACTCCAACACCAAAATATATTTCAAGTTTTTTCAGTACAAATAATGCTGAATGCATGCCCTTGACTAGGAACTCTGCCTGCCTGAATTTCTTTTGTATTAGTATGACATTATTTCTTTTAAAAAAAGTCTTTATTCATTAGTTAATTTCTATTTAAGGTCAAACAAACAAAAGGGTTTTTCTAACTCTTACTGTGACAAAAAGGACACAAAATGTTCAACCTTGACTGCTACATTGACTACAGGGAAAGAATGAACAATGAAATAATTAGCAACACATGCCACCACAACAACCTCTCTCTACCAGAGAAAAAAGGCCATAGAATCTCTAAGTTACACCAAATAGTAATAAAACCAGCAGATAAAGGAGTAGCCATAGTCACCCTAAACCATGAGGATTACATAAAGGAAGCAAAGAGACAGCTCTCTGACATCACCTACAATGAACTACAAGAAGATCCAGTCCCCTTTTCATCAAAAAACTCAACAATACCATCAAATCATTTCCATCAAGATTACAAGAAAAACTACAGACACTGATCCCCCTGCTACCTAACTTGGCGACTTTTTACATGCTCCCTAAAATCCACAAACAAGGGAACCCTGGCAGACCTATCATATCCAACTATGGGACCCTAACTGAGGAAATACCAGGTTTTGTTGAATCCACCCTAAAACCGCTTGTCACCCACAGAGCAAGTTTTGTCCAAGACACGACACACTTGCTATGGAAACTTAAAAACATAGATCATCTTCCCAGCAACACACTCCTAGCCACCATGGACTTCACCAGCCTATATACCAACATCCCACACCAGGATGGCATCCAAGCCTGCCTTACTTATCTACAGGAACAAGATGACAACCCAGAATACAGACCCAAAGATATTACTGAGCTTATACACTTCATCCTCACACACAACAATTTCACTTTTAATAATCAACACTTCTTCCAGACGATGGGAACAGCTATGGGCACTAAAATAGCTCCACAGTATGCCAACCTTTTTTGAGCCACCTGGAAGATTTCCTCAAGAACTGCACCATCAAACCCTTACTATACCTAAGATACATCGGTGACATCTTCATCATTTGGAGTGAGAACCTGCAACCGCTGACTGAGTTCCACCAGAAATTCAACAGTCACCATCCCTCCATCTGACTTTCTTTAGAATACTCCAGCACCAACATCCCCCTTTTTAGACACAATGATCAGTATCCAGAAGGGTAAAATACAGACCACAGTAGACAAGAAACCCACAGACCAACATACATATCTGCAGAGAATCAGCAATCACCTGAAATACACCAAAAAAGCTGTGATATACAGCCAAGCCCTCGGATACCACAGCATCTGTACTGAAGAGAACACCTGGGATTGCCACCTCACCAGTCTTAAAAAGGCTTTCACTAAGCAAGGACACTCCTCCAGAGAGGTAGATCGCACGTTTGAAAGAGCCACCTGGATACCACGTAAAGAACTGCTGAAGTATAGAAGAAACTCCCCCACAAATCGCACCCCGCTGGTTATGACATATCACCCATCCTTTGAAACTGTACGGAAAATCCTCAAAAAATTGCAACCCATATTAGAAAAAGACCCTATTCTTAAAAAGATCTTCCCAGAGCCACCCATCCTAGCCTTCAGACAAG
>JAGPOW010003642.1:46876189-46917784 GCA_030014935.1 Caiman crocodilus
AAACCTGCCAACACATCTCCACCACCCCCACTATTACCACACCCCACGACAGAGCCATCAGCATCCCAGGATCTTACAGCTGCACCTCCAGAAATGTAACATACCTTATCTAATGCACCAAATGCCCTGATGGAAGATATGTAGGAGAGACCAGACAACAACTGTGCACCAGAATGAATGCACACTGTAATTCCATCAAAGACAGAAACACTCGATTACCTTTGGGGGCACATTTCTCACAGGAGGGCCACTCTCTCTCCAATCTCTCAGTCCTGATGCTCAAGGGAAACTTACACAACACTTCCCAGAGACGAGCCTGTGAGCTCCATTTCATCAACCTGCTGGATACTAGAGATCAGGGACTAAACATAGACATTGGATTTTTGATACATTATAATCTGCCTGGCAACTGACTTCCTAGCCCAGCCCAGCCCCTGACTCCTTTACTTTTCATTCCATCCAGGAAGAGCACACACCAACTGCTGAAACTTCCTTAGCCTGAAAAAGGTGTTTTGAACCCGAAAGTTTGCCTAATAAGTATTCTCCAACCATTTGGGTTGTTCTAATAAAAGATATCAAATTCACTCAAGGAACCTTGTCTGCCATGGGGTATAAGAATTTTAAAGTGCATTAATTGTTTGGCTTGAAAGTTGAAAAGCTAAAAGACTGAAAAAAGTCCTTGATTACTTTTTCTGAATAGTTCTGCTTCTATCCTTATATATTAAAATATTTTACTTTATCCAATAATGAGTTTCTTTAGAACTCTTAGAATAGGGACAGAAATTACAATAAATCAAGTATGTGATCGAAAACCAGATCAAATCTGTAACATAACAAAAGTGCAATGCACTTAAACCATTTTCAAAAAGGCCAAAAATGGTTTAAGATAAACCAGGATAGATGTACCATCAGACTTAACTGCTTTAGGTTAAATTGGTTTATTGAACTTCTGTCCTGGATCCCTTCCAGATTCAGGTTAACTCACAGTCCCCTAGCATCTCAGGAATGGGCTTTGCAGGGTGGGTGGGCTAGATGTGGCCCAAGCCATCTGTTCCAGCCAAGCGCCAGGGAGTGCTCTAGTTCTAGTTCTAGCCCCTGTCCCTGTCCCTGTCCCTGTCCCCCACCCCCATCAGCTCCTTGCCTGGAACACTGCAGACATGTGGATGCCTTTATGGAATCAAATACAAATGTCTATTCACTTGTTTATCACTTCAATCTTTGCAGCTTAGACTAACCTGTGAATATTTAATTGGTTCAGCCTTGGGCTTTTTGACTGTCTGTACTTAGCCTGCAGCCTAGGCACCAGATCCTAGTCTACCTACAAAATGCCTAAGTGGATTTCATCACCTTGAAGTGAGATTGTTCTTCCATGCTCAAGTCTTTATGTTAGCAGTTTTTTAGGCTAAGATGAGGATGCATTTACATTACATGTAAATATTTTTTTCAGGACTTGGGTAGGGTAGAACAGATACCTAAGATACCTAAGGACATAAATAACAGAGTTTTATTTCCTTTTATTCTCCTAAATGGCAGTTTTGTAGCTGTGTTGCAAGTGTTTTTGACCCTACTCCTGTACTGTAGCTGGATAAGTATGTGTGAGTAGGCTAAACATGTCTAATTGACTATGCACTGGATGGGCACATACCTGCATCCACCCAGGAAAAAGCAGGGCAATTGCCTTCCCACATTTTGGCTCCAGTTGCTGAATGATTAGGGTACTCACCCAGGAAATAGGAGACCCATGTTAGGCATTAATTAGATCCTTCTCCAGTATTCCTTTTGAAGTTGAACCACAACCCATTGCATTTCATAGTTACTAAATAAAATCACAGAAAGCAGTGGAGTGGGAAGCAGGCTCTCTATTGAAAGCAAAGCTCCAGAGCCTGCAACTTTCCAAGCAAGTAGTCATTTCAACAAGCTATTCTACATTTTATTTTTTTTTCATTTCATATCTCTCAAAAAACATTCTGGAGAAGGGACTAGATAGATAATGCTTAACCCTGGACATGACAGCTAGAACACTATGCTAAGAAGTCAGATACAGATTCAAACCTATTCCGGGCAAAAGGTACTAGAACCCAGGTGAAGCGGAGCACCTTTGGGGTGCTTGTCAAGTGGCAGGGGCTGCAGTGGGCCAGCATAGAAGGCAGCCAGGTGAACCCCTCCTCCTCCTCCGATCTCATTCTAAGGGGCAAGGTGTGTGGCAGAGCACCTTTGGCGTGCTTGCCACTTTAGGGTTCTCACAGGTTCTGAGCAGAGCCTGCTTCGAGGAGCATCAGGGGGAACATCCCTCATATACCCTTTTAAAGGGGTACAGTGCCGCAGATAGCGCCCCTTGTCATTAGGGCATAAAATGGGCAGCTTCCCACCTTAATTAAGATAATTAATTAATCAGTTAGTTAATTAATTAAGAACAAGCTGTGTCAGGAAAGTCAGGTGGGTGGTGTGCCCAAAGGCAAGTGGGGACCCTAGCACTGTGGCTAGATGGGGAGCCCCACTTTGCCACACCAGGTCTCTCCATCTTGGATGAATTTCATAAGCACTCAAATATTCAGGCTAAAACATAGGAAAGCTGCCCTCATTTATCAGTGCTTTGCATCAGATGAAGTAGGCTGTCACCTACAAAAGCTTGTGCTTCTCTGACCAGGTACTCTCTAAGGGTGCCTATATACATGCTTGGGGGTGGGGGGCATTTTAATTAGAGAGTTTCCCCAACAGTCCCTCTAAAGTGTCTCACTGTCACATGTATTAAGACCTCACATTTTAAAATGGCTACAGGCAACACTTTAACTAAAGCTTACTTGACAAGCCTTAGTTAAAGCAGCCCTGTAGACTTTTTAAAATGTGGAGGGGCTTAATACATGTGATGGTAAGGTAATGCTTTAGAGTTTTAATTATGATTCAGACCAGACTCTATTCTAATTAGAATGTGAACAATCACTTCTATAGGTAGCCTAAGAAGCCACCTTGTTCTACCTTCTTCTTAATTTCAAATTAACACTGCTAACCATGTCTATAGTGGTTAGTTACAGTTTCTGGGCAACAATTTTTTTTGATGTAGGTGCTCAAGGTGGGCACATATATATAGCTGTACCTCTGCCTAACCAGTATAAAGCCTATTGAACATGTCTTGTCTATGTATCCACACTGAAAGGGAAGTAGAATCACTATTTGTACATGTGCCAAAAATCCATTTATATGGCTAGAAAGCTGTCACTTGGAGACATGAAGAAAAATTCCACCAAGGCACCTAACTAATGAAACATCACTGGGCCCTTGGAATCTAAGAATAGATTGCTACCAGTAGCTCTTCCAGGAGTTATACTGCATCCTGTTACCAGAAAAATCTGGCTTTACAAATGATGCTCCCAGAAATTAATAGAGTAATAGATTAAGGTCATTATGGTGTGTTAACTGGATCTTCTGCATAAAACAAGTTATACAATTTCCCTCACAAATTCCATCATCAAGCCATAATGAGCTCAAGCACTTCTTAAGAAACATAGTTAATCTTCATTTGAAGAATGTAAATAAATGGATATTCCACCATGTCCATCCTAGGCAAATTGACCAAGTACCCTTACTGAAAGTGCCTTATTTCTAATCCAAATATATCTTGGCTTGCATTCTTGTTGTAGCATCTCATTATGCCTTTTTCACATACATTAAAGGGTCCTGTAATCATGTAAGTCTCCCTTGTCTATAGACACTTGGATATAAAATATGAACAAGTTACTTTGTAATTAATCTGTTCTAGATAAACTAAATAGATTCAAGATTGTTTAGTTTCCAACTCTGAATTATTTGGGGCATGTGGAATGTTTGTGTGTGGGTTTGTTTGGTTTTTTATTTTTCATTTTTTTTTTTAAAAAAAGATTGTTATTGATTGCTACAAAATATCTATTAAAGATGTATTGCTATTTTAAATACAATTTGATATGTAATCATGATATGACTTTTTTTGCCCGATATGGCCAAAAATGTTGCTGAAAAATTCCCCGTGCAAGTGCTCAGCGACGTAGGTGGTGAGGAGCACAGCCCAGCAGCTTAGAGAGTTGTATCCAGCTGGAAAGTCTGTTGTGGTGGAAGGGGAAGGGGAAAAAAATGGTTGGGGGGGGGACAAATCAAGGCCGCTGCAGTAAGGGAGGGAGTGGGGTTGGGGCTAGGGCTGGAGCAGGTTCTGAACAGCTGGGGTGGGGTGGGGTGGGGTGGGGTGGGGTGGGGCACAAGATGGAGCCACAGCTTGTCTGGGGGGTACAGGGAGGGGGGCAGTTTCCACCATTGCATGTACCCTGGGAAGGCATGGGGGCCATATGCCCCCAGATCTGCACAGGGCAGGGAGGACTGCCACTGTAGGCTGGGGCCAGGGCTGCATCAGGCTCTTCATGGTGGGACTTGGGCCAGGCTGCACTCAGGCAGTGGCACTGGGAGTGGGATTTGGGGTGGCTGCAGTGAATTTTGGGGTGGCTGTATCCCCCCCCATACCCTCCCTCTTAGTGTTGCTGGTGCCTGCCCCAAGCACAGCCTGGCCCAGCCCCAGCTGGGAAGAGAATGGTGCAGCTCCGGACACAGCCCACCTTGCCCTGCACACAGACCCAGGGGCACATACCTCCCATGCCTTCCCAGGGTGCACAGAAGAGTGGGAGTTGTCTGCCCACCACCCATCCTCATGCCCCCTAGACAAGCTGCAGCTCTATCCTGTGCCCTGCCTCACCCTGGCTGGGAATTGCCTGCCCCAGTCCCAGCCCCCCCACTCCCGCCCTAACCACAGGGGCCTTGATCTGCACCCCTCCCCCATGCCCGTTCCTTTCCCCCTCCCCTTCCACCGCAACAGACTTACGAGTCGGACACTGCTCTTCAAACTGCTGAGCTGTATATCAGAAATAGGATTGGTATCAGCCAATAAGCCTCCTTAAAAAAATGGATATCACTATCAACTCCCAAAATCTCTATTGTGCACCCTTAGCTGATAATAATAATATAAGCACATGAGTGGTTGTGTGGGGTTTTTGTTTTTTGTGCCATATTTGTATGAATATTTCTCAACCCTAAATCTATATGTCCTAACAATAAATTCTTAGTTTACAAGAATATTGCCAACTTATGACAGAATGGGTCATCAGCATTCTGTTGTAAACAGTCTATCATAATTACAAATAGAAATACAACATTTATTCTATGCATGTGTTTACTCCACACAAGACAATATGTTACAGTAACCTTAAAATTATACATACCTGTTTGGTTACATAGTGATAAGGCAAACCACCTAAAAATATGGGTCCTGTTTCACTCCAAACTGGATGGGACCAGAGATTGCTGTGCATGCTCGCCTTTGCAGATATCCCCAGGACAAACACTTCTGCTTCACATGGTACCACATCTTGTCTGAATAAATTTAGAAATAGCAACATTTTACTACCATACGATACTTTGCATTACTGCTTATCTGACAAATTAATTAGGCTGTTACCAAACCAATGAAGAATGAAAAATCAAGTAAATAGCTCACTTTATATTAAAGCCTATAAACATAAAAGAAGTGGCTTGTTTAACAAGCTGTAAATTGGCATGTGTTTGGCATTTGAACTCCATAAAAATGAAGTCATATTGTAAAATGGAATATTATAATTGCCAAGTCGAGTAACTAAATCAAATAAACCTATTGAAATCACTAGATAAAAAATAAATATTTTTTAACAGTAGGACCAAGCAAAATATTTACTTTGGAGAGGGGATTACCTCATAATTTACCATATTTTAAATAATGATTTTCTTGACCAAGAAAATGATTTGAAGCAAGTTATTTTAAAAGAAGGTATTTCTAATCCCGTAATTTTTATTTATATACAATTAAATAAAAGCTCCCAAGTTGATTCTGCAATTGCCACACACACATGAGTAATAATTTTCCACAGGATGGAAGTTAACACAGAACTTAGTCCTTACTTCAGTTTAGATAGAAGGCATAGTCATAAATAAATTGTTGAATGTAATTATTAGGTGAAAGGAAAACAATTTGGCTTTTCTTCTTTTCTTAATAATACAACTCTATTTCATGTTACTTTTACAAACTGGCAGCATATAGACAGTCTACCTTCATGAAAAGAAGCACAGTGCAGAAATATCAAGATCAGGAAACAGTCTGTGTTTGGGATTTCATTCTTTCCCAGCATTTTCTCTCCACAGCAGGAAGGCAGAATTTTGTCTGATATCAAGCTCAAAACACAAAAGTTTGGCCAGCTGTCTGATTAATAAGATTCAATGGTCTTTGCCCTACAGCTGTGACAGAAAATCCATGTAAAGAAGGTATGAAGCAAACAAACAAAACCATAAAAGCAGAAACTATCTATACAATTTGACCAGGATGCAGTAAGTAAATAATGCATGAATTCAGTTAATCTTGGGTAACACAGAACTGGCTGCAGACACCTTGATTAGTTATACATAGTTTATGAAATCAGGCTTTTTTATCTTCTTTCTGTTTGCCACCACAGACATATACAGGCACACACAAAATTGAATTTTTTGACAAAGTCCTTAGTTCTGCCAATTATTTCAACTGAAGCAATAGCAGATCTAAATTAGGCATGTTTATGGACAATGGTGGCTGTTTAATCTGTATATAATTGTGCTTCTACTACTTCCATGAAATCTTTAATCACACCAGCATGCTGTTATTGCATTTAAAGCAAACTTAATGACATTTTAAACATTTTTAAAGCAAAAACATGTCATCCACCTATGTGGAGGTCATTTAGAAATTAAAAGATTAACAAAATAAAGTTTCAAGTTTGAAAAAGTTTAACGGAACAAGATCTTTTCCATTTTTGGTTTGTTTTGCATAAACCAGTAAGACTAGAATCAAGAGCAGGATATCACTTTGTAAAATTGTATTAAATGTTTTACAGACCCTCCACTTCCTCCCCTAGGGCCCTTGCAGGTAATTGCATAGCTGTTGTGTTCTTGAATATTTAAGCAGGATCAGAATGGTGTCCAGATCACCACCATGCTCAGGTAAAGCTCTGTCTTCTGAAGAAGAAAGTGTTGGTCTGGATCACAAGTAAATGAAAGCACTTTATGTGCAAACCGAGGTTTTACCTAAACTCCAGAGAGGTTCAGGAGTTCAGATACATCTCTGTAACGTTTCCCTTTGCTTAGCTCTAGGCCAGGAGTGAGCAATTACCTGCCTTCCCCTTCCTCCTCCTCCCCCACCTGACCGCAATGCAACAACTCACCAAAACTCCCTGTGAGGCTTTGGGTGGATGGAGAGCAGTGTTTGGGACCACGATGGGCAAGCAAGGCTGGAATCATGGGACTGGGGCAGAGGTCAATGACAGCTCAGGGCTAGGGTCTGGGCTGAGCTGCAAATCCCACATCCCACATCCTGTTGTTTGGAGGGTTGTGGGATCTTTGGCACTCTGCATAAGGCTGAGCCTGCTCTGTGGCAGCCCACACTACACTGCTGCCCACACTAAGCTCCTGCCTGGTCCCAGCCATCAAGCAGCTTCTGGTGGGGCTGTTCCTTGTGTGGCTGCAGCCAACCACATGTTGCTGTGCTCCATTCACATACAGTGGGGCTGCCTGGCTGAAGCTTCCCACCTGCCAGTTCAGCATAGTTCAGTGGAGGCAGAAGTGGGAGGAGGGGGTGCCATTGGAGGCAAAAGAAGCAGAGTAGCAGCTGCCCAGCTGCAGCCATACTGGGAACAGTCCTGGTGGAAATTGTACACACTGGTCTGGGCCTAGGCTGGAAGGTGCAGGAGCTGGTGAAATATAGGCTGCCCTTAAGGGAACGGGTGGGGCTCAGCCCCATTTAGAGTACTGGAGGAGCATCCACAGGCTGGATCCAGTCACCTAGAAGTGCACTAGAAATTCCCCTGCAAGGATGTCTACATTTTCCCATTCTCTGAATAGAGAACCTGGATGCAGAACCCAGAATCACTCTTCATAGGTGCCCCAATCAAGGGTGCCTTATACTTCTAAGGGTCAGGCACCTAAATTTGGGGGATTATAATTCTTAAAAAGAGGCTCCTAAATGATCAGGCGGCAGATCATTTCTACAGTTCACTTTCCTGATTATGAAACAGGAAGCATAGTGGTATATAACTTCAAACTTTTTTTTAGCTCAGTTTAGCATTAATAATCATCATCCTCCTCATCACCTAGAGCTACCCTGAAGAAATGAAAATTGTCCATCTAACTTCTTTTCAAAAGTTATTAAGCTGTTTTTATTTTTCCATGTTCTAACCAGCAAACACTACACCTAGCCATATACATACTTGTGTGTACATGTACAAAACTTGTAAATGGCATGCACATCTACTGTTCTTTATAAATGTCTTCATAATAATCTATACATGTGTAAGTACATATTTTGAAACTCTTCCAGTTTTTTGTTATGTACTGAAACCAAGCTGTTGAAATTCAAAAGCCTGTAAGCTGTTTTCATCTTATGCTTCTTACAGTGTCAGCCACACACCTTTTGATTGTGCTTGATTAGTCTAGTAGGGCCTGACCAAATTATAACAACAACTTTAAAATGTTATTGTTTAGCATTCACTGATGATACAATCACCTGATGGTACATGCAATGTATAAATTTTTCATCAAGCTTTTAAAATACTTTCCCTACAATCAGCACATAGGGTGCTTTAAAGGTCAAGTAAGAAAATTAAGCTTTTTGCATAATTATAAATGTGGAAATGCATACAGAATCTTTCAAGTACTCCTGGTGGCTAAGCCACTAGTAATTGTGCCTCAGTACAACCCAGCAGTAATTGTTCAGCTTCATCATTTGTGCATGCATAAATGTAATCATTAAATACTAACCTATTAATTACAATCTGGAAGATAAGTTCTGTCTACATAGAATTAAATCTATTGCCCAAAGCCATTCTGGTTGGAAGGATGGAAAGGTCGGACAAGCCATTAGTACACCACAGAAATAAAGATGTCTTACTATAACAACAACATTTTTACGAATTCCAAATCCTTACATACACTGTCCTTATGCTTGCTGCCACTTACTGATTCAGCAATCTGTTTAGAACATCACAGGATGGCAAACTGTAATATTCAATTTTTTCAGACTTCGTAATATTAGTCATGATGGAAATCTCTCATGTAATTCTCATATTTTTGAAAGAAAATAAAGCAATGGTCCAAAACCAAGACTAAAACTTATCCTAGCTCCAAAAAATAGTTTGACTTGATCATAAATATTTAGTCTGAAGAAGAGAAGACTGAGGGGGATTTAATAGCTGCCTTTAGCTACCCGAAGGGTGATTCCAAAGAGGATAGCACTAGATTGTTTTTGGTGGTGGCAAATGACAGAACGAGGAGCAATGATTTCAAGTTGAAGCAAGGGAAGCTTAGGTTAGATATTAGGAAAAACTTTCTCAGTATGAGGGTGATAAAGCACTGGAACAGGTTATTCAGAGAGATTGCGGGGTCTCCATCCTTGGCGGTTTTTGAGACCTGGCTAGACAAGAACTTAACTGGGATTATCTCATTGGAAATGGTCACACTTTGAGCAGGAGGTTGGACTAGATGATCTCCTGAGATCCCCTGCAACCCTAATTTTCTATGATTCTATAATCCTATGAAAGTTAACATTCAAGAATAGCAATAAGTTTTGCACAGTGCAAGTTACAGTAATAAAAAGGCAATAATGTTAATACCCATATATTAAAAAACAGATTCCTATTAATAAATAAATAAGATCATTAAAACCAAAATAAATACTTAATTTTTTTAATAGGTGAAAACAGAGTATGATTAGTTTCACTTTAATATCAATCACTCATCAGTTTTAGCATCTAAACATGCATACTAGATTCTTGTTGCAAATATTGCAGGAATTTATTTCTTCTTAAAGTCCAATGAAAATATTCTGCTACAAAGCAAAAAAAACCCTCAACCCTGATGCAACATAGCCCTAACACCCTATGCTTATATAATTACATTACAATTTTATAAAATAATCTGCTTAAAAAATATTTGTGATGCTTTTTGGAAAAACCTTGACCATTTATTTCAAATAGAGGCACCAAATCTATACAGAGTTGCAGAATGAATAGGAATCTTTAGGGATGAAGCAAAATCTCACATAGTTTTTTTGGGTTTTTTTTTTCTATAAGTTTATGAGGATCATATCCCTTTTTCTCAGAGTCATTAAGTATTTGCTCTGTGGTCAGGTTCATTAATTTAGACTTCCTATAGCTGCCTGTCCTTATTCTCTCTATTATGGCCAATAGAAAGCACCAGTTATTGCACACATTAAGGTTCCTGAGAAACAAATGAGTCAAGAACTTACTAGTTCTTACTCCCTCATGGAATAGGCACAGTCAGATAAATAATATTTCACTTTGCATGCCTAAATGGTACATATGCAGCTATAAATGCAGGCTTTTTTCTGTTTAACCTACAGTTTGAGATTTGACCTCTCACTGTGGCAAAATCAAAATAGCCTGTATATACATCTGCCATCAATAAAAATTAGAAGGAGGGAGAGAAGAGGATTTTACAATGTATAAGCTCAATAGCTATGGAGCAGAAGACCCAGGATCTCTAAAATAGCTTGTCCCAGCAAAATCTCCTGTTTCCTAACAAATTACTTTAACCAGTCTTTCCTGCCCAGAGCAGGAAGGCTGGATCCAATGACCTCACGAGGTCCCTAAACTTCTGTGCGTCTTGTGAACCAGCATGCCTAGTCATGCATTAAAGATTCTGAAAAGAAACAGAACATGATACACTGTAGATTTTTTCTTGTGATGATCCTAAATTCTTTATTCTAAACTTCTCCTTTGATGGCACAGTTTTGAAAAGATGTATTTTGTGATTAGAATCCAAAATCCAGTATAATAGTCTAATTAAGCTGTTATCTTAAAGAGGTTTTAAAAAAAGTGTAAGTATCAAACTAATTGGCATTAAGATGTTATTAAATGCTATTATGTATTTAATTAAACTTAATTGATTGTCTTGTTCAACTAAAATTTTAGAAAAGGAATAGCTTATTCTCTCTTAGCTCTTATAAAGTTTCTGAAAAAAAAATATTCTTCATGAAAAATAAAATCAAATTCCACATATGGCTATTTAATTGTTTGATTATAATTCTAATCAAGTTCTTTTGAAATGCATATATAGATGTAAAACAAAGCACAAACAAATGTGGAACAAAATAGATGCATTTAACATTTAAAACTGCTAAAACAGTGGTTTTCTATCGCACATAAAGGAACTTCAATGTTTGCAGAGCTTGGAAGATGACATCTTTACAAAATGAGGAATTCCTGCACTGTCCTGCTTTAGCTTTTTAGCTTTACTCTTTTGGGGTCTAGGACGTTTCTTGTTCTTTGGTATAGGCTTTTTAGTTATATTTCATATTACATTGGGTAAAATTTAGTACTTGTGAAAAGTCCCAGATTGGCAGGTTAAAATGTTATTTAGACAACAAATACAAAGGATCATATGTCCTACCTACATCATGAAGGGCAGGTTGGGTATGGAAGCAAGCTCCAGATAGTTGCTACATCTCCTTTCTATGTAGGTAAGTGGAATTGCTTGGGATGTTGATCAGATATTAGCCTACTTTCTTCAGTAGCCCAGGATGTAGCTATGTTAATAAGGACATAGCTATGTTAATACACTTTGGAAGCACGTCAAAAAATATGTTGGTTATCTCCCTTGGCCACTACACTCCTCAATTACAGTTTCCTTCTCAGGAAGCACAATTATGACGACTAGGGACAGACATTCAAAAAGCCTGAGCCTGAATTGATTCGATCTTTGAGGTCAGTTTAACCTGTGGAGATTGGACCGATTTGCAAGTGTAAAAATGTAGTTTTGATTCATGAAATGCAGGCACGTGCCTGAAGTGGCTCAGGCTAGAAGTCAGGGAGCACTAGAGCAAGCCCTCCCTTCCCCCCTACAAAGCTGAGCTGGGGGGGGGTGAGGGCGTGGCCAGGCCCCAGCAGAAAGCTGTGTTTAGGCAGTGTTTTAAAACCCCACTCTAGCCTGCATAGTCCCTAGCTGGAGTGTGCCTGGAGGGGGGGGGGAAGTTGCCCTCACCAGGCTTCCCCCAACATCCCCTGCCCTGCTCACTGTTCAAGGAACAGGAGTGTAGCCAGATCCCAGACTCCAGGTAGCACTCTGAGGCAAAGGGTTGTGGGGGCAGGGAAGGCCTGCTTGTGTGGAGAACATGCATCTGTTAATGATACTGAGTCTTTCAGTCTCCCTCTCTCTGCTTCTTCATACTGTGTGCAGAAAACTGATAGCACTCACAAGTCTGATGCAGTGCAAACCAGGTCATTTCTCACACCTCACTCTGTCTCATTTTGATCATGGTCAGATTGCAGACTTTGAAACAAGTAGCCAGGAATGAGCTTATCAGCCCATCAAGAACAACAAAGTTTATCAGCCCATCAAGAATACAAAAGCCCCACTCTCATTAGTTCAAGTTTTTTGTAAACAGCTTTTTCCAAAGCACTTGGAAGGAAGAACAGAGGAACATTACCAGCTGACCTGCTGATTAATTCCCACGGTCCCTAAGTGGAGACCATTCTATCTGCCTTTGTTCCATTGAAATTGGAGACACACACACATAGACACCTCTCAGCACTAGCTAGCACGGGAGTGGTATGACTGTGATCAGATGCTAGTGGGGTCCATCCTGCTGGGGTACATGTTGTGGGAGAGGGGCTGGAGAAAAGGGGAGGAGCAGATCCTTGCTTGAGCAGGAAGCAGCGGGGGGCAGAGGGAAGCCAGGAAGACACTACTGAACCTGGCAATCTCTACCTCCTTCTCAGCCAGCGAGCACTCTGACTAGGGAGGAAAGGGGTGGGGTGGGGCCAGCCCTGCTCCCCAGAGTGGACAGACCAGCTCAGCTCAGGGTTGAAAAGCATGCTGGGATGCTAGGGGACTCTGATTTAAACCATGAAGTGGTTTGGGACACAAGTTCCATAAACTGGTTTGACCCAAATCAGTTACGTGTGATACTATGTTCAAGCAGGTTTATCTTAAACCAGCTTTGGGCATTTTGAAACTGGTTTATGTGCACTCAACATATGTTCTTGTACGGATTTAGACCAATTTCTGATCACTTCATCCAGTTTATATGTAACTTCTGAACCTAGCCCATATGCCAATATTCAGAATATATGGTAAACTCAAAACACCACACCTATAAAGAAGCTTCATTGTACAAGAAGGCAATATGAGAAGGATAGGAGCCCAAGTCTATCTTTTTATCTCTCTTCTTCATGAACCTTGGGGAGAAAAGGAATGCCTGCACTGTCCTCAAAAATACTCACAGGAATTGCAGCCCTGAGCTAAGAAAATGCTTTTGGTTGAGTCTTATGTTTTGAGGTTTCAGCCATTTCCTTAAGGTTCAGAAGGAATTTTCCCCACCCTGAAACAGCTTACTTATGGTTCATTTGTTATTTTTTCCTTCCTCTGAAGCATCACAGATTGGGCACAGCTAGAAAGAATAAAAGAAAAGCTACAGTCCTCTGAAGTGACAAAGAAAATCCGTAGAGGTTGTATGGACTGTATTTCTTACATGCTCAGGGTCAAACTGATGATCCAATTTGGAGTCATGAATGAATTTCTCCCAGGCCATCTTAAAAGGGTCTATAATGATTTTTTCACCTTTTCTCTTCACTTTTGCTTGCTTGGATCCTCTGGGTTTCTCTTACATAATCAATTCTCTGCCATCACAGTGGCTCTAGGCACTGGTCGTACCTGTTTTCCCACCTTCTTTTCCTCCGAAAAACAGTAATCTCCTATGGACTGTGCTAAGTTCATTAATGTTCTTGGAATTAATATAGAATATCTGTGTCACACCTCAATGATCAGTAATATAGAGGAGGTCAAACTAAATGATCTAAATATTCCTTAGGGCCTAGACTTCATTACCTATGTTAACTACTTATTTGGGTTCATACTACTATAAAATTCAAGTGTTTTTATCTTTGCAACACCCATGAAGGAGAGAAGAACTATTATCTAATATATTCAAAATGACAACTGCACTACCCTCAAGCTGATTTTTGAGGCCTTGACCCCTTGCTCTCACACATACTGCACTATTCATATACTATATAAACATATGAGAAACAGATGACATCTCAGTGAAGAGGTTTCTTAACTGAGAAACCTCTTCAGTTAAGCAGCGGGTCAAAGGGTTCTGCATAGTTACTATACGTATCCAATTTAGTAGTAATTCAAGGAGGCTACTAAGTTATGTGTATTCTATTAGTTTACATATTTCAAGTATACCTAAGAACAGTTTCATTAAACAAGATTTATTACATGCAATTCAAAAATATTTAAAACTATTCTTTTATTACATCTATGGGGGATGAGAAACACTGGCGGAATGGGGCCGCTGATAGAGTGGAATTAGTTGGACGAGAGGCAGCAGTGGATGTAACAAAAAAAAATTACTTATAATCTGTATACACGAGGTATGCAATGTAGGCACAATCCGTAGACAGACAAAACAAAACTTTAGACAGGCATACCGATGCTCACACTCACATGGGGTATGGGGTACATTGTGGTGACCACAACGGGGAGTCATTGGTGGTTGATCAGGCCCCTCCGTGGCTCTGAAGTACACATGGGGATCTCTCCCTACGCGTGTTCGAGCTCTCCTCCAACTTGAGCGGAAATCACTCAAGTCCTTTATACGGCCAGCGAGCCAATTGCTGTCTGCCACATGTGCATAATTTACACTGAGCCAAGTGCTGGAAGCAAAATAGGCCAATAAACATTGTACGTCACCATTCCAATGTCAGCAGCATGTCCTCCACTCCACGAGGCTCGTCTGGTGAGAGAACTCGCCTCATGTTGGTCCACCAGGTCAGATCTGAACTCCACAACCAGGTGTCCCATCCATATAGCTAGGGTTTCCGCTGACCTTATCTTGGACCTCTTACATAAAGCCTGTAATTCAGCCCAGGTTCTGCCGTGACAGGTGCTGGCAGTAGTGCAGGTCACTCCTCATTGCCACAGGGTGTCTGGCTGTCTGAGACCTCGCTGCATCCAATGGGGAACTCGGTTGCAGTTTGTCTCCTGTTGCCTCTCTACCATGGCTCTGAGACGGGCCTGTGGGGACCTCAGGGGGTGGAGTCACTACTTCCACCCATCTGCTGATAGCTCCACCCTCCTCTTCTAGCTTTCCGTGGTGACCCCTCTTCTCTTCCATCCTTCCAAGGCGGCTCCTCTCCTCCTCCGCCTTTCCGTGGGTAACTCCACCCTCCTTCTTGACCTTTCTGTGGTGGCTCCCTTCCGTTTCACCACTATGTTGTGATGACAGGGGACTCTGGCTTTCCTCCATAGCTGCAACCTGCTTGACCATGTGAACGGCACACAATTGGGCTTCCAACTCAGTCCTTTCCCGCATCAGGGTTGTGACTGTATGGAACATTACTTGCAGCATTTTCCCCTCCACCGTGGAGCCTCCCTCTGGCTCCACTCCTCCACGTAGCTTCAAAAGCTCCAACTCTCCCAACTCCGGTAACAACATGTCCAAATTAATCAGCACTGGCTCCTTACTTTCCTGTACACAGCGCATACAGCGATCTAAGTTCTGACTGAGAGCTATATCTTCCTCACTCGACTTCTGTCCAGCTGAGGACTTGCTGCCCCCTTGATCTCAGGGTTTAAATCAAACCCGCTCACTCCCCATTACACATCCAAACGCTCTCGGGTAGAGACGCACTTCCTACTCTTTCACAGGTTCCCCTTCTCCCTCAAGCGAAAGATAACCGCTCACAAATCTTCCACCCGATCCGCCCACTTGATGGTAAGCGATGTGCACTCCCAACTCCACGGCATCTAGCACGTGGCATTTTCCACTATGCCAGGGGCAACTTTCAACCAATTCCAGCTCCTTTGCATCTTCCCGGTGTACCGATCCTGTTCGTGATGCCATGTGGGGGCTGAGAAATGCCGGCAGAATGGGGCCACTGATAGAGTGGAATTAGTTGGACGAGAGGCAGCAGTGGCTGAAACAAAAAAACTTTACTTACAAGCTGTATACACAAGGTATGCAGTGTAGGCACAATCTGTAGACAGACACAATGAAAACTGTAGACAGGCAACCAATGCTCACACACTCACATGGGGTATGGGGTACATTGTGGCAACCATGATGGGGAGTCATTGGTGGTTGATCAGGCCTCCTCCATGGATCCGAAGTACACGTAGGGATCTCTCCCTATGTGTGTTTGAGCTCTCCTCCAACTTGGGTGGATATCACCCAAGCCCTTTATACGGCAAGCGAGCCAATTGCTGACCACCACGTGTGCATAATTTACACTGAGCCAATCATGAGCATGCACTCGATGGTGCAGCTGCAAGCTTTTGGCAGGCTCTGATTCTGCACCAAAGACTTTTCCTGCCTTACAGGGGAAAACCCCTGCACCGGGGACTCACAATGTGCCTGAACACAGCTGTGCCGAGGCATCTCTTAACTGTTCAGCTCTGAGAACATATAAAAAAGTTAAGCATACTCTGCATTTAAAAGAAACCATAACATCAGTTTGGACTATCCTATATATCTGGCTATGAATAGTTTTGGAAGAATTAGCAACTTGGAAACCTTCTTTAAGAGTTCCCTTTTAGATCACTTGGGATATGGCAGGATTTAAAAATATATATATTTATACTAAAGAATTCCATAAGGACATATCAGGAGGAAAAGCTTCAGGCAAATACATAAGTTGTTGACAATATCTTTAGAAGATTCAGAGAGTAATGATACACAGTAGTCACTTCTTATTTTCTCCCTGCCAAACTGGAGAGGAGGGAGAGAAAAAACAGGAAACCAAAAAGAAAAAAAGCATAGTTTCTGGAATCTTTAACAGAAAAGATATACATATCTAGTGTTATGTGAACACATGGAACCAAGTAATTATGGTTTGGCAATAGAAATCTGGGTGTTCCTTAAAACAGAAACATGTGGGTGTGTAAAGTCTGTATAATGATAAGTTTTCTAACTTCACAGATTCATACTGTCTGTGAATTCCTGGTATTTGACTCAATTCATCCATCCCATGTGATAGTTCTTTGACAATACTGATGACCTTGAGCAAGATGTTCAGAATGTATTCATGTGGGGTGCATCTACACAAAATGCTACATCACTACAGTGATGAGCTATGGTGAGGTAGCATATTACTACAGCGATGTAGCATTGGCAGGCACTAACCATTATGCTGCTGGTACTGCACAGTAGCAATAAGTCCATTGCTACTGTGCAGTAGGATCAGAAATGATCCATGCTGTACCAGGACTTCACAGTTCTGGTGGGTACTGTGCAGTCATTTAGTACAGTCATTTAGTACTACATGTGCAGTACCAACTGCACGTGTAGTTGTACCCAATGCTTTATACCTAGAGCCTATGAACTTCCTACTACTGTAATGCTGCTAACTCTTAAAAATGTAGGAACATTAAAAAAAAAAAGTATAATCTTCTTGAACATTTATTGTTATGAATTCCCATTTCCATTTCTTGTGCCCAAATAAAAATATATTTTAGACTACATCTAGAGTCTCAGATAGTTGTGACACCTATTAGGGAGGGAAATAACATATGGGAGGTGAAGGTATTAGCCAAACACAGAAGGCATTCAGAATATATTAGTTATGTGCCACCCTCCCCAAAATAGGCTATGGGCAGGTTATAACAAAACCCAGATAAATTATTAAAGACAGATTAAAAATATTAAAATAATATAATAAGTAATAAAACAAAAACCCCAACAATGCCCCAGAAATTACTTTCTCTTGTTGAAGGCCTGCTCAGTGCTTCTCAAAGATGACCAGGCTCTGGCTCTGAATCTTTTATATAGAATAAAATATCTAAAATGCCTAAAGTCTGTTTTTAATCTCATTGTTCACAACTGAGATTCTACTGCATATTGTTGATGCCATCTGGTGCTGCCTTTTTCATAGGCTTAAATATCAGGTCCCATTGCTGTGTGTGAAGAAGGACCGGCTAACAATGAAATAAAAAAAACAGGGATGGAGATCTAGCGGGGAGAAGAGAGTTGTTTTTGGAGCAGGTGTTCTCTGCAGATAAAAAAGGAGGGGGCAGAATGGCATGGTGTGCCGAGAAGAGAGTGTGGAACGAAGGCCCCGAGAGAGAAAGCTTGGAGAGGATTGCAAGGATGGAGGAAGCAGAGGATTTGGTTCAATGCACCAGAGAGGGCGTGTACTGGGTGGTAAGCCAGGAACCACCAGAGAGCTAATTTGAATCTTGGATTGCCATGAAAAAAAAAGGAAAAGGCTGGAAGGGTTGGAAGCGGGGAAGTCACAAGAAGAAAAGAGCTTCTCAGGTGCCTCACAAGTTACATTTGTTTTAATTTTTCATTCGTTTTTTTGGACATTGATGTGGTCTAATGCTCTAGTTAGGGTGTGGGAGTAGAGAGAGAGCTTACAGCAACTTCCCTATGCCAAAAGAAAAGAGGAAAAAAAAGGCATGGGAATATGCCAAAGAGTAAAGGGAGGCAAGACCTCACAGAAGAAGAGTAAAGAAACTGAAAGTGATTTCCCCGTCAGTTTAAAAATAGACCAGTATTGATATTGACATTGTTGTGTACTTCTTAAGACAAGGTTCTAGAAAAAAAACCCCAATGACAATGTTTCAAAAGAAACAATTAAAAAGTATATAAAACTATTTCGAATGCCATACTTTATCAGCATATGAAACAGGTGTGAATGTAAAATAAATAAATAAATATTTAGAAAACATAAATAATAAAAAGAATTGTTCAACTTGTATGAAATTTGGAGTCAATTGATAACGTAAATTTTGGGTGTGGTCAAGAGAGACACTGGAGAGATTGTAGAGTAGTATAAATAAGATCCTAGATAGACTGCCAGTGTCTTACTACAGTAGTAACACCTCCTGACTAATAGCATCAAAATTAATCAAGACATGGAGGTGAGAGTCAAAGTATACTGCAGAAGTCACCAATGGGGCAATCGATAGAAGCACCCACACTGTGCCGTAATAATGTTACCATGGAGGAAAAGTATTTAAAGGTTCTCAGTTTTGGTAAGTACTTGTGCCAATAACCATACATATTTGCTTCTCTTTCTTTTCTTTTCTGTTGCGTTCCCAAGATTTTCCTTGTCTATATGTCCTCAATTCTTCTTAATACACATCCAAAAGCACACCTTGAAGTGTTTATCTTTCAAAGCAAGAATCTTTTGAACAATTATGCTTTTTTACCCCTTTGGTCCACATCTGAAGAAGTATTTGATGCAGCATCATATTTCAAAAGCTTCACTCCTTTTTCTATATGTTGTCTGTGGGTGTAACACACCGAAAGATAGTAATTGAATAAAACAAGCCAGTATATTTTGCTGCTTTCCTTTGTGAGGCTCTAACTAAAAGAAAATCAGGAAGTACCCATGGATGAATATTTTTTACTTCATAAGCTGATTCTCATGTTAACAGTAACTACCACTCATTACCAGTGCTTTTATTCTAGAAGCAGCTTATCTGTGGTGAATCTGACAATTTATAAGACAAGCCAGGAGGAGATTCAGGCTACAGTTCAGTAAGAAGTGACATTAATGACTACCCAAATATCATCTGGGAGGGTTTGGAGATGTGTACTAGATATAAAAAAGCAGAAGACAGTGCAGGGTGGCACCTTAGAGATTAGGGGTGCATCCACAAGGAGCTCCTTTGGCTGTGCACTGCATACTTAGAGCTTACTGATATATTTTGGGAGCTTTTTATATGCAGTGAGTATTTTGAGTTCACCATCTGGTTGGTGCAACATCTGCTCGAAGTCCCTGCTTTCAAGCAGGTCTGAAATCCATTCCCATTTGCTCTTCCCCTCCTTTCTCCCTTTTCTGTCTACCTCCCCTCCACCATTGTCAACTTGTCATCTCATTGGTGGTCCCTCAAAGTTGAGAATGACATCTGTCAGGCTTGATGGGTCCTCAGGTGACTGAGGAACCTGATTCTGGATGCACAGGTTCTTCAGTAATGGGGGCATGTAGTTAGTTGTGCTGGGGAGTGGGATTCACAGTCCTTCGTTGGTCTCCTTCTCCTTCCTCTGCTTTTATTATTCTGCCTCCGTATTGAGTCATTGGGCCTCAAAGTAGCACGTGCCTTGGTGGACCAGGTGGTGCCATGTGGAACAGTCAGTAGCTTGCTCCTCCCAGTGTCTGGTGTAGATGCCTCCATTCTTGAGGTCAATTTTGAGCATGTCTTTGTACCACTTCCTTTGGCTATCCTTTGAATGTTGACCAAAGGAGAGCTTGGAGAACATATTCTAGTGATGGAGGCAGTTCTCAGACATCGGACTCAGTGGCCCATCCATCGGAGTTGATTTCTCAAGAACAAGGCTTTGATGCTGGTTGACACAGCTTCATGGAGGACACTTGCACTGGTCTGGCAGTCCTCCCATTTGATCTCCAGGATTCCATGCAAGTACCACAGATAAAAGCTCTCACAGGTCTTAATGTGGCATTGGTAGATGGTCCAGGCTTCACTGCAGTAGAGAAGGGTGGTCAGGATGACAGTCTTATAAACCAGGACCTTCCTTGACTTTCAAAGATCTCTGTTTTCAAACACATGTGATTGCAGCTTGAATCAAGTGGTACTGGTGCAGTTGACCTATTATCGGACTTCTTTATTGATGGTCACCCTTTGAGAGAGGTGGCTTCTGAGATCGAGAAAATGCTCCACGTGCTTCTCCCCTCACCATCACCCACCAGTTAAACATCATAGGAAAAGAGGATGGGCTGTTGTAGCAGTGATGCTCAGGAGGGATGGAGGGAAGGCATAGAGAAGAGGAAAGGAAAGAACGAACAGCAGCAGGTTCTGATGATGCTTGAAAGCAGGGACTGTGAACAGATCCCATATACCATTGAATAATTAAAGTTCACAGTGCATGCATAGCTCCGGCAAGAGTTGTAATGACATGCTTTAACATGTTTTAACATGAGCTCTTAAAGCTCCCTGGCATCCAGTGCAGGACTGTGGCCGCACTCTCTTAGGAGCTGTGGCACATGCACAATGAGTTGTCTTCACTGTGTATGATTAGGTTTTTCTTGGCAGCCAACAGACCACCAATGTTAAGTTGTAAGATTCAGAATGCAGGCCTAGGGGCATAAAAGCCATACAATTGCATGGTGTCTGGGTGGTCAATGACAATGACATTGGGATTCCTTGAAAAATTCTCAGAATTCAGTTTGCTAAGAGGACCATTACTTTCCCTATGTGAAACAGGTGGTGACAGCGTGATGTGAATGCTGATCTACTGCCAACTGTACACATCAGACCAGAACCTCTTCAGAACTTTTCAGTTCCTGAACTCAACAAAGGTTTGGACAGCATCAAGGCTGGCATCACCCCAGGTTATGACAACATGTCTCTTGAGTTCCTGAAGCACTTTAGCCCGTGTGCTCATTCTTGGTTGGTTCAGCTCTTTACAAGGATCACACAAAAGGGAAAACTGCCAAAGATCTGACACATGTCAAAGGTGATCAGCCTCCCCAAATCAGGAAAAGACCAAAACCAGGTATCAAACTATTGTGCAGTATTGCTACTGTCTGTCTATTTTAAAGTCCTGCAGAGCCTAATTTGACAGCACTTACTCCCAAAGATAGAGAACATCTTGAGTATTGACTTGTGCTAACAACAATGATTGAAAACATTTTTCAAAGGAACCTCAAAACAAGACAAGCACTATTTTTCTTGACTTCACAGCAGTGTACAATACCATTTAGAAGAACAGTCTACTCATAAGATAGCAAGAGTCCTACCTGCATGGGTGACTGATGTTGAACTGTTTCTCTGCAACAGATGTTTCAGAGTGCACATAGGAGAGAAGACAAATACTTGGAGAAGACAAAACAATGGACTGGTTCTGGGATCAATACTTGCTGTGACCTTTTCCAACCTCTATACCAATGACCTGCCACAAATTCAGACATGGAAATTCATCTATGTTGGCAACATCTGGTATGCATTTCAGACTCAGATTTTCTCTGAGCTAGAACACAATCTGAACAGTGATGTCACTTAGCTGGCTGACTACAGCAAGACAAAGCGTGTCTAGCAAGTGCCAGTAAGATGATTCCTAGCATTTTCCACCAACACAATTGCAATGCTGCCTGGGATCTGAACATCTACCTGAATGGCCTGTGGCATGAAGCACAACTCATCTACCTGGGGATGATTCTAGACTGGACATTGAGCTATCATGAACACTTGAAAAAGACAGCAGTGAAAGTTAAGACATACAATAACCTCAATTAACTGGCTGAGTCATCATGGGGTGCAAGAGTCTCAAGATATCAGCTCTTGCTATCTCATACTTTCTGACAGAGTATTGTGCACCAGGCTGGAATCAGTCATCACACACCAAAATCTGTGATGTACAGTTACCTTTGATGATGCACATCAGCTTGGGAACTCCTTGACTGACTCCTCTAGCACGGTTCCCAGTTCCAAGCAGCATTGTTCTCCATCATAGCCAATGGGAAATTGCAACTAGCAAGCTTCTAGAGAAGCTTTATGCCAATCCAAGCATGCCACTATACAACAACCTTTCAAATTCACTTACTGCATGTCTACCATCATGACACTGACTGTGGCCCAAACTGCCACACTAGGACTGCACAACAGAGATCCTTTTATGTGAGGAATGGAAGGTGACATCACCACCAAACAAGTTCCTTATCATAGATCCTACAGTCTGCCCACCTGGCTTAAATCTGCCATACCATTAGTAGGCCTTATTGAATAAGTTCTGGACAAGGTCTGTGTAGAGCCAACCTCAACTGTTGGGTTCTTCATGACAACCCAGACTGTAGCTATGGCAAAACGCACACTAGGTTGTATATTGTTGATGACTGTCCACTAAATTCAGCAGTGGACTGCAGGAACTGTACACCGGCCACTGAGGATGTTATTTCATGGCTCAGCAATTATGTACACACTGACTGACTGACTATATGTACATCACACCCCCAAAGTGGGTGTGGCTATAATCCCATTGTCACTATCATACTTAAGATAAAAGATAAAAATACTTAAATTCTATTTTTAATCCCACTGTTTACAATAGATATTTTAATATTCTTGATACCATTGCAACTGTATATGATCAAAAACCACAGCCACTTTAAACAGATTATTAAGGACCCCCAATCCCTCTTGGGAAACAATGGCCATTGCAAAACAGCCTTGGGGAACAAACCTGTCCTGGTTTACAGGCAGCCCACAACATCAGATGACATCTCCTCAGCAACAGATTACCTAAATCCTATTTTTACTAAGGTGCTAGGACTTACTACAGCCCCAGGTGTCCGCTATGCCACATTATGAACACAGACCTCATCATCACAGAACCAAAAAACATGGACTATAACATCTGCACGTCATTCATTTGCTTCTTTACCAAGGTCATACATATCATCTGTTTAGAGTGCTCTTTTATTATCTACTTTGGACAGAGTAGTAATCCCTACATTTTAGAATGAAGGGACCCTGATTTGACATCAGTTCCAGAAAGACTTTAAACTCTTTGGACATCCCATTACTGACCTCATAGAAGCTGTTCCTAAACAACAAAACTTAAAAACAAATTTAAAGGCAAAATTGTGAAACAAAAAATCACAGAACCCTAGAATCATAGAAAATAAGAGTAAAAAAACCAGGGCTTTATTGGAAGCAGCAGTGCTTTAGTTAGACCTGGCTCTGCAGCATCTGTATAGATCAGGCATTTCAGTGGAACTTTTTGTCACTTTTATCTAAGAGCTGATTCAATCCACTGGACTCTCTTCAATTACTCCACATCTTTTCTGTAGTGTAGGGCCCAAAATTGAACACCAGATGTGGCCTCAACAGTGCTGAATAGAGGGGAGTAATTACTTCCCTCGATCTGCTGGCAATACTTGTAGTAATGTAGTCCAGTATGCCATTAGCCTTCTTGGCAACAAAGACATATTGTTGGCTTATATTCAGCTTATTGTTCACTATAACTCCCAGGTCCTTTTACACAGAGTTGCTACCCAGCCAGTCAGTCCTCAGTCTTTATTAGAGTATGGGATAGTTCCATCCTAACTGCAAGAGTTTACTTGTCATTACTGAACTGGATTGTTAACACTGGATCATATTAAGTATGTTCTAAATAGTATCTGGATTCTTAACCCATTACTTGGACTAGCTTTTTGAACTCTTGTGTTTCCAGTAGGTTACCTACTTTGTTTATCCCCATTGATCTCATGTCCCCTACAGCTCTTTGAGCACTGTTCTTCCCTCTATCCTTTCCTCCCCTCTTTCCCTACCCCTTTTATGTAAATGGCTTT
This sequence comes from Caiman crocodilus, assembly GCA_030014935.1. Lineage (NCBI taxonomy): Eukaryota > Metazoa > Chordata > Crocodylia > Alligatoridae > Caiman > Caiman crocodilus. The sequence goes on from JAGPOW010003642.1 coordinate 46,900,537, forward strand.
CTTCTTTTGTTTATTACCTCTGCTGTCTTCAACTCCATTCACAACATCTCATTAAGTAGGCTGTATATAATGAAATCATGTTTCTCTGAAAAAAGTATCTAAATTGCCCCCTGCCCTGCCTTATGCCTGACTTCAGACTAACATGGGTACTTCTCACTACTCATTGATACAACGAAAGTAAGTGTGCAGACAGCTGTGACACTTCCTATATTCCTTACTATATACATAGCCATTTAAAGGCTAGAAGAAAATATCAGTAATGACTGTGGTAGAGCCAGAAATAGAAATTTATGTGAACGTATACTTGTGGTGAATAAACAATGACCAAAGGTCTGACATCACACCAATTTATACTGTAAATGATTTAAAAACAGGCTCAATTTTGAGTGAGCCTACATGCCTACTTACCATATTGAGAGCTTTGGGAAGTACAAAAAAGTAATACAAAATGCAGTAGCATAATTGGGGTAGGGCAGAAGGAAGGGAAGAGGAAAGAAGGAGCAAGTGGAACACTAGCCCAGATTTAGAGGGGGTGACCGCAGCATTCTGCAGCATTTCTCCCCATTCTCCAATGGTTGGCACGCGCGCGCGCGCGCACACACACACACACACATTAAACAACATCTCTGCTGCCCAGGGTGCCAAAATTGCCTCTAGGTAGAGAATATGGTCCTGACACCCACTGAGACTAAGGTTTTTACAGCACCTAGAATATATACTGCATTATATAAATGGTAAATATCACTTCATCACCTGAAAGCTTCTAATTCGTTGGAATTGCTGTTCTAATTAAGTGGCAGCCACTGCTATTAAGTGTTTGAAGACTTAAATTGGTTTCTTAGGAGATGGCCCTATTAAGTGTGTTCTCATTACGTTAAGCGTACTGTGTTCACAAGCATGAAACTCTGGATACAGAAAGACCTTCTCTGATAATGTTATACTAGAAATGACCAAATTAAATGCTCTGGACAACTTTGTCTGACAATAAGTATACAAATGCACATGAGCAATGCAAGCAAACACACTTTACCCAAACCAAAAGAATCAGAAAGGTACTCCTATTCACTGATTGTGATGCACTCTACATGCATTGAAATCCGGGCTGAATAGTTGAGCTTTTCAAAGCCCCTTGAAGAGGAACAGGTACAAGCTATTTTAGGGGTATCATGCCCCTTCATGGAAAAGAAGCTAACTGGAAGTTCCCTTTCTAATAAATCTAAAATTTCAGCAAAGAAAATGTAGGTTGGATATTAGCAAGAACTGTCTAGGTATAAAGCTGATTAAATATTAGAGCAGATTACTGAGAGAACTAGAAATGTTGTGAAATCTCCATCCTTGATAATTTTTAAGACTAGATTAGACAAACACTTGTTTGGATTGGTATAGACAGGGGTAATCCTGTCTTGAGCAGGGGGTTGTACTAGATGACCTCCTTAGCTCCCTTCTAGCCCTGCCTTTCCATGATTCTAAATCAAAGGAGTACCATCTTGAGAACCTTAGCTTTCATCACCTGTTTCCTTTGTTACAGGAAGATAGGTGTCCTCTAAGAAAAGCTATAAGCTATTTACATCTTAAAGCCAACACTATGAAATGCATCCAGTACTCCAGAGGGAGCTGACGATTCTGAAATTACAAGCGTCATTAGTGTAGTGTAAGAAAAAGTAAAAAATAAATTAAAAACAAAAGCTTTATATAACCAGCCCATTTTTTTTTTGGTATTGATTTGATTAAGATATAGTTCATACAGAATACACCTTCAAATAGTCTAACTACGAGATTACAAAGATAGGAATGATGCCACATCTATGATATGCCAGCACTGCCTTTCCTGGGAGCATCTGCCCCAGCTATACTGGGGTGAGCTGGGACTCTGCTGTTGGCAAGGGTAGAGGAAGGCATGGGAAACTGAGCCCAGGAGAGCCTGCTGCTCCTGCTGCTGGATCTGCGTCAGTCATTGGAGCTTTAGGGCAATCTGGGTCTCTGCCTCTCGCAGTCTTGAACTGGCTTTATGTGGTGCTGAGGCTGGGACAACAATCAGCTGATTGTCAGCCCCACCCCCAACATTGCAAAGGGACTGACTCAAGACTTCAATGCAGTTCCAGGTCTGGGACCAACAATCAGCTGATTATAGCTCCCAGCCCCAGCACTTCACCAGTGTCTTGAACTTTTATTATTTCTGTGAAGCAGTCTAACAATAGCCAAGCATTGTTTACTTAATACAACCCAATGAGATTCCTCCTGCTACAATGCGATTGCACTTACCACATCAGTTTTAAGGACAGTTAACATGCCCTTAATGTAACGTGCAATGGGGCCCATAGACAAGCTTTCACATGCAGTGCAGTCTTCTTCAGGTTGGGTAGGATCCATAGTTGCAAAGTCTATGTCCAATAAAATAGGTTGAAACTTTTACCAGATCTATCTTGGTAACTGTTGTTGCATAATCAACTCACAGCAGGCAGGGAACTACCAATACTCTCAGGTTGCAATTTCAAATAGCAATCTTCATTTTTGTCTTCACTGGGCCTGTCACTGGACATCCTGCAACTTGCTTTAATGTTCAGCAGCTCAGAGGATGAAACCCATTTAGTGTCTTGAAAACTTTTTGAAAGGCTGCACTAATAGAGCAGGAGAAGATATTCTGTGGAGAAGAGGGGGTGGGATCTTTATAGTAAAATGGAAAAAGGCTATTTTTTTTCATTTTTAACATTTTTCCTTTACATCCATGACAAAGAAATGAATCCTGATTGGAAACTATATCCAGGTCATATTTCACATTACTCCTTTTTTTTAGGATAGCTCTGTTGAACAAATACTGCCAAATGTCATAAGTAAAACAGTTGTGGTGATTGTGTTTATAACATTCCACATTTATGAACACCAAGAACATCTAAGATAATCCAATTACTTCATTTCCAGATCCTGGCATTGTAGTAAAACTCCCAGTTTTTCTTTTTTTTAATTTATTTTAAAATGCATTCCCTCCCCTTCCCCAACCATTTCTGACTTTTTCTATCACTCTCTATTCCCTATAGATAAATATAAGTAAGCTAAGATGTAGGATAAGCTTTAAAATTTTATTTTAGATAGTAAGTTTCATTTTTCTCTCCCCTCTGCAAATAAGTTCCCTGCTATTTTGATATCAATACCCGCTGTTTTATAAGTGATAATTATTAAGTTTGTACTGCTTTTATATTGTTTCATTACTGTTTTAGGCCTATATATATGTTAGTGTAAGTCATGTCAAGTTTCCATTTTGTATGTCAAGCCTCCATCTTGTGTCCTCTGCCTGGGCATCCCCTCTGTTGAAACTGTATGATTCATGTATACTTTCCACGTAAATTGGTTCCCAGATGAATGAGAGTGATTGGGAATGATTGAAATACAATAGTAGCAGGCCTCTACTGAATGGCCTGTAATGACAAGGCCATCACCTTGCATTGATTCATCCAGAAACCACAGACCTCACCCAGGAACAGAGGCAAGAACCCAGCATTTGAAAGACAAAAGACCCTGCAGAACCAACAACTCTACCTTTGTACCCCACCATTACAGATACTCGCAACTGCACATCCCTGCATGGAGCACACATGCTCAGTATGCCAGGGGCTGACCCTTGCCTGGGCATGCCTCCTGTCAGTAGGGTCATACAAGGTCTGCCCTTATAAAAAGGGGCAGTGAAGACAGACCCAGTGGGACGCCCTCTCCATCTGGACCAGTACCATGCCACACCACCTATTCACCCAGAGGCCCTGCTGGTGACCCCTGTCTGAACAACACCTACTGGACAAGGACCCCTTTCCAGCCTGGATAGGTAGCTATCACCCCCCGCCCTCTCTTCGACCAAGGACTTGGACTCTGCTTCTCTTCCCTACCTGGCCTCCAACCCTTCCACTGAGTCTCTGTCTCCTCTGCCATTGTGAGTGCTTGTTTGTGTGTGTGTGTGAACCAATAACTTGTGTTGTCTGTTTAATAAAACTGTTATTTGGCCTCCTAAGTTGAGTTTTCCTTTACTATGGTTTGGCCCTGCTCCAATCCCTGCTCCTCACCCCTCTAACTTCTGTCTCATTTTTCTCTTTCCTGCTTCTGTCTCACTGCCACCTCCAGCACCTGTCCTGAGCTCCTCTCTGCCTCCAACCCCCCTGTTTCTTTGTCATTGTCTTATCCCCACTGCCTTTTTCCTCTTCCCCTGAGCAACCAGGTTTCTGCCTCAGTTTCTTACCTGGCTGTTTCCTCCTTGCCACCACTTATCTGACCCCCACAATAACTGAGCTGTCTACCTCAGTTTCCAGCCCCAGTCTACTTTAAGTAAACCCAAGCCTCAGTTCCTCAGCCAGCTTCTCTGCAGTCCACTGGATCTAATCCTGGTTCTGGCAACTTTTACTCCCTACACTTTAACTCTCTCTCTCATCTGAACCTTCCCCCAAGTATCCCAGGTACCTCAAGCACACACACACACACGCTGTGCCATCCAAGTTAGGAACTTACCTATGTGTATGTGTAGGTGGGCTGTATGTGTGTGTGTGTGTGTGTGTGTGTATGTCATTGTGTGCATGATATATGAATTAGTGATCTCTGTCTAACTTTTGGGGTGTATCGTGTATGTGCTTGACTTGGTGATAGGTATGCATGTGCCTAGGCTGGTTTGGATGTTTATGTGCCTGAGCTGGTAGTGTGCATGTGTATGCATCTAATTGATTTGTGTGTTTGTATATGTGCAATTGTGTCACAGCCTCCTGTCTAACAGTGCAATATTGAGATCCTGAGCACTGGCCTGAGCCCACAGGGCAACAGCATAAAGTAACTGTGGCAAAATGTTATTTTAACAGTCATCACTATAAAGGCTAACTATTTATTCTGTGTAGTCTCATCTATGGGAAAACCAAACAAAAAAGGAGTACATATAACTCAGCATGGCTCCTCCATCCAAAATGACTCAAATATCCACATCTGTTCTTTTATCCAGTTCTTTTATCATATCCAATATGAATCATTGTTTAAAGATTGTTATGGGCTACAATGCTCCAGCACTATGAAAGAAAGATTTACAACATTTCAATTCTATTTTCAATATGAACATTTCTTAGAGTTGTTAGAGTGAACTCTAAGAACTGGATGTAGTTTATTTCTCTGATAATAATATGTGCATGTTTATTTACAAACATTCAAATGTATGGCATTTCCTTTATTCACAACAAGACTGATTAATGTGTGATAAAACAAGCAATACAATTGTTCCTGTATGAATAAAAGAGGAATATATTATTAGTCTACTCCTCAATGTACTTCAACTTGTATTACACAGAATTAGTTTTAATAATTTTGCTTCTGTTTATGTGATATGAAATGAGCAGTATATTCTTTGCAGAAGGCTAATACTCAATGCCTAAATGGCATGACTTTCATGAAGCTAGTAGGGAAGCTATAGAAATTTTCTGTCAGGACCCATCTGCAGTTGGCTTACTGTGTATTAGTAGAAAGATCAGAGAAGTGGAAATGCCTCAAACTATTTTGAAATAATTTAGCTCATAGAAATATATAGTTCCTTTTAAAATACTGGTACAACAGCATTTCATTACTCATGACATTTCGCAAGCAATGCTTCAAAGCTACCGTACAAGAAAAAATCCAAATTGTGCTGTGTTATTTAAGAACTCTTACCTTTTAATCTAAGCAGAGAAGTAAGCAAAGAGCAGTTGCTCTGAGATAAGCAGCTCAGTAGTGGTATTGCCCTGAAGATGTTTTTCTGGAAGCTAATATCTTTGAGCCGTTGACTGGCACTTCAGTGTTTGCCTAGTGCTTCTGTGGCATGTTGTGTGTGTTTTCTTCCCATCTCTGGACTTGCAGGGCTTGTTCTCTGTGGTGTTGGCTTAGCTAATCGAGGAGTGGAGGTAGGTTAGGCAGCCTTATAAGAAGGCAGAAGGAAAAGATGCACAGGTTGAAACCATAGATATCCATCCTGCATTATATCAAGGAAAAGGGAGATTACTTGGAAAAGGGTTATGAGAGGTTGGTACTGAAGAAGTCAAAGGAAAATGATGAGATGTGTCAGCATGTGATGACTTGAAGAACAGTCCCCAGAATTGAAGAAGAGCAGACTGAAGTCAGCAACTACTGTGATGCGCTCTGTGGGGGAACAGCTGAGGAAAAGGCAGAGGGAAGACATCTACAGGCATGATGCAGAGGACTCAGCAGTTTAGAGAGCAGAAAATTCAGCACCACAGGAATGGGGGCTCTAGGACTACTGCATCAAGAAGGAAGAGAAGAGTGGGGGTGGTTGGTTACTCTCTTCCGCACAAAGAAAATCAGGAAAGCAAAGGTAGAGAATAAACTGCACATGGCAATAAACTGAAAGACAACAAGAAGAGTTTCTAGAAGTATGTTGGCCAGAGAAGAAGGACCAAGGAAGCTTTGAGTCCACTGTTTAATAGCCAGGTGGAACTCTTAATAGAAGATGAAAAGAAGATGGATCTATTGAACAGCTACTTTGGCTCATCTACACAAAAAATTAAGCTGTACCTAGATACATAAGGAAGGAGACAAGCTGAAAATTGAGATAACAAAATAGACTGTCAAAGAATTTTGATGGGTTTGAATCAATGCAAATCAGCAGGTCCTGATGATGATGAACTTCATCCAGGATACTGAAAGACTGTCTGAGATGTCAGGGTCCTCACCAGTGATATTCATGAAGTCATTTGAGAAGAACAAGGTAACAGAGTACTGGAAAAGGAACAACATGGTGACCCTTAATTCCCAGGAAGTTACTGAAGTATACCCCAAGAAAGTCCATTTGCAAGCATCTGGATGAGAAAAGGCTGATCACAAGCAGCCACAATGGATTTACTAAGAACAAATCATGTCAAACAAACTTGATCACCTCCTTTGATAAAGGAACTACTTGTGTGGTGAAGGGAATGCTGTAAATATAACATACCTGAATGTCAGCAATGTTTTTGACAAGTTCATACATGACCTTCTCCTAAACAAAATAGCAAAATGTGGGGCTGGACAAAAGTACTCTAAGGTGGATAGACAATTGGCTCAACAATTGCAAATGAAGTATAAAGTATAAATGGATCCAGAGCGGGATGGTAGGAAGTTTTGAACAGAATCCCACAGATGTGTGTCCTGGATATAGTACTGTTCATTGTATTTATTAATTATATGTATACTGGCATAAAGAAGTATGCAGGTAACTTGCAATTAGGAAGAACTGTGACCCCACTGGAGGACAGAAGCACAATTCATGATTTCAGCAAACCGGAAAGCTGGACAGGAGGTAACAGAATGACGGTCAATGCAGACAAACAAAAGGTGCTACTCCTTGGGAAGAGTAATAAAAAAATACAAATACAAAATGAGTGACACTGGCTGGATGGCAGCACTATGAAAAAAGATCTTGGAGTCTTGGTGGATCACAGAGTCCATATAAGTTTGCAGTGTACTGCAGGTAGTTGCAGTTTTGTGGTTGCATCAATAGAAGCATTATGTGCAAGACATGGGAGGTTACAGGGCCTCTCTATATAGCATGCGGTTAGGCCTCATTTGGAGTATTGTGTTCAGTTCTGGACTCTACATTTTAAAAAGGACATGGAGACGTTAGCGATGGCACAGTGGTGGGATTAAAATTGATAAAGGGCTTGGAAAGCAAGTCTTACAAGAAGAGGTTAAAGGAGCTAGAAATGGTCAGCTTGCAGAAACAGCAATTAAGGGAGGATATGAGAGCAATCTTCAAATTCCTGAAGGCCTATGATAAAGAAGAGAGAGAACACCTTTTCTCTCACTGCAGACAGTAGGACATGGATCATTGGCTTGAAGTTGCAACAAAGGAGGTTTATCTCAGATATCAGATAGAACTTCTTCATTATTAGAACAGTAAGGCAGAGGAATAAACTCCCTAGGGAGGTTGCACAGATACTTTCTACCTCTTCCTAGATCATGGGGGTGGGGGGAGGCATGGGGGTTATGCTTTGTGATGAAATTAGTGAAAGAGCAAATGAATGAGGGCAGCAAACAAGGCAGTTTGAAAGCAGTTCGCTGGGTGTAAGAGAAGAAAAGGGAACAGGAAGAGGAGCCAGGCACCACATCCTGCTCTAGGAAGCTAAGTGAGTCAAGGATGCCTGTGTGCTTGGCTGAATAAATATTTGTTTAATGGGATGTGTGTTTGGACATGTACTCTGAGAAGCTGGATGTGCTGCCAGCTGATTGATTGCTGGATGATTACTGCCTGCATCTTACATAGGCTTTAATAACTGAGTACAGCCAGTTCAGGCTCAGCAGGTTATAAAATGAAACTCCCCAAGTGACCAAAGAGCAAGTGAACAGTGGCAGCAAACAGGGTAGTGTGCAAGTAATACACAAGTCAGATAACCACCCCACTCTTTGGAGGGAAGCATTTAAGATAAGTCTTTCTTTAATTAAGAGTAACAAACCTATATATATTTAGTGTAAGTAGCTAAAACTCCACAGTTAGGCCAATACTTAATACACTTGTTTAACTATGGTCCTGAGTGAAGGGAAGTTTTCTGGGTAGTTTGTTTGGAAACTATCTCTCATCTTCCTTAGCTGTAAGTTTACTGAGATGAAGCAGGTTAGAATGGAACCTTTTGGGACCAAGGAGCAGTCAAAAGGCCAGTTTACAGGGGAGTTTGCTTGGGAAGGTCTACTTGAAATGGCAGGCAGGAAGAGAGAGGCAGCAGATTAAGAGACCTAGAGAAATGGCTGGAGGATGTCACAATGAAAGAGCCATGCCAGCTCTTCCTCTGCTTGCATCTGTGAGGTGTCTGTCCATGAAGGACTGCTCACAGTTAAGATTTTCACCCAGGTCCTGGTCTGGTACTGTGAAAACTGGCTTGCAGGTTCCTTCCAGTGACAGTCAGGTGAGGGAGTGCCTGGAATGTTGAATGGCACCTCCTCGTGGTTTCCCTAAGAGAGCAGGCAAGAAAACTGCAGGAGGAGGTGGCAAGGCTCTGAAGTATCTTCTACCATGAGGACTTCATTGATTCAGTGCTAGACAAGACCTCTAGGATTGTGGAGCAAGGAATGCCAGAGGCAGAGCTACAGAAGGAAGAGGACATGGACTCCAGGGAAGATGGAAGTTGGAAGCTTTTGACCTCTGACAGTAAGCAGAAATTTTCAGCAGTAGTTTGCCTAAAGAACAATTATGGAACCCTAGCAAAAGAAGAGGAGAAGCACATTTAATTGGTGGAAGAGGCCAGGCCAAGCATCCCCAAGGATTGAGACTGCTGCCACCAAAGGGAAACAATGGATGGTGATGGCTGGAGACTCGCTTCTGTGGGGGATGGAGGCATCCATCTGCTGACTGGACCTGTTGTCTCAGAAGGTCTTCCCAGAGCCCGTATCCAAGATGTCATGGAAGGATTACCAAGACTCATTTGGCCCTCTGTCTACTACCCCATGCTGCTCATTCTTTGCTGCTCATCTTTTTAGGTACTGATGATACTGCCAAAGGTGACCCTGAGTAAATCAAAAGTGACTACAGGGCTCTAGGGGCAAAGGTGATGGGGACAGGGCTCAGATAGTGTTATCCTCAGTCCTTACAGTCAATGAGAAGGGCCCAGGCAGGAGAGGATGCATCCTGCCGATCAAGGCATATCCTGAAGATGGTGTTGCCAACAGGGCTTTGGCTTCTTCTATCATGGCTTATGATGCGGTATCCAACATGCTTGCAAGAAACCTAAGGAAGTATGGGTTAGATAAATGGACTATAAGGTGGATAGAAAACTGGCTGGATTGTCAAGCTTAAAGGATAGTAATGAATGGCTCAATGTCTAGCTGGAAGCTGGTCTCAAGGGAGTCAGTTCAGGGCCTGTTTTTGTTTAATTTCTTTATCAATGACCAGGAAGATGAGATGGAGTGCACCTGTAGCACATTTGCAGATTACACCAAGCTGGGGGGAGTAGTAGATAAGCTGAATAGTAGGGCTAGGATTCAAAGAGATCTAGACAAATTTGGGAATTGGACCACACAAAATCTTATGAGGTTCAAGAGAGACAGGTGTGCACAGAAAGGAACAATCTCATGCACTGGTACAGGCTGGGGGATTAATGGCTGGGCAGCAGCTCCTCAGAAAAGGACCTGGGGGTTACAGTGGACAATAAGTTGTCCATGAACCAACAGTGTACCCCTGGTGCAAAGAAGACTAATAGCATACTGGGCTGCATTAGTAAGAGTGCTGCCAGCAGGTCAAGAGAAATGATTGTTCCCCTCTATTCAGCACTAGTGAGGTCACACCTGGAGTACTGTGTTCAGTTTCAGGCCGTCATCTACAGCAAGGATATGGACAAATTGTAGAGTTCAGTGGAGGCAACAAAATGGTTAGAGGCCAGTGAAATATTTCTTCTTAGGGGAGGCTGAAGAACTGGGCTTATTTAGTTTGGAGAAGAGAAAACTGAGAGAACATTTAATAGCAGCCTTCAACTACCTGAAGGGTGATTCAAAAGACTGTAGGGTTTTTTGCCTGAAATCTCTTGAACATATATTAACCTTTACAGAATCAGGACATTGGCTGTGGCAAGTTAGGGTGTTACGTCTTGTGTTCTGTCAGGTATGTTCGTGTAGTTTTGCTAAGTTAGACAATATATTTGTAGAGGAACATTTGGATAAGGATGTTCCTACAGGGGTTTGGACTAGATGACTTATGGATGTCCCTTTGAACTCTACTTCTTTATGATTCTATGATACCTCTGTTACTGATTTTCCACATGCTATAGTGTATCACGTTTCATGATGCTTTATAGAAGTTAATAAAATATTATATGAATATGGCATGAAAACAAAAAGAATGTTTTAAAAGTATTTAAATAAAATTAATTGCCTGCAAGTAGCACACACCTGCTAGAGAATAAAAGAAGCAGGTTAAGCAATGATTAGGACACTATGGATTGTGACCTAATACTATTTTACAAATGATACTGTATATAAAGTATTGTTTAAGGTTAATACTGTCAAAGACGTTTAAAGTTGCATTAGATGAAAACAAGAGGCAACTTTGAATCCAAATGCTTCTGATGTCTACATTGTAACATCCAAGCCAATTAAAAGCCCGTTAAAGAACAGAGTAATTTGTTGACAATTACACACTACAGATGCTGATGTGATACATGTTTTTGTTCTTTCTCCAGCAAAAGCAGCTTAACCCATTTTCAACATAATCTACTGCAATAATCATTATGCGTTTATACATTAAAGGGACAAATATTTCTTATCTCTCATTTAGGCTCTAAAGGCCAGTTTTCTCAAGTATATTTTCTCTGTACAAGTGGTGAAGAAATGAAGTAATGATGCAAGCTTTATTCTGCACCTGAGCTAGTATGTAGAGGTTAGATGGGCCAGAGGATCAAATGAGGGTGCTTTGAGGTTGTCATGGAAACTACAATTTTCATGTTGTATGTGGGAAAGAGTGTGGCAGTGGTCACTCTAAGAGCCAGACAGAAGTCTTTTTGTTTTGTGTTTCCCATAGTTTCAAGACTGGTTACACTGAAGATTCAAGCACACTTTTATTACTGCCTTTCAGGATGTCTTAGAAAAAGAGAGAGAGAGAGAGAGATCCAATCCTCTCACTTCCCATTCTGCCAAAAAGTAAAATTTGAAGACTCTAAATGTAATGGCCACAATTAAACTGAGCCTACAAAAATCTGTGTGCAGGAGTCTGCCATGTATAGAGCACCCTTTTCTACTTCCTATCCCATTAGCAAAAGAAGAGGATTTAGAGCAGGGGCCTTATGAACATGTGTAACATCCCCATCAATAGCCCCATGTGGCTACTGATATTATAATTTGAGTATACAGAGGAGCTCTTGAGGGAGCTCTACTACTAGTGTGTTCCACTGAAGTGGATTTTGGAGAGACAGAAAAGGATGAAAAACTGTCTCTGCTGTACTTTTATTTTATCAGACACACAGACCTAGTAGGTAGGCGTTGAAACTTCCTTCATTGGGATAGAAGGCAAACTTGAAGGGAAACCATAAAGACTTTTCAGCACCTTTTGCCCTCCCCACAATTTTCTCATGGCAGGTAGGCACTGTAGCAGGAAGCTACTATGAAAGGTAGTAAGATGTGATTAACTCATCAATCATGCCATAAATAGGAACCTTGCCACATGTTCCAGGAATAAATGGCATGACAAAATGAGAAAGGAACCAGGAAAATATTGTACAAAAGATGTGCAACATTTTTGTGGCTGGTTTTGATCACATATTAAATTGAATGTGTGGCAGGGTAACCAAAGCCAGCTCAAAACTCCAGCATTGTTCTCAGACTGCGTCTTACAACCAGCAAGACTTCATGGAGGTCTTGAAGTGGCCCCTGTACAGTCAGAGGGCCACGACCTCCAACTGCTGGACCTAGACCTGGACCTCACGGGAGTCTGGAACCAGCTGTGGTATGGTCCCAGGTCTAGGATCAACAATAAGCTAATTGTTAATTTGGTTTCAGGACTGCTTGGGTTAAGACAGGCTGTGAGCACCCAGTTTTCAGTTTGGTAAGGATTAGCCTGAGCTTCCTCTGTATTAGCAGGTAATAATGGTAGCACTAGGATTTAATCCTTGATTGTATAATTGAATGTCCTAAACTGAACATGTGGCATGACAGGAAGTGTGATTGTTGGCATCATGGCTCAGATCCACCTCACCATTAAATTACCATATGCCAGGTGCTAAATAGGGGTAACATTTCCAAACTACCCATATCACATTTTCAAAATGAATTACACATGTGCTGTGTAACCAAGTTTCATTTAATTTTAGTGACACTTGGGCTTCTAAGTATTAATGTCACTTTTGAAAAAAAGGGCCTATGCCACTTGTGTGCTTTAAAATGTTAGTCCATGTCTAATTTCTTCAGCTATTGTGTCCATATTAAATGCGGCTTCTGATCTTTGTTTTTTGGGGTATTTTTTACTTTTCACAAAATATCAATTACAGATTTGAGATCCTTATCTTGGCTGTTAAGATACTCTCTGACCTAAGTCAAACCTGTTCTAAAGATCTTGTAAATCTCAGGGATGAAAACTTCTATTGAAAATCCACTCCTCAGGCAAGAATGGATTGACCACAGGCTCAAGGCTCAACAGAAATTGAATCTCCAACAATCCAAGGCAGAGGTCCAAAGGAGGTCCCGCAGTATGAAGAATAAGATTAAGGGACAGACGAGATTAAGAAGATTCAAGTGTTTTGGGCCCCCCACTAAGAAAGGACGTGGACAAGTTGGAGAGTGTCCAGTGGAGCACAACAAAAATGGTGAGGGGGCTGGAGGACTTGACTTCTGAGGAGAGGCTAAGGGAACTTGGCTTATTTAGTCTAGAGAAGAGAAGAGGATTCAAAAAAGGATGGAGCTAGACTGTTTTTAGTGGTGGCAGATGACATAATACGGAGCAATGATCTCAAGTTGCAATGAGGGAAGTTTAGGTTAGATATTAGGAAGAATTTTCTCAGTACTGGGTAGTAAAACACTGGAACGGGTTACCCAGACAGGTGGTGGAATCTCCATCCTTGGAGGTTTTTAAGACCCAGCTAGAGTATTAAGCTTTGGTTTGGATAATGTTGTTGGGGATGATAATGTAGTAGTTTTGAGCAGGGGGTGGGACTAGATGACTTCCTGAGTTCCCTGACAACCCCAATGTTTTATGATTTCTTTGATTTTAGTACTCCACTGCTGTGAAACATAGCTCCAAGAATTTTGCAGCAGTACAGCCCTCAATTTCTTAATGTATATATGTTTGCTCCAAATGATTCAAACACTATTGTACTGCTTTAGCTTTAGTTCTTTTTGAGGTAGTTCTTTGTGACCTCATTCCCTGAGGTAATCAGCTTCTCAAGGAAAAGAGGTGTACATTAATCTGACAGATTTATTTTGCCATTGTGGTAATATCTTTGAAGTGGTTGCCAATTTTCTTGCTAATAAAGTGTCTTGCACTGAAATACTGGAAAACTAACAACGTATCACCAAATATCAAATGCAATGGTTCAATGCAGCCTGAAGCATGACTCTTAGAAAAACTGGTCATTCTAGACATAATTTCATTGTGCCATTACATCTTTTATAACTGAAAAAAGAGAAAGCTCCCATCTTACCTGCTTATTTTCTGCTTATACAACATGATTCATTATGAGTCAAGGAACTTTTTTTCCATTTTCATAATATTTAGCAACAGCTTGACTCTTTTGCTGATTTTTGCTGTGATCTGTTAGTATTCACCATCTGTGCGATGGTGGACATTCCGCTGAGAGATTTTTTGTTTCAATATTTTACACATATGCAGCAAGGAACAGTATTAGCATCCATTTAAAAAATGTTCACATATAGTAACTTGAGCAGTTACTTATAGCTTTAATTATTAAAAAATGAAGACAAAAACCAATTCAATATGTTTAAAAGGTGCATTAAGAAACTTTAATCTAACTAGATGGTGTTAGTGTCTCAGAATTAAAATGAGGCTAAGAACTGCTTTTCATGAAGTCTCATAGTGGATTGGAGCCCAGCACTGCCTTTCAGCTGTTTAAGTGTTCATAGGTTACACATGTGCATGCACTGTATCACATAATATTTTTTCTATGGCCACTATTTTTTATTAATATCTCATGTTTTTCAGACTTTATGTAATATTTGTGAATTTTGTGCAAATTTACACGTCATAAGATTAAATATATATATAATGTATGGGTATACAAGTAAGTGAAAACACCTTAAAATGTTCTTAGAACTTCTACTCCTTAGATGGTCTTATATTAATATATGGTTTATATTAATATATGCCATATTTACCTGAGTCTACTTTGAATTAAGATGACTTCCCACTTACCAGATTTTATATGTGGAAAATTTATAAAGTTGTTATAATTTTCTATGTATGGACTTTAATTATTAGTTATTTAATCATCTTACATATGTTTTCCTACTGCTGCAGCTGGGCAAGCAGCAGCAGGAGGGCAAGTGGTGAGGAAGTCAAGTGGCTTGATCCCCACACATTGCCCCCTGCTACCTGGGCCCGTACTTCTTGCTTCCCACTACTGTCTGCTCCACCCATGCCTGCATGCTCTAGTGCCTGCTCCTCCAGTGATGTCTGCAAGGACCTGCACCTGTTCCCCCACCAGTTGGCCCCCTGCTGCTGCCTGTCACCTTGAGCCTGCACTCCCTGATGCCTGTCCGCCCAGTGCCTGTACCTCCTCCAACCTATTCCATTATGGCTTCAGTTCCAGCTCTGGCCTGGGGCAATCAGTGTACTGTCCCTCAGTCCCTATCTGGCTATTCAGAAGCAGCTTTGGTGGTGGTAACTCTGGCTCCTAGCCCAGAACCAGCCCCAGTTTGTAGCCAAAGCCAGGCCAAAAGCTGCTGCCACTGCTGTTGGTACTATGTGGCTGGATGTGACAGGAGGTGGGAGCACAGTGATAATGTGGCTTGTGCCTTCAGCTAGAGCCAGAATAAAAGATGAAATGAAAGGTAAGAGGTGGTGGAGGGGGCTAGGAAGTCGATGGGGCAGAGGTAATGCAGGGAAGTGGTTGAGCTTGGACGAGACACGGAGTTAAAGTTCCAGCAGATACCTTCCTTCCTCCACTTGTACTCAAATATAGGACAAGGGACTCCCCTTCCCCGCCCCACCATGCCCAGTATTGAACTTGGGTTCAAATAGATACAGTTGGTTACTACTTGGTGAATAGATTAGTTATTCTTGGCATTTCCTCTGCTCAAGTGCACCAACATAAATATATTGAAAGGGAGCAAGCATTCATTCCAATTCTGTTACAGCTTTCCTTTTTTAACATTAACTATTTATCCTAAATTTTTCAAATCATCATGACTAGAGTACTTCTACTTACTTTTCTTATCTATGGAATAATCATCAGCCTAAACTATAAAGAACTGATTCTGGATTTTACCTTACAATTCAAGTTACAAAAGAAGGGTAAAGGTGCCCCCCCATAGGTAACTCATTATCACAAGTAGAAACAGCATATTTCAGGCAGAGGTAGTCTACCCATGTCAGAAAAAGTCATGTTGCCAATTTGGCAAGTAGTACTGCCATATTGGAATCCAAGGTTGAGTTCACATTTCAGTCCCCAGTAGTTAGAAAATCAATTCCAGTGACAAAACAAACATTGTATGAACCAAGGAAATCAACTGTAACATTTCCATTGTGGTAGCCATATTGGATTAAAAAATGGTTGGCACATTAGCATGTATGTATTGATAGAAAAGAATGAAAAACTCTAGTAAAAATATATTCTAATCCTAAAACCTTACAAATTGTATTAACAAGTCACCTACCACAACAAAATCTAAAGACCTTATTTGTCAATTTATATCTCACCAATAGCAATTAGTCTGCATTTTGCCACTTCAGGACTTGAAGAATGTTGGACAAAAAAATGGATTGTTTTTAGAAAAAAATCACCACCAACATAACGAAAGGAAAATCAGCACACACAAAGCAGCATTTAAAGCAATATGGCATATATTGATAGACAAATTCATTGTATGGTTGTCCAGTTCAAGCAAAGGATTAGATTATGATGTCATTACCCAACTTTCCAATAGCATGTCTTTTGCATTCAGAAATGATGACTGTGAAGTGGGAAGGAAAGCAGTCTAAAAACAATTAGTGCACATGCCAATGACTGTCAGTTTATGTCAAGAATTTTATGGAAGAATACTCCCATCAAAATACATTCAAGTACTGAATGAACTATTTGGAAGTAGTCAATACTCTTGTGCTTCATCAGGGCTGAACATGAAGGAAACTAGCATGAGCACTTAAATGCCTTTAAAGAAATACTACCACTGATAGCTGTTCATGATCATACTAATTACGGAAGATGGGGTACACGATATTTTGAATGTATGAAGGGTTCAGTGAATTGTGCTCCTGTGGTATATGCTGAGTTTTTCGAAGGAGGATTCAGGGTCAAGATAACTAATCTCCCATTTGTAAACATTTCAACCTATGAAGCAATAGAACACATTCACAAGGCTTGTACAATTGCCAGTGGTGTAGTAAACATAACATACACCAAATCAGCTAGACAATGATGGGAACTGAACTATAGTGAAAGAGGTCACCTAACTGAGATGGTAGATCAAATGTTTTGGATCAATACAATAACATCTTTCAATCATAACAAAAGACAATGGACATGGCTAAAATGAGACTACAATGATGTGGAGTTCCTATAAGAGCAGTTCAAAAGGTTCCATTTGTTTAAGATTTCCAGTGATGAGCTGTTATGTA
>JAGPOW010003642.1:46917884-46933448 GCA_030014935.1 Caiman crocodilus
ATGTGGAACCAGCTTCCTAGGGAAGCTGTTCTTGCTCCTACCTTGGGCACCTTCAAGAATAGATTGGATAGGTACTTGGCTGGGGTTCTGTGACCCTGGTACTCGTTCCTGCCAGTGGCGGGGGGTCAGACTAGATGGCCTGCTTTAGGCCCCTTCTGACTGTAGATACTATGATACTATGACCTGAACCTGTTCAGCCTCTGCAAGAAGAGGCTGAAGGGGGACCTGGTGGCTGCCTACAAACTCATCAGGGGAGATCAATAGCAAATAGGCAGAGCCCTTTTCTCTCCATCACCACCTTGGGTAACAAGGAACAATGGTCATAAGCTGATGGAAAATAGGTTTAGGTTAGAGATCAAAAGGCAATATTTTATAGTTAGAGTGGCCAAAATTGGAACCAACTTCCCAGGGAAGTGGTCCTCGTCCCTACCTTGGGCAAATTCAAGAGGATGTTGGATGATCATTTGTCTGGGGTCTTGTGAACCCAGAATTCATTCCTCCCTGTGACAGGGGGTCAGGCTAGATGATCTGTTCAGGTCCCTTCTGACCCTAGCTACTACGAAACTATGAATTCAGTTCAGGGAGTTTAAAGGGTCTCCTGATTCAATTCGGATTTGGAGATTTGATCACCAAAATTGGGCCAAATCTTCGCCAAATCAAATCAGGAACCAAAGCTTCACACAGCCCTAATGTGTACCCTCTCCTACAGTATGAACTGTCTGGATACTGTCTGTCACTTTTTAAACCCTACATATCACTCAACATAACCAACAAAGCAGTCTTACCACAGATCCAGACCGGAGATAAAGCAGTAACTAGTCTCCCAGACGATACTTCTGTGAATTCAGATGTTACTATTGACAACACAGCTTTTGTACAGAGAATAGGAAAGCCAAAAATTGCATAAATGTTTGGACCTTTGGTTGATTCCTTTGTGCAACAAGTGTTTGGCAACTATTCTAATGCATGTAATTACATCAATGTTGTCTTTGATACATATCACCATCCATAAAGGAGGCACAAGAATAGTTAGGACTCAAACTACTAAGCTTAATCACAGAATTCATAGCAGCAGAGCTTTTTCATTACTGGCATCATGGAGTAGTTTCATATCCTTACCAGCAAAAAACGGAAAATCTAGTTAATCTTCTAAGTGAGAAGCTTCTAAAGGAATCACACCATTGTTTTTGAAGTGAACAAGTGTTCATTGTTCATGGTTTTCACATAGAAAAGCAGAGCACTCTGGCTCATGTAGCATTCTGCAACTGCATTCACAGCAAGAAGAGGCAGACACAAGAGTGCTCTTACATGGCAAACATGCAGTTTGTCAGGGATACTCCTTTCTACTATTATTTTTGTGATGACACTGACATACTGGTCCCTCTTCTATGGCATACTCTTGTGCCTAAGGTTTGGATGAAGAGAAGCAATCCAGTAAGCTATATTCCAGTTCGTGATATTGTGTCAAAATTGTCTGAGCTAGTTCATGCATCGCTAATTGTATTCTACAGTGTCACTGTTTGTGACATCCCCAACAAGGTCAGTGGTCAGACTAAGAAAACTGCTTGGAAAGTGTTCATTCAACATCCACATTTATTGGCAAGTTTAGGAAGCAGACTGGATGCTGATAAGAATTTGTACACTTGTGTAGTAAAGTTTGGGTTGCTGTATCAGCCATTAACATCTTTAATAACCCTTCTGGTTATTAGCATAAAATTACTCCATCAAGGAAAAGCTCTGGATGAACTTCCATCTACACACAACTCCCTTGTGCAGCATGTATCTAGAGACACTTATTAAAGTCTTATTTAGTGAAGTGCACTAGAACCTAATCCACCATTGCCATCACATGACCAGTGTGGCTGGCAAACTGAAAATGATGGTTATGTTCCTATCATAAACACGCTTTAATAGCAGAATACCTTTGGAAAACAAGTTGCAAGTGCAAGATGGAAGGCCAAGGAACAGCATGCTTATGCAAACCTGTTAATGTGCCATGCATTCCTGGCTGTGAGTGCTATGAGACAACATTCTGCAATCCGCATAATAATTACGGGGATTCAGAAATAGATCCAAGTGATGAAGAGATCTGAAAAACTGCAATTACTCATTGTATTAATGTTATATGTACCATTGTATTACCATTATAGTACCATGGGATTACACTATTACATTTTCCTACTGCCTTAAACTGAAAGTATGTCTGTGTGTTTCATTGCCATTGATTTATGTATTATTATTATTATTATCTTACCTGCATTCTGAAATCTAAATAAAGGTATTGGCTTATTCAATATAACTTGAACAAGTAGGCTAGCCTGAGTTGTGTTTTCATTACCATAGGCCTGTTATGGAATTTGTAATGATAGAATTTGTGAGGTTTTAGTATTTTCTTAAAATAATCCACTTTCTGTCCAACACTCTTCAAGTCCTGAAGCATCAAAATGCTGACCAATTGCTGTTAGTGGGATATAAATTGAGTAATAAGACCTTTAGATTATGCTGTAATAGGCAACTGATAGATACAATTTGTGTTTAGTATTAAATTATTGTTTACTAGATTTATTAATGTTATAGTGCCGATACATACATACTAATGTATTCTGGGATCAAATACGGCTACCACAATGGAAAAAAATTGATCTCCTTGTTTCATGCAGTGTTGGTTTTGTTATTGGAACTAATTTTCTAACCCTACTTGGGGCTGAAATCTGAATTCAAAGCAGCCATCTTGGATTTCAATATGGCGACTACAAGGACTGCCAGTCTGGCAACATGACTTTTCTGACATAGGTTGACCACTTCTACCTGAAACACACTGTTGCCACTTGTGGCAATGAGTTGCCAATGAAACCAAAATTTAGAGTCCTTATTGGTCAATTTATACTCTACTATAAGGAGACAGCCATTCAAAGTGGCAATTTGGTTTCAAAATTGAAACTATCTTGCTACTGTGATACATACTGCAAGGTGGTGCCAAATACTACCAAAGCAAGATGGTAGAGATTACAAGGACTTTTGTAGAATTGTATGTAATTATGAATGCTTAAAGGCTCACAAGTGTTCAACAAGTATATACCACTAACTCTTCAGGCATGCTGACCTTTTCATTCCTCTGGTGAATAATTATATTTTAGCCAGTCACTAGTATGTATACTGAATGTTATATTAGCTCTAGACCAACCCCTGCATGTGAAAAGTGGAATATGATAGAGTCATTTCAAAGGAGAGAAGCTACATGTTTGGCTTGCATACATCCTGACCCTTCCAGGTTCCAGATGAACTTTTAATCTGCAAGCAGAGTCTACCACAGATAATTCTCAACTCCTCATTCCATTTCAGTGCCTCAAATTACTTGCTGTTAGCCCAATCTCTTGACCTTTAACTCTAAATTATGTTTTAGCCTATCAAACAAGACAGGTTATGAATTGATATCCTTAGAGCACTATCTGAGGACAATTCTGTAATATACAAGTTGAAGGCATTACAACAGACTGCATGTTTCCTGGAGGGTGAGCAATTTAGGCATGTGCTTTGATGTGAAAGAGAACCAGATATATTCACAGCTGGAAAGTACTTTCAAATTAAGAGTAACCACCTTTTACTACATTTCCACAGCAGTAATAAAATGCAACAGCTGAGGGGGGGGGTATAAAATAAAACCCTTTAATGGGACTTCCTGATGTTTACATTGGCCCTCTGACATCTATCATAACTAAAGCCTGCTATGAAATTTAAAGGAATCTAACTTTTATTTGGAGACTGTTGTGTCTCTGGGAGTTTTTATTACTTGCTATAAGGCAGTGATCTTTTTAAAATTTTACATTATGCATTTACATACACCTGACTTGTTTACATATATCAAGATTATGTAAATATTAAGACTGTTACTGCTGGTTTTGTCAGCCTCAAAATCTGATTACCCAACATACACTAGTTCTGATATCTCTGTGGGTACATCTATACATGAATTTACTGTTTACACATGCATTCAGTTTTTAGGCCAATGTGTATGTGTCCAGCCATTAAAGCATAGTAATGCTGTGTGTGGACTGACTTTGGACTAACGTAAGCCCCAAGTCAGCCCGCACACAGTGTTATGGTACAGTAAGGATCCTTACAGTAAAGATACTTTATTTACTATATAGTAACTAATCAGGTGTAAATTTGCTACCTGCATAATGCAGGTATCAAGTTTATGCCCAATCTGGCTTAAGTCACCATATTTACTGCACAGTAAGGGTGTGCACATGAAGATTAGTGCCCTTACTGCACAGTAATTTTCGGTGACTACGCAGTAACTGAAAATTACTGCGCAGTAAATATGCACATGTCGGCACACCTAGTAAGTCCATGTACCTACACAAGAGAATTATTTACCTGTACAATTTCTCAAAAGGTCCAGGTGTAATTAATGCAGCTCTGGCAGTCTATTGGGAGTTTATGTTAAGTATTTATACTTATACCAAGCATTTCATTTCTGCCTTTGCTATTACATTGCTATAAAAAGAAAACAAAGCATTACTTGGAGTTACACACAATGGCATATCAACACCCATCTCATTGTCTTTCCATTCCCATCTTCATTCACAAGCAATTAGTCATCTCTTCCAAAACTGTAGTATACTACTATGAGTGCCAAACTGACTAGATGTAGACAAGCCAGGGGACATTACAGCTGCTTCTCTTTTAGTTAAGACCCTAAGATTTTTCCACATATCTGTTTGAAGCCATGGCTGCAAACCTGGGGCCTTGCCCAGTCTTTCTTCTGACAGCACAATTGGGTCAAAAACATGGATTCTGATACATGGTTATGTCAGCAATTGTGTAATCTTTCTACTAATATAGCCATCCCAGCATAATCTGTAGTGTAGAATGGAAACAGATCATGATAATGTAGTTAAAGACATTATTTTTACAAACACTACACAATACAATTTACAACAACATCTTGATTTACCTGTATGCATTTAGATATCACCCATCATTATCCAACTCTAAAATCACTGAAATTGACTAACTGGCCAATCCAATCGACCTTCCAGTCTATTATAAATACTAAAGATTAAAAATGTATATAGCTTACCTAATGTGCACTCTGTACTTGAGTCCATCATCCACTCTCACCATGGTATTGATGCTTCTAATGTCTGCTTCTGAGTCGCATACAAATTGGTACTATGGAGGAACAAATGTTTCTGTTACAAACCTGACACCCTACAGCTAGTTGCCCAGACTGATCCTGGCTGGCCTGAAGCTTTCAGTAGGGCTGAGCTTTGTGTCCACTCCCTGTCACTGGAGTAACAGATAAAGTCCAGATGAACCTCTCCTTCCCCCACAGAAACAGAAAATGTCTGGGCAACAGGGCTCAACGTGACCCAAGCCGGCTTTGTTGTTCCTTCTGGCTTGTTCCTCTACTCCACTCTCTGTCTGACCTCCTAGCTTCTTGACTTCTTCGCTATGGACCTCACTCTCAGATTTAATTCCTCACTCCCTCACCCAGGTTGACCTTAGGTTCTCCTCCCCCACCCTGACTCTGAGTGGCTCCAGACCTGGCAGCCCACATCCAGATGTGACACTAATCTTCCAGTTTATAGTTCCCTTGCTCTTCCAGACACTTAATGTAGCATGTGAGTGGGAACATTTAGAACCACCATTTAATTTCCTAAACTAATGTGAGCAAGCAGTTGATTTCATGGTTTGTCTACTTGTAATTGTGCCTGTATTGTGCACTTGGAACAATTTGTTCATTGGGTTTTAAATATACATTTAATTGAACAGTTTTGTCAATCACTATGTTAATTCAATTTAACAGTTAATAGTTATATATATATAAATTTAATAGTTTTAATATGGCACATTGGGATAGTTAGTAACCACCTTGTACAAGTTACCAGTAACAAAGCTTTTTTAATATTTTTTGTCAATTAAGCTGCTTTTATGCTAACCAGAGCTTATGAAACAACAGAAGTCATCTTAAATCAGAATTTTACATTAAACAAAGCTAACACTGACAAAGTTGTCAAAGTCTGTTAGTGCTAAGTTCTTGCCCCATACTTATTCAATATAGTGTGATTGGTAATTAGTCTTTAAAATGTAGCTAGCTGTACACCTAAATTTTCTACCTTTCCTCTCATATGGTTGAACATATTTCAATCACTGTGGCCTCTGTATTTAAAGATGCTCATTTTTATGTCTAGTTGTAATGGTCTGCATTTCCCTCAGAACTGTTTTTGTAGCGTATGTAGCACAATTTCTAGAAGAACTAAGGAATGTTCATTTTATAAAAAAGGAACTTAACATTTACTATATTTACTAGCATATAAGACATCCCCCCCTCAGTCAGCGGGGGAGACGGGGGGGGAGAGGTTCTTGTCTACTTTGGCATACAAAGAAACCTCATTAAATACACTGTCTAACATTAAACTCCTTCTAAAGGCAGCTTGTGCCAGGAAACCAACTATGAAATTGATTAAATACCACCAACGCTGATCATGACTATGAAACATAAGGCCCATGTTGAACAAACATACTGATGGGAATGCTTGTGCATATGTGTGTGCACACGCGTGTGTGTGTGTCCCCCTTAAGGAAACAGGTCATTGTTTCCCAAGGACGGAACTGGCACCAGGTCTCTAGGTATTACAATACCAGGCTGGCACTGAGAGGGCCAAAGCCAACCTTGACATCCTCCCTTCGGTGCCAAAAATGCTTGATCTTGGCCAAAAGACCAAGATACTGATGGAAACATTTTTTAATTTTATCTGTGGCCCTTAAAAAAACTAGGCTGGTGTCCCCCCAGCAGGGAACAGGCATGGGCCTGAGGGTATTGCAATACTAAGAAAACCAGAGAAAGCCCTGACACACTCTCTTTGGTGCCAAAACATTTAATGTATTAGACAATGTTAAAGTCTAAATGACAAAGTTTAAAGCACAAGGAAATACAGAAAGACTTGAACAGGGGACTGCCTAGTAAAAGACAGCGATAAGGATAGGAATGCAACTAAGTTACGTATGAAACATGAAACATTTGATCTTAGCCAAAAGGTTGAGACACTACCATATATGTGTGTGTGTGTATGTGTGTGTGTATATATATAGAGAGAGACAGAGAGAGAGAGAGTTTGTGTGTGTGTGTGTTTATTTATTTTAGATGGGCTGCACTGGCCTACAGTGGTGGTAGGTCTCTATTATTATTTTTGGTAGCAGGGAAGGGTGCTGGAGCTTGCTTCAGCCTCTCCAAGTACTGGTCTCCCGCAAGAGCAATTACTTTTTTTTTTTAAGGCCTCCCCCTCAACACACAAACAAATTTTATAATTTATGTCAGTAGGTACAGAAGTATTACTTTAAAATATGTTTATGGAGTATGCGTGTTAAACTTTGCAGCAGTTTCTGGAAGCAGAATAAATAATTACCATTTGTAAAATCCTAAGTTGTTTTCTTTTATTTTTCTGATAGAATAATTGGATGCCTTACCTGTAAAATACTATGCTGGATGAAGAGTTGGATAAAGAAACGTCCTATTGTTGCTGGGGTCTGTTCAATATAGAGGAGGAGCCCACTGGAGCTGTATGTTTGAAATTCTAGACTGATGTTGTTTTGTGGATTCAAATGCAAACCTTTAAATTCCAGATAGGAATCTCCAAAGTAGTGAGCATAACTGAAATCTGTGCATGTAGACAGAAGAAACAATCATATATATATATATATATATATTTTTATCTGTTGATTATTTTTTCTGCTAATACTAACATAGATGAAATACAGCTACCAAGCAGAAAATGTTCAATGCTAAGAGTCTTCTAGTTTTCATTGCAACACAGTTGTTTTATTGTATTAAATGACAAGAACTGCCCCAGCCAAGCCCTATACCTGGAGGGTTGATCTAGGATGATAACATTCATGCTGTTATAAGAACTTGGTAAAATAAACTAGGAGGTAATAACAATATTAATGGTATATTTATACCTCAGTTGAAATCAATGGCAGTCCTAAGTTAGACATGACAGGGAACAAAAGCTGAGGAAAGTTTGATACAGGAATTAATATATCAGTTAAGAACTACTGCAAAAGTCTTTATGGTAACTATCCCAATGTACACAGAGAAGGAAAGACTTTCACCCCTGAGTATGAATGATGATATCACATTTACTTCTTGTCCAAGCTGAAAGAAACAACGCGTGTGGGGGTCTACTTGCCTGAGCAGCTTGAGGAAGGGGTATAAGTATAAGCACACTGTTTCCTGAACAAATACCATTTTTCTGACCAATTTTATTAGCTTAGAAATGATAGATGCATAACAGGCAGTTTCTATGCCTTGAGTAGTTAGGGTAATGGCAGCAACAAGGCCAGAAGTGATGGTGACTACAATTCTTGTACACCCTCAAAATGAAAACTCAGAGCTTTTGCTCTGCCTCCCTCCCCACCAACCAGTCCTCATTAACCCATTACCTTCAACATCAACCACCATTTGGTGAACAGCATTTGACAGAATATATAATGTAAAATCCAGTAGACTTTTGCATCATTTTCCCTATTGGGCTAATCTCTGATGATGTCGGCATAAGCGAGAACTTCAGGATCAGTTATAGATCAGGTAAAAAATCCAAAATAATCAGGAACTTCTCATGGGGAGCTGATATTAACATTAATTATATTCAGATTCCTGAAATGCTTTTAATATACCTGTATGTGTGTATTTATATAAATAATTAATAGTGAATGGTGTGCAAGAATAAACTAGACAAATTTGGGGGTTTTTTTGGAAGCAATAAGAATTGTTTATACAGAGAATGACTTCCTTTCAGCTGCTGTTAAAAATGACCAGTGCAATTTTATCAATGAAGATTTTCATGCTTATCTTCTATAAAAACACACTGTATAAGCTTGCCATTAAAGGCAGAGGTAGGTTTTTCTTCATCTGGCCTTTTGTAGAAATGATTTTCTAGGCTATAATATGGTCTAAAGCACAGTGATCATTACTACTCTTAAATGGATATTCTGTCCTTTAGTCCAATGCCTAACATGATGTTTGCCTACAAAGTAGAAAAAGCTTAAGATCTACAAAATCCTTAGTAGTTGCTTACTCCTTTGCATATGGACAAGACTACTCATTTTGTCTTCCTCACTGTTTTTTTTTTTGTCATTATTACAGTAAAAAACATTAGAAGGTTTAATGAGATTTAATTCTGGAAACAATCACGTAATCTATGACTAACGGTAATTTACATGAATTCCTCCATACGCGATAATTCTCTCACTTCCAATTTCAGTTTTGATTCAGTGAAATTGTGGAATGGACTGGTACTGAAATATACAGAGCATGCATAGTGATTTCTGCACTGCTTAAAAAATAAAATATATATGCTTATTAATTAACAAAACCTCTTCTTGTGAGAGAGAGCAGCTTCCCTTTCCAAGTATTTCTAGTTCTAATGTATGCTCTTCTGTTTACACAGGCTCAATTAAATAAAAGATCCTGACAAATGCATTTATTCACCCTATTTCTATTATTTTTATTACTTCTTCCTTCACAATCCACAGGTGAAAATCCTGGTAAACATACATTATTTTACTAAGCAATCTTTTTTTTTCTTTTTGTTTTAATGTACAGTTCCATTCAATGATATGTAACTGTATACACTGGATGCATCTAATGTATAGGACTACGAAGAGATTTCACCAATTACTTTTATTTTTAAATGTAAGTAAGCCTCTGTCAAATAGATTTCAAAAAACATTTATTTTTGTTGACATACATTCAAAAAGGAAACATGGCTTCTGTACTGAGCAATAGTTTTTAGGGGATTTAGTCATGAAAAAATATGAACAATGAATTCCTTATGTTGACATTTTATTTATCTTTTGATAAAAGAGGAAAAAGGTTCTTGAGACTCTCATATGATTTGTGAGCACCCAAGTAGCACTGAGGAGAATTTCACAGTACATTAAATGTTCAAAAATGTGGTAGCTTTTATGCAAACAGATTACAAATTCAGACAGGAAAGAGATCAGTTTATTTATTCCTTGGGAATGCAGTGAGAAAACTCACTCTCAGAAAGGTGACATGAAAAACTTTCACATCATGTTCACTTTTTTTAAGGCAGAAAAAGAAAAGGAGCTAAGTATCAAAGTGTGTGGGACATGCTTACAGAATATGGGACATTATCCTAGGAAACAGTTGCTGTGGTCAAAAGGTTTTATATAATCCTTAGATACAGAACCAGGGGAATACTCAGTTACAGAGGTTATACTGTCCCAGAGCTTGACACCTCTGACAGAAGGATAATGATATACTGTGCAGCTTCAGATGTCCACACTTCAAAAAGGATGCAGAAAAACTGAAGAGGATTTGGAGAAGATGCGAAAGAATCATTAAAGGACTGGAAAAATGTAATTATAATGAAAGACTCAATGTGCTTGATCTATTTAAGTTTTCCAGAGGCACATCTACATGAGACACTCTACTGCATAGTAGCATAGTTTACTGTGCAGTAAGTGTGAGCTTCTACACCTCCACATACTTACTGAGCAGTCAACTTTGCTATTTGCAAGGAAATTTGCTACTTGCAAATGCAAGTAGCAAAGTTACTGCAAATAGTTACAGAGAAGTAATGCACAAGTAGACAACAAATGCTGCATCCAGACGAGCAAGCATGGCCTATTGCAACACCTCAAAGCATGTTGAGATGCCACAGAGGGAAAGCTAAGAATGAAAAAAAATATTCTCACTTGCATATTTGTAGTGTGGACTCTAAAGTGGTGAAGAGCATGCTCTTGGAGCATGCTTTGAAGAAACCAGAAGCTGGGTCCTTCAGAGAGATGCACTAGATTCATAGATTGTAGAGTCAGAAGGGACCACAATGGATCATCATGTCTGATTCCCTGCCCCAGCAGCAAAGAGGACCGAGGTCAGATGACCCCAGCCAGGTGACTATGTAGACGCTTCTTGAAGACCTCCAAGCTAGGTGAAAGTACCACCTCTCTTGGAAACCCATTCTAGATCCTGGCCATCTTTACTGTGAAAAATTTCTTCCTAATATCTAACTTAAATCCACTCTCAACTAATTTACACCCATTATTCCTAGTCACTTCCTGGGGCACCTTAGTAAACAGCACTTCACCTATTCCCTGTTAACCTCCCCTAATACATTTATAGGCAGCCACAAGATCTCCCCTCAGCTGTCTCTTGTGAAAGCTGAAGAGATTCAGCTTTCTCAACCTCCCCCTGTAGGGTCTTTCCTGAAGGCCACTAACTATGTGAGTGGCCCTCCTCTGGACCCTCTCCAGATTCTCCACGTCCCTCTTGAGGTGTGGTGCCCAAAACTGGACACACTACTCCAACTGAGGCCTGACCAGTGCTGCATAGATGGACAGCATCACCTCCTTTGATCTATTAGTCATGCATCTGCTAATGCACGACAAGCTGCAATTGGCCTTGTTGATGGCCTCGTTACACTGCCAGCTCATGTTCATCTTGGAGTCAGTAATGACTCCAATTATGACTCTAAGATCCCCCTCTGCCTCCGAGCTTCTGAGAAGAACGCTCCCCAACCTATAGGTGTTTGGGGATTCCTCCTTCCCAGGTAGAATACCTTACATTTATCTTTATTAAATTGTATCCTATTTCTCTCTGCCCATTGATCCAACCTGTCCAGGTTGGCCTGAATCTGCTCCCTGCCCTCTGGTGCACTAACTTAGCCCCATAACTTGGTATCATCAGCAAACTTGGAGAGGGTGCTCTCCACATCCTCATCCAAATTGCTGCTGAAGATATTAAATAATACTGGTCTGAGGACCAAACCCTGTGGGACCCCACTGCCCACCTTCTTCCACTAGCATGTAGCTGGAATGTCTCTATGGCTGCTGCATGTCCCTGATGCTCTAGCACACTTTGTTAGCATGCTGGAACAAATAGGAACAGGGCAAGGCTGCAGCGGTGGATCAGACTCAGGCTCTGTCCCTGGTAAGTAGGAATGTCAGGGCAGGGGGAATGCTTGGGAGAGGTGGGTCCCCCCACCACAGTGCATAGCCCCTTCTCTGCTCCCCTCCCCCAGCAGCAGCAGCAGCCATCAGGGCACTCATGGTCTGCTTCTAGCAGAGGCCCTGGCAATGCAGTGTGGTGTAGTGCATTCCTGGCCACCTAAGACCGAGCACTGCCTGAGACCCAGAACTCACATGGAGTGAGCCCAGCCAGCTGGTTCATGCCTTCAGCCAGAACTGGGCCACTCTTGCTGCCTCTGAGGCTCTCGGTATAACAGGAAGAAATTGTGCACTCTCAGGCCGGGCTGGCTTCTGCCTCAACATTCCATTGAGCCCAATGGCATGTGAGGCACACAGAGGCAGGAGCGGTCTGGCCCCATGGTCAGTAGCTTCTGCTCACAGTGCCAGGAGCCCCGAGTGGCAGCAACAGCTGCCCGGTTCTATATGAAGGTGTGTGGCACTGGGCCAGGCCGAAACGATGTGCTATGTGCAGCCCCCAAGTCTGAGGTAGCACTGTGCCACCCAGAGTCTCTGTCAGGATGGTGTCAGGAGTGCCCTGATGGCCACTATGCAGCGGGGCTGGTGAGGGACCCATTCTTCCTGAACAGTCTTCCCCACCCACACAGTCCCTCCCACATCCACAAATTCCCATTTCACCCACAAACCCCATACCCCCAACAACCCCCCACAAATTTCCATCCACAACCCCCCACAATACCCCACAATACCCCATACCACCCCCACAAACTTTACACCCACCCACAACCCCCTCCCACACCTGTTCCTCCCCAATCCCCCCCTCCCACACACATAAATCTCACATCTTGGATTCCCAACCTCTAAGTGGGATAGGACTTGCTGGTGGGTCCATGGCTGCAGAGGCAATTACCACACTGCAGTGTTGCCCCATACCCCCACCAGCCTTGCAGGGGGCTCCTGGTCCCAGGAACCACTTGCGACTTGCGGGGGGTGATGGGCTGGGGGTAGGAGTAGGGGTAGAGGTGACAGCGGGGATGTGTGTGTGTGTGTGTGAGAGAGAGAGAGATTGGGGTCAGGAATGGAGGAGCGCTTCAGGTAGAAAAGGCTGCCAGAGCCAGGCTTAGAGCCCTCCTGTCCCACCTAGGGAAGCCTGTGCAGGGGAAGGCCAGCTTGGAAAGGAAGGGGCTTGCCCAGTCCACTGCTTGAGCCTCAATTGAGGGCCTCACAGGAATACCATAGGGATTACTAGGGCCTGGGCACAGGTGCAGGGAGCAGAACGGCAAGGGCTAGCACTGCTCAGAGACACAAAGTACTGGGTGAGATAGCTACAGCTGTACTCATGCCCTGGTGCTGGGATGGAGCTTCTTCCAGGTGGGAGCTCGTGGTGGGCAGGCACGGGCTGGGGGTCAGAAGTGAGGGGTACTGGGAGGGATGTGGCTTGAGAGTGATGGGTAAGGGCCAGGCAGGACACCAGTATATCAGTTCAGCTCAGCATCAGGGGAAGATCTGATTGTTCTATGATAAAAAAACAGAAGATAATGCCAACATGTATAGATACTGCTATTTGTGTTGCTACAAGTACATTGCTCAGATTTGCTCCCAGTCAGTCCTGCCACTAGGAGGCCAGCCTGAGCTCAGCCCCAGGGCCTCGGGGCTGAGTGCCTTTCCTGCCCCAGATCTGGGCCAGCTCTATGTAAGCCCGAGCTGCTGCAAGATGCTGCCAAGCCTGCAAGCACCCAGGCCCAGCTGCAGGCACCTCCTAACCACTGGGGCCAGCTCTAGCTACCTGCAGCCCACCCCCAGCAGCCTGCCAAGAGACTGCAAGTGCTGGGGCACTGCCTCACCATGTGGATCCTAGTCCCATATTGTGCCTCTGTGTTGGGCACTGCAGGAAACTGCACAGGCCTGACAGCACAGGGACAGCTGCATGGATGCCTGGAGAACTGATGTGGGAGGCCCAATGGCATCATCACCCACACCACACGTTGCCACCTGGGGTCTCAATTTCTCCATGGAGGAGACTGATGACCTCATGGCACTGTGGGGTGAGGCAGAAGTACAGCAACAGCTTGCATGGGGTGGGCACTCCAATGTGCACAACTAAGAGCATGGCATGACCAGTCAGCATGGCAGTGATGCATAAAGGTCAATAGCTTGTGGGCACATTGGGTTATGATCACCAACCAAAAACATCAATCAGGAAGTGCCCGCAAGTATATATCCTTTATGTGGCAGCTGACTGACATCCTCATACCTTGGGACCCAGGCTACAGGAGAACAGAAAAGCCAGACAATGAATAGATAAAAATCAATGTAGAAAATATTGTGTGAAGTTTTGGATGTTGAAGTGGAACACTTGAATAGTCTCATCACCTTTCTGACATTTCCAGGAAGTCCTGGAAAATTTCAAATTGGAGCTGAGAAATTTATGAGGATTTTTGGAAGATATATGCGGCAAAAGGTGAGACAGAACTTAAGGGGATTTGTTGTGAGATAAAGGACAATAGAAAGGCAATAATTATTCAAATATACACAGGCATGTTTGAGATGGGGGAGACTGAAAAACGACTGAAGAATTTTGTACAAAATGGTAGGTATGTGGAGAAGTTACATGATAAACTTAGTATATGGGTGGGAGCATGAAGAGCTCAAGTGGTAATGAAGTTGGACGAGAGGAGTCCTTGTGGAATAATGGCCTTCCAGTCAGCAATCCAAGTAGATAAACCTCAGTGTGGTCAGTGTATTTTGGACATCCTAAACTCTGCAGTAAGTGTGGCCAGGGAGAACACCTATCTGCACATTGCTGGTATACAAAAGTTTGCATATATAAAGAAACAGGGCACAGAGTGCCAAGAAGTACTGATGTGCATTACTTTCAGGAAAGAGACACACTTACAGTGGTGATGCCTGTTGGTCCTTCTCAAATAAAGCAAGATCTACAGAGGAGCAGAAGAGAAGAGGAAAGTGGGGAAGAAGATCTTGAGTCAAAATTCATGACAGTGGAGGACATGCCACAGAAAGGACTGAAGGAGGAAGATAGTGACATTTCAGCAATCAAAGTGGTGCAGCTGGTGACAGAGGAGGTAAAAAGAAGGAAAGGTAAGTGGAACAAGTGATTTTTAGACAAAGGAGGGGTAGAAGGGAAAGATGCCCATCCTCATCAATAAATTAAGCGACTGAAGCATTGATGCCTGCACAGCTACATGGGTAAAAATTGGCAGATGGGGTGCACCCAGAGAGTAGTGGTGGACGGGCTGTACTCAACCTGATGAGATGTGAGCAGTGGGGTACCCCAGGGCGAGGTCCTCATGCCTGCACTGTTTAACATCTTGATCAGCAACTTGGACGAGGGGGTAGAAAGCACGCTGTCCAAGTTTGCTGATGACATGAAGATGTGGGGTGAGGTGGAAACACTTGAAGGGAAAGAGAGACTGCAACTAGATTTAGACAGAATACAAAAGTGGGCAGACGAGAATAGGATGGGGTTCATTGTAGACAAATGCAGGGTGCTGCACCTTGGGAGAAGGAATCCACAGCATATATACAGGCTGGGGAGTTCCCTTCTTGAAAGCACAGAGGCAGAAAGGGATCTTGGAGTCATTA
>JAGPOW010003642.1:46933548-46974048 GCA_030014935.1 Caiman crocodilus
GGGTGCTGCACCTTGGGAGAAGGAATCCACAGCATATATACAGGCTGGGGAGTTCCCTTCTTGAAAGCACAGAGGCAGAAAGGGATCTTGGAGTCATTATTGACTCCAAGATGAACATGGGCCTCCAATGCCAGACCACAGCCAGCAAGGCCAGCCATGCCTTTTCATGCCTCCAAAGGACCATCTCAAGCCGGTCCAGAGAGGTGATACTCTCCCTCTATGCAACCTTGGTCAGGCCACAGTTGGAGTACTGCATCCAGTACTGTGCACTGCACTTCAAAAGGGATGTGGCCAGCCTGGAGAGGGTTCAGAGGAGGGCCACCTGCTTGGTGAGAGAGCTGCAGGACAGGCCCTATGAGGAGAAACTGAAGGATCTGAACCTGTTCAGCCTCAGCAAGAGGAGCTGAGGGGGACCTGGTGGCTGCCTACAAGCTCATCAAGGGGGATCAACAGCAAATAGGTAGAGCTCTTTTCTCCCCAGCACCAACTGGGGTGACGAGGAACAATGGTCATAAGCTGATGGAGAATAGGTTTAGGTTGGAGATAAGAAGGCAATATTTTACAGTTAGGATGGCAAAAATCTGGAACCAATTTCCCAGGAAGGTGGTCCTCGGGCATATTCAAAAGCAGGTTGGACGATCACCTGTCTGGGGTCTTGTAAATCCAGCATTTATTCCTGACTGTGGCATGGGTTCAGGCTAGATGATCTGTTCAGGTCCCTCCTGACCCTAGCTACTAAGATACTATGGTGATAGAATGCTACAGGAAGAAGGAGAAGGAATGAGGATAGAGCAAGAGAAAAAAGAGAGCCAATTTGGGAAAATAAATAAATCACATGCTATGAAGCTTAGGAAGAAGAAGACACACAAAGAGAGAAAGGGGGAAGGAGATGGAATAAAAAAAGGCTCATCAGAGCTAATGTGGTCTGGGATTAACAGAGAGGGGGAAGGCAAGGGGAAGTGGAAAGGTGGGGGAGAGGGGAAAGGGGAACCTGTCTTGAATGTCAAAGCTTTTAAAAAAAAAATTGGCAAAGACTATGAGGATACAAAGAGAGGAAGGACTAAAAGACTCATAGAATGGTAGACGTTAAGGGTATGTAAAACAAGCCATATTTGATTTGGATTTCGAGTCTGCCCAAATTGGGGACAGTGATTCGATTCGTTGATTTAGATCACTGTCCTGATTCGATTCAGCCGAATCCAAATCTGAAGATTCGATGCTGATTTGGAGAATCAGTGATTCAGCCATAGACACAGCTTTAAATGTTTTTTTTCTACATAGCTTGAGGAGCAGCGAAAGCAGAAGTGGAGCGGAAGTACTTCTGCTACACTTGCAGGTCTTCCCCCACTCCCTATGGCCCTCTAGCTCAGCAATCGGCCATGGGGGAACCCCAGGAGCCCCCCCCCAAACCCAAGAGAAACCTGTCACTGATCCGGGGGGCAGGATAGCACTGCATGCTCCCCAGTGGACCTGGAAGTAGACTGAAAGTGCTTCTGGTCCACTTCTGAGTCTGCTGCTGAGTGCACTGGGGATACCCCACTCCCATGCTACTGTGGGACACTCCATCTGACCCAGCATCTCAGCACTCATGAGCCACCTGGTACCTTGAGGTATGTAAAAAAACATTTAAAGTAGTGTCTATGTCCAAATCATTTAATCCTTCCAAATCTCTCCAAATTGATTTGGAGAATCCAATTTGATTTGGAGAGATTAGAGGGTCTCGTGATTTGATTTGGATTTGGAGATCCAGCTGCCAAATCAGGCCAGATCTCCACTGAATTGAATCAGTGACCAAAGCTTCACACAGCCCTAGTACAGATGTGTAATTTAAATGGACAAGCATGACTTTGTGTATCGTATCTATACAATCAAAAGTGTGTTATCAAGGAAGAGGTGGGGTAAGATTGTCAGTACTGAGTAGAACCAAAGCAGACATAATTTGTAATAAGAGTGTAGAGGGGATTTCAATCATTTTCTAAAGAGATGGGATGGGGACCATTGTGGTGGGTGGAGTCAGATGTAAACAAATGGGCCGAAGTCATGATTTTGCTCAAGTGAGGAAGTAGAAGAGTGGCAAGTGTAAGTGATTGTGGAAAGGAGACTGCAATGGATCGTGGTGAAGTTTAAAAAGAAAATGTTAAAGATTTGTAATATATATGTGCCAGCTGAGAGAGAAGAAAAGATCATACTGTTTAAGAAATTAGAAATGTATGTAGAGAGTAGGCAGCAGATTCAGGTGAGGGATTTCAATTGCATTACCAAGGAGAGGGGTAGGAGAGGAGCTGGAGGGGAGGGAGAGCTAGACAGCTCATCAAAAGTATTTATTTATATAATAAAAGAAGGATGTTTAATGGATGTTTAAAGTATGGGCAGGTGACAAGGTGATTATGAAAATGGAACTGAGTGGGAGATAGGTGTTGAGCACTGATTTTGTATTAACAACACATGGACCAGGGATTGGAAAGAAGGAGATCTTAAATGTGACCTTCAGTGATCACCAGATGTTGAGAATGGAAGTGAATTTAGATAAAAGTGAAGGTAGGCAGAAAGGGATGTGGAATTTAAATGTTCAGTTATTACAAGATAAAAAGACCTGTCAACAATATGTGGAACTGTATAAAGGACAGAGGATTCTGAATAGATGATAAAAAAAAATCTGGTAGTGATGGACAATAGTCAAGAAAATAACAAGAACATTTTTCAGAAATATTGGTCAAAGAGAAGTGAAGAAGAGGGAGGAATAGCTAAAAGAACTGCAGGCAAGGAACCAGGAATTATTAAAGGAGGGAGTAAGAGAAATATGAATAAAACAAGAACTGGAAGACATAAAGGGATGGACTGAAGAATAGGTCAAAAGCAAAACAGATGAGATAATCTTTCTGACCAGAGCACCTGAATGGAGAAGATAGAAGAAGGAGGTATAAGTCTTTTTTGGCAAAATTGAGGAAAAGAAGGAAGGAACTGAAAGAGGTGAGAACAAAAGACAGAGCCCAAATAGAAGAGTGTGTAAAGGTGCTGGATGCAGCAGTACAGTTTTATAAAGAGCTGTACAGAAGAGGTGTGGATGAAAGGATTATGAAGGTGTTCCTTGAGGGGATAAAGGAAAGAATAGAGGATGGAAAGAAACCAAAACTAGAGGTTTATTTCCATGCCTGCTCTTTTACTAAATCCAGGATAGATCATGAAGTGACACAATGCCATCATTAGAAACATCAATGAGTATCATCCCTGGTGACCAACATACCATGATACAACCACTGTTTTACAAAGGATTGGTACACTGTAAGAGATCTGAATCAAATTATCTTTCAACGTGACATATCTAATGTTTAGTAACAGTATTGCATGTGAGAGAGTTATTGTCTAACATGAGAAGTTGTTTAATGATAAAGCAGTTATTTTACTATCTCTGCATATGCACATCACCTTTGAAAACTGAATCATGGCCAACTCTAAATATTATGTTATGAGATGAATTCTCAACTGCCTTGATAGTTGTGTAATAATTTACACCTGTGATGTGTGAAAAAGACTATTTTGCATAAATGTAAATAAATACCCAAGGCAGAAAAGGCCCTTTGGCTAAATGTGATATCTTTTATTAGACCACCTAAACAGCTGGAAAAATGCTTTTTTACAAGCTTGTGGGTACAATTTTTCCAACTATTTAGTTAGTCTAACAAAAAAGGTCAAATTTACCCAAGGAACCTTGTCTGCCTGTCCTTAGGCAAACATGGCTGTACCCAATATCCCAAATAAATACATAAGATTTAAAATAGTGGAGAATCTTTCCCTATGAAGGATTAGGGGAGTGCGGGGAAAGGTGGGCATTTTAGAGGCTTTGCTGATACCAAAGCTCCCTTCTATTTAAAAAAAAAAAAAAGGAGACTACTCATTTTAATGCCCAATGCTCAGGGCAATAACACAACTCTAACTTTCCCTTATCATGTCTCATGCCTTGCAGATGTCATCTAAATTATTACAGTATCCTACACCATGACACTTGCCCCAGCATCTCACTGGGACTCTCACTCCCCACTGAGGCATTGTGCTCCCACACTGGCAGATATTAACGTCACTACAAACAGACAACAAACATGGCCTCTGTGCCCAATACCTCAGGTGTCCATAAGCTTACCTGGGCTTGGCTGCCCCCCTCTATGGGGTTTCATCCTTGAGTTAATTTCTCATGGGGGTTGTCCTACGTGCTGCACTTCAGGTTTCTCTCACACCCCCTACTCAGCACACCCCCAGTGCAGCTCTTCAGGTCCTCCTAATCAGGCCCTACTCTACACCAACATGCAGAGTGCTTTGGGTCATCCTTGTGCACCCTACCTTATGTGGGCCAGCTCCTATTTTAATCACTATTCCCCACTACTAGGGCAAAGTGGAGTTCAGGCATCCAGAGACTTGCTTGGCCCTCAGTCGTGGGACTCAGGTGTCTGGAGACATGCCTGGCTCCCACTTTCTATTGGGGTATGTCAGCTTCTCTAATCGCAAGCAGATAGTGACTGCATACAAAACTATTTGCTATTTTTGTTTAGTGCTTTAGCAAAGTGGAATTACAGAACTCAGCTGAAGCGAATTTCCAGCAGGGGGAGTATGCCTGCTGTGCTGTTCTTGTACGGCTTGCAGCAGGCCTGCTGTTCCTATAGGGCTTTGCTGGAGGTCTAGAAGTGGAGGAACAGGACTGCAGTAGTGCCTCCTCTCTGCCTACTTTGGGCAAATAAATTTCTCAGGGGTTTTAAACATGTAGTTGTGTTGCTGTTTTTGGAAATCTTCCTATTTCAATTTCTCTCACATTTTTTTATGTTTTCTTAGAATTGTACCTTTTGAGCTCCCACCTATGCCCATCACTCATGTTTGTCACTTTCTCCTGTATTTTGAAAGGAATAGATGTGAAAAAGGGACATTGCATTGAACCCAGGGTAGTGATATTATTGCAAAGGGCTTTTTTTAAATATTCCTAACACAAACAATTTTTATTTAATTCTTATTTAAATGTAATTAATTTTCTCCTTTTTGAAATTGATATTTTTAAAGGTTTAGGTTATTTTTAGACTGGCCCCATGTTTTTTTTCATGGGTTTTACTTACAGTGTTTTCCAATGAAATTGCCTTAGAGAGAGAACAGAATGATGGCCATTATTTGTATTTCCAGATGCAGGGCTATTATGCTATACTATGCCTCACCTTTGATTTCACGCAATGTACCCAGGGCTATACTGAACCTATGTTTTATTCTGTCAGAGAGGTCTGTGCTGCATGACTAGCTGAGAATTATAGCTATGTTTTTCTGCCATAGTTGAAATGTCCTCTAATGTGGCAAGCTATACAACAATAAAATGTGGTTAACATCCAGAACTGTTTCTAATGTAGCCCATAAGAGGCTCTCAAGCAAAGAAAAACAACAGTTATGAATTTTTTTCCCTGTTTCCTTTGTCACCACTACAAAGGACCACAGAAGTTGAGAAACTGAAGAATTCTTCTATGATAAAATGAATATAGCTATAATAGACGTCTCTACAATTCACAGTGCCAGTATTGGCAAATAATTAAAAATCATGAATCAGATCTTAAGAATAATAAGATAAAAATTAAAAGAATTGTGTTTGTTATCCTGTCTTTTGGCTGTTTAAATCCCCTTTACTCCTCTTCCACTGTGCAAGAAAGAATTTCATGTTGAAAAGCTAACTTTTACTAGACACAAAAATGCATGTTTCTCATTAGCTGCCCTCACAGATATTCCACTTAGCCATAAGAGGTAGGAGATTTTTCCTGTTTTTTTTTTTTTAAACTCTCCCCACTGATTCCTAGATTCCTCTTGCATACTGGACTTATAAAATGCAGTGGGAAAATGAACAAAAGACTCGAAGAAACATGAAGCATTCCTCTTACATACCAAGTTTCCAATTATTTATCAGTAAAGGTTTCTGTGAGCTGCTAGGATCTTCACAAGACTAATGGGATATGAAACTGGCCGTGAAAAAAGTTTAAGTTGGAAATTAGACCAAGGTTTCTAACTAGAGGAGTGAAGTTCTAGAACAGCCTCCCAGAAGCACTAGTAGGGGCATTTCTCAGTCACTGCGTAAAAAAGAAAGACAGTAGTTAGATAAATTCTCTTACATGAGAGAGAGAGGGATCAACCCCCTCCTCCTGGCAAGCAAATGCTCATCTCACTGAACCATAGTCACTCTGACTCATTCTCCTTCTTGGCCCTCATCTTAGGGCACTTTGCCGATGCCTTAGTTTGGGTGGAGAGGTGGAGAGCCTATGATCTAGATGCTGTGTTCCCTGGACAAGTGCTCTAACCAGTAGACTATTGAGATAAATAAGGGGCAGTCCATTCAAAAAACACTTTATCAAAGTTCTTTTGTTTCCCTGGAATGTTTCCATTTTGGCAAAGCTGTATTTTCTGTCGTATATAAAAAACAAGTCAATTGACTCTAGACAAAACAGTGTGAAGACCTGGGGTAGTTCCAGTTTTAGCTGTGCTTCTAAAGAGTGACAAGGAATACCTGTTTCCACCCCAGGCAAACTTTCTGTTTCTCTAGGGTTACATTCCAGCAACTAAGATCCTCTTTTTATTCCCTTATCAATTCTGTTAAATAGCTACTTATTTGGTTATGGATACAGGAAAAAACTTATTCAAAGATTGGTTCCCTCTCAAACTGTAATGACCGATCTCTCTGTCCCTTTCATCTATCGCGTTCAGTTTAAAACTGTTTGGCATTGTCCTATATTTCCTTTTGTCAAAGTCATTGTTTAAATTGCACTGATTATCTCAATTGTTAGAAATGGAGTTAAAGGTAGTAAAAGATAAGCATCCAAAT
The DNA here is from genome assembly GCA_030014935.1 of Caiman crocodilus. Taxonomy (NCBI): domain Eukaryota; kingdom Metazoa; phylum Chordata; order Crocodylia; family Alligatoridae; genus Caiman; species Caiman crocodilus. The sequence goes on from JAGPOW010003642.1 coordinate 46,940,381, forward strand.
TTCCCTTGAAGGTGTTCACCTACTTTGAACGCTGCTTTTCTAGAAAGCAGTCTTCAAGAGAAATTTGGATGTTTATCTTGCTGGGATCCTATGACCCCTGCTGACTTCCTGCCCCTCAGGCAGGAGGCTGGATTTGATGATCTTCCAAGGTCCCTTCCAGCCCTAATGTCTATGAAATATATGAAAACATGCATTAATTTGAGGCTCACTATTCCATTTTGGTTTCTAATTTTTTTTACTATTATTGCATACTAATCTGCTATTGGACTGCATTGCAGTTGTTGCAAATTTGCACCAGTAGAAATATCACAACTACTGCAAGCATGTAGATCATGGGCCACAAAGCTGATGGATCTTCTAGCTATATGCCATCCAGATAAAGGAGGAAGTGATTAAATGTCCTATTCTTTTATGATAGCAGAAAGAAAATAATTTATCCTCCAAGGCACTTGACTGAAAGGAGGACTTGGGCATGAATTAACTCAAAGAGAATAAAAGGGTCTTCTCTGGAGGACTAGACCTGATAGACAGGAGATTGCCAAAGAAACACTTGTGAGTATGGCCCCTTTGGGAAGCAAAGAGAAAACAGCTTCTTTTGGCATAGAAAGTGTTGGAAAACAGCTTAGTTATAAGAGCTAGGAGACTGCCTTCTATGGTGTCCTATTATATTTAGGCAAACAGGAGTACATTTTTTAAAAGGATTTCACCAAAGAAATGTCTGCCTCATATAAATAAATATTTTGGCTGCCTTCTTGTTTTCCCATTTTTACTCTTGTTACATCTAGTTATAAAGGACCTTTGTTTACGCTGATCTCATATGGCAATTTCTTTTTAAAGAATAGGTACTCTGGACTTACTGTATAAATTTAAAATATACCTTAGAACTGCTATAACTCTTATACTTTATTGTTTCTATTTTTTTGAGTGTGTGCATGTGTGTGTGCTTATTTACTTATTATTTAAAAATCTTGATTCCTTTATAAATTATATATAAATATTATCATTACTTAATGATTTGAATATATACAAGGTACAATGGATGCCAGCATCCAAAGCTAATAACAATTCTTGCTAAAAAAGCAGTCCTCAGTCTTTTTTTTACAGTCAGTGGGCATGTCTACAATGCTACTAGCACGTAGCAATAAATGCCAGCACATATTGCACCAGAATTTATTTCTCCCTGATCCACCATTTGAAAATACACCTGGGACAGCACCATGCTGAGCTAGGTCAGAGCATCTCCACATGGAAGGAACCCCAGGGTGTCAGCCTGCCAGCATAGGGCTGCTCCAACTGTGATGTGGATGGGTTCACTGTGATGCGGAAGGGCTGGATTTGACACAAGGGTGCATCAGCATGGAGCTAGCTGGCAGACAGCCCCTGCACTGAAGCATCTTTGTGCTGCAGCCAGCCATGTCAGTATCTACATGTGCACTGCTGTGGAGTAAATTCTCTGCAGCTAGTTAGTACTTATATTTACATGTACTACCCTGATGTGGAGTTGCTTAATTTCCTGTGGCCTAATAAGGCCTCTACAGTACTACACAGTAAGGCTGTGCAAAATTTCAGCAGCCATTTGCTTTTGGAGGTTTCAGAGCCAGGCTTGCACAGAAACATCTGTACACTAATGCCCTGCTGCACAACTCGGCTCCTCAAGCCACCAAGTGACGTGGCAAGGCAATACTAGTCCCTGCTGTGAGACCTGGCTCCGCAGGGAGCAGAGATTCAGGGCACCGTGGGGTGGGCAGTAGTGGTGACGAGACTCCCAGCATGGATCTTTGCTCCCTGCAGAGCCAGGCTGCGCAGCAGGGAGTGTTGGTCTCTGCCGTGTGGCCTGGCTCTGGAGGGAGCAGAGATCCATGCTGGGGTCTCCTCACCACCATTGAGCACCTCACACAGCCTCCCATTGCCAGAGCAGTGCAGGCTGGGCAGCACCAGTGAGGAAACCCCTAGCACAGATCTCTGCTTGCTGCAGATCCCAGTTGCGGGGCAGGGACCAGCAGGCTCACTCACTGCTCTGTGCTGCTTCCCTGCGCTATGGCCAAGCAACTCCTCTCCTTCACGGAAGGCAGCGGTCCTCCCCCTCCCACTTCTCCAGACAAGCCACCTACACCCCCCGTCCTGCTCTCCATTGGGGCCCTAAGCCCCCAGCCCTTCAGCCCTACCCAGCTGGGCATTGGAGCTATGTGAAGATTGCAAGCCCATTTGAAACAGATTTGGAGGAAATTTGGCAGAGCCAAATCTCTAAAACAAATTTGGCCAAAATGAAACGGGACAGTGATCTGAAACACTGAAACAAATCACTGTTCTCTAAGATGGCCAAATCCAAAACCATATCGAAACACAGCCATTTCGCACACCCATACTGCAATGTAACTGCAGTTATTGAGCAGTCATTTAGTACTTGTTTATAAAACTGGGCAGTAACAATTGCACAGTCAGCATCTCATGTAGACACAACCACTAAGCAACAACAGTTGCTGTTGAACCATAACCAATGAAGCAAGTAAGGCCACACATGTAAATGCAAGATGTTTACTGTGGAGCTAGTTAGCCTACTCAACAGTAATTGTCTTGTGTAGATGCACTCAGTTGGGGAAAAAGATTTGCTGTTTCAGAACTGCTTTCTAGAAGCTGATTTTAAACAGCAGCAAATACTATCTGTAATCCATCTCATAATCAGAAAATGTGTGCATATTTTGACCATGAGGTTAAGATTCAGTAGATCCACTGATAAATAAAATGCCTGTTAACACTGTTTTTAACAGAAATTGGGGTATTTTCTACTTATTGTTGAAATCATGATGCCTTCTCTCTGTGGAGAATTTTTCACTCTTCTTTTAAAAAAATGAAACCTTAGGCTTATCTCCATCTTCTCATCCAGATGCATTAAAAGGACAGTCTCTCCAATTGGATATAAACTTGTAGTAGGAAAACTGCTTCCCACGCAACTTAAGTGCTTTCAGAATGTCTTTACACTTCACTTTGGAGATCAATTCCAGCATTTATAACAAGACATTACTTGCATTCATAAATAAATTCCTCTTTTTCTTTTCTTTTTTTTTTAGATTTACTAGTAGGGACCTTGGCTCCGGGTGATGAAAGTTTTGGGATCTATTTTTACTGAAAATGATAGTTCTTGTACGGTCCCACACAGTTGTTTGTGGGCAGGTGATGAACTCTATAAGCAGAAAACCAAAAGCTCAAGTGTAGTTACTACTGTTAAGAGGTTGGATTTCAGTGGTTGGGAGAAGGAATTTATTACAAATGCCAAATTTCCAAGAAGTCTGAGTGTGCCAGGTCATTGGGTTGTGGTACACTTAGTAGAATTTACCTACTGGTGGGTGTTAGAATAACTGCAGCAAATCATATAATTACCTTTTAAGAAAATCTGCAAGAAGGTGCTTTATATATATATTTAAATTTTGAAATTAAATAGAAATGTGGGTATACACAGAGGTAACAAGTATATTACTATCAAAGGATACTTGTACAAGTTGTTACACTGAATCTGTATGATTCATTAGTGATTCAAGAATAAAAAAAAACTCTTCTGACCTTACTCCTGGTTCTTCCAGGACAGAAGGCAATTTAGCTAACTTGTACTGCTACAGGTTTGTGAAGACATAATAGTAACTGTGTAATAGCTCCTTCTGAGCAGCAGCTTCCTCTCCCCCTAACATACATAACATAACTATAACGTACATTTGCCTGTACCCTATGTATTTGCAACTTATGTAGAATAAATAACTTAAGACACTCTGGTTGTGTCTACATGAGATGCTGGCTACATAGTAGTCAAAGACTAGTGCTCAGTAGTGTTGCATGGCAGCAACCATGATATGATGCTACTGTGTAGTAGTCCTGGACTGCTGCTCAGTCAGTGTCACGAAAAAGCTGTTCGTCTGCACTACTGCACAGTAATTTCAGTTACTGAAGTTATTTAGTACTTGTTTATACAACTGCACAGTAATGATTGCATAGTCAGTATATCATGGAGACATAGCCACTAACTAACAACAGTTGCTGTTGAACCTCAACTCATGAAGTTTTTTAAATGGGATGAAAGGGACTGAGTGAAATGGCTACCAAGTCAGTTGTCTGTGCCACAAATGATTTCTCACCACTGCATTTGACTAGGCCACAAACATCAGGATTTAGCCTTTGAAATTCAATTATAATTTTCAGTAAATATAGTTTATACAAAAGTGGAGTACAAGTGTAAAGGTAGGTCAAAGTCTATTTTGAAAAGATTAGTCCAAGAAATATACTTTATTGTATGGAAGACTTGTATTCCTGTCAGCAGATTATTAATGCACATAATGAAGTATAAGTAAGCGTACCACATTCAAATCCATTTATGTTGTTTTATACAAAGTAAGAAATGTTATAATTTCCTGTTCCTCTCCTATTTTAAAATTATACAAAAATAAAAAAAATAAATCTCTGATTGATATAAGGTTTTCAGATATAAATTATGCATACATTTTATTCTTGTCATTGTCTTAAATGGTATACAATAACTGTTTGGTTATATACAAATTCTTGAATTGTTCTGGAATTGCAATGGGATGTGAACTTATTTTTAATGCCTAGAGCTAAGAATCTACATTTGAAAAGTTTGGCCGTAAAGTTTGACAGTCAGTCTCCTGCCATACAGTACATATTTTGTGCAATTAAGTGGTCAATCGCATAATAAATTTAGACCAACCACACATGCAAAGTAATTATCATTAGCGATGTCCGAAGCTTCGGTCCCTGATTTGATTTGATTTGATTTGTCGGAGATTTGGCCTGATTCCGTGGCTGAATCTCTGAATCTGAATCAAATCAAAGGGCCCTTTAATTTCTGCAAATTGAATCGGAACCCTCCAAATTGATTCGGAGAGATTTGGAAAGATTCAGAGATTTGAACATAGAAACAGTTTTAAATGTTTTTTCTACATACCTCTAGGTAGCAGGCTGCTTGTGAATGTTGTTTTGGTGGGGTGCATGGAGTGTCCCACAGAAATATGAGGGGCTTCCCAGTGTGCTCGGCAGCAGACTCAGAAATGGACCAAAAGTACTTCCAGTCCACTGCCAGATCCACACCTCCCTGGCTTGAGGGGGAAGGGCCCTTGCAACCTCCCTGGCTCCCTGGCCCCCTCGCACCTCCCTGGCTTGGTGACTAGTGCCTTCTGGGTTGGGGGGGAATGTGGGGTCCCCCTGCAGACTATCACTAAGCTGGGGAGGCACAGAGGAGCCCCCCAGCGCACTCCCTGGCAGACCTGGAAGTGAACCAGAAGTACTACAGGTCCACTTTCAGGTTCTCCACCAAGCACATGGAGGGCCCCCTCCCTGCACTCATGTTGGATGCTCCATGTACCCCAGCATCACAGCATTCACAAGCTATGCCTGCTATCTTAAGGTATGTAGAAAAAAAACATTTAAAGGTGTGTCTATGTCCAAATTGCTGATTCTCCAAATCATCATTCAATCTTCAGATTTGGATTTGGTCAAATTGAATCAGAGACAGGTATCCAAATCAACAAATTCAATCACTGCCCTTGATTTGGGCCAAATCCAAATCTGAATTGAATAGGGCCTGCTTTACACACCCCTAATTATCATACCATAAAATGTCTATCCAGCTATGAGAAGCCTACAAGCTACAGTTAGTGCTTGAAAATGGTTAATAACAACTTTATAGCTGATTTCAATCCAGCTTTAATATGAATGTGTGGCAGAGCCCACAGTCATGCATAAAGCATTCACATTCTTGTGCTAGTCACTGAAGAACCAAGCATCCACCATTCTTAGTGCTATCAGAGGGCCACTGTTGTTCAGTACTCCTGAAAACCTGATGATGTATAGTAGAATGTAGATAGATAATTAGATGCCTTATTTTTAGGCTTCCAAGTTTATAATTATTAGGCTAGATTTAGTAGGTTTGAGTTTGGTTGGTTCTTCTTCCTCACCCCCTTTATTGTGGCACTGAATTTTGAAGACCATGCTCTGATGCCACTTTGTTGGGTACTTCTGTTACTATAACTTGACTCTAAGGAAAACTTTGCCTACTTACTTTCAGATGTCAAACTTTCTAAGTCTCCTTTGCCTCCTTAAGTCTATAAGGGCCCACTTCAACTTCTTCCCTTGGACCTAGCAAATTCTTGGCGAGACTCTGTGCCAAAACTACTTCTGATATTTCCCAATACTACTTAAAAAATAGTATGGAAAACTATTCCCCAGTAGCAGTGAAAGATTATTGTAGAGTGCAACAAAAAACAGGTTAATGGAACCAATGCACTTAAAAACCTTTATGATTTATTTGTTTCTTACTTTTATAATTGAGAAGATATACTGAATGCTTCCCTTGCTAGAATCACTGATAAATGAATTTCATAATTACATTAGCTAGAAAATGCAACTATACTGTGTAGTGGCAAAGTTGCTGGCATTAAGGTTTATTGGGGTATCCTAACAGACAAAATATACATGCAGGGGGTATGGCTTAGCTAGGCTCAGGATTGAGCTTGCAAGAATTAAGATGTAATCAAAATTGCAATGCATACAGTCTGTCAGGCCCTGGAATTGAAAATATTTCATCCACCTACAGATGTAGATTAGTCCAGAGACCCTGCAAGCTTCTAGCATTCATGTTTTTCTTCTTCATGCAGCTTTCTGTACTGCAGTCCTACAGTCCTCTGAAGAAGCAATCAAGTGATTCTCTTCTAGATAAATATAACTAACAACTTATTTCCAGCACTCCAGCTCATTATTATGGTTCAGTTCATGTGTGATTGAATGAAAAAAAATGCCATGTTATGCATCTTCATATTGGAAGGCGAGATCAAGGATTTTATACACACACACACAAGTTTATATTATGAATCTCTATAATTAAGAGTTAATAAATGAATTCCTAATTAGGCATTCAAACAATTATTTCAACACATCTGTTTCAAAATTATATACATCTCTATGTGGTAATTCTGGCCTGTAGGATTTGTCTATACTGTGCCCTGCCCACTTCAGTTCTCTGATACACTCCAGACCTGAGAGTTTTCCTGTTGCTGCTAGTAAGACGATCTGGACTTAAACTTATTGGCCAGTTTCTGGACCATTGAAGACTAAAGGCTCAAGGAGGGCCCCTGGGCATGAGTTCAGAACATCCTCACTAGTCAAATTCTAGCTCTAGAGTGCATCAGTAGACTTGAATAGACAGGGTACATACAAGTCCTCTCCTATCAGGAGTTGGCCACTGCAAGGATACAGACTTCTTGGGGCCAACAGACATCTTGCTTTTCAGAGGGTGCAAGAAGGCAGAATTACTATTACCAGTAATTCATTTAACTTATGTTATTTGCCAGGAAGCATGAGCTTAGGAAATGGTTTCCTTTATTCATTCAAAAAATGTTAAGTTTAATGCTAAGGCATTACTTCAGTGGTAAGTTTTATGTTAGCCTAAGCTTAGGTGTTGATATTGATGGTAAAGGCAAGAACTTGGGTTTCTCATTAAGATAAGATATTTTTCTTTGCATTGGGCTCAAGTTCATACTTTGGAGTTTGATTGTCAATTCAGCCTGACTTGTTTTGGCACAGGAATGGGTTTGGGGAAAAGATCTGGTTGTTTTCTTATTGATGGGATATACCCCCCTTAGCTTTAATGACCAAGTGCTCCTGGGTTCTCTTGTTAGAGGTTTCTGTATAAAGTGATTAGGCACTGAGACTAGACTACTTTTTGCTCCTGAAAATATTCCCTGAGGGGGATATTCCACAACAGGAACTTTGGCACCATGGTGTTGAAAAGATGTCCTGCTGATATATATGTTTACAGGGTTTTTATGAAGACTTCATTTTAAAAAGAAAAAAAAATCACGCACTTGTCACTAAGACTAAATTCAGTCTTTATCTTCAAAGTGACTGGGGCCAGAGGCTGTCTTTTTCAAAGATGTCAATTACTATTATTCCAAATAATAGTGAAGCCATGCTACCCTCAAGGAAGACTCTGACCATCTTTGGAAAAAGAAATAAGAAATCATAGGTTCAGCTCCCTGCTGCCAAGGTTATTTCTACTTTTTAAAGCAAACAAAGCAAAAATCACAATGTAGAAAGACTGGAAAAAACAATCAGAACCCAGGATTCTCTCTTCCCCAGGGGAATACTCTTACACTGGACTAAAAAGGAACACTACTTCTTCCTTGCTTTCCTGACTCCACAAGTTTTTTCATTCTTGGCCACTGAAAAGCCATCTTCAAAGGGATGAGAGCTATTCCCCACCTAAATTGTTCAATAGTCCTGAGAGGTGAGATGTGGGTCTGAATATGTTCAGGTTTCTACTTCCTGGGTGAGCACTTTAACCTCTAGGTGATTCTTAAAAAGGCCTACATGTTTTGAAAAAAAATGAAACACTCTCTGAAGAAAGAAACTTACTGAATGTTGTGTCTTGTGGAATGAAGCTTATGAAGCTTTGGAACTTAAATGCCTACATTTTGCCTAGGTCCCATTTAGGATGGTACAAAAAAATAGAGCTTATCAGCTAGAATGGCACAGGAAAAAGAAGACCTGCTTTATTATTAAATCAAAGGATGACTGAGCCAACAAAATGATGCAGTCATAGTCAAGTTATTTCCTGCAGAATCAGGAAAGTTATTTCCAGTAGAATTAGAAAGTATCAGTGCCACTGCACCAGACCCTAATGAGACTTATTGGCTGTGTCTAGATGAGCAAGCACGTGCCTATTGCAGCATCTCAAAGCAGTTGGAGATGCCACAAGAGGCACACTGGGAACAAAAAAAAAATGTTCCCCACACTACATATTTGCAGCACAGACTCTAATTTTGAGAGTCAGGGCACAGGTCATGCTTGTAGGGTGTACCCTGAAGCAACCAGAATCTGTGCAGCTGCTGGGGGTCTCTGGCAGGAGCAACCCTAAGTGCTCTGATGCCTGCTGCTGCAAGGGGGCTATACATCATGTGGGGGGAGTGAGAGGGGGACCCATCCCTCCCATACAGTCCCTTCCACCCCCACACAATCCCTCCCACCTACAGTCCCCATCCCCACATCCCCCACAAACCACATGACCCCTCCATGATCCATCCACCAACCCCTCACCCATGAAACCACCTCCACAAACCCTCCACCCCCACCCACATACCCCACACCCACAAACCCCTGCACAAGCTTCACACTGACCCCACAAACCTCATCCCCAAAAACCCTACACCCATCCCTTCATCCATCCACAAACTCCCCCACACCTTCCCCCCCTCACAAATCTCAAACCCTGTGTGCCCATCCACCAGATGGAATGGGACCTGCTGGTTAGAGCCATAGCTGCAGGGGCAACTGCCACACTGCAGCCATGCTCCATGCCCAGAACAGTGCTGGGACATGTGACCTCAGCCTGGTGGGGGCTCCTGGTCCCAAGAACCACTTGGGGATGTGATGGGCTGTGTGTAAGGGTAAAGGTGGCAGCAGGGGTATGTGTGCGCGAGAGAGAGCGAGATGGGGGGTTAGGGATTGGGGAGTGCTTCATATACAAAAGGCTGCCAGAACCTTGACACTCACCTGACTTGGGTTATTTGACCCTAGCAGTCTTTCCTGCCCAAGTGCAGAAGGGCTGGACTTGATGATCTTGTGAAGTCCCTTCCAGCCCCTAACATCTATGAATTGATGAACCTATGAACTTCATTTTAATCACAGAAGAACATGGATTTGGGGTATTTTAATAAGAGAATTTGGGGGGTTTATCAGAGAATTTGTCATTTTTGAACAGGGAACACCAGGAACTCTGTTAGTGAGATAAGTGGCAAGACCCTAGCAGAGAAGTCTTCCCAGGACCAGCACCAGGGATCCAGCTGGAGGGCAGATGAAGTAGCTTCCCTCCTGGCCAATTGGGGCCAGGAGGAAACACTTCAACAATTCAAAGTGGGCCACTGTAACAAGCACATCTTCCAGGCAATAACTTTCCAGATGGCAGAGTTGGGGCACCAAAAGACATGACAGCAGTGATGCCCAAAGCCCAACTGTGCAGTCATGGCCCACTGGCAGCTGGCCCAGAGGTGCAGACCAGGTTGTTGTGTGGTCCCCAGTCCACATCTGGCAGGTGTGCAGACATGGGGCTGCAGGTCCAAGGGGGCAGCTGCTGTTGTAGGTGACAACAGGTCACAGACAGGCAGCAGTACCCATTGCCAGAGTGCTACAGTGGGCAGAGAGAACAGGGACTACTTTAGGTTAGGGCTGCTTCAGCAGTCCAGCTGGCACACCCTAGGTACCAACTGGCCAGGCCTCAGAAGCTTCTGAGGCCAAGGAGCCCTGAGCTGCTCACCAGGGCAGTTTTTTATATTTGGTTTCAATACAGCAATGCAGTGACTTTCATGATTAAGTCAGCAATAATAGCATTAATGAAATTACATCACTGGGGGTGCCTCTATACTTTCATTAATGTACTTTTGCTACTGTGCATTAAATTTAGTACCTCTAATGTGTGGTATTAACTAACTGTGCATTTGGCATGTGCATTTGGCCCTAATGTGCATCTGTGAAATTGCATGCTTTTTTAGTGATGTTCAATGAGTAATAGCTTAATTTTACTGTGCATTAGTGTGTTAGCATGGTTTTTGCTGTGACACTCTAATTCACAGTAAAATAGGCTACTGCACATTGAAGTGCATGTGTAGCTGCTACTTAGAAGAATCAGTATCTAAAAGATCAGAATTTGGCCTGGAGATTCCAATTCAAACATGACATTCCTGATCTTCAAAAATGTTGAAGACCTTTCACTGTTAAGCAAACTCTAGATTCTCAGCATCTTTGAATAATATGGTCAGAAATATTTAATACATATATTTATGAGCATATTTCAGGGTAGATTTGCACATCAGAGACTAAGTCAAAGATGTATAGCATAAGCTTTCATGAGCCTGAGTTCACTTCATCAAGTATTGAATGATTTGGACAGCATCCGATAAAGTAAGTTCAGGCTCATGAAAGGTGCATGTCTATCCTGCCTTATGCCTGACTTTAGAGTAACACAGCCAACTACCTCTCTACTAGCATAAGTAATAATTGTAGCCAATTACAAAAAAAAAGCAATATGAACTCAAGCTTCTTTTGGGATTGTAACATTAAGTTATGAAACTTAAGTAGGTTACAGGAAAATGTTGTCCTAGGATGAAGATTCAGAAATCTAGCATAAGCTTAAAGTAAATTGGCACCTACAATAATTAAGAAGTACCATACCAGGTATTATAATTAATTTAAGTCACTTTGGAATAATTTATCCCCTTTTGTTAATCCTTTAAATACAACAGTTAAATCTTTATTTTATTGAAGGCTTGGATAAGGAAAGGATTAGACATCTGCGAGTAAGAACAGCTTCTCTAGTTACAATATTATAGAAATTACTATCTTTTTTTGTGAAATAAGTTAATTTTTTAGATAGTAGAAGAAAAAAAATATGTTTTTGTGTTCCGATTCTTCAGTCATGCATAGGCAATAAATCTTTTTGTATTGTCACAAAAGCAGTAAGAAAAGTAATTAGGGACATGCCCTGGATTAGCCAGCTATGGAGTAAAAAGGATTCTGCAGAATTCCAGTGACATCCACATTTTCCCTGAAATTATCAGCATTGCAGGAAACTTTGTGATTTTTGTGTTACAATCTGTCTAGGAACTCAGATAAGTGACAGCAACATTGGATAAGTGACAGATGCTGCTGTCACTTATCAGAACTCAATGCCACAATCTAGTTCTTTGCTTGCAAGATAAGCCTGCCAGGTTTCCATAAGCACTTTCAGCAGAATGAAGTCTTTCAATTTTAAATTTGTCATCAAATTCCTAGTTTGGAACAAATTCCTAGGTATGAAAGCGTGCAAAGAAAGATACTTTTTTGGCAAATTCTTAGTTTGTTTAATAAAAGGTTATCATGTCTGAACCAACAGTTTTAGAGTTTTGCATTTCTTTTTGTCTCAAATCAACATGGCTACCAAATACATCCCTGAAACATAGGTGTCAAATTTTAGTTGATTTTGGAATTATAAACTTCATTGCTTAATAACAAAGAAAGAGCTCTAAATTTCTGACATCTGACACCACCAAGGAAGAAATCCTTCCTTATCTGCATATCAAACAGCAAGTCACACAAAGGAAGTCTCAGGGTCCCAGAGAAACAGACATCCACCTTCACTTTCTTCTGTGCAAAATGAAGTTTATTTTTCTAATTATGGGGACTTTTACCATCTTTAATTTTGCCTCAGCCTGAAGAAGAGTGCATGTCTCTGAAAGCTTGCAAAGAAAGACTTTTTTTTTTAGATTTCTTAGTAGGTCTAAAAAGTTGTATCATCTCTGAACCAAGAGTTTTAGAGTTTTGCATTTCTTCTAGGTTTGAACAAAGGAATCCTAGGTCCCATCATTTGTAGGCAACCGTTTATCCAAGAAGTCTTAAAAATAATCCACTCTCACCTTTCACATGTACCCAGCCACAAAACATATTATGAAAATAAAACTAAAACTCTGCTCAAAGGAAACCTAGGCACTTCTGAAGAAAAAGAAGCTTGTAGGAGGAAAGGGGATAATTTTCCACATTACAGAGGAAAGAACTCCACTCCAGTTCTTATCAACCTGACCCAGGGAAAAAAAAAAATCTTCCCTCAAGTCTAGTAACTGCTTTGAACAAGTGAAAGAGCAAGACTTTTCAGTGAGGTACATGAATGGATTAAATACTAATAGAAACACCAAGGCACTTCAGTCAAAGCTTTGGCTACTAGCTGTGGTCAATATCCAGCACTTCAGAAAGAAGGGAAAAACAAAAAAAAAACAAACCAAACCCAGCATAACTAGGTGTAAATGAAGCATTTATGTAGTGATAGTGCAAAGAAATAATTATTTTACATAACCAACTGTGGGCCTGAATAATGGGATTACTAGACATCTCCTGCAGAGAAAAAGAATTGCCTTTCAACCCTAATGTGGATATTACAAATGCAGGAAACTACCTATTATTTTCAGTGACCATTTATCCAAATATGCCCACATCTTATCATAGTACCTCTTCCATGAGCTGCATTTGGCTTGAAAAAAAATTAAAAATATGTGTGTGCATTAAGGGCAGTTTGTGTGTTTCAGGTCGTTCATAGTTGCTCACAAAAATATGAAAGCTGTGAAAAAATGGATTGAGTTGTTTCAGGATGTCATACAAGATGGTGATATACATTTTACAGTTTTGCAGTAAATATATTAAATATCAATACAATCCATTCCTATCCTCATTCAACATATCCTGTTCTCTGTGGAATTCATCAGAAAAGGTTACCTTATTTTGTTTAATGCATGGGCCAATCAGATGATGATGGTGGCTTGCCAGTTGCTCTGTACTAAAACTTTGATTGAATAGGACCTAACATTTTGTCTTGAATTGAGTCCTATACTTACTATTTCTATATAAAATGCCATTTAAGAAGGACAGTTTTATCCTTGATGTTCCAACTATGGATTACTGGATAAAAGAAAAATTACAAATCCTGGCTTTTTCTGTAATACCGTATAGCAGGGATACTGAAATTTCTTGACAGATAGTTACGGTAAAAGCAGCATTCAAAGGGAAAAAAACGTGTAATAATATATTACTATTATTGGAAAGATTAAATTATCTTCGTTGTATTGATTCAGAAAAATGCCAGCGTTTTCACAGGATACATACTGCATGATATACATTATATTTATATAATATAAAATCGCACAAAACTTCATGAAGTCATAATTACCTTGTGTGCACTATTTCACTTACTAAACCTAATTGATCAGAAGTGTTTGCAAGACATGAAAGATCTGTTCCTTTTTCTTTTTTTAAATTTTAATATTTTGATAGAAAAAGACATAGATTTTGTGGATATTTATTGTGAAATAACTGAAATTAGATCTAGACACACACATTGAAAAAAGCCTCCTTGATTAAAGATGAAAGCTCTAGAAATGAAGATTTTCTTTATTACTTTCCATTAAGTTTTGAAATACCTAAAAAAATATTCACAGAACACTTAACCAATTGGACAAAAGCCTAAATGACAAAAGGGTTTTTTGGTATGTAATTGGGTTTAGTTCACTATGTGTATAGATTTAGAATGTGTCATATATTATGACAGTTACACGGACCATGTACTGGCATTATACTTCTACCATCGCCACTTTCAAAAGAGAAACTGAGTGTACAAGCACTCAGTATCTTCTGGGGGAAACATACTAGTGCTGGAAGAAAGATCTTCAAGGGTCAATTTGGTCTGCCAAGGGGCTGAAGCACTGGGACAAAGCTCCCTGCTACTTCCCTAGACCAGACTCCATACCCTCTCCCCAGTCAGAGCAGAGGGAGTGCGCTTTACCCCACTGCTCCACTCCCCTTTTGTGGGGGGTCCAGGAAGGAAGGGGAGTAGCTACCAGTAATTCCTGACTCTTCCCAAAATGGACACTACCTAGTTTGTGGAATGAGGTGGGAGCTTTGCCCCTATGCTCCTTCTGGTCCACCCCTGGAGACTGCAAGTGGATTGAAGAAGACTCCTCTCCACTCATTCCCCAGGCCCCAGTCTTTCCTTCCATTCCATTTTCCCCTGGGACTGGCAGGAGAACATCAGCTGCTCCCCGTGTCTTCTCCAGACAATGGAAGGAGGTGTGTATCACTAAGGAAGTACATGAGGAATAGCACAGATATATAGGCTAGGGACAGAAATTGCACATAAATTGCTCTAAGTGATTGGAAACCGGTTCAAATCCATAACACCACAGAGTTCAGTGTACATAAACCTCTTTCAAAATGGTTGAAACTGATTTAAGATTTCATAGACATTAGTGCTGGACAGGATCTCGGAAGATCATCGAGTCTAGCCCCCAACCCAAGGGCAGGAAGTCAGCTGGGGTCATAGGATCCCAGCAAAATAAGCATCCAATTTACACTTGAAGGTGTTCAATGTAGGTGCTTGACCACATCCAATGGCAGGCTATTCCAAACCCTGGGGGCTTGGACATTAAAGAAATTCTTCCTTATGTCCAGTTTAAAACGGTCTTGCAGTAGTTTATAACCGTTCAACCTCATTATACCTTGGGGCGCTCTGGTGAACAAATGTTCCCCCAGATACTGGAGGTCACCCCTGATAAACGTATAGGTGGCCATCAGATCACCCCTGAGCCTACGCTTTTCCAGGCTAAAGAGCCCCATGGCTCTCAGTCTGTCATCATAAGGTCTATTTTCCTGACCTCTGATCATGCACGTGGCTCTTCTCCGGACTCTCTCAAGCTTCTCCACATCCTTTTTGAATTGTGGGACCCAAAACTGGATGCAGTACTCCAGCTGTGGCCTTACCAAGGCCAAGTACAAGGGGAGAATGATGTCCCGGCATTTGCTTGAGAAGCAGCTATGGATACAAGTCAGTGTTTTGGTCGCTTTACTAGCTGCAGCATTGCATTGCAGGCTCATGTTCATCTTGTGGTCAATGATGACCCTCAAGTCTCTTTCTTCTATAGTGCTAGCCAGTGTAGCGCTGCCAAGCCTATTAAGGTACTGCAGGTTTTTCCTGCCAAGGTGGAGAACCTTGCATTTTTCAGTGTTAAACACCATCAGGATCTCCTCCGCCCATTTGCCGAGCCTGTCCAGGTCAGCCTGGATCGCCCTCCTGTCTTCAGGTGTGGATGCTTTGCCCCAAAATTCTGTCATCAGCGAACTTGGCCAGTCCACTTCTATGCTTCTTAGACTAACCTACAAGGATTGAATCAATTTAGCTTCAGGCTTTTTGACTGTCGTACTTAGCCATAGGAACAAATGCAGGAAAGCAAAAGTGAAACTTAACTGCAGTTGGCAACAGATGTTAAAGTGATGTAGTTAGCTGTGTTAGTCTGAAGTCAAGTAGATCCAAGTCCAAGAGATGCTCAAGGCAGCAAGAAGAGGTTTTACAAGGCTGTTTTTGAAAGTAACAATAATTTCAAAATAAAATCATGTTGTGTCAATGAGTGGAAGACTACACAAAAGCAGGAAACACTTATGTTGAACTCACCAATTGTTTATGACTATGTAGACTGATATGATCTAGTAAATGATCACTGCAAACAAAATAATTTTATTTCAAAATTGCTGATATTTCCCCAAGCATCTCATCCAAATACATTAGATGAAAAAGGAAAAATGTGGGGGAGGGAAACTTTCTGTCTATTATTTGTAGAAGTAAAACTGTTTGGTTCCCAGTTTGCTTTAATCTTCACCCAAAATGAACTTACAACTGATCAACTAGCAGTAGTAACATCAAAGAAGGGGAAAAGAATAAATTTGG
The DNA here is from genome assembly GCA_030014935.1 of Caiman crocodilus. Taxonomy (NCBI): domain Eukaryota; kingdom Metazoa; phylum Chordata; order Crocodylia; family Alligatoridae; genus Caiman; species Caiman crocodilus. The sequence continues at coordinate 46,956,672 of JAGPOW010003642.1, forward strand.
TAATTTTTTCAACTGTGAATTAATTCAAATAATAAATTATCAGTCCTGCAGAAAATTCACCCTAGAGTGCTGCAGGTACTAGCTAAAGAAATTTTGGAGTAGTCACTGACAATAATATTTCCAAGTTCATTGATGACAAAAGACCTGAGAAGAGTTTGTATTTTTGAGAAGGGTTAAAAAAAATGGAAAACCTATGGAATTAATTCTAGGCCAGTTGTCAGCTTGACTTCAGTCCCTGGGTAACTACTATATCAAATTATAGAACAGTCGACCTGCAAATATTTGGAGTGTATGAGAGAGCAGGGTGATTTGGGGTTTTCATTAAGTCTTTTGGAGCAGTCCCACATGCTGTTCTCTTAATTAAGCTGGAGAATTACAGGCTAAAGAGAATTACCATTAGGCAAAGCGATGGACATAAAAGCATAAGTGTAACAGGGCACCATGGGCTGTGTCTGGGACAAACATGGTGGCCAGTCCACCCGGCATGAGATAAAGCAAAGCCATGGGACTCTGGAGTTGGTTTCTATTGGTTAGAAGGAGTCCAGCTGCGAGTTAGAACAGTGGTCAGCTGAAGGGAAGATTCCCCAGAGAGGGAGAGCACAAGCCAGCTGAAGCTTGTCTGACCTGTGCAAAGGCATGGAATGAATAATAGAAGCTAGACCAACAGACTGGAGACATAGCGAAGCTAAGCAGGAAACTAAAAGCCTGAAATTATCCACTGGTGAGGTAGCGAGTGATAGGTTTCTGCCCTATAGACTTAAAAAAGAAACTCTCTCTCAAGGGACTTGATGAATTGATAGGCAGAATCGATTAATTGTGACTGGTAAGCTGGTCATTTGATTAAACTGTTGGGAAAGTGATTAATAAAATCCTGATGGAATTTAGAGCCAAGCATCCAGGAGATGGATATAATGGAATCAAACTGATGGTCCTAATGCAAGATGTTAGATAATGGATATAAACTGAGGATGGGACATTAGTTAATCGATAGCTTAAGTGAAAATTGATGGTGGGCACCAATTGGAAATATAAACCCTTGATCAAGTGAACTAAGAATAAAACCAAGTAGTTGCTAAGAAGACGACGGGTTGGTAACCATGTCTCAATATCCCAACTCCTGGAGGATGAGACCCTGAGCAGGGTCACATGACAATGTGTACACAGGTGTGGTAAAGGCAGAGTGTAGGGGAGACAGAGGCCTGTGAAGGAGGATCCCAAGCCACCCTACTCACTTACAATAGCAAATACTTCTCTCCTTATTTCTCCATATTCCTTTAACATCGAGGTGTGGAGGAGAAGCATTAAGGTAGGTGAACTAAAGTAAAGGAGAGTGGCAACTGATTAGTTATCATCGAGCATGAATCTCCCACAAAAAGGAATACCATGATGAACCAGTTTGAGGCCAGGCAGAAGGATGGAGCCATGTTGGGATGGCAGTACTGGTTCAGAGGTTTTCACAAATGGCTATGCCCATTGGGGTACAAGGACTCCAGCTTCTGTGGTAGGCTGGGTCCCCCATTTCTAGCAGCTCACCAGACTACTGGTGTGCCATATGGAACAGTTCTGTGAGCCAGATCTGGCCTGCAGTCTGTGTTTGACACCCTTGACCTAGCTTGATACTCCAACTCACACAATTGATGGTTGACTCAATGTAGTTGAATAACCACACATAAGGAGTAATTATATAAGTGGATCAATACAAACTGGTAGGGAATCTTAAATGGAGTTGCAAAAAAGTCTGTTCTCAGTCTAATGATTTTTTTTAAACATTCTTAGTAGTGACTTGGATAGAAAAATAGAATATTCTGATAATATCTTCAGGTGACACAAAATAGGGAAGGACTTCAAATATTTAGGAAGCCAGGCTTAAAAAAATATGAAGAGACTTAGATAACATGGAAAACTGAGCAACAGGCAGTAACATGAAATTCAACAAAGACAAATGGATGGTGTAATGCTTAGGGAAGAAAAATAAATGCACCAGTACAGATTGGAGGAATAATTGACTTGACAATAGCAACGTTGAAAAGAATCCAGCGGCTTGTTTAAAAAGAAGCTCAATATCAGACAGCAATATGACATTATGAAGAAAAACAAATGAAGTTTTAGGTTGCATTCACATATACACTGTAACCAAGAGGAGAGGTGATACTACTACTCTCCTCAGCCCTGGTAGGCCTCACATGTAAAGCTGTATCCAGTATTCTACTGTATAAAATAAACCAAGCCTGTACCCTGTAAAATCTGCTTTCCCCCTGCCCCCAAGAAAAAAATGGCTGTTTTGACATTTGAAAAATAACTGCTTTTGAGTTATCTGAGAACAAAGAAAAACATTGTGTTTAGTTATCTTCAAAATGGCTAGCTAGGCAAAAAGGGATTGAATTAAAAAAATCACAGATTAAGAGTTGAAAGAAAGTTGCCTTGACTGTACCAAAAATAAGAATTTTAGAATAAAAAAAAGAGGCACAGTTCAAAATACTTCATGTCTTAAATCCACTTTGAGGAAGACCTCTTGACTAGAAAATTGTCTACAATTATAACAAGAAAAATTATGATAATTTTTCCCCCTCAAATTGAAATTTCAGAACTCAAACATTAATCAGAACCCAAGATAACTTGGATTTATGATGACCTCTCAGGAATTAGATTTTATAAATAGAAAATTAATAACTTTGTTATACCTTTCCATGTATAGAATCAAATTATTGGAAGTTTGTCCTAAACACTCCACTCTAGCACTGCTATAGTGGGGCAAACAGCAACATGCCAGCAGGCAAAAAGGAGAGTCAAGGCCTGACCCCCGCATTCCTTGCCCCCTCCCACCTGTCTCACAAACATTTGTCCCTCCTGCTACCTTTTCCCCTCCATGGCTGCATGCCCCCACTCCTTTATCCCTTCCTAGTGTCTGGTCCCCCTATCATTTGTCCCCTTTCACCTGCCCCCCCCCCCCACTGCTTGGCCTCAGATGCAGTCTGGGGCACGAAGCATGTGGTCATTTTAACCCTCAGCCAGCCACACACCAGTTGTTGTACTGGCAGCAGCTCCACCACCGCTGAGTGCGCTATGTGGGGCCAGAGACTGAAATGGGCTGGAATTTAAGCAGCTGCAGTACAGGGGTGGGAGGAAGTGGGGCAGAAGCAGCAGCTGTGGCTCAGACTCTGACCTTGAACTTGGAGGCTGAGCTGAAGCAGCAGCAGTCACAGCTCCCTGCTTGTACTCAAATCCAAGATGTTAAATGAGGGGAAAAGCCTCATCAAGTAAATACAGCATATGTACGTGTGTGTTTGCTAACCCTTTGTCCCTTCATTCAAATCATGTTGTTTCAAAAACTAAGAAAGAGTCTATCTGGAAAAATAACATGTTCAATTAGATTTATTTTAAGGAGTTATAATTGTCATATCAAAAGCTTTATTTTATTTTTGAAGTCCTTCCCTTAAAACAGTCTGTGTATATGGTTCCTGCATGTCATGGACTTATTTTTCTACTGGAAGTATTCTTAGAGCTCATATTTTGCATGGCAAGAGAATCTCAACAGTAGGTGTTGCAAAGACATAACAGAACTTCTCACAAGCAAGATGGTTTAAATTCTGTCCTGTTGCACCCACCAAACTCAACTTATTTCAGCAGGACAACATTCTAGTTAAGCCAGTTTAAATACAGACCTATGGTCAAGGACTAAAGATAATGGGAAAATATGGTACTAAGGCCAGAACCTCTACTCAACATAGCCTGTTATGAATAAGCACTAGGGGTGTGTGAAGAGGGCCATATTTGGTTTGGATTTGGCTTGATTCAGGGGACAGTGATTCAATTTATTGATTTAGATCACTGTCCTGATTTGATTTGGCTGTATCTGAATATTCAATTCTGATTCGGAGAATCAGCAATTCAGCCATAGACACATCTTTATGTTTTTTTATATATCTCGAGGTACCAGGTATAGCTGATGAATACTGAGATGGTAGGGTAAATGGAGCATCCCACAGAAGCATAGAGGGAGGGGGCCCATGTGCTCAATGACAGACCCAGAAGTGGACCAGAAATACAGGGTTGCAACTGGCTGTAGGGGGACCGCAGGTGCCCCACCCTGACCCAGGAGGCACCAGTCACTGAGCTGAGGGGTGGGGGTCCCATGAACACTTCACCAATGACCTGGAAGTGAACTGGAAGTGCTTCTGGTCCACTTTTGGATCCACTAAGCACACAGTGTACCCCCTCAGTGTACTGGCTGGGAAAGAGGAGCTGTTTGCTAAGGGAAACTGACTTCAGGCGCCCAGTCAGGGGCTAGATTCTCCTCCCCCTGTTACCAGCAATGAACTTCTGATGGTCACAGTTTGAGTACACTAAGCACACAGAGTACCCCTCCTGTGCTCCTGTAGAATGCTCCATCTGCTCCACCATCTCAGCATTCACAAGCTGCCTGGTACCTGGAGGTACGTAGAAAAAACATATAAACCTGTGTATAGGTTTGAATCATTGAATCTCTTTATATCTCCCCAAATTGAATCGGAGGCTTACAATTCGATTTGGAGAAATTAATGGGTCTTCTGATTCAATTAGGATTTGAAGATTTGGCTGCCAAATTGGGACGAATCTCTGCCAAATCGAATCAGTGACCAAAGCGTCATACAGCTCTAGTAAGCACCACATGAAGCCTAAATCAGTTAAACTCTAACAAAGATGCACTCTGCTTGTTAAAGCTTGTTCACTTGTGCTGACTGACCTCCAAGTATTTGAAAGTTATTCCACTTCAGGCAAGGGTTAACTCTGGGCCGTGCTACCTAGCTCATGTTACAGTAACTTCAGACTTCTCCATGGAGATAAAACAGAAATTTGTAGTCCACCAGCATCCCAGAATGCACTGCTCTCAGGCCCTCCACTGCTGCTCCATGGACAAATGTTTACCCTTTAAAACTCTACTGTTCAATGTGGTACAGTCTAGGAGCAGGTGGGGTCCTGCCACTGCCAGGAGGGGTCTTTCGGTGGCATAAGTATGAAGCTAGGAGGTAGAGAAGCATGGCAGTATATAGGCTATGGCTTCCACCTGCAGAACCCTGTGTTCCTGTCCTGGTGTAGGAGGTAGTGAAAGAGGGCTTTTTTGTGGGAAGCCCTCCACTTACCCCTGAAGTCCCTATCTCAGCTCCCCAGTATGCTCTCATCCCCTCACAGCCTTCCTCAGAGAGGGCTGAGCCCATAGACAGGCAAAAGCTGTGGAAAAGTTACATTAACCACAGTTATATTGAAAATTTTCCTGGCCTAAACAGAAACATTGCCTGCCTCATTTCCCCCAAATGTCACAGGCTGTCTCATGTCCAGGTGGCTTAATGGGGGCTGTGACTTCTCCACACACTCCTTGTTCCTATCCTGGGGTTGGAGAGGGGGGAAGAAAGCTATGCTACTAGCATGGAGCTCCCATGGTTTAGCATGGTGGGAACATAGAGGCACAGGGAACAAGGAAGAATGGCCAGCTCAAACAAGGGACACAGGGACATGCAAGTCAGATATTTTATCTCCTAATGTTTGGTGCCTCATCCCTGAAGCATAACCCAGAATACAGCACAGACAGGATCAGGCCTATCAACCCTCATCTACACATGTACCCACATGCTGGATCCAGCACCCACAGTGCCTGCTGTAGGATTCATGCTGCCTACCTCACCTATGCTTGCCAGTCTGGGACTCATATTGCATGCAACATGGGTCCCAAGCCAGGCAGGGCAGGGTAGTGCATGTGATTCAGGTGAGTTAGGTGGGGAAACATCTATTTTTTGTGTTCCAGTTATGTGTAGGCAGGTGTTAGGTTCTGTTCTAAGACAAAGGTAAATTCTGCCCCTATTTATACACCATCAACAGTATTATTAATTAAAGGCTTGATCCAATAATGGACACAGGCACATGAAAGTTAGGTATTCCATCATCTAATGTTTAGTGCCTGGCCTCTGTAGTGTAATCCAGGCCAAGGTTGATTCATAGGATCATTACACTTAGTGATTCATTACAGTTAGTGATGAAAAATAAGAAAGAAAGCATGCATCTTTGGGCGCAGACAGAAGTGTAGCTCCCTGCTGTAACTGAGAATGTTTTGTGGGAAGCGGTCTGATTTATAAGTATCCTCTGGACCAAACAGAAGTTCATTGTTGGTAACAGGGGGAGTAGAATCTAGCTCCTGACTGGGAGCCTGAAGTCAGTTTCTCTTAGCAACCAGCTCCTCTTTCCCAGCCAGTCACTATTTTCTGAATGGGAGAGGGGGCAAGAAAGCAGGAGCTAATTCTAGGGGTTCCCCAGCTAGCACTGGAGGGTGGGGTGGGTGAATGGTACCCTTCCCCACATCAGAGGGGCTGCAATATACTTGTTCCACCCTCCAGCAGAGGCTGAAAAAACTCCCTACACTCCCTTCCCCACTCTCATTCCAAAAACAGAGACAGGCTGGGAGGCAGTGGTCACAGAAGATGATTTATCTGAACCCTCATGCAATGTGGGGTTGGATTTTTACCCACCTGGGAATTTTTAAAGCAGTCTATAGCCATGCACTTGTGTTTGGTCATGGTTATAGACTACTTTCTGTGGCTAACTTGGGCAAAATTTGTCACTTCTGTCTGCACTCTTGGTTTTCAGTGCCCATGTTGATTACTTTGGACTGACAGTTTAACTTCATTTTATATTTCCTAGAAGAAAATAGACAGGATGAGACAATCTTGCCAGAGAAAAGCCTTCTAATGAATATACTTTTTGAAATGTATAAAGAAAATAGAATTAGAGGGTTTTGTTTGAGAGAAAATCCAAGACCTTAAATAAAACCACTACCCTGGAAGTGTTTCAGAAGCTACTGGAGAGCGTTAGATTAAAAGGACATGAGAACAGGATGGTTCTCTGCACTAACGTTTTGCTTTGGTTACTGAACCATAGCTGCAGATCATTTGAACATGTCTAGAAAATGAAAAGTTAGTATTTTTTGTGATGTTTTTAAAAAAATAACTCTGTGCAAGCATCTTCAGACTTACAGCAGATCTCACCAAAAAGTCATGTGTTCACATTTGTTATATAAAAATCAATCTTTTTCTTTTAGAATTTACAGCAGTTTTGCATTTGATTGATTAAAATTCCATCTGTGCTATTTCTAATCAACCTGTCTTTACAATTGTCTAAAGTGTTTGTTCCTTTCCTCTGAGTAGTACTGCTTTTAAGTACTTGGAAAGTCAATTCACTTCCAATGTACTGCATACATAGAAATATAGTTATGCACTGCAATTTTGTAAAAAATAATATAAACTCTAAAAAAAGTTTAGATTCAGCATGGATTCAGTCCTATGGATTGAAATTGATTAAAATAGACACCTCACTATGTTCTTACATTAATTCTTCATTTCAGTGTATTTTTAATTCATGTTAGTATAAAGATACATCTAATTGTGCAAATAATTTTCCATATTTACTTTATGGAAGTGCAAATTAACCACCTGAACCAGTAAATTTTGGAGTGGAAGAGGGAGGAAAATTATAAAATATATTCACACAAACATAAACCCCCACAATATGTGTATGGTTTGATTCTTGTATATTGGCTTCATTTCTTTGTCTAGACTGAAGTTTAGTAACATGCAACTGTTAAAAAAAAAAGGTTCACCTATATACTAGTATGAAGCTTGACAATATTTCAGTCTTTCTTAGGAAGAAACTAAATTTAATCAGTTAACTTCAAGATACTGATCTTGCAAAAATCTGCCAAGCCCCAGCAGCACGGGGATAGCTACATGGAGGCCCAGATAACTGGTGCAGGACCCTTGATGGCACTGGCTATGCCCATGCCTGTGCCCATGCCCATGCCCACAACCTGGGGACCCAAATATTCCATAGAGGAGACTGGAAACCACATGGCACTGTGGGGTGAGGTGGAGATGCAATGTCAGTTTGAGCGGGGTGGCTGCTCCAATACCCATGTCTACGAGGGGCTGTTAGGCTGGATGTAGGTGCATGGGCACCACTGGTTGGGGTGGTAGTGCTGCATAAAGGTCAGACCTTGTGGGCACAGTGGATCACCATGACTGACCACACTTGATGGTCAGGGAGTACCCCCAAGTCCATGTGTATTATGTGGCAACTGACAGACGTCCTCGTGCCATGGGATCCAGGCTGCAGCTATACTGTATACAGCAGCAAGGGAGGCTTGGACAACACCCTCCCTACCCTTGGCTTGGCATCTGCAGTGACATGTCATCAGAGGAGGGCCTCTAAGGGCACTATCATCCCGTCTTGTCAAGCTTCAAAGCCATAGACTCCACCAGCAGCTTAGGGAGGCCAAGCCAGCAGCAGCTCCGCAGCCCCAGGCCCAGTCATGAGGCATGGGCAGCCATGTCACCACTGGCTACCAGCAGCACCAGCTCCTCCCTGGATACCACCTGGAGCTGCATGCCATCATCACCAGTTGGGAGCGAGTGGAGCCACTGGCCACACCAGCCCCAGCAAAGTGTTAAGCTCCATGCTGAGGGGTGAGGGGAGGGCCCACCCCAACCCAGTCCCTAACCCTGCCCCAGGCCCTTGGCACCCAGACCCTGTCCCTGCCTCTGTCCCCCTCCCCTCCCCTGCCCAGCCCTCCTGCACTCCCCTTGCTATGGGTTCCCACCTCACAGCATGCAGGGAGGTGGAAGACAGTTCAGAACTTTATTGAGCAGTTTGCACTCCTACCCCTAGACAGGTATGGTGTATGAGAGGCCAGTGGTGATGTTCTTCTCAACTGCAGTGGGGCAAGGATGTGTAGTAGAGCCACAGGTAGCCCTCCAGGCAGCAACAGAGGTTGCAGCATAGCGCAGGCTTGCCCTCCCATGCTGTCAAAACTCAGGTTCCTGTGCCAGGTATGCCTGGAGCACTGTGGCAATCAGCAGCAGCTCTGAATGGGTTGGGCACCCCTCAGTCTCTGCAAACAGCTTCTTGTGCAGAGCCCAGGACATCTGCAGCAGGGATATGATGAGGTGCAGATCTACTCTGGGGCAAAGGGAGGGGCTGGCCTGGAGCACCTCCCCAGAGAGGCACCCTGCATAGAGGGTCGAGGATTGGGCAACTACATACCCAAGTCATCTGGAAGCTCAGTGCCACTGGGAACCTAGTGATCCCCCACCCCCACCATGAGTCTGGGCACTGTAGCTTGGTGAAAGCACAGGAGAGTGGCTGGCTTGCAGAAAGAGGCAGAGGGAAGTGGGCTCTGGAGCTGTGGCAGCAGATGCTACCAGGATCCTGGGCTATCTCAGCCTGGGAAGGGGACGGGGGAGGCAGGCTGCCCGTGGCCAGCATGCAGTGGCCTGCCTGTCCCTGGGGAGTGAGCAGAAATGGAGAGCTTGGCTGGCAGCTGCCTAGTCCCAGGCTTGCCTGTAAGATTTACCATGGTTCCTGGACACCTGTGCATGCCTGACCCCTGATCGGAAGCTGAGCAGTGCACAGCACCTGGTACAGAACATTGTATCTGAGAAATGTTGAAAATGCTCACAAACAGCTTCTTTCTCATGGCTTTGCAAGTCCTGTAGGTGCATCCAGAGAAGAGGCCACACTTGGCAGCTGGGATGTGGGTTCAGGTTTGCTGCTTCTCACAGAAAGGGCCCTGCAAATGCATTGGCTCAGCCAGAGGTGGACCCGGAACTGCACTGTCCTCCTGAACCAAGTGGTGATGGCATCAGAGGATCAGCTGGCAGACACATGGGCCTGGCAAGTGAAGAACACTGCCTGCGAGGATGCATGGGAACAACACTACCTTATTTTCAGACTTCTCTTCTAAGGCTGCCACTATTGCTGCTGCCACAGGTAGTGCTCCCACTGTGAGGCAGCCTTTGCCCGCCCCACCTCCTTTGCCCACGCCTCATAAAAGAGCTCCCTTGGGGCCTCACAGATGTTATGCAACAGATAGGCTGCAATGATGACCCAGAGGAGACTGTCCTTGGTGAACTTGAGATGGGCAGTGAGGGTGAACCAGTGTTCCTTGGAGTGCCTGAAGGCATACTCCACCAGGGCACAGGTCCAGTCCAGGTACCAGTTAAAGTGGGTTTGGCAGGAACCTAGGTGATATGAGTCAGGGCACCCAATGAGGAGGGGTCAGTTCACCATGGTGCCCACCTCCAGGTCCAGCACCTCCAGCATATAGTGGCTGCAAAAACTTCTTCCTGTCAGGTTGCATGCAAGGGGAAACTTCTTTGCAGCAAGGGTGATCAGAATCTGGAATATAGTTCCCAAGGAAGTGGTGCAGTCCCCAAACTTGGAATCCTTTAAGAGTAGATGGGACAGATACCTTGCTGGGATCATTTGATCTCAGCAGTATTCCTGCCCAGAGCTGGGGGTTGGTCTTGATGACCTTTTAAGGTCCCTTCCAGTCCTTATTTTCTATGATTATATGATACTGTGGCAAAAGGGGAAAAAATCATACCAAACTGAACCACAAAATATACACAAACTCACCAACTAGTACTCTGCATCTACACTACTGAGTTTGACAGAGGAAGTGATGTGAAAAGAGAACTTCCAGTATTTTCATTTTGACGTATTTCAGGAGTCTAAAGAGTTTAAGAATGTGTTATGCTATTATGAATCAACCTTTCCTACAAAACCCCCTGTTACTTTACTGTTGTCCATGTAGCACATGGAATAAACAAACTAGTATGCTGGATCTTGAAGGAAAATGGTGAAACAAAGATCACCATGTTTTCATCACATTTTGAAACTGATGTCTGTTTTTTTAGACAATTTTTATTTATTTATTTTTTTGCCTACGTGCTGATGATTCTTGTAGAGGGTTAAGATCTCTAATGGACATTCTAGTTTGTTGAACTTATGATCATAAAACCATTAGCAGTGTCCACATAATTACAAGCAGGTACAGGATTAGAGCAAATCTCACCTATAAGCCATATATTCACATTTGTAATATAGAAGGTTGATAAAAAGAAGTAGTCTCAAATTGCAACCTCAAATACAGAGCCCTTTGAGTTTCTGTGGTTAGTGGTGTTTGAATTCAGAATCACACAAAAAAAAGCATTTCAGAGGTTTTCAATAGTGTTTTAATCTGGTTCAGGAAGGGGTTCTTGTGCTTGTTCAAATGGGTTGTGTTTACATGAGATGCTTTACTGCACATTAGATTAATTTAGTACACAGTAAAGAATCACCATCTGCATGTGCACAACAAATACTGTCTAGTAGATTGGTCTACCGCACCATTTTCTAGTACCTGTAGATACAGGTACTAGAAATGGGCACATTAATGTGCCTAAGCACATGTGTAGATGCTGATTGGGAGCAAACTGCTGCCACTCAGCCTACACAACAGGGGGCCACAGGGGGCATGGAAAGCTAGCCCAACTCATTGGGACACTGCCCCCACCCGAGCTATGTGGAGATTGGGAGGCATCACAATATCCACATGGCTGGGGGAACTGTCTTGGCTGCCAAGCAGTCACATGGAGATTATAACTGTTTGTACATGCCATGGGGGTTTAATTCAGTTTAGTTCTCCAAAAATTGAAACAGTGCTCTTTTTTAAAAACACTGCTTCAATTTAGGGAGCATTAAACTAAGTTAAACCTCTGTGTTGTGTACACAAGAGTGGAGACCTGATCCTTATCTGATTCTTTGGTGGCAGGGTGGATGGGATTCAGCTGCTGATGGGCCAAGCAGTCACTGAGCTGTGCTTGGGCCTCCCAGGCAGTACCCAACACCTGGTACCTGGCCCATGCAGTACCACGGAGCACTTCAGCAGTGGAGGGAAGCACTGCCCCCTGCCACAGCACCAGGAAGGAAGGAAGGAAGCACCTGGCCCCCACACAGCTCGGGCAGACAGGCAGGCTCCAGGAAGAAAAAAAAAAAAAGATCAGGCTCACTGCTTTTTTTTCCTTCCCTTCAGTGGAGCCTGCTTGCACAGGCTGTCACTGGGTCCCACAGCTCCTGAGGTGTGTGAGGCCCACCAAGCCCCAAACACATTGGCTTCCAGCACCTCCTGCACTATTGCACTTCGTTCAGTAGCCATATGACATACCAGAGTTATTTAAAGTGGAAAACAGCTATGTCATTAAAGCTGTGCAAAAGGGCATTTAAGCTGCTTTAAGGGCCATTTTTGTGGCGTGTATGAAGGCCTCATGACATGCTGTGGTCTCTTCAGGGATGGGAGAACTGTCTTGGCTGTCAGAATGAGTCCTGATCTCCATGTGGCTGGGAGGCAGCTGCCTGGCAGCTGGGACAGCTCTCCCTATCCTCTGGATATCAGGACAGTCCCCAACCTGGGTGAGGCTGGCAGACAGCTGAGTACTGAGCTGGAACAGCTCTCCCTGATCCCTGGAACTTGTGAACACCCCTGATCTGCCGACGGGGAACTTCCCTACCTGGAGCTCAGGGACAGCCCTGCTTTGCTACCCTGCAGCAGCCAGGAGGAGCTAAAGACTGGCACTTGGGAGAACCTGGAGATCACCCTGGCTGCCAGAAGGGCCCAGAGTAGGGTAGGTGCAGCCCTTGACTGGGCTGTTCCTGTCAGGTGCAATTTGCTCCCAACACAGGTACACATGTACATGTACGTCCAGGAGCACTTTAGTGAGCCCAAAATTTTCTGCAGAGAAAATTTAGGTCCAATAATTGCAGGTATAGATGTGTCCATAGAGATGCAGCTTTAATCTCAAAAGACATTCCCGTGTATGACATTTCAATACAAGATAGCAGAGAACTCAAGAAAATACATTATTAAGTGAGGTTCCCACTATTAAGATTAGCAAATTGAGGACCATTTCACCATTTGAAACCAACCAAAGGTGGCTTGTGAGATTTCAGCAGTCATATCCAATCAAATCTCAAGTCTGAACTCCTGCATAAACCTTTTGCTAGATCTGAACACAACCTCTTTGGACAATCTCAGATTATAACCATATCATTATTTTCCCTTTCCATTTACTCCTAGTTACTATAATTAAAAAGGACCTATTTTTAACTATAACATTGGATGATACATGGCCACTATACAATAGTAAAAGTGATTTCTTTACATATTCTGCATCCTATCATGAAAATAGGCATATTCAAACCCTCATGTGTTTCTGCAGTTGCCTACATTTGTATCCATCACTCAGCTGTTGACACACAGTAATAACAGGTTAGAAAATTATATATTTACGACTATAAAAAAGGATAGTTACAGTATAACAAAGTTCAATCTGCTCTTAAAAGCTTCTTGCACTACACGTAAGACCAAAAGCAATTTTTGGTGAGAATTCATAATTAGACAAGATTATTATAGCTTTTTTCTGGAACTCTCCATCAGAAGGAAAAAAAAAGACTGAATCAGCCTTGGCAGTCTCACAGATAATTCTGCTGTAAGGAAAAAGTGGAAGTTAATGTCTAACATTCATATAACAAGAGAGTTGTTGCTTAGCAACAAACTTCAGTCTTGTTGGAGAATTATATGGACGATACAGCACTAGTACAAAAAGTCTATGGAAATTCATTGTCTAACTGGCTTGGTTAGCATATTCAAGGGTGAGCATAAGTTTGAATTTCTGTGCTTTGTTAGCATGCTGATGGCATGTATACTAATTTGATCTCTTAGGGTAAATCATAAAAATCCTGTAACCATGTTATAAAAGTTCCTTTTTATTTAATTCAAAAGAAAGAACAACAAATAGAAATTTAATCATTCAGCAAGTGGAATGCTAAATATAAAATTGTGAATTAAGTCACTAGCTGCATCTGCATGAGATGTTACTGTGCAGTTGTTACTGCACATTCATTTAGTACTTGTTTATACATTTATATGTTCATTTAGTACTTGTGTTACTGCACAGTAGTGCCAATGAATGCCTTTTTTGTGATGCTACTGTACAGGAGACTAATACTACTGCACAGTAGTGTTGCATCCCTGTTTTTGCCATGAGAAACTACTGAGCAGTAGTACCAAGTTACTCTTTAGTCAGCATCTCATGTAGAGGTGGTCACCGGGTACTACATTATATTCAGACTCTTCTTGTAAGGTAGATAACAACTGGTTAAAGCTCTTATGGGGGATTCGATCCAACAGCAGTTTACTCACAAGTAAATTACTTATGAGTAAATGTTTCCAGGCAGGTGTCCATACGTACAGGGAAGGAAATGGCAGCAAACTGCTCCCACTTCCTGGGGTTCTGCAATGGGCCCCTGCTGCCCCCAGGAGTAGCTCTAGGCTCCCCCTGGGTGCTCCAGGGTCTGACAGGGAACACCAGGTCAGGAGACAGCTGTCTTCTGGCCAGGGCAGGGACATTTATCATTGGATCATGAAAAGAGTTGAAAGTTCATTCATAAACTTCAGCATTTTCTTTAAAAACATATTTCCTTTTAGGTTAACTATTTATGTAATGGACAAAGATATCTAAAGGTCAAAGATATGACTTAAAGAAACAATAAAACTTATTTTGCTAAGCACTAACTGTCTTATTGAGACCTGATATACTACAAAGAGATTAAATCAAGTTTAAAACAGAGAACATCACAGAAGACATAATAGGAAGTTGTATTAATGCTTGCTCCCATCTGACTGAAATGGATGAAGAAATCTAAGTAATTGCCTTTGATTTAACTATCACTGATGTGCAATGTTAAATCAAACCAAGTTCTCAAAGAGGTGAAGTACAAACACTAAGTGCTTCTATTCATCTTGGTGCTTACAAAGCCATCCCACCTCTGCATTTGAGCACCAAATCAGATGATGCTATATGAATATAGACTGTTCCCAGAGATCTTAAATGTATCACTGAGCACCCTTACAATATTTTAAATAAAACCTTTTCATTAACCTTCACATACAAACTGTATCATGGGCGTTTTTACTTTAGTAAGCAAGAATACAAAATTGATGGGATTATTAAGAGAAGTTCAGAGTCAGTTTTGCTTTTCTTGCCTCAAGATAATAAACCTTTATTTTTATTCCATCTCCTCAAAGTCCAACCAGTACCACCAGTGGCTCATTTAACACTCTATTGAGATGTAGTATTCCTGACACTTCATACATGAAATCTTCAGAAATTTAACTGTTTTCAGTGGACTTAAAGTGATAATGGTCTCAATGCAGAGTGCACTAGTAAATGCCTTTTCATGCTTAATAACTATAAATCTGTCATTATAGATCACAGAAAATATATTATGCCAATGGACACTTTCTGCTTCAAAAGAATATGAGGCAAACCTTTTATGGCAAGCTGATGGATTTTAATGGTTTGAGTTGCTGTTCAGAACTTAAAAAAAATACTAAGTCCAAGATGCTACTTACACTTCACAAGGCAACTTCCTTTAGTTAGGAGTTTTGCTAAAATATATTTATAAAGAAAAAAATGTAGTTTATAAAGTTAAAAAACCCCAGTGCATAGGTCAAAAAAGTGTCCAGCTATGAAATTTATCTACTATTGGATTACTTTTGATGGTAATAAACATTATAAAACTACCATCACAACACATGAAAGCCAGTGCAGCTGAACGGCTGCCTTGTGTTTACATGGTCAATCTGTTAATTCAGTTGGCAGTTATTCCACTACTATGTCATAATTTTCCATCTACCACTTCTTAAATGACTAGCAAATCAGTTTCAGTAAAAGACACACAGCCAATCAAGAAGTTTTCCAACTCTTTATGTCTACCAGGTTTTCACAGGATTGATTTTAAGGGCTTTGTTTGGATTGAAACACACACTCACTGATAATGTCAAAAGCTCAGTCTAATTTAACAAGTTACAGAATAGGTATAAGTTTGTGATATTTATACTTTCCCTGTGCATTTCACTAGCTAAAACCAGCTTCCAGCATTGTCCTTTCAAGTGCTATATTATACTGTAGTTTGTAATGTAAAAACAACAGTTTTATTTTTTAGAGTGCACACTCACTTATTTATCTGAACGCTTGGTCAGAAGAAGCTGGTGATCTTGAGCTTTTAATTGCAATGAAAATATGTGTGCATGTGTGTGTTTGCTGTGTGTGCATGTTCCTCCTTCCCTATGCCTGAGGTTAAAGCAACTGACTAGACAATATTTAAGTGACAAGCTGCCATGCAGTGGCAATCTTCAATTCAGATACCCAAGAAGCAAAGCAAGGTATTGGCTCGCCACTGCAGGGATTAATTCAGCTTCTCGCTCTGCCAGTGGGCAAGCCTGCTCAGCAGCATAGAATTTACAGCATGCCAGCCCTACTTTAAGCTGTCATTTTAGGGGGTAGGTGGTGTTGTTTTAAAGGCTGGTATGATCTAGTTGGGGCTGATCCTGCTTTGAGCGGGGAGTTGGACTAGATGACCTCCTGTGGTCCCTTCCAATCCTGATTTTCTATGATTCTAAAACTACATTTACTGTTTTATTGAAAGCAGAGACAAAGGAAATTTCTTTGTGAACATAGCAGATGTGAGACATCTAGTCTTTTTTTATGACCAGGTTACAAAATGCCTGGACACAGGAGGAGGGGTGGATGTCGTACACTTAGATTTCAGGAAAGCCTTCGATACGGTATCCTACCCCATACTGGTGAACAAGTTAAGAGGCTGTGACTTGGATGACTACACAGGCCGGTGGGTGGTGAATTGGCTAGAAGGTCATACCCAGAGAGTCGTGGTGGATGGGTTGGTTTTGACCTGGAAGGGTGTGAGCAGTGGGGTCCTGCAGGGCTCGGTCCTTGAACTGATACTTTTCAATGTCTGCATCAGCAACTTGGACGAGGGAGTGAAGTGTACTCTGTCCAAGTTTGCGGATGACACACAAATGTGGGGAGTAGTGGACACGCCAGAGGGCAGGGAACAGCTGCAAGCAGACCTGAACAGGTTGGACAAGTGGGCAGAAAATAACAGAATGCAGTTTAACAAGGAGAAATGTGAGGTGCTGCACCTAGGGAGGAAAAATGTCCAGCACACCTATAGCCTAGGGAATGACCTGCTGGGTGGCACTGAAGTGGAAAGGGAACTTGGAGTCCTAGTGGACTCCAAGATGAGCATGAGTTGTCAGTGTGACAAAGCCACCAGAAAAGCCAATGTCACTTTATCATACATCAACAGATGCATGACGAATAAATCCAAAGAGGTGATACTTCATCTCTATCGGGTGCTGCAGACTGCAGTTGGAGCACTGCATGCAATTCTGGGCACCGCACTTCAAGAGGGATGCGGATAACTTGGAGAGGGTCCAGAGAGGGGCCACTTGGATGGTTAAAAGTTTGCAGACCAACTTCTATGAGGAGAGACTAGAGAAACTGGACCTTTTCAGCCTCTGCAAGAGAAGGTTGAGAGGCGACCTTGTAGCTGCCTATAAGTTCATCACGGAGGGACAGAAGGGAATTGGTGAGGCTTTACTCACCAAGGCGCCCCTGGGGGTTACAAGAAATAATGGCCACAAGCTAGCAGAGAGCAGATTTAGACTGGACAT
>JAGPOW010003642.1:46974148-47011797 GCA_030014935.1 Caiman crocodilus
GGGGGTTACAAGAAATAATGGCCACAAGCTAGCAGAGAGCAGATTTAGACTGGACATTAGGAAGAACTTCTTCACAGTTAGAGTGACCAAGGTCTGGAATGGGCTCCCAAGGGAGGAGGTGCTCTCCCCTACCTTGGGGGTCTTCAAGAGAAGGTTGGATATGCATCTAGCTGGGGTCATCTAGACCCAGCACTCTTTCCTGCCTATGCAGGGGGTCGGACTCGATGATCTATTGAGGTCTCTTCCAATGCTAACATCTATGAATCTATGAATTGAGGATTTCATATTACACTGAATAGGTGCATAAAAATGAAGAATAGATTACAAAACTCCTACTATTCACCTCCATTCTCTAATGGCCAATCCACATTACAATTTCTAATTTTGAACTTAAACCATTATTAAATATTTTGAATACAGACATACTGTCATATATATACTGATATATAGTGTCACTTGTATCTGGGAACTTGAACATATATGGAGTTGAAAAAAAAGTTGAGGAGAGCACAGAAAGTGTTACATGAGCATTATTCAACCATACTTACAAGCAAGAAGTAAGCATAAAATGAGGATAGGAGTTTGTAAAATCTATAGAGAGACAGACCTGAAAACATAGTCCCCATAGCACTTTTAGAAATCTCAGCCTTACTCTATAAAAATGGCTTAGATATTTCTGATACTGGACATATGCTGATCAGAATATAATTTGACAGTTTAAACAAGAAAAGATGCTTAAATTATCCAAAAAATGTTTTATTTACTTTGTCTCATTCTTATCTTAGAAAAAAATACCAAAATTCTTCTTGTTAGTCTTTAAGGGTGCCTATAGACTTGTGGGACGTCTGTTCCAATGCACTATAATTACCGCATGTAGGGGCAGACTCAAGTAATCAAGTCTACCGGAGGATGCTAATTAGTATGCAGAAGCAGCTTTATCAGCTTGTGTATTTAGTGTCCCTGTGCTTCAAAATGGTGGTGGAGGTGCTTCAAATGAGCTTCAATTAAGGCACCCCAATGCCAGTTTGAAGTATGGGATTCTGAATACACGAGACACTGTGGGCACTTTAATTACAGCAGCTTCTAAGAGCTAGTCTACTTGAAGCACCCCCACCCAACCCCCAGAGCACATGTAAAGATGTACAAAGGGTGCTGTTAACAGGTTACTTTTAAACCATTTCAAATCTATGGAAAGTTAAAACAGTTTCAGAACACTTGGAGAATAAGGCTTAATGCTCTCAGACTTGCACAGCTATGACTTCCCTAGTGAGCCAGTATTGCGGTGTGGACAGGAGCCAAGATTATCACTCCTCTGGGATGGGGGAGGTGGGGTATAAGAGGCAAGATGCTTTGGGTTGCTGCATCTTGTTATTGAAAATGATGAGGGGAGTCTGTCTTTGAAGGCTAGTGAGCCTAGGGTGCTCTCTCTCTTTGTCTCCAAACCCTTTTTGCCATAAGGGCTGCATTCATTGCCTCCTTCCATGCCTACAGACATGCCCATGTAGGTTAATCTGTACACTGATCTGACCCTTGTAGGGCCTCAACCGTCTTGGCTTTCATTTTCATTTCCTCTGGCTGCAGACCTCCAGCTTTGCTCCACTGATTCTGGCCCAGCTCTCTCAGTTTCAGCCCTGTCGGTTTTCTCTGTCTCAGGGCCCCTGGCCACTGTGACTCTTGCTCTGGGCCTTCAGGTCTTACTCCAGGCTGGGTTGTTTGTTTCTTCAGTTCTCAGCCCTCTGGTCCTTTACCCTGCAGTTCCAATCCTCCCCTATACTGCAGCCCAATCCTCACAGATGGCATCCAGATGATACAGTGCTCCTGGCCTACAGCCAGACCAAGTTTAGACCTCATTGTTGAGCCTCAGATACACTCACATTCATACCGTCCTCCTCTTGTGAGGGACTCTCACTCCCTCTCACAGGGTCTCTTTCATGAATCAACAACTTATGCTATCTTGCTTCCTCTTGGAGCAGGCCCCTTAGGCCATAAACTTAGCTAGTTCATAACTTGGGTGGCAGATGTACCATCTTTTGGGTATCTCCCGCAACCGTCACCAGGGTAGTGGCCAGCCAATTACGCGACCGGGTCTAAGCTTGCTCTGGCCCCTTCTGGGGGCAACTCTATACATATAAACATACTGGGTTCTCAGCTCTCCTTTTCCCCCCTTCATTTGGGCTCCTGCTGGGACCACCCCCTCTGCTTGGGGCCCCATTTGGGGCTGCCCCCTCCGCTTCTGGCTCTACACTATTCCCTTCACTTGGGGCTGCCCCCTCACTGGGGCTACTCATCTCTGTCCCTCTCACTGGGGCTCCACACCACCCCCTCCACTTAGGGCCACAGGGCTTCCCTCCCTGGTAGGATTAGGTGGCCATAGCTGTGCCTGGCCCCAATTGCCTTTCCTCAGGGTTTTGCACCTCACAGGACTCAGGTGGCCACAGCTGTGCTTGGCCCCCACTACCTCTGATGTTACTAGACCCACCCAAAGGTGAGGGCTAGGGTTAAGATGCCCCTATTCACCTTTCACTGGGGTGGTAACTGGCTTGGCACTTCCTGGGGGCTCCTGCACCACTGAGAGCCCCACTAGGCCACCCACTCCCAGCAAGATGCAGTTTTAGGTCATGCCCAGGAACAGGAGTTTCCAAACCATTCCCTACAGCTCCTGCTCATACCTCCAGGATGTTATGGAGCCTTGCAGCCAGGCAATGTTACTTCCTGGCTTGACAGCAGCGAACTTCCCTGTTTATATGGGTGGCCAGAGATCTGGCTGCTTGGGTCTGACCTTAAAGTGGCAGGCACCAACAGTGCACTGCCACACACCTTCCCCCTTAAAATAGTACCTGGAGGAGGTTTCCCCTACTGCTCCTACAAAGCAGGCTCCCCTCAGAGCCTATGAGAGCCCTCAAGTGGCAAGCACCCCCAAAAGTGCTCTGCCACACACCTCCCCCCTTAGAATGACATGGGGGGGGCTTCACTTTGCTGCCTTCCCTGCTGGCTTTGTCCCAGATTACTGCAGCCCCTGCCACATGGTAAGCACTCCAAAGTTGCTCTGCCACATCTGTCTCCCACTTCCCTTCCTTTCAGGTAAGAAGGTATGAGTCCCCTGTTACAGGAGGTTACATGCAACTCGGAGACAGAGAAAACAGCAAGTTGGCTGTGGCTTCCTTCCATCCACAGCAACAGGAGCCAAGCTGAAGCATGGGCAAAAGGGAGAAAATCTTGAAAAAATGTTTAAATTGAAGGGGCTGGGGAGAAGTAAAATGGAAAAGGGTGTGAAAAAACAATAATAATAAAAAAAAATTAACCAATCAAAATCTTACGTAAGCCTCAATGAATTGGGATTGGGTTGGGGGAGGGAGGGAGGAAGGAGATGGGGGTTTACAGGGGCAACAGGGGCTGTGCTAACTGGGATGAGGGGATATACTGAAGTTGAGGGCTCAGTCCTACAAAGCTTGCCAAGCTATTCTCAGCTCCCCTGAGCTCACTGACAGACTGCACCATGCTCTTATTCCAGACAGTCGAAAAATTCAATTCGGTCACTGCAGGGGTTACATATAGTTAATTGAATTTCTCCCATGCTACTTGACCATTGGTTCCCTGCTCCCTGGCAGTTTCCACTAGCTTGTGTGGCTTGGGAAGTTGGGGGAGAAATAAGAGTCTTGACTTCTCCCTTGACCTTTCCCTGAACCCTAGTATTCCTGTGCTAGCCCAAGGGTGGAGGGAGGGAAGGAATAACCAGCGCATAAGGCTGGAATCATCATGCTTGCTGCATGCATAGAGCATTTTTTCCCAGTCTGCATGCTCTTGCTACCTAGCAGCTCAGCAGCCCCATCTTCCCGCCCTGCTGTATTTTATAGGTTATCCAGAATTCAGTTAAATTTCTGCCTTTGGCTGACCAGTAGCCATATGTGAAAGTATCTGTTTATATCAGGCATCAGGCATTGAGTCTTTCCAATAGACTAGATACCAAGAACTAAATTGTGGGCACATCTATATGAGACACTGACTGAATAGTAGCCTGATACTACTGTGTTGTAGCATTGCATGGCAACAACCATGCTGAAACACTACTGGGCAACAGTATCAGGCTACTGCACAGCATAACTTAAAAGGTGTTTGCTGGTGCTACTGCATAGCAACTCCAGCTACTGTGCATTTCTTTAGTACTTCCTTATACAGTACTAAATAAGTGTGCAATAATCACTGTGCAGTAGTGTTTCATATAGATGTGACCTGTGAGTATTACATGTATATTCCCACAAGGTAGAATAAGGATTTATCTATTCATAGGATTTTATTGTATTGTATTGATTTTATTGTATTTTACTGTATAGGATTGTATTTTAGGATATATTCTAAACAGTAAAATGCTGTTTAATCAGCACTTGGCTACCATGGTGACAGGTAACTTAGTAGTAGTTGGGTGAGTCAAATAGATTAACTTGATTTACTACTGAGTGTTATCAATGTATTTGATATTACACAAACAAAGATAGACAGAATCTGTGCTCCAAAGAGAAGGCAATCTAAGGTTTGCCAGTGTTTAGGCTATAAACCAGATTGTAGTGAAATTGCACTGAAATGCAAGTAGACCAGGAAAAGAACACCTTTAGTCAAGCATTTCTCCAAAGGATGTGTTCTCTACCCTACAGTAGTTCTCTGAGTTGTTGTAGTCATGTGTGGATCCCACATTGGATGACCATGAACTTTATATATGTTAATTAAATTCTTTTGAATAGCAGTGCCTGCCAGGGTCATACATTTGCGTTATACTTCTTTGTGCTCCCCTGCAAGTATGTAAAGGTCAGAGCAGCTGCAACCTTTCCCCCGTTTTCCTGAAATTTGCTGCCCACCTTAGTGGCTAACTCTGAAAGCAGGGATGAATGAGGTGTCATAGGATCTGCACCAATACACTACTTCTGGAAACCACAATTATAGGGTAAGTAATGGTTCTTTCTTTGAATCAGTATTAGCAAGGATCCCACTACAGATAGCTATCAAGCTGTGTCCCTTCTAAATGGCTGAATGGAGAAGAGCAGCTACATCTAAGAGGGATCACACAACTGTTTCTTTCAAGCTTGGCAGCTCATGTATAAGGCTTAAAAATAGCCATTAATCTACTCCATTTATGCCTTGCATAAATTGGAATTTGGCATTTTTCCTAAGCAAGTAGATGATGCATCTTGTACCCTGGAAGAATAGTACAGACATTTTGTAGGAGAGTTAGACCTGTTAATTGTGATCTAACAGTGATATAGATTATGGGTAGGCTACACATGTAGAGCTAGTTTGCTCTGATCTCTTTGTTAGACAGTCATTAGTCAATAACCCTGGAAGCATGGATAGGTAATGCAGAATACATCCAAAATAAATTAAACTAAGGTATTTGCAGTTGAAGCAGCAAATGCCTCATGAACACTGGACTGCTTTTGTTATTTAGGCACCCAAATTCTCATGTAGATACCTAATTTACTGACTGCATCTGTTTGGCATGTCTGACTGTGGTGATATGGGATCAAGTCTAGGCTGCTTGGGAGCTGAATCTGTTACTAAACAGGCATCCCCAGATGCCAAAGAAACACTGTTCTCTTGAAAAGAGGGCTGCCGTAATGGGCTGGGCTTGAATAATATGCCAGCAGTTTAGAACCATTAGATCAATCTCCATGGCAGTCACAACCCTATGGATGTTTCATATACATTATCTGGCTTCAAAGTAAAAACTGTATGGGTTGCCCTAGGAAATGTTACCCGATCTGGGGTTTCCTAGATTTGCAGAGTCCTAGATGAAAGGCATCAAGAAACACTTGTTAGTTTTCATTTTTGATCAGGCCCAGCAGAGATTCATCTCTGAAGGTCTACTTTGAGGCATGGAGCACTCACCCTGCTGTACAGAGTGAGGTATATACACTGAGTTCTAGTAATTTTTCTTCCTTGTAGGCTTTATTAATTTATT
Source organism: Caiman crocodilus (assembly GCA_030014935.1). Taxonomy (NCBI): domain Eukaryota; kingdom Metazoa; phylum Chordata; order Crocodylia; family Alligatoridae; genus Caiman; species Caiman crocodilus. The sequence continues at coordinate 46,980,099 of JAGPOW010003642.1, forward strand.
GTGCTTTGTTTTTTTAAATGCCTAAAGGGAATGGGAGTATGAAGAATTCTCCACACATTTGGTGGAATGACAGTTGTAGACTATATTTGGTATTTGTATCTTGGATACTACCTGGTTTCCATCTCAGCGGATTGTAAAATGAAACCAGTAGGGTTGTGCAAGCACATGGGAGCATAAGGATGCGGGCATGTATGCAGCATATCTGCAGCTACAATCTAATATTAGGGAAAATATTGTCTTCTGGATACTAGGGATAGCATGACTTTTGCTTTGGTTGTATTTCTCACCTATAGCTCTGCTAGGTCTTGGTACAGTATTAGAGAACAGAATGCAGAGAAGCTGTGGCTATTATCCATAATTTCACCCATATATAATACTGTAGGCCATGTCATCTATTCTCAAAACCCTCTCTTTCTTGGTATTCCCGAATTAAAGTGTGATCCTAACTGGGAGGTGAAAAGATCCCATATACCTTGCCCAGCTCTCTGCCCAATATGTACATTTGCACAGGGGAAGGTATCATTTAGCTTTCTGAAAATCATCAGCATATTGGTCATTTGTTAGCTGTGCAAACTGCCAGATTTATAATGTTTGAAAGTTCAAAGGGGACCCATAAATGAATGCTTTAGAACTGAGGAATAGTAACAAGTATTACTAGCAGTGGGGTAGAGAGCTGGGAAAATTGGTTTGGAGAGCTGTTGACCTCCATAGGTCCTCTCTGACCAATCAGGGATAATATATCTTTTTTATACTGAATGAAAACACGGAGAGTAGAATTCAACAGGAGAGCTCTACAATTGTACAAATGGATCAGGCTCTTTAAATAGCTTTGAACACTGTATGAGGAAGAATAGGGCAGCTAGTCCACTATTTCTAATCCTGAGGCATGTTATGATGCTTTGAGGTTGTACAGAACAGTGAATCATCATCTCTGTTTGCTTATGACTTGTCAACTGAAATTGTAAATCCTGTAGTAACTCTGTAAGACCACTCAGGCCCTGGTAACATAGAAAATAACACAGAGATATTTAATTTCCAGGGCATCTAAAACCTAATATTCAACCTAATACTGAAAATGTTGTAGATTCTGGTCCCAGTGACATTGTGGATTTCAAGATGCATTACAAAATACCAGGCAAATTCTAATATTAATTAAATTCAGCTTTAAAAAGCTTGTTTAGTTTCACTACTGAAATCTCTCAGAAATTAACAAAAACAACTTAAAATTTTGCATTTAAACCTTTATTTCTAATTTATCAAAGACCTCTCTTCAGCATTCATCACAAAGGCACTCTTTCCCCCCAGTTTTGGTCTATGAAACGTATTACTATTGTACATTGTGTGTTTTATTTATATTTAGATTGTAAACACCTTGGTGATGAGATCAAATCATACCATATAGTTCCACAGCATCAAGTTCAATGATAACACTCAATAACAAGACAATTGATTATGATGCTTGATTCTTGGATGTTATTTAGACATCTGTTACCTTGGTAGTTAAGTGCTAAACAGAAAAGCATTTCATTTTTTAAAATTTCCCCCACATTAAGCGTGCATGCTTTTTTAGTATCAACAGAATTAATCACTGTAATTTTACAAAGGGAATAGTTACAAAGGTGACAGCAGAGTATTTAATAGGCTTGCTAAAAATAAATAAATAAATCCACAAGAAGCAAGAAAAGACAAGATTTAACCAGCGTGAATCCCCATACAGGTTCTTGACACTAATTCTGTTTTAGCCAGAAATAAAACCCCTTAGAAATACATTTCAGTCCAGGTACAGCAGTGGAGAAGAAATGGTTTATAGAACTTTATTTCTTTTTTATTCAGTCCCAAAAGCTAATTTATTGCAGTTTGAGGAACAATCATTGGGGTAATCATGTTATTACAAATACTTTGGTGTAAATGGATATATTTCAGAACGAGTGTCTCTGAATTGTATTCTGTAAGCAGAAATAGTACAAAAATATAAAGTTACACAGCTAAAATTTCAACATAACAAGAGAGAAAAAGGTAGATAGTCATAGATTTGTGTCACTGAGAGAAACTTGGAAGTTTTGGATTCAGTTCCCAACACTGTCAGATTCCTTTGTGAAATTAAATGTGCAAGTTATACCTTCTGTCTCAGATAATCCACTTCCCCCCCTGCTCCATACCCTCCGTCCCTGCCATTGGGCCAACACACTTCACAGGATGATTAAGAGAATAAATGTATCAGTTCTTATAATATGCTTGAATACTTTATGTAGCTATGGTTTACATCACTAAACAAGCAAGATAAAGGAGTGACTCTTTATAAGAAAAGTTGGCAAGTACATAAAAAAGTACCTAGATTAATGCTGGCACAGTAATTACTTAAATCAAAATACATCTACTAGCCAATTGTCCATCAAAAATGAGTGGGAGTGGGGGAGGAGGACGGAGTGCTGCCACCCACCACCTCGTGCTGTTGCCACCTCCCAGGAGTGGGGGGAAGCTTGCCCTGTTGTCCCCTCCATCCCCCCCCACCAGCACCCTGCACTGCTCCTGTCTCCAGTGCCGCTGGCCTCACCCCCTCCCTGGCCCTGCTCCTTGGTGGTGGTGGAGCACCACCATGACAGCAGGGACAGAGTGAGGAGGGGCAAGGCCAGTGCTGCTGGTCTTGCCCCCCTTGCTCTGTACCCTCCATCCCCATCACCATGGTGGCACTCTGTACTCTGACTGATTGTTTCACTAACCAGTCAGGGTCCTCCAAAAGCATTATCGACAGACAGACAGACAGAATAAGCCCTTTATTATATAAGAATATATAGTTACATATATACAGGGAGAGTGTACATGTGCAAATAATCCTGGAGCAATTTACACTAAAGTAAAGCATTATAGAGTAAAATCTCCTGAGCATGCATCTACATGTACAGGGATGTGGGAGCAGATTTGCTGCTCCTAGCAGCAGGCTGCTTCTGCTCCCTGTAGCCCTGCACCGGGATTGTAGGGCCTGGCCTGGGACATCCTTTTCTCCCAACCCTGACCTACAGTCACAGGGTCCGGGCTGGGAGATCCCAGCCTGAGCCCTACAAATACAGAGCTTGGGCAGGGAGACAAGGATCTCCCAGCTCCACTTTCCCCAATCATGAAGTATGGGATGGGAGAGCCCTTTCGTCAGGGCATTGGAACATAGTCCCTGCCCATGCTTCAGTGGCAGAGCCCAGCTTGGCTGCAAGCAGCTCCTGGAGGCAGGGAGCAATCTCCCGCCCCTGCTGCCTAGCTGACTGGGAGCAAATGTGCTCCCAGTCAGGCATCTACACATGTACTACTGCACAACAAATACTCTAGAGTAAATTTTCTACTTCCATCTTCAAGTAGCAAATTTACTCATGATTAAAGAAAATTACTGTGCAGTAAGCATCTGCATGTATAGATAATGATGCTTACTGCATAGTATTAAGCTCCAGTCTTGGGTAAAGGGTCTCATGTAGACGGGACCATATAGAATGAGCCAGGCATTTCTAGGTATACCAAAGTTAAACCCAAAAGTCAGTTAAAACAAGACAAACTAAGTTTACACCATTGCAATTACCAATCTACTCCCAGGGTGAACATTAAGCAACTGTCATTATCCCCAAGATAATGATCCTAGTGCTTATTCCCACAATCAGAGGACCATATCATAAGTACACAATACACACTGATATTCAAAACCTGATGCATCAGATAATGAACTTTTAGTAAATTAACCATCAAACTATATTTTGGTGGCCCTACATGGTCCAAGACTGGAAGGACTGAACTGATCTAGTCACCTTCTGTAGTTAAGCCTTCCAACACTTCTTTGACTAGAGAGTAGATGGAAATGAATCTAATCCTCAAATTTGAGATGGTGGATTGATATTCAGCACTAAGCAGACGACATCAGGCTTAATTGATATTAAAGGCAGCCATAGCAATCTTAACCATTTAACAAGTTTATACAGCTCTCATCAATAAGAGAGATAGATAAAAAGATAATAGAAGTAGTAGTAGAAGTAGAATTAATAGTAATAAAACTCTCTTTCTAAAAGCCAGGTCTACACAGTAAGGTGCTCAGCAGTAGCTCCCTATAACCACTGAGTTGTTCTCAGTAGTCTGCTTCCTAGATTGGTAAAAGTGTAGCTAGTCTATAAAGCTTTTTAGGTGGGCTAATTAGCACTGGTGAGTGTAAGGGTGCAGATAGACATAATACCTGAGCACTTGCAAGAATATCACTACTTGGGAACTGGTTCACAATTGTCCCTGGACAGAAGTGTCTGCACCTACATTGTAAAGGGCTCTAACTAGGGATTTCACTGCTTCAGAAACATCATTGGGGGTGGTAGAGTACCCAGACCATCATGCCTTCCAGATATCAGTGCCTAGTTTCCTCTGGATTTCCCTAGAGGGGGAGGAAGACCCAGATTGACTGGATGCCAAGAAAGAGGAAGACACCACGGCCCACAATTGCAATTCCTGCTCCCTCTTCTTAAAAAAAGAAAAGATGAAAAATTAAAGAATTAAAGACAGACTGAGTTAAATGAAGAACATGACACTTCACCAAATCTAGGTGGCTGGGAGGTGCGGAAGGGAATGGACACTCTGGACAAAAAAAAAATCCACTCAGAGGCATTCCAAAATCGTATGGGCCAGTGAATAGCAGTGGAGGGTTTGCCACATGATGGGGAATTGTGTGGCTCCCCCTAAGGAACCTGGCAACCTGAAGTGCAGGGTCTATAGCAGGCAGGTGAAACTGACACCATGACTTTCAAGGCAGTGACTGAATATCTTGAAGGGGGGAGTGGACCCTAGAACACACATCCTTCCATGAACCCCAAGCATGGAGCCAAACAGACCCTCCTGCCCAGCACCAGTCATCTCTTCAATCAACCCAACTGACCCCTGACCCAAAGGAGCCTGAAATCCGAGAGTGCAGCCTCTAGCAAGGCAGTGAAACTGACAATGGAGCCTTGAGGACTGTGATCTCTGGATATAATACATGTTTTGACTGTAGACTCCTGGGCGCATTCCAGAGCATGCCCTTACCCTGAATGAGTTGGAGGCAGGGATCTGGTGAAATCTGGGACGGCTGGAGGACTGACCAGACATTAGACATGGAATGCTCTGTGTCTGCACATAACGTTGAACCAGCTGAAAGAGGATCAGCTAAAAATAGTACTTGATTTTCCCAGTATGCTGTTGAAACATTCCAGATAGTTTAAATCATTCTCAAGTGGCACGTACATCTACACTCTTACATCTTTGGAAGGTTTTAAGAGTTATACATGTCCATGGGCTGTCAGCCAGCACACAGTACTTCACAAAGACAGCTACACTGCTTTGTTGCCTGAAGCACCACAACATAGTTGAAGATGCTGTAGCTGAGCACAGTAAGTTTAATATGTAGACATTTGTGGACAAATTGAATAGATTCCAATGGAGGGCAATGGAAATGGTTACAGGGTTGGGACACGTGACTTCTGAGGAGAGGCTCAGAGAACTGGGCTTATTTAGTCTGCAGAATAGAAGACAGAGAGGGGATTTAATAGCAGCCTTCAACTACCTGAAGGGTAGTTCTAAATAGGATGGAGCTAGAATATTCCCAGTGGTGGCAGATAACAGAACAAGGAGCAATGGTCTCAAGGGAAGTTTAGGTTAGACCTTAGAAAAATCTATCTCACTAGGAGAGTAGTAAACCACTGGAACAGGTTATACAGAGAGGTTGTAGATTTTCCATCCTTGGAGGTTTTTAAGATTCAGATAGATAAATTCTTGAATGGGACAATCTAGTTGGGGATGATCATGCTTTGGTCTAAATGACCTCCTGAGGTCCTTTCCATCCCTAATTTTCTATAATTCTATTGACTGTAATCACCCACTACTTGGAATAAAATGATTATTTCCCCTCAAGTTAAGCCCTAACTTCAAGTCATGTGCAATACTTCACTGTTGAGCTTAGAAGGGACATATTTAGAGCTGTAATAATAAACATCTGTAAACAAACATCTTTATCCATCACCGTATGTATGTTGAAACTTTTGATAGAGTCCTTTATACTTGCATGAATTTGAATGAGAAAAGAACTACTTCATTTTTAGTTTAACTAAAGAACAAAAAGCATCAGCCAAATATTGTTCTCAGTGAGTTAACCTTGTGGGAAACAATGTGATTCAAGAGGATTCTCCATACAAGGTTGATTTATTGTGATGGAACTGGGTTGTATACAGAAGCTTCTCTGGAGTTTTAACCACAGCAGTTATTGCCCTTTAAGTAGCGTGATCTCCGAAGACATGTCTACATTGTTGTAGCACTGGGCATCAGTGTGGACTATCATGCTAAAAGATGGATAAAGGCCTCTGCCTCTCCCAAATCATCTTAGAATGTGTCTACAGCATGGTGGTAGTTGGCTTACACAATCATTGCTGCAGACACACTCCAAACCTGGAAACATAGGTGAGGCTTCTCAGAAATGTCTGCAGCCCCTCTTGACCTGGTCTCTGTCATACTCAAAAGTGAACATGAAGGATGCCTCTATGATGAATATTTGGATTTGGACTAGGTGGGCACAATGTGCTTCAGCATATCTAGGCTAACCACATAGCCACTACCTTGTAAGTACACCCTGAGATATTTTGGGAGAGGCAAATCATAATTGTACACTCATGATTCTTGTTCAATACAATTGAACTTGTATATGCCAGATGTTGGCAGAATGAGGCCCATCCACATAAAAAGGTATAAAAGAGCTGTTTTAGTATAATAGTCAGTGGTTTTAAGAGCCATTTAGTACTTGAAAGCAGAATATGCCCCTGTCAATGCAGGAAAATTAAATATTAATGTGTGTCAGGAATATTAACTCATTTCCAACAAGATGAATTCAGAGCAATTAAAGTGCTAATGTTCTCTTACTGTTGGGATTCTCTCTTCCCTTCTCCCTCCTCTGGCTCACTGTTATCTCTTATTGTGTTTTGTCTTATCTCTTATCATCTTTTCAGGGAATGGACCATGTTTCTATTTGTCTGTATAATGCCAAACTTACAGAACTGTTCTAATAATAATAGCTACGCAATAACCATGTGTCATTTTACATAACCAAATCTAACCTTAGGAGTCTCCCACAAAACAGCGGCAGCTGGGCCCTAAAATAAATGCTAGAGCAGCAGTTACCCTCTTTAACTTTGACTAAATTTTCCAAATTAGCAATAAATGTAAGTTAAAGCACTTTTCAGCCAATGAGGTTTGTACAGAGGGATTCTCTTTAGACAGGGTTGCTAAGGAAAAAGAGAACCTAAAAGGTAAATAGTAAGAAGACCTATATGTTCTTCCTTGAGTACTCAGCTCTCTTCAAAATTAAAAAAAAAGAAGACAGTAATGGGTAAGGTAAAAAAAATATTTAATCCCAAGTAGCCTCTTCACTCTTTGCCTGAGCCCTGGACTCTTCTTTCAACTCCTTTCTCTTTCATTCATCTTTTTCACCCATCTCTCTTTATTGTCGTCTTCTCAATATATTCACTTATCCATATTCCTACCCTCAGTCACAAATTTGTTTTTTTCTCATTTATGCCCTAATCTAAACTTTCTGTTACATCTAGTCTTTTTGCCCAATATTTCATGACTTGTTTCAGAAACAATGCTTGCAATTAACCATGCTCCTCATGTAACTGCATCATAAACTGAACTGAACCGCCTCAGTTCAAAACTTTAAGAACCCAAACTGCCCCATGTTAATAGCAGAATTCAAAACCCCTTCCTGTCAGAGTTCAAGAACCCCAGAAGCAGAGGCAACAGGGTATATGTTCAAGTCAAAGATGTACCTCTGCTCCATGTTGAACCTAAATTGACCCACAGACCCCTGCTATTCAACCTTGCTATATAAGCTCTCTCTGCTGCCTTGTGCAGACATTCTTTTTTGTGACTGTAATTTCTGTTCTGTTGCAATTCCAGGAGTTAACAGGAACTGAAGTATTCATATAGTAATCTATTTCAACAAAAGTGGCTGATATTGCAATGTTTATAACTCTCCCTATTCCAAATCTCCCTGATCGTAACAACAACCATTCTACCCTACAGATTTAATTTGTGGCTTTTATATGAAAGATAGTGAGAGAAGGGTATATACTTACGGTAAAGTCACTCTACTAAAATGATCATTTTAAATTGTTAATATACCTAGCCAACCTTCAGGCAGAAAGTGGTGTTAACATAATCAATATTTCATGTTTTTGCTAACAGTCTTAAAACTAGTCTGTATATTATTTCAAAACATAACCCTGTGGTATACCTTTCATGATTAGAATTCTAGTATAAGAGGGCCGAAAACATTTTTGAGACAATATCACTCAATAAAAAAGTGACTTACCTGAACTTATATTATAATATGTAGAATTGAATTTCCTTCAGTATGCCTAGTATGAATGAAGATAGACTTGTTATGTGGGAAAGCTGAGCTCCACTTACAGTTTGTTTGATTTGCTGGGCACCTCATCTCAGTAGAGGAAGACATATAAGTCCCTCAAAGCCAAACTCAAAAGAGGATCCAGAAAATCAAAAATCAGTGCTGACAAGAGAAACCCAAACCTCTGTGCTGATAAACATGAAATGCCTAGTTTTTTTTCCAGGCAATGCAAACCATCTACAGCTCAGCTTCCCACAGTCCTATTTTCCTGTGATCACAGGTTGGTTTGATGTTTCTCAAAGACAAGGCATCTACATAAGATAGATAGAAATATCTCATGGAAGCACACCTGAATCACGAGTTGATTATGGCAGATACCACCACTGAGCCTACCTCCCAACACCCTGACAGGAGATTCTTCAACAACCCTCCTATCCTAGAAGTCCTGGTGTGCCATCAAGGAAACCAAAAACAACAAGTCTGCTGGAGCAGATGGCATACCTGCTGAAATCTACAAAGCTAGTAGTGGGGAACTGGTACTAAGATTCGATAAATTTGGAACAGGAAAGAGATCCCTGGGGACCTAAGGAATGCCAACATTGTGAGTGTCTTTAAGAAAGGAGATAAGTTTGTGTGTAGGAACTATCAAGGTATTGCCACAGCAGAAAAAATCCTTGTCTGCATCCTCCTGAACCATCTTCTACCTTGTGCTTAGGAAGTCTTGACTAATCTCAGTATGGTTTCAGACCATCCCATGGAGCAAATGACATAATCTTTGTTGCCCAACAGGTCTGAGAAAAGTGTTGGGAACAACATGAGGATTTGTATATGGCCTTCATTGACCTTACTAAGGGCTTTGATTTCTTCAACCATGAAGCCTTGTGGAAGGTACTGGCCGCATTTGGGTATCCTGAAAAGTACATCAAGGTCCTGAGGCTTCTTCATAACCAGATAGATGACTGCAACTGTTCTGTCAAAACCCATTAATGGAATGCCTATGGCACAGTGGAATTTCCTGCCACAGTGGAATTTTCCGCCCCAGTGAAATTTCCCGCCACAGTGGAAAAAACCCGGTGCAGTAAAAAGTTCCTGCCAACTTAATGGTCGTATTAGTCAAACACACGCACCACCATTGGACAGTTACAAATCATTCCTACTTGGCAGTTTGCAATTGGCTTATCGACCATATCAAGATCGAGGCAATTTCTGCCCACGTTGGAGAACTCTGGACGCACCCTGGAGTAAACCTAGCGGACTGATCACCCACCAACAACTCCCCGTCACCGACCTTCCCGACATACTCCCTTCCCTGCACGCTCAGTAATTTGTTTACGGAACGTCTCGTCTCACTTCAAGGGCTCTTGCTATGTTTCTCTCGCTACGTTTGTAACTCGTTTGTAACGGCAACCAAAGCCAGCTTCTTCCTACGCTACACACATCAGTGGCATAAGTAAACAATCTATTTGTTACCAATACGCATCCGTGCCTAATTCCACTCCACGCGTTGAAATACCCACCTAATGTTCTGGGTTCCCAGCAAGGGCCCCAGCACTTGGCCGGCCACCACCTGGCATCACGAACAGGATCTGGGGAAGACGCAATGGAGTCAGAACTAGTTAAGAACTGCCCCGGTGCAGTGGGGTGTGCCGCATGACGAAAGCTGACGAACTATGGGCACACATCGCCTATCACCAGGCGGGTGGAGCGGGTGAAAGGCTCATCAGCGGCTACCTTTCGCTGACAGGGGAAGAGGGAGTTTTGAGGGAGTGGGAAGCACATCTTCACCCTGGGGCATTTGGGTGCGTGATGAGCTGCGAGAGGGTCCTATTTAGGCCCCCAGAGGAAGTAGGCACCGTATCCCTCGCCAGAGTCAAGCCGACGAGAGCGGTAAGCCCGACTCCCATTCAGGAGTACGCCCACTGTATACGATATGTGTGGGAGGGTGGAGAACTGACACCAGTCTACAGGTTCAATCCTCTGGCCCTAGTGCCCGGGTTGAGGGGCCACGAGTTGCTCTCTGATCTCTGGGAAAGGTTAGAATTGGAAGGCCACATCACAACGCGGTAGGCAGGCCGGAAGTGGGACAAGGGGAAAATGCTAAACATAATATTCCATGCTGTCACAACTCTGCTGCGGGAGAATGCAAACTTAGAGGCTGAACTGCTCACAGCCGCCCAGGTGGCTAAAGTGGCGGCAGTAAAGGAAATCCCCAAGCCATTGCCATCCCAAGATGGCGCTGGGGAAAAAGAGAAGCACGCGAAATTCTCCAAGAGGGATAGACAGCCACACCACCACCAACGGCCCCACCTCCTGAAGTGGCATCAGCCGCTGTCCCGCCCCCCAAGCTTGCCCCGCCCCCGACGTTCCTGCCTCCCTACGAGAGCAAAACTTTATACCTGGCTTTCCCACCAGAGGCTCCGGTAACCCCAACAGTAGCTACTAACCCCATTGCCCTGGTTAAACAAGTGACTGACACTCAGGGCATGACACGTACTACCACCACACACCACACCCGCACTATAGCGGAACTACAAGAACTGTGTAAAGAATCGAAAATAAAACCTGCTGAACTGTTAGTCATATGGCTAGGCTGCCTCATAGTAGAGTTTGGGTCCGACCTGCTGGACCTAGAAGAGGCTTGCTTCTTAACCCATCAAGCCTCATGGAGCGAAGGACATGTCGCTGACTTAAATGTAGTCATAGGCAACATCCATTGGAATATCCCGCTCCCGGCCCTTGTCACAAGGCAAGTTGATCACAAGTCTCACGCCTGGCACAACGGATGGCCACGAAGGGCCACTGCAGAACAGCTTTTACTAGACATAATTGGAGTCTCGTATGCCTCGTGGAATCCAACAGTGCATCAACTGGGACTAACACAGGCCCAGCGTAGCAGGGGATGGGCCCACCACCACTTAAGAAACCCTGGAGCTATCCCAGCAACCCTCAAAGCTATAGAGGCCTGCATAGAAGTCTATGAGGGAGAGAACGCCATAACACCCTGGCTCCTCTTCAACCCATGAGCAGGCCAGCCAGCTGAAAACCTCTTGGGCCAGCTCCCACGGCTGCAGACCCTCATGAAGTCAGCAACAGAGGCCTCAATTGATGCGATGAACTGACCCTCCGTGTACCCGATTGTGCCCCAAAACCCGAGATGCTACGAGCCCAGTCCCCGGCGGGAACCGTGGCCAATCCCTCAAAGGTCACCCGAGGAGAGGGCCATGTTTGGATTCCCCCTGAACAACTCCAAACTCACGAAACAGCAACTGTGTATACTGGGAGATGAGGGCCAACAACACCTAGCGGCCGAGTTAGGTTTCAGATTCTACGATAAACCAAAAAACGAGTAGTGGTCGCCAGCCACACTGGCAGCCAGTCTAAACCTGACCCTACCGACTTCCGTCCCTACGCCGAACTCACTGTCTACAACCCCATCAACCTAAGTAACCAACGACAAGTGCTCTTCCTCCTCGACACCGGAGCCCAAGTCAACGTAATCACTCCAATAACGCCCACCAGAAAACCACAAAACAAATTAAGGTAAAAGGACTCAACACCGTTGCAGTCACAACAAAAGTTAAGTTTGCAATCCAAGGCCACCAGTGCACTCTAGAGGCAGTGCTAGGGGGCATCACCTCCTGGAAATTCCTGGAATCAAAGCCCTAGAGCTAAAAGAACAATTGTTACAAGCCCTCCCGATCACTGTTCCAGAGACCAACCAACAAGACCCTGTGGAATGACATCATTCCAAGAATCTGACCCCATGGCAGCCGCAATTCATGCCAGGCAAGCTAGTTTAGATTACCATCCCGCACCTACATCCAAGGCACCTGCGAGTACATAAAGGGATCATCTACAGCCCAGAATTATACCCTAACACCTATTCCGTATACCTTGATGAAAACAAAGAACAATCACCAACCTTAGCTCACCACAACTAGCTAACCCAACTAGCTAGTGTTGTTCTAATCTCCGATCGGACCCAATGCTGTAAACCCAGTTACTGCTCTTGCTCTCATTTTCTTCCCCACAGGTGTAAAGCCAGGCGATGCCCAAACAGTGACAGATGGCTGAATTAAGAATGAAGCACAGCCAAAGAGTGACAACACATCGATCTACAGCGCCGCCACCATGAACACCCTCTCAAGTCTTGCAGTTCAACTCTTCATAGCTGCCTTGATCCTACCGTCTGTGTCACAGGGCACTCAGGTGCCCTGTGCCTGAAGCGGGGAAAACTGCTAGGGAAGGATCCCGAGCAGTGACTAAGGAGCGCAGCTGGGGGTTGCCAGGGCAACCAGTAAGGTCAGCTGACCAGAGGGGGCAGGGCCTGGGCCTTATAAAGCCCATGAGCTGAGACCAGAGGCAGTTCCCTGACAGCTACCAGAGGGGAAGGAGCTCTCTGCCCTGAGAGAGAAAGAGAGAGGAAACCTGAGGCAGGGGCTGCAGCTGTAGGACCAAATGTTGTTTGGGCTGGTGGGCATCCGTTGTTATTATAGCCAGAAGGCGTATGTTTGTGTTATGGACCAGGGGTTTGGTTTGGGTTTTGTTGTTGTTATAAGACCAGTGGTTTGGGTGAGGCTACAAAGGGTTGAAGGAGGCCTCATAAAGGGACACCAGCAATGTAGGGATCCCAGTGCCCATGGGGGCACAGTTCTTATAGGCGCCAGAGAGAGTGAGATATCCTCATAGGGGCCCACTGGGTGTGGGACCCTAGCGCCAGGGAGGTGCAATCTAGCGCCAGTGAGGGCACAGTGGCGCGGGGGTGCATAGACACCCCAGCCCCAGAGAGGGGGCATTTGGTTGGAAGCCCAAGTTGGGCACAGCGAGCCTCAGGAAGGGGGCAATGTTTGAGGAGCCCACGAGGGGCCATATTTTGAGAAGCCCTAGAGGGGCAATAATTGAGAAGCCCAATTCGGGCACTGGGAGCCCCAGGTGGTGGGGGGCACATTCATTAGAGAGCCCAATTTGGGCACAGTCAGCCCCAGGAGGGGGCAGCATTGAGAAACCCAAGTTCGGGCATTAGGAGTCCCTGATAGGGGGGCGCATTCATTAGAGAGCCCAAGTTTGGGTACAGTGAGCACTGAGAAGCCCAAGTTGGGCACAGTGAGCACTGAAAAGCCTGGGAGGGGGCAACACTGAGAAGCCCCAGGAAGGGGGCAGCCTTGAGATGCTCAAGGTCAGGCGCTGGGAGTCCCCGATAGGGGGCCTCATTTATTAAGGAGCCCAAGTTGGGCACAGTAAGGCCCAGGAAGGGGGCAGCATTGAGAGGTCCGAGTCGGACACAATAAGCCCCAGGAAGGGGGGCAGCATTGAGAAGCCTCAGGGTAGGTGCGGTGAGCCCCAGAGAGGAGGCAGCGCTAGCAAGGCATCCAAGTTGGATGTGGTGGGCCCCAGACAGCAGGAAGAGTGTTAAGGAGCCCAAGAAGGGCAAGAAGTAGACCGAGTTGAGATCTGCGAGGCTTGGGCTTCAGTATTGGGGAGGAAGGAGCCGCAGATAGTGCCCCCTAGTGGAGGGGGCAGTACCAGGGCAGCCTCCTGCTAATTAACTAATTAATGAACATATAAGACGTGGCAGGAGAGACAAGGCAGCGGTTGCCCGGAGACAGGTGCATGGGCCGCATTAAGGGCGGGCCCGAGTGGCGACCTGTCACAGCCTGTTGCAGCAGATATAAAGAATTCCACAACTTCCGTGACAACCAACACCGTTTTAAACCTTCTAACATTTTGGGCCGAGGCCATAAGCAACGGCTCGGCTGGGAAGGTCTCACGGCATGTTTACACCTACCCCTCTCTGTTACCGACCCCGTACTTACCTGCTATGTCTATCCTTTTGATGCAAGTGCGTGGTTTAGGGCAAGAGCAAAAGACTCAATCCACGAAATAACCGTAATTGAATATTCCAATACATTTGCCGTAAACTACCAGTACTCCTGGCCAAAAAATTTAGATTTTAGCCATTTCAACATGTCAAAAAGGCAATGTACCGAGTCCTTGCTTACTGACGGAATAGAGATGACAATAATCCTTGACGACTTTAACTTACCCCACCATAATATACCAAGTGCAATGGTACCGTGGGGAATAGCACTGGAGAGAGTAGAATGGTCCAGAAGCGATAAATTTCTAACTTGGAATCCCCCGAGCAAGATGACGACGACTTAAACGACTTACATATGCTCTAATTCCAACTGTGCCATCAGCAAGGGGGCATGTCAGAACCCATTAACTGAATGCCTATGGCACAGTGGAATTTCCTGCCACAGTGAAATTTCCCACCACAGTGGAAAAAACCTGGTGCAGTAAAAATTTCCCACCAACTTAATGGTTGCATTAGTCAAACACGTGCACCACCATAATTGGTCAGTTACAAATTATTCCTACTTGGCATTTTGCAATTGGCTTGTCAACCATATAAAGATCGAGCCAATTTTTGCCCATGTTGGAGAACTCCGGATGCACCCTGGAGTAAACCTAGCAGACTGATCACCCACCAACGACTCCCCATCACCGACCCTCCCGACATACTCCCTTTCCTGCACGCTTAGTAATTCGTGTATGGAACATCTTGTCTCGCTTCAAGGACTCTTGCTACATTTCTATTGCTACGTTTGTAACTCATTTGTAACTGCAACCAACGCCAGTTTCTTCCTATGCTACACACATCAGTGGCATAAGTAAACAATCTATTTGTTACCCATACGCATCCGTGCTTAATTCCACTCCATGTGTCCAAGTACCCACCTAACATTCTGGGTTCTGGGCAAGGGCCCCAGCACTTTCCCGGCCACCACACGTTCTGCATAATAGATAGCAGACACATCATTTTGGCATCTGAACTGTGGTCAAGCAAGGATGTGTCATCACCCCAGCTCTTCCTCATTTTTGACAGTCATCTTGATTTTCATTAAAAACTGCCTTCCTTACAAAATTGACATAGAATACCAAATGGGTGGAGGGCTCTTCAATCTGGGATTTTTTGGTCAAAGACCAAAGCATTCAAAAATCCATTCTTGGCCTTCAATATGCTGATGACTCTGCCATCCTTGTGCACACTGAGAAAAACCTGCAAACCATGCTGGATCTCTTCACAGAAGCCTACCAAACTTTAGACTATCTCAAAATAAAGACGACTAAAGTGCTCTAGCAGCCTATACTATAAATGTGACTCCCCTCTCCAAATTACCATTGAGGGAAAGTTCCTAAAGATAGACAAGCGCTTTTCCTACTTTGGTATGTACCTGTCTCAGAGAATAAACATTGATGAGGGAAGCCAGCACAGGATTTGATGTGCAAGTGTCTCCTTTAGGAAATTGCTTTGGCTTGTCCTTATTGATTATGATTTGCTGAAAAACACAAAGATCCAGATCTACAGTGCAGTCATCATTTCCACTCTCCCCTATACATGTGAAACATCAGAAACCTACCATTATCACCTGAAGAGTCTGTAGGGTTATCACCAATGATGCCTCCAGGAAATCTTCCATATCAATTGGGAAGATCACGGCAGAAACACCAACATCCATGCTGAAGCCAATGTTACCAGCATTGTCAGTGATCTTGAACCAGACATTGTGAAGATGCCTTATTCTCAACTCCCAAAACAAGCGCTTTACTCCCAGCTTAATTATGGCCTAAGATATCACAATGGCCAGAGTAAGCACTACAAGGCATACCTGTTGTCATACCTCAAGAAAAGAGATGCCAACATCAAGAGCTAGGGTGATCTGGTTGCTAATCATCTCCAATGGTGCCACAATCCCAATAAAATGGCATCCCACTTTGCGACAAAACATCTTTCCCTGAAGCAGAGTAAACCATATGGGAGAAGGAAAAGGAGTAGCCCTAAATCTATTTTCCCCTGAAGAAAGATATGCAACATCTTCAGACTGATCTGTCCTTCAAGGACAGGACTCTTAAGTTACCTCAGGATCCATCAATGAACATTGGTAGAGATGCATCCTTGAATTGAGGAACTGCTGACAACAACAAAGAAAATCACTTCTGTAGTAATTCTGTCAGTAGGGTGGACATAAATATGTTCACCTAACATTTTAATTTAAAATAGTGTAGTAATCATGGTGAGGACAAGAGTAAGAGAGAAATGTAATACCTGCAAATAGTGAATGGAGGAAGAAAATAGAAAGAAAATGTCTTATGTATCAAAGGAAAATTTACAACAGGAAAATACAAATTTAGTGAAAAGATTATCATTTCAGAATATAGATTAAATATTGCTACTCTTATGTCAAAAATCTTTCCTGAATAAGAGTGTCAATTGTAAGAAAATATTTGTAAAAAGTTACATTACACACCTTTTACTCATTTGTTTTATTTTTAAGGTAAAGATCTACCAACTGGAGAGAGACAAAGTATTCTACAATGATTAACATCAAATAAACCATTGGGTTGAAAGTCACATACTGTACTCATACACAAATTAAAAGGTACTTCCTATGCATACAAGTAATTTACAAGTTTATATGTGTATACATTTCAATCAAGAAGTCCGAAAATGCAGAAATTCAGACTTCTTAGATATTTATAAAATGTAAATGTTTATATATTTTAAAATTTCTTTGGTAAAGTTTTCATATTATTTATGCTAAAAGAGTTGTAATATGAAGAATGATACTTTATGAAAAGCACAGCAGACAAATGCACACCAGAAATCTATCAAAGACAGAAACACCCAATTACCAGTGGGGGCACATTTCTCACAGGAGGGCCACTCTTTCTCCAATCTTTCAGTCCTGATCCTCAAGGGAAACTTACACAACACTTTCCAGAGACAAGCCTATGAGCTCCATCTTACCAACCTGCTGGATACTAGATATCATGGACTAAATATAGACATTGGATTTTTGACATATTATAATCTGCCTGGCAACGGACTCCCCAGCCCAGCCCCTGGCTTCTTACATTTCATTCCATCCAGGAAGATCACACACCAACTGCTGAAACTTCCTTAGCCTGTTGAAGGGTTTTTGAACCTGAAAGCTTGCTTAATAACTATTCTCCAGCTATTTGGGTTGGTCTAATAAAATATATCAGATTCACCCAGGGAACCTAGCAGATAAATATGTATTTACAAAAAAAACCCCCAAACCCTCATCAAGCCATTTTTTATTTGAACACAGTTATTTAGTGTATTCTTAGACTCAAAAGTTTGTAACTCCAGAATATACATGTGGTTGTCTGAATAGCGAAGACATTATTTTAAATTTGGAATTATAAAGTGTATTGGTTGCATATTTAATAGCTTCTTAATAGCCTGTCGAGCTGTGCAGCTCACAGGATTAATCTGTGGAGTACATGTGGATCATGAAGTAAGCTAGCTAATGAATAGCATGATGACAAGTAGCCTGGTACACACTGGCAGACTCCAGGGAAGCAATCTTCCAGTGATGCCATAAATGTCAAGACTAATTTAATTCAGAACAAGTTTTATTAATTGGTAAAGTGCTTCTTAAATGGTTTAAATAATTACTATTTAAATATGATCTGAGAAAAAAATTCAGGAACAAATAAAACAAACAAATCTCTACATTTATCAACCTTAGATTGCTTTAAAAGAAGAATAAGAAAAATACATTTGGTTATAAAAAGCAATAATGCATGTAATATCAGGAACTTGAGAATGTCATTTTTTTCATATTTAAATGAGCAGAGGTCCTCTCTCCTCTTCCTACCATACAACTTTTCATGTAGTCTTACATACTTCTTGAATCTGCTTTTTCAATTAAAAACTCATAGGCTAGAGACAGACATTCGAAAAGCCCAAGCCTAAATTGATTCACTCTTTGCTGGTTGATCTAACCTGGCTAGGCTGAACCAGTTTGTAATTGTACAGACATTCCCTCTGGACTGAGGAAATTTAGGCACATACCTCCAGTGTCTCAGGCTGGAAGTTCATAGGCTCATCTATGAAAAATGATTTGTAAATTCCCTTTGAGGATCAGGCCTGAGAGATTGGAGACAAGTGGTGTTCTTGTCTTTGATAGATTTTTGGTGTGTGGTCATTCTGCTGTGCAGTTGTTGCTTGGTGTCTCCTACGCATTTTCCATCAGGACACTTGGTGCCTGGATAGAGATATGTATTGCATTGTGAAGATATCTCCATACTGGAGATATTGTGGTAAGTTTTGCATGTCTTGTCCTGGCATGGCCTGGATCCATTCAATGTGTTTTGGGCTGTAGGAAGTTGGCTTCTGGTGATGAGGTCATTGAGGTTCAGTGCTTGTTTGAATTTGCAAACCACTTTTCACAGACGAGCTTATGAACTTTACTTCAACCTCCCAGGTACAGAAACTCATTGACTCAATATTGACATTGGAATTCTAGCACACTACAACCTGTTGGACATCCAACTCCCCAGGTACCTCTCTGCTACCTGCTACATCCCCCTTTCCCCCAACCCCAGACTGTACCTCACCCCCTGATGCCTTCATTTCCATTTTCAATAATTGGCTTTCTTGCCTGCATTGCATGAAAGCCTCTGGCTTCTTTACTATTCCTTCCATCCAGGAACAGCACACACACCAACTTCAGGTGCTTCCTCAGCCTGATGAAGGGTTTTTCAACCTGAAAGCTTGCTAAGTTATAGTTCTCCAACTATTCAGTTGGTCTACTAAAAGATATCAGATTAAACCGAAAGAACCTTGTTTGCCAGTGCCATGTCCTTAGACCAAGATCCCCAGCACCTGTCCCTGGTCAGCTGACTGGAAGGAGGTAGGGCCCTGAGCACATCTAAGCCCCAGAGCTGGGGCTGGAAGGGAGAGTTATTTGGCAGCCACTGAAGAAGCTTCTGCAGGAAAGGAAAGAAAAGCTCTAGTCTATGACAGTTTGACTGCCTGAGATGCTAGTGCTACTGTGCTACTTACTTTCCTGTTGTTATTTAAAGTAGTGGACTGAGTTGAGACTGTAGGGGAGGAGGAGACCTCATTGGGGCACACTACTGTGTCATCTAGAGGCCCCACTGCCAGTGATAGCATGCCTTAACATACACACAACGTCACACATATCACAAATTTTACTTGTAGCAGCTTGAAGTACAGTTTCCCAGAAACCGCTGCACCTATCTCCTTGAATTTTGGCAGGTTTTGTGGCCTCAGCAGGGGCTACCATGCTTGCAGTTTTCACCCTGCTGTGTCTTTACACTTACAAGAAACATGAGTTTTGCTTTCAAGATTTTGAGGTGTAGCTTCCCAGAAAACCCTGCACCTATCTCCTTGAACCTTGACAAACCTTGCAGCCTCAGAAGGGGCTACCCTCTCTGATGTTTTCATTTGAATCACGCAAGAAATGACTAAGCTATAGGTTGTTTCATGATTCCACCTTATAGCCTATGGCTGAAATGTCGAAATGCATTGAATCAGCAAAACCGTTTTGAGGAAACAAAATGGAAGAGTGCTTTAAAATGAAATGAAATATCAAAATGAAACACTGTCCCTTTGAAATGGCAAAACAGAAGTCAGAATGAAATGGTGCTTTTTCGCACTGCTCTACCATGCAGGTATATCTGGCATATGCAAATGAGGGGAAAGGATATTAAAGTATTCTAACATCCCAATTAGTTCAAGCACTATAGGCATATTTCCGGTCTTCTTGTAAACTGGAAGTAATAAAGTTGTACCTCTACATTTATTTCAGAATGCCTTATAAGGGGGAGGGGGCAGTACGATCAAACCTGCCTTTGCCCCTGGTTTACTGCTGATAATCCAAATCTCAGCTGCTGGATGCAGGCAT
Organism: Caiman crocodilus; assembly: GCA_030014935.1. NCBI lineage: Eukaryota > Metazoa > Chordata > Crocodylia > Alligatoridae > Caiman > Caiman crocodilus. The sequence continues at coordinate 47,000,229 of JAGPOW010003642.1, forward strand.
TCACAGTCAGCTCTCTGCTGTAGCTACCCATTTGCTATTCTGGATCTGGTACAGATTCCAAGTATCTATGAGGATTTCTCCTAATAAAGGTGATCACCAGGGATCCTGGTTTTCTCTGGTAAAAAAAATCACCAATTTTGAGCTTTAAAAGTTAACCCAAAATCCACATTTTTCCATGATTAAAATGAAACACCTCTCTCTCTCTCTCTCTCTTTTTATATAAAATACACACACACACACACACACACACACACAGTGATGATGATATACATCTATATAGACAGAGAAAGAGAGAAAGTGATGTTTCATTTTAATTATGTCAAAACGTGGATTTTGGGTTACATTTTTAAATCCGAAAATTGGGGATTTTTTTTTTTCCAGGGAAACCCAGGAACCCTGGTGATCATTTAGAGCTGTGAATTCAGATTAGAACTATGGGCCTAATTCTCTATGTTTCCTTGTAGGCTTTACAAAGGCTGAATCTTTCAAATTCTGAGTTAAGGTACTTTCTTCTCCCTGGGGATAGATTTAGTGGATTTTTTTCGGGTGCCTATGAATGATTGCAAGTGAGAAAAGAACAGTTTTCTGGAAGTCACCCTGAACTTGTCTTCTCTGCTTCTGGGCACATCCCTATCCTATGGGGCGTATCATAAAGTTGTACCATTACAGGGCCCATTATATACAAGGCATATTTCCAGGAGATCTTAACATATTACACTACTGTGGAAGACTAAGGTGGTAGGGGGAGGGGTGGAGAGAGGAGCAAAAAAAATAAGAATTAGGGCATAATATGGTTTCCTTATCAGAGCAATTTTAAGGGAAACCACATCTTAGTAACTTCGATGAAAAAGGTAAATATGTCATTATTTGTCATGTGTATCACTTCTTTTTCTAATACTCTTTACCTTCCTTTGTACAAACAACTTTGGACCTTCCTTTGTTCAGATTTTCACAGGTGTTTAATACTTAACTTTTATACAGTATGTTTCATCAGTAGTTCTCAAAATTATTTTCCAAATAAAGTACAGTATTATTATTCCTATATTATACATGTAGAAACCAACACGTCAGTGAAATTACCCATCTGCAGTCACTCTGCATGCCTGTGGAAGAGCCAGGAATAGAACAAAATCTCCTTCCAGATAGGAACTGAAGCTCTCACTGAAAAATGACTGATTTGGTCTTTTCACTGCAGTAGCTGAGTACTTGCTTTCTGCTATCTCCCACGCAGTTTAGAGTTTATCTTCTCAGTACTCAAAAGTTTGTAGCAAACTTAATATTCACTTGGTACATCACAGCTACATTCCCACAAGAATATATAAAGTCCTTGCTGCTGAGTTTTCACTACTATTGTAAATAGTTCCAGCTAAATATTTGGATTCTTGTGGGAATATGTGTATGTATACACATGCACACACAGAAATATATATATATATATAAAACAGGTAATTTTCAAATCGCAAAATAATCCACTACCACCAAACACAATTATAGTTTTTTCTGAAAAAACGCAATATAAATGGTTATAAATTGAGCATTAAAAACAAATGTACTGTCACCTTACCTGAATGTGCATTACATTTCTTTTTTATAAAGTGAATTATTTGCTGTACCTTGTATTAGCAGAATGTGGTCTGTTCTCTAAATAGATTTTTACTTCTAAATCTCTTTATGGAGATGTAGAGTATTTGTCTGCTGCTTATTTAATTTGTCAAGACTTTTCTAGAAAAGAAGTTATGCATTGCTCAAACTTATGGTCCCTATCTATTTTAAAAGCTTTTCTTCCATTTTTTAGTTTTATAGCCCTAGATGAATTTTTTATTGCATAATATCAGTGCTGTCATTTTCCATCTGATTTAAGTGTTCAACATTCATGAAATAAGAAGCAGATATATAGGTGTTATTAGGAATGAATTTTGCAATTTTTTTTCAATATTGATTAAATGGGTTATATTACTGTACAAGCATGCAAATAAGAGCTACACCTTACACAGTACTGTAAAAAGCAAGCCCATCAATAGAGATTGTTTTAAAAGTAGTAAATACTTATTATAAGTTACCAAAAGAAATTAAGAATAGGAGGACATGCAAGTCATTATAACCAAAGCTACTCATTCAAATCTAGGAGAAGGAAAATGTGTTGTACCTGGACTACTTTTTATGCTGTGTCCATCATTATAGTACCTGAGCTCCTGGGAAACAGAGTTGGAATGAGCCGTGCACCAATAAGTGAGCTTTGACACAGCAGCTTTTTCTTTTTCATGGTCGTCTTAGTCTGATAATGGAGAAAGTGGAAGCTCTGTGCTTTGCTGCAAAGCCAGCAAATGATGAACACCTCCAAATATACACATTAGGAAAGTTACTGAAATCATATGCTAACAAGTGCTCATTCTGTCAAAATTTCATTCTACAGTATTTGTTTTGTTTTGGTATATGAAAGTACTGAAGAGTGTCTACTAGTGAAGTAGGAACAAAGGAGTATGTATGATATACTTTTGTGGAAAAAAGAAACCTAACATACAAAATATCAGCAAAGAACTTCACTGAAGGTGCTGTCAAACAAGGCTCAAATATATAAATATATTTATAAAGCAAAGGAGCTGGAGAGAGTTGTGCTGGCCCAAACAGAGTACACTCCTGTCAAAAAATCCCACAGGAATATGATATATAGGCCTTTCTAGCAACAAGGACTATCACCGCCATCTCTCTGAAAGGTGCACAGGAGAGATTAGCTATAGAACCCTCATTTGTATTCCTTGCCCCAGAACACATCATTTTGAATAGATAAGAATTCGCATTAGGACACCATTGGAGTTGTCTGGGTTATGAGCCTTCAGAAAATAGCAGCAGTAAACATGGGAAAGAGAATTTGGTTAAAGATTTGGGTCAGTACTCAAAAAAATCAAGATCAACCAGTAACTCTGCCATAGACTCCCTGTCTCATCTTGGGTAAGTTGCAATATCTTCCTGCCTCAGGTTATGTCTACACAGCAAAATGAAGGAGTAATAGCAGCATGGATAATAATACCATGAAGCTGTAGCAGCACACATTTAGATTATATTAAACTGAATACATACCAAGGGCCTCTAGAGACTTTATAATCTGGCTGGTATCACATGCTAAAGTCCTTGCTGCTGAGCTTTCACTACTATTGTAAATAGTTCTAGCTAAATACAGTTAACAATATCATCACACTTTCATTTTCCTTGTAGACAGTGTTATAGCTCACCTGCTAGAAAATAAGGATAACCCTGCCCATCCTCAACAGAATACTGTGAGAATACATTCATTAGCTATTTTGAGGTACTTTGGCTTTATTATAAAAAAACAACATAATTAGTATACACAACGAAACAACCCACTCTGTTATTTGGATATCACACTGAGCTCAGAGAAACTTGAACTTGTCATTATTTTGGCCTATAAGCGAACATCGAAATCAAACTTCTGTAGATGTTTTGCCACTGGGGTACTTCACTGCCATGTCATTGAAAAGGCATCATACCATGAAGTCACTCTCCTTAGCATGCAAGGTTTTTTTTTGCGGAGCATGCTTGAAAGAATGTTAGTCCTCAAGGCCTTAAGAGTAGAGAGAAAGAACATGAAAAAGCCCCTAAATATCAGAGTTCATAATGTGTTTCTTTCTTTGAAGAACAGATAAAGGTTGTCAGGAAAAAAAAGGGAGAATGGATTGACTCCTATATATAATTTAGAAGTATCTCTGTACTGTAAACAATTCTGGCTAAAGGTTAGTATAGCAGGATAAAGTTTTAAAAAAATACTTTGTTAAACCTGTATGGTCACTTTCAGTACACAGTTATTTGTGCCAGCTCACATTACATTTACAAGCTGGCAAACCACACATCCCTAAGATCAGTCACGGAGTTATGAGTATTTGATTACTATAGTATTACTTTTTCCCCACTAAGTGCTAGCATTGTATGAGAGAGTTTTGCAACAATAGGTATTCACATATACAAAAATGCACTCAGATATATTAATTGGTCCTGACACTAATAGTACTTTTTGCAGTATACAACTGAGCAAAAAGCCTTACTCAGTATAAAGCTTTCATCAGTGAATTATCTACTAGTGAAAACTGACAAGCTGATTGAATGTGTCAGAGGAAGAAGGAGGTGATATATAACTGCACAATTTTCATTGTACAAAGCAATATTTTTAGTGCTTACAATTTGTACTGAAAGTCATTATTCTTCTCCATTATGGACAAAGGGTAGACTCTCTAAGTGCCTGAGACTATGACTTCTTTAATTTTAAATCTAGCCTAAACGATTGCTTTTCACAGAGAGATGACTAAATGATATACAGCCACTCTATAGGAATGTGCGTCTTGTTCAGATTTAGGGAAAGCTATCAGGAATTAAACTCTGTGCAACCATCAAACTTCTGGGAATATTACAGTCAAGAATGTGCTACATAAACCACAATGTAATAAGGGATTCTGCATTTAAATTGGTCCAGAACCGATGTCACAGGACGGATGTCTTTGTTCCAAATGAAGACAGCTATGGCACTGTGATTCTATAACTATTTAGGCTGAACATTTTGCAACACAGAGAATATAATTTTTTGAAGTTTTGTGGTCACATCATAGGTTCCATGTAAATGGATATTTCTCATTACAACAGGGATTTACTGAACTGTATGGACACAGCTGTGTACAGCAAATGTCCATCGATAATCATTATATGCACATGAATAAGAAAACACCATTGATTTAAGACATGAGCATTTAAAACCCAGGAGACAACCACTACATGGAAGTTATAAAAGTTAAAATAAATATAAAGAATAAATTAAATAAAATAAAAAAATTGATTTCAATCTTAATTGTACTGGCTCCTTAATTAGTGTAAGTCCAAATGTGCACTGGTATCAGTGAGACTAGAATAAGATCAAGAAAAATTATTGGTCAGTCTTTTCTTGATGGGTACCACATCATTGTGCCAGGCACTGAAGCACATGTAATATGCATGAATTCTCCACTGGACCAAGAAATGCTCTGTTGCAGAATGAATTTATGATAAAAAGAGATGACTTCTACTTCAAAAGGCCAATACATTTACAGTTAAGTCAATTCTTAATACTACTTCCATGCAATTCCATTTTTGCTTCACTCTTTATTTTTAGGGATCCGGTAAATATAACTAACCATTTGTTATTTGTATTATAGCTATATGTCCAAGCCCCAACTGAGATCAGGGTCTCATGTTTAGCAGGTGCTGTATAGACACATAAAAAGAAGTAATCTCTGCTCTGAAAATCTTAAAGATTAAATCCCACTCTGTGCATGAGAAACAGAAAAGTGAAAAAAAAGTCCAACTTCATACAGGTCATAGACCAGCTCAAAAAGGAATCCAAATAACTCTCAAGCCAGTTCCCTACCCTCTAGATCAATGTGGTGTACAGGTAACCATAGTGGTATTTGACAAATTTCAAAAGCGTGCATGAAAGGAAGGAATCAGGAGGAAAAGGAAAGGGGAAATATTAATATAAGAAAATAAGAAAAAAGATGAAGACCAATGCTACAATTTCTCTTTGTCTCTTTGGAGATGTTATAGTGTGTCTGTTAGGGCATAAAAGGCATGTCTACATGTCACTGTACATTGAAATTGCTACAGCACTGTGTTAGTATATCCTTTTGGAAGTACTAAAGCATGGCACAGTAACTGCCCATACTAGACTGTATGCGCGGTGCATGATTAGATTTCGTAGCTAAAATGGGGGAGCAAGCCACTACAGCAACATAGCTGCTGATCACGTGTAGACCTGCATGATCGCTACGTTGCCATAGAGCACTGTATGGCAATGTAGTGCATTGCTACGTCACCACTGGACGATGTGTAGATGTGCCCAAATGGTATTATTTTATGTTGCATGGCAGAAGATCAGTGGGCACATGATACTATAACCTGACAAGGCCACTTGACCCCAAGAATTTTGAGGATTACTGCACTAGGTCCTGCTGCTGTTCTGTTGGACATTGCCACCTCTTAAAGAGTTTTAAATGTCTTAGAAGAGCTTTAAAATAGGTCTGCACAGTAGGTGCCTAGGCTGCACTAGTGCATGAAATACATTATATATACTAATGTATATATACATATTATAGATAATATAAATACACTAAATATAGTCTATTTTATATATAAAATAAAATAAAATAAACTTTGGACATGTCACATGTTCATTAATGCACCACAGTTACTGTGCATTAAATTTAGTAATTGTATAACCAAGTACTAACTCAATGTGCAGTGATAGGTACTACTGCGCAGTACCACTGGCTCACACCTGTTCACTGATGCTACTGCAGAGTAGCATATTAACACTTTTTGATGTTGCATGCTACTGTGCAGTAGTATTAGGCTACTGTGCATTTAGCATCTTGTGTAGACATGCCTTTTATGTATAAAGACTAGAATAAGAGTACAATCAACAAGAAGCTGAGGCTAAGGCCATTCTCCTTTCCTACTTCTTGAATGCATCTATACATCCATTTTACTGAACAGTAGACTAATTTACCATAAAGCATCACTGTCTATGTGTGTATGGCCATTGGCCCAGTGTAGGCTAATTTACAGCACCTTCAGATAGTACTGTCAGACACAAGCATTATCCAACAGTAGAATAAATGACTACACTCAAATGCACATGCAGATAGTGATGTCAGGATTAGTTTGCTGTGGCTCAAACTGCCCTGGAGTTTACTCGGTTGCACTAATTTCACATGTTGATGAGCCCCTTTAGTAGCAATTTGTAGCCCACTGGTAAGCAGTCACCTGAGGAAAAGTTTTCCAATTCTGCAACTAAATGAAGACTGGATGGAGACTGTCAACTACCTTTTTCGTTTTGTTTAGTTTTTTATCCCTCTTTCATCCCATGTAGCACTTATGTTGGACTGCAAACCATCCAACCCAGTCATTTTATTCCTGTGGAAGTATGTCTACAGGTAAAGAGTATCAGGAAATGGATAAATAAAAAAATATAGCAGACATAAAAGCAGATATGACTGTAAAGTTTTAAATCAAGCTCCAAGAAATTTTAGAATGAAACTCCTTAGAAGCCCATAAATTGTCCTTCCGAATAGGGAAATGTCTTCTCAAAGATTAAAAAGACTTGAAACATAAAGAAAAAGGCTGAGAGGTCTGGGAACCACTTGGTTATTAATGATGCAAAAGTTGTATTTAAATTGGTGCATTTCCAGTGATGTTTACAATGTTAAGTTGTTATATAACTAAGATTTTTCACTGATTGATCAGAAAATATATAACAAGGCTGAAGTGTCCAGATCGTAACCCAGTACCCAGCCAAACTGCCTTTCATGGTATGGTGCAAGCTATACGTCACGCCTACAAAAAAAGTAAACATTAAAAGCCTGTAGGTCTAAAGTTCTGTGGAAGGCAAAAGGGTATGCCAGAATATTTGGGATTTTTTCAAAAGCATTCTGAGGTTAATAGAAACAGCATAAGCTGGCACATAGATAAAAGCATATACATGTCATGAACAAACCTGAAACAATAGATGCTATAACTGAATAAACTCGTTAATCAATAGATTCTAAGTTTATAGCACTAAACATGATTGATCAGATGGAAAACATTTAGGATGGTACAATCAAATCCTGGTATAACAGACATGGAAAGAGATGTAAAAATGTTTTAGTCATAAAGGCCATAAATCAGTAAATTGTAAGATGCAATGATGCAGGCTTAACATAAGAACTTCTAATGTATAAGAAGAGTAAAATAGAAATACACTTTGGATTTATATTTCACCCTGCACTATCCCTGCAATCAGCCAGTGTGATCACCTGCTAGAGAGTATGAATGCAGGGTATGCTATGGCTATGGACAGCAATTACAGATAAAACAGTGTAAGTGATCAGAAATGAGTTGAAATCTGTAACACAATAGAAATTCAGTGCAGATAAACTGTTTTCAAAATGGCCAAAACTGATTTAAGATGGATGGATTTAGTATCCAATTTAATTGATTTAGGTTAAATCAGTTTATTAACTTCTATCCCAGATTCAAGTTAACTCACAGTCTTCCAGTATCCCAGGTGGCTTTGCACCTTCCTTGCAAATCCATCTTCACAGGTGGGTTTGCTAGTCTTGGCCCAAGCTGTCTTTCCAACTGAGGAGGAAAGTATGCTCTAATACCTTGTGGCTTCTGGCCTGGACCACTGCAGGCTTGTGGCTGCATTTTCAGGATAAAAATGAACATCTGTTCACTTGCTTATCGGTTCAATCTACACATCTTAAACTACCTTTGAAAATTGAATCAATTCAGCCCTGGGCTTTTTGACTGTCTATACTTATCCTATCCTAAGTGCTACTTGGTGAGTAGCTATTGCATGCTTTATTTAAACTAAATTGTAGTAGGGCCTAACTGGTTCTTTAAGGCAACAGAGGACTGGGGCAGAAGAAATCTGTCTGCAGAAGGCTCAATGGACCGGGGGAAAAATGGCCCATGTAGAGGGAAGCAATACAGTGATGAAGGGAATGGAAACATTCTTCTTCCTCAAAAAGTAGGACTGAGGACACCTACGTAAGTTCCTACTGGCAGCACGTCTAGTCACAGGCTATTAACCCTACCCAAGAAATGTAAGCAATGGTTCTGTTCTGTTCAATCTGTGGTCTTAATGAAATAAGCAGTGCTCACTCATCTTACACACAAACCTTCATTGCAAGAGGATTCTTGGACTGTGTTGCCACATAGCTTGGATCAGAAGCCTGGAGGAATGTGAAGTGTTTTCCTTTGATGTGTCTGTCCTTCCTGATCTCTGTGCTCTGTACAGCAAAACCACCATGGTTTCATTGTGCTGTGTGTGTGTGCAGTGGTCATTGACTATGGTGTGCTTTTCAAGAGGTAAAAAAAGGATTTTGCACATTATGACTGATATCTCTGCCTCTTGACTGATACCTCTAGCTTTTGATCTCAGCATCTAATCCATTGTCACAGAAGGATTTTGTCATTAGACACTAAGGAATACAGTTGTTCCAAGTTCTTCTTGATCAAGGTCAAAACAAACGCTGGATTAGGTCAATCTGAAGTTACTGAAAATCCTATCTGAAAGGAAACTACTGTAGATAGAATCCCTGTGGGTAGAAATTTTGTATCTGAGTAAAAGGAATATAGTACTAGGATATTACTACCAGTTACCTGATCAAGAGGGTAAAAATAGCTACAAAATGCTTATTGAGATTAGAAAAACTACAAAATGGGACAGGCAGTAATAACAGGAGATTTCAACTATCCTCACACAGAATGGGTAAACAGCTTATTTGGGTAAAATGTGGAGATAAAAATTCTGGATGTAATAAAAATGACTGCTTTCTAGAACAACATGTCTTGGAACCCACAATAAGAAAAGTGATTCTAGACTTAATCCTGAGTAGCACATAGGACCTGGTTCAAGAAGTACGTGGAGGTGAGCCACTCCGCAACAGTTACCAGCAGCAGTAGGCAGTAGGCAGTAGCCATCCTTGGGTTTAAGGATGGCTTATTGATGGGGTTTGAGATGATTTAACAATCTCATTCTTGAGGCACTGATCAGTCTGCAGAAGTTGCAGGTTTTTGTTTTTTTCTTCATCTGCTCTCTCTTCTCTACTTCAGGGGTGAGATGCATTACCTCAAAGTAAGATGCTACTTAGTTGAGGCTGTGACACTGTAGGCCACAAGATGGAGCATCCCCTGGCTTGTCTAGTGTTTCTATGCAGAGTTACTTAGTTTGTGTCGAGTTTGGCAGCTTGCATAAGCAGTGCACATGCTTAGTTGGTCAGAAGGTCAGAATGTTCCAGAGACTATGAACCTTTCAACTGATATGAGGTAATGACCCAATTTTATTTCTGAGCATGCCCAGATGGGCTAAAGTTATGTAACTTGGTTTTGTCTGAAAATGCCAGTTAGTTACTGCTAGCTTTCCTGAGGTGATCAGTGATTTGACTGGAATAGCTGATGATTGTTTGATGATTGACAGCACCTCTGTAAGGATGACTGGTTCAAAGGATGATTGACAGAGGTGGTGAGATTGAAGGTTATCAGAAGGGTTTGGACTCAAGGCTAGGGAGGAGTCAGAGTTGGAGCCAGGATAAGAGTGAATGAGAGAGAGTGGCGTGAGTTGGGAGTTCTTAGTTTTCCTGTGTGATGCAAGTGTGCCTGGGACTGCACCAGGGCCCACAGTTAGCGTGGTTTGAGTGAGAGAGTAAGTGAAGGTCTGGGGGACCGACATCTCTGTTGGCGAGTGTGTTATTGCTTGTGCATGGAGTGAGGGTCCGGGGAAGAAATAACTCTGATGGTGTGTTGGTGAATTGGGAATTGGTAGTTGTTGCTAGTTGATGGAGACTCTGGAGAGCTTTCAGTGCCTGCAACATTATTGCAAGTAAGGAGAGAGAAGTTTGTTCTCTATCTCACTTTTCTTGCTTTTGTTGTTCTTTTCCCTACCTTTGCTAGGTGAAATTCTGTTGTTTATTGTTGTCTATTAATGGCTGTTGTCTTCATAATATATAGGTTTCTCTCGCCAAACATGGTTTTACCAACCATGGTTTTGAGTATCCATTTTATGACCAGGTTATGAAATGCCTGGACACAGGAGTAGGGGTTGATGTCGTATACTTAGACTTCAGGAAGGCCTTTGATATGGTATCCCACCCCACACTGGTGAACAAGTTAAGAGGCTGTGACTTGGATGACCGCACAGTCCGGTGGGTGGCGAATTGGCTAGAGGGTCGCACCCAGAGAGTCATGGTGGATGGGTCGGTTTCGACCTGGAAGGGTGTGGGCATTGGGTCCCACAGGACTCGGTCCTAGGACTGATACTCTTCAATGTCTTCATCAGCGACTTGGACGAGGGAGTGAAGTGTACTCTGTCCAAGTTTGCGGATGACACAAGCAGACCTGGATAGATTGGACAAGTGGGCGGAAAACAACAGAATGCAGTTCAACAAGGAGAAATGCAAAGTGCTGCACCTAGGGAGGAAAAATGTCCAGCACACCTACTGCCTAGGAAATGGCCTCCTTGGTGGCACAGAAGTGGAAAGGGATCTTGGAGTCCTAGTGGACTCCAAGATGAACATGAGTCGGCAGTGTGATGAAGCCATCAGAAAAGCTAATGGTACTTTATCATGCATCAGCAGATGCATGACAAATAGATTAAAAAAGTGATACTTCCCCTCTATCGGGCGCTGGTCAGACTGCAGTTGGAGTACTGAGTGCAATTCTGGGTGCTGCACTTCAGTAGGGATGAGGATAACTTGGAGAGGGTCCAGAGAAGGACCACTCGTATGGTTAAGGGCTTGCAGACCAAGTCCTATGAGGAGAAACTAGAGAACCTGGACCTTTTTAGCCTCCACAAGAGAAAGTTGAGAGGTGACCTTGTGGTTGCCTATAAGTTCATCACAGGAGCACAGAAGGGAATTGGTGAGGTTTTATTCACCAAGGTGCCCCCGGGTGTTACAAGAAATAATGGCCACAAGCTAGCAGAGAGCAGATTTAGACTGGACATTAGGAAGAACTTCTTCACAGTTAGAGTGGCCAAGGTCTGGAA
>JAGPOW010003642.1:47011897-47029552 GCA_030014935.1 Caiman crocodilus
CAGATTTAGACTGGACATTAGGAAGAACTTCTTCACAGTTAGAGTGGCCAAGGTCTGGAATGGGCTCCCAAGGGAGATGGTGCTCTCCCCTACCCTGGGTGTCTTCAAGAGGAGGTTGGATAAGCATCTAGCTGGGGTCATCTCGACCCAGCACTCTTTCCTGCCTATGCAGGGGGTCGGACTCGATGATTTATTGAGCTCCCTTCCGACCCTAACATCTATGAATCTATGCTTAATATTCTATATACCATGTTGGCTACCATGTTATATCGTTTTGAGTAACCAGTGTTTTCCATGACCGCATATCAGCCTGCCACCTGCCATTTTTCCCATAAGCCTTTTGTCTTGCCAACCATGGTTTTGCCAACCACAGGAACTTACAGGAATCTAACCCCAGCACTTGGTGAGTGTGGCAAAGTAGGGCTTCCTTCCTGGCCACAGTGCTAGGTTCCCCACTTGCCTTTGGCATGCCTCCCACCTGACTCGCTTGCCATGCCTTTTTCTTAATTAATAGTTGTTAATTAAGGCAGGAGGCTAGCCATTTTATGCCCCAATGCCAGCGGGCACTACTGCAGCTCTGAACCTTCCCTATACCACAGCCCATACCTTGCAGGTGGGATCCAGCTGTTATTCATGCCAGCCTGACACTGGGTTCCAGAATCCACCTATCAGGACCCACCTTTGATCACTCCTCTCAGGCTGCCTACTCCGCCATCATTTGGGCTGCCGAGCTTCCTGTAACTATCTCCCCTCTCAGGCATGGCTCCCCTGGGACCTTTGGCCAAATAGGCCGTGGCCTCACCTCCTAGAGCAGTTGGGACCCCAGGTCCTCTGCTCTGTGGCTCTCACGGTGGGCCCCTGGCCCTTTTGACCTTCCTAGTCCTGGCCCCAACACTGACCAGTCAAAGGGGTACTCTATCTCTGGCCTCTCTCACTAGCCCCACTCTCTCTCTTGAGTCCACCTTCTTGGATGTGGGAGCTGGGGTACCTCACACCACAACTGGTGTTCCAGGGTCTCACAGAGACTCTCACTCCCTGCTCCCTGAAGCAGCATGTCATTGTGCTCACTCTAGATCTTCATCCAGGGCTACTCATCTCTGCCCTCTTCCCTCAGGGCTCCAAACTGACCCCTCAGTTGGGGCTCCACACTGGCCCCTTCACTCAGGGTTACTCATCTCTGCTGCCTTCCATTGGTGCTCCACACCACCCCCTCACTTGAGGCTACTTATCTCTGCCCCCTCCCTCGAGCCTCCACACTGCCCCCTTCATTCGGGGCCATGGGGCTTCCTCCCCCAGCGGGCTCAGATGGCCATGGCCATGTCTGGCCCCAACTACATTTCTTCAGGGTCTTGCATCCCACAGGGCTCAGGTGGCCACAGCCGTGCCTGGCCCCAACTGCCTCCAGTGTCACACACCCCACCCGAAGGTGAGGTCTAGGGTTAAGGTGCCCCCACCTGTCCTTCACTGGGGTGGTAACTGTCCTGGCATTTCCTGGGGGCTTCCGCACCACTGAGAGCCCTACCAGGCCACTCACTCCTGACAGGGTGCACCTTTAGGTCATGCCCAGGACCAGGAGCCTCCAAACCATCCCCTACAGCTCCTGCTCTTACCTCCAGGTTGTTATGAAGCCTCACAGACAGGTGAGGTTGCTGCCTGGGCTACCAGCAGTGAATTGCCCTGTTTATATGAGTGGCCAGAGCTCTAAAATGGCCACTGCAATCAAGCACCTGCTGGCTGCTTGGCTCCAGTCTTCAAGTGGCAGTCACCAGCAGTGCCTTGCCACATACCTTCCCCCTTAAAATGGTACCTGGGGAAGATTTCCCCAGCTGCTCCTCCAAAGCAGATTCCCCTTGGAGCCTGTGAGAGCCCTCAAGCGGTGAACACCCCCAAAAGTACTCCACCACACACCTCCCTGCTGAGAATGAGATCTGGGAGGCTTCGCGTGGCTGCCTTCCCTGCTGGGCTTGGCCCCAACCTCCTGCAGCCCCTGCCACGTGATGAGTACCCCAAAGGTGCTCTGCCACAGTGAGGGAAACCTGTAGTCATGTTGAACTGTTAAATAAGTCTGTCATTTATTTACTAATTAATTGTATTACGTTAAATTAGAGCTGGGCTGTAAACTTAGATTCAATGAGAGTTGAGGCCCCACCATCATTTTATGGGGCTGATTCCTGGGAAGATTGACCCTCATTTAAATAATTAATAGGTTAGCATGCAATAGCACTATTGGAGTCAGTTGGCAGCCAGCTCCTCCCAGCTCTTGATGTTGGCATCTATTTTGTGAGGTATGCCTTTAATATGTCCATCTAGTGTTTCTCTGGCTACTGAAAGATATCAGGCTATTACTAAGCAGGGAACTGAGCATGTATTTTGAGAGTCAAGAATCGGGCATTTGAACACATTGTCCCAAACATTGAAATTGGTACTTCAGGATCACTGACTTAATGCTGGTAACATTGGCTTCATCAAGGGTGCTGGTGTTTGTGTAATGGTATTCCCTTTTAAGGTGGAAGGTTTTCCAGAGTCATTGTTGTTGATATCTCTCCATCTCACATCTGGGGATGACAATGATAGGTCGCCTATGTTTGACATCCATAGAGTATAGTGTGTATAATAACTGCATCGAAGACCTGGATCTTGGGGCCTTATTGCACCTTACATGGAAAGGTGCACAAATATTAACCAACTTAAGTGTTGTTCAGTTTAGTGGAACAGTTACCCCTTAAGGCGAAAAACCATCTCTGACTGTCCTTCATCTGCACAGCCGTGATTTCCCACTAGAGGCTTGTGGAGCAGGGGCAGGATCAAGAGCTAGGGTCAGGACTGGCTTGCTGCTCCTGTCAGGCAAAATGAGCTGCTCTGAGTGGTGGTGGGGGCAGAAGGCACTCCACTTCTCACTTTGCCTGACATGTCCAGGAGGTGCTCTGCCTGGCCCCATTGAACCTCAGCATCCTCACTTGTTCTGACTCAGGAGGGGCAACTACATCCAGGGATGATGAAGGATTTTAACTTTGGTGGAATAGCTGTGGGAAGTGGCCACATCTTAATAGAACAGAAGCAAAATGAGGTGAATTACAGATAATCTTGCCCTTGAGTGGTATAAATTTAGGATGGATAATGAGTGCCCTAAGCCACTTAAAAGATTGAGCACTCCAAAAGCTGCCTAAAATTAATGTGCAGCAAGACTCTTAGTGTCTTTTTGGAGATTGCGATCAATAAAGACATGCCAGAACAATTTTCTAAAGGAAGCACTTGCTTACCAGTTCCGGTGCTGGATTCTTTTTATCAATGTTCATTCACTGAGAAAAGTAGTTATCAAGATAGGAGGAGTGCTAAACTATGCCCAAGGTTTTTCTTCCAATGGTAATTTGGGGAGGGTAATCACATTTACAGTCTGGGGCAGCCTGATAGAACAATTTAGTCTTCTCAATGTTGGGAGAGAGGCCCAAAGTTCAGTAGGCTTTTCTGAAAGATCCAGCATGGTCTGGAAGTTTTCCTCAGTGTGCACATGGATGCTGCAGTCCCAGGCATATTTAATGTCAAAGATGGTTGTTTTGAATAATTTGGCCTTTGACCAAAAACATCCCAGATTGAAAAGCTCTTCTTCTGCTTGGTGTTCTTTGTCAATTCTGGAAGGAAGGTGTTCCTTAATGAGAACAAGGCTGACTGTGAAAAAACTGGAAAACTGAGTTGGGGCAATGACATATCCTTGATGGACCTCAGTTCAGATGACAAATGGATCTGTCTCTGATCTGCTACATAGAATGATTATAGTCATCTGGGAGCGGGAGGGATGGGGGGTGATCCCCGCTGCCCTGTGCTGCACAGGGGGCTCTGCCATGAGTCCTCAGAGGCTCTGATTGCTGCTACTGTGGCCATTAAGTGTGGGGCTTTTTTTCTTTTTTTTTTAAGTGCCAGGAGGCTAGGGCCAGACATGGCAGCCATGAGGACTTCTCCTGTGGCTCCCCTACCTGGGGAGAGGCAAGCACAGCTGGAGGAGCAGTGAGAGAACCTGCAGCTACCTAGTTGTGCCTGCCTCTCCCTGGCCGATCTATATCACCAAATCTCTCTGAATCAACACTGAATCTTTCAAAGCTGATTCAGCTGAATCAAATGGGGACAGTGGATTGAATTACCAGATTGAATCACTATCCTCTGAATTGGCTAAATCCAAACTGAATACTTCCCTATTCACACAGGCCTATTATCTACTTCCTATTCCAGAAGGTAGAGGTGAACTGCTGTTGAGTGTATGGAACTGTAAGGGTGAGATCATCCAGAGGGATAGCTATCTTTGGTGTTCTTTTCCTCTGGCATGATCTGAGTAATAAGCCTCTGAATGATACTTATTTTTTTCCTTAGACAGAATGACTTTGCTACCAACTGAATGCCAAAGGTTCCACACCTGCAACAAATAGTGTTGCTGAATCAAGAATTTTGCAGTTTATTTGGAGTGATATTGAGGATGTTACTTTTTATCAGGTGTGTTTTTACATACGTATCGATATATGCTTGTAAGCAATACATCTTTTCCTTTCTTGTGGAAGGAGAGCAAATACAGAATCACCACAGACAAACAAAAACCCTTAAACACACCCTGCCGTCCATTCTGTACATATACTTGACATTCCTCATTGGTCATTTACAGCCACAGCAGATAGTCTTTTTAGTAAACTAGCAGTGCTTCTTGAAATGGTATTGAGAAATTCTGTATCTGCCAGGATAAAGGTATTGGCATAATGATGCCAGTACAGTAGAATTCAAAAGGAAATATAAATGTACCCAGAGTATAGAAAATTAACTCACTGGCATGCTGGAAAATGACTACTTGATACATTAGTAATGATAAGACACTTCAGAAGTTATATTTTTTCTGAAGCTGAGCATTAATTTTTTCTTATATAAAATATACATAATGTATGCTCATGTTTCATTGTTCATTATTTGCTATTTCATATTTATGAAGCCATGCAGAAAAATAAATCGAGAATGTTGGGTTTAACAAGGCCTGACACCACTAGATACTTTCACTTTCTAAAGAAGTTAGAGTTTAACATTTCAAATTATTTATCCCCTTAAGAGAGGTTCATAAGCAGAATTCAGAACATCTGAAGTTGTGTAGATAGAGGCCGTTTAGTTTGGAATAAATAAGTAGTAAAAAAATGTTTTAAAATTTCAATTTTGAAAAAGATATTTCATATTATATATATATATATATATATGCATATTGACTGAACTTCCAATTTCTGCTGCAGCGGTCACCATTAAAAAGTCCACATTTGCCAACAGGTTCTGGACAATTACTAGAATTATTCCCTAGTTCTTAAAAGCTAAGAAACAATTTGTTCTCCTTCCACATATAATACCATTGTCTTTTTTCAAGATAATGGTACAGTAGTACAGTAAAAGCTCTGTTAACTGCCATCCATGGGGAATGACGGGTGCTGGTTAATCAAATTCACCACTTATTTGAGAGGTTTTTTTCAAGAAAGAAACTAAGTCTTCATTTTAACTGTGATATAATAACTTTTAATATCACATTTTAATTATGATATAACAACTTTTAATATTTGAACTATGATATAAGGAATAATAAACAAAATAGTATATTGTACTATTACTGCCTCTCAGATGCTTCTGAAGGCACCTCTGGGATCAGAGGTTGCCTCAGGTTGCTCTGCTTCAGAGTGTGCCTCTTCTTAAGGATCATCAACAGCAATATCTGATCCTTGACACAAGCTGCAGAAGCTCTTTGAAACAACCTACAGATGTCTGCCTGCATGAAAGTCAGTTGCATTTTTTTCAGGAAATTGTTGTGAACAACATGAAGTTGCATCACTTCCTGAGCAGAATAAGAAGACTGCTGCTCAGCAAATTTCAAGAATGTTTCCAGACTTTATGCAACAGTATTCCAAGCCACTTCAATTTCTTCACTGTGGTCTTCTTCTTCTGAGTTTTGTTCAGGTGCAGTAGATCTGTCAGAATGCACAACCTTTTCTATAATTTGAGCATCAGTAAGGGTTTGTGCAACATCAAGGTCTTGATCAATGTTCACCCACTCTTCAAGTTCAGAATCTTTGAGTTTAGTGAGTGGGTTAGTGGGGTCAGCATTTTGAAGGACATCAAGAATCTCTTTTAATTTTTCTTTTTTTATGTCTCACATTGCAACCTGCAAATTCTTCTTCATCAGAAGATCTCTCTGGAAACATCATTGCTGCCCACAATTTTCTACAAGCCTTTCTTAAAGATGCACTCTTCACAGCACACCAGGCACATGCCACATTGAAAATTGCATCCTTAATAGTATATTGCAACTGAAATTCTTGGAGACTACCTTCATAGTTGAGTAGCTTTCTCCTAAAACCTCTTTTGTAGATGGATTTCAGGTTTTTGATAATTCCCTGATCCATAGGCTGTATGATTGAGATGATATTTGCAGCAGGAAGATGGTAAAAATATTTTCAGACACTAACTTCAGGCTTCTCTTTAGGAGGGTGAGCTCAACAGTTGTCTAAAATTAGAATACTTTTTGTGCCTTTTGGCTTTCCAGATTTCTTCAGATGCTGTTTCACAGCTGGTACAAAGACACAGTGAAACCAGTACAAAAATATTTCCTTCTCCATCCATGCATTAGGTTGTGCTTCGTACTCAACAGGTAGATGAATGACACCCTTGAATGCTCTTGGTCACCTGAATTTTCCAAGCACTAGAAACTTGATTCTGTGTGTGCCCACTGCATTTGCACACGTAAGTATAGTCAGGTGGTCCTTGCTCCGCTTAAAGCCAGCTGCACCAACCTCACCTGCACCAGCCAGGGTAGAAGTTGGCAAACAACGCCAAGAAAGGCCAGTTTCATCAGCATTGAAGATCTGCTCTGGGGATATACCATGCTTCACAACAAATTTCTGGAAAAATCCACAATATTTTTCAGTAGTCTCATGATCATCAATTTTTCTTTCTCCAGATGCATCATACCTTCTGATACCATGGCAAAGTTTGAAGCAAGACAACCATCCATCTGAAAATACACAGGACTCAGTCATTCCCATTTGTTGATAGAAGTCTTTTGATTTTCGAGCCGCATTGGGCCAGAAATTGGACCTGTCTCCAAACATTTTAAAGCAAACCATTCATACAATAACTTGTCTAATTGTTAAAATTTGGTTTGTGCAGAGTATGGCATTGCTCAATTGCTTTACTTGTCTCAGAATTTGTCGTGAACTAGAGTAACTCTGCCCTCTGTACATTGATGTCATAGATCATAGATGAGCTGGCATTGAATTCCTGCATCAACCTGTTCCTGTTTTCTCCTTTTTCCAGGTGTTTAATTATGTCCAATTTCTGTGCAATCATCAAAACAACATGCTTTTGCTTCTGTCCTTTGCTTGTTGATGGAGTATTGGTAGCCATAGTTGCAGGATGGGTGAGATATTCAGCAATATTCAGCAGCAAAGTCACAGGAGAAGCACAGGCACAATCTCAACGTGATCACAATGTGATCACAATGGCAGATGATGGATGAGACTGCCGCTAGCGACACTACTTGGCTGCATCCCAAATAGCAAGATGGTGTTGGTGACAGATGCAAGTTGCAATAGACAGATGCAATAGAGAATTCCGGATGGTAAAGTGCCGGATAACGCAGCTTTTACTGTATTGTGTTGCTCAATTACTAACTGAGCCCAAGAGCAATGGGAGCTAAATAGCTCAGAGAGAATGGCATGATTCTTGAGAAAGATGTATACTGTCAAAAGTCAAGTATCAAAGAGCGACATGTTACTCACTTGTGAGGACTATCCTTTGAGACTTTTGTCTTTTGCATCTTTACATGTATACGGTTTTAGCACTTTCTGGCATTGAAAATTTCTAAAACCCCACGCAGGTGCAGAATCCTTTACACAGCAGGATTTATGGAGACAGCTTGCCCCCATTTCTCATTCCTATCATGAAACATTCAAATGGGTAACAGTGAATGACTCCAACCAAGCCTGAAGTCTTTGCCTAATTTCAGAATTTTTAACTTGAGACTTCACAGCAATGGAAATAGCAGGTAGGAATTATGATTATGCAGAAGTGACAGTCAGAGCAACACTTACTGGTAGATATACGCTCGCTTTCTTTTTCTAGAGGTCTTGTAATAGAAAAGTAGAGATGGAAAGGACATCAGGAAGTTCTCTATTCCAACCTCCTGTTTCAGGCATGATCATCTCTGATTAACCCATTCCAGTCAAGTGTCTGCCTTACTGTCATGGGATGGGGTCCTCAAGGATGGTCGTGTTACCCCTAGGGCCCCTCGACCATGCCAATTCAGTCCAATGGCAACCCTCTATTCTCGTCCACCACATCTTGATGTATTTTTAATATAGGGAGGCTGACTTCACATCCAGTTGGACATGGTCCTGATGGACTTCCCTGAACCCCGTGGGTTCCTGTACCCCTTGTGGGTCTCATTTTAAAATAGATCTCATGGGACACCCCAGCCTTATGGGCTGGATGTGTGGCTCCAGACTTCCCCTTTACCACACCCCAAGCCTCGGAGATGGTAGTTACATTGTCTCGCCTAGGCCTTGCTATAATTCGGCCCCCCTTGTCCTCAATGGGCTCTCTGCAGCTCTGTCTCTGCATCCACACTGGTGCTGGGCTCTCCAAGGCCCCATCTGTGTTTCTGCACCCTATCTGATGCTGGGGCCTGCGCACCCCAAATACTGTGCCCTCGCTGGCACCGGGGTCTGTACACTACAGTGGGCCCCCCATTGAGGCTTCTTCCTTCCCCAGTTGTCTTGCCCAAACCACCAGTGTTATACAACAGCAGACAGAAATTAAGCCTCTGGGCTATACCATAAGACAAAAGATCAGAGTGTGCTTTGCCCCTTTAAAAGAATCAGATTTTGTCCCTGGCACTGTGTCTAGTAAGCAAGGGTACCTGTGGAACTCATGGAGCCCCCTTAGCCCTAGGTGCAGCATATCAGGCAGTTACAGCATCACTGGGCACTTCCTCCATGTAAGCTCCCTCCCTTCTGGCTGCTAGTGAGGAACTGCTTTCCCTAGTTCCAGCCTGGGGTTTATATGGGTGCAGGGCCCAGCCCCTTCTGGTCAGCTACCCAGGTGCAAGCTATTTTTCTCTCTAGCCTGTTGCCCTGGTAACCTGCACCTGGGCTTCTGTCTTTCTCTTTTGGGCTCTTTGCCCAGGAAGTTTCTGCTCCTCTAGGAGCAAGCACCTTAGCGCCTTGTGACACTTACCTTCTCTTAAAAAATTCTAAGGATGGAGATGGTATTCAGGTAGCTTAGTTTCATAGTTTCTAGGGTTAGAAGGAACCTGAACATATCATCAAGTCTGACCACCTGCCCTGGGCAGGAACAAGTTCTGGAATCATAATACCCCAGTCAGATATCTATCCAACCTCCTCTTGAAGATCCTTAAGGTAGGGAAGAGCACCTCCTCCCTTGAGAACCCATTCCAGGACCTGGAAGCCCTAACCATAAAGTAATGCCTCCTGATAGCAAGCTTGAACCTACTCTCAATTTATTTGTGGTCATTATTACTTGTTATCCCAGGTAGTGCCCTGGGGAACAGAGCCTCACTTATTTTCTGCTGGTCCCCACTGGTGAGTTTATACATGGCCACCAGATCCTTTCTCAGTCTTCATTTGTGGAGGCTAAATAGATTCAGGCCCCTTAGTCTATCTTTGTAGGGCCTGGCCTGCTACTCCCTGACCATGCGAGTGGCCCTCCTCTGAACCCTCTCAAGGTTAGCCACATCCCTCTTGAAGTGCGGCACCCAGAACTGGATGCAGTACTCCAACTGTGGCCTGATCAGTGCCACATAGAGGAGCAGGATAACCTCCCTGGACCTGCTTGCGATGCATCTGTAGATACATGACAAGGTGCAGTTAGCCTTATTGACTGCTTCCTCACATTGGTGGCTCATGTCCATCTTGGAGTCAACAATGACTCCAAGATCCCTTTTAGCCACTGTGTTGTTGAGACGGATATTCCCCAGCCTAGTGGTATGTTGCAGGTTTCTTCTCCCTAGATGCAGCACCTTGCACTTGTCTGCACTGAATTCCGTTCTATTCTCGTCCACCCACTTCTGTAACTGGTTTCGATCTAGTTGGATTCTGTCCCTCCCTTCCAGTGCCCACTTCTTCCAACATCTTTGTGTCATCAGTGAATTTGGACAGCATGCTTTCCATGCCCACCTCCAAGGCATTGATAAAGATGTTGAATAGCACAGGCCCAAGGACTGAGCCCTGGGGCACTCCACTGCCCACATCCCTCCAGCTTGAAAATGACCTATCCGCCACCACTTTCAGGGTGCAACCATCCAGCCAATTTGCCACCCATCTGACTGTGTAGGCATCAATACCACAGTCACCTAGATTTTTTTGTGAGAATGGCATGAGAAACAGTGTCAAAGGCCTTCTTGAAGCCCGGGTAGATGACATCTACCTCAACACCCTCATCCAAGGACTTTGTGACCTGGTTGTAAAAGGAAACAGGTTGTAAAAGGTTGTAAAAGTATCTGCCCACAGTGAACCCATGTTGTTTGTCCCTAAGCATCACCTCCCATGTTGGGTACTTGCAGATGTGTTCCTTGATAATTTTCTCAAAGGTCTTTCCAAGAACCGAGGTGAGACTAACTGGCCTACAGTTACCTGGTTAAGCTTGTTGCAATGCTTGTTGCAATGCTTAACCATAGTGAGAAAGTTCTTTCTAATATCCAACCTAATTTTCCCCTGATATACACCATTTCTCCTACTCCTGCCCCCTGCAACAACTAAAATTAGTTTTATCTCCATTCTCCTTAACAAAGACCTTCAGGTATTATAAGTCTGGTATCAAAATTCCCCCTCAGACTTCTTTCCAGACTGAACCATCCTACTTCTTTCAAGCTTTCCTCATAAATTATGTTTCTCAGACTTCTAATCAATTTTGTTGTTTAGAACTTGATTAGCTGGACTCTTTCTAATCTGTCTACAGCTTTCTTGAAACAATACATCTTCACAGTACCATTTTCAGCATGGTGCCAGTTCCTACTTGATAGGATGCTGTTTTCTCTCTCATTGAACAGGATTGAGAATTTACATTATAAGAATTAACAAACACACTATGTACCCACCCAAGAAGAATCTGACCCCTGATTCTCCATCTATTATGTCTTCAGGCATTATTCAATTTAGTGGGAAAGAGTTACTAATAAATGGCCTAAAGACAATTGCAACATTATGCAACCAGGCCCAAGCAGTAAATAGTATTTGTCAGAATGGAAGTAAGATGTCCTCATCAAGAAAAGGAGAACTTTTTGGAACTTTGTTCTAGATTGGAGAAGCATATGTGGAAGAGCTGGCTTTGTGATACAATGTGATACATGCAGAGATATGCTTACAGTCACACCTTATATTCCAAGCTCTTGCTTAACTGTTAAATCATTCATCAGGGAAGAGTGTGCGCAGGGTTCTAGTCCCTGCTTCCAGGAATGTTTCTATATTTTATTAAAGCATCCTGTATTTAGAATTCAGGCAAATTTATATTTTGGTTTAGCAAATTCTAGATTTGTACAGACAGTTGGAGTAGATGACCTTTAAGATCCCTTTTAACCCTATATGGAAGGTGGCCATTTACAAACTCACAAGGGTAGACCAGCAGAAATTGGGGGGGGGGGGGCTCTGTTCCCATGGGCACTACCAGGGTTTACTAGGAATAACGGCCACAAATTGTTAGAGAGAAGGTTCAGACTGTCAGACTGGACATCAGGAGAAATTACTTTACAGTTAGGGCTGCCAGGCTCTAGAATGGACTCCCAAGAGAGGTGAAGACCTTAGGGGTCTTCAAGAGGAGGCTGGATAGATATTTGGCTGCGGTGTTTTAACCTCAGTACTCATTCCTGCCTGGGGCAGGGGGTCGGACCTGATGATCTTTTTAGGTCCCTTTGGACTCTAAGCACTATGAAACTATATTGAATCTATATGAAACTATATAAGAATCATACATGAAAAGATTCTAAACCCTGTGGGGTCCAGATGGACATCTAAGGCAATAGCAATCCACAGAGGCAGTGGTGACTTTTGGCTGTTGCTGCATGGCATGTCTGCATGGCTGCAACAGCAACTGTAATTTTTTTGCTCCCCTTCAGCCCCAGCGTATGGAAATAAAACAGGGGCCCTAAATTGAAGCAGTGTGTTTTAAAAAGCACCACTTCAATTTATGGCTCATTAAACCCCCATGTCGTGCACACATCCCACTGACTTACCTGCTTCTCTGGCTGAGAGGGGAGGGCAAGCTTTCAGTGGGCAGAGAGGTCCCTGGACTGCGAGGGGGGGTGCTTTCCTCAGCAGCAACAGCACCTCCCCCCACTAGCGGCACCCACAAACACCTGGCTCAGGCCGTCCTGGGGGGCACCTCAGCTGTGGAGGGAAGCACCGGGGCCCTGTGCAGCTCAGGCAGGCAGGCAGGTTCCGGGGGGTGGGAGGGGAGTTCAGGCTTGCCTGTTTTTTTGGGCAGAGCCTGATTTTCCAGGCTGCTGTCAGGGTGCCTGCAGGGCTTCCTGCAGAGCGATGGAGCTGAATGGAGACAGGTGCTTCACTCTGTGGTTGTAGGGGCAGCAAACTAAAACTCCTTGAAGGATTTTTAGTTCGCTGTGCACGCAGTCATTTAAGGTGCATTACACTGCCAAATTTCCTAAGCAGCAGGAACTGGTGTACAATATGCCACTGATGCATGCAAACACTGACACCATTAAAGCAGTGCAAAAGCATTTACCCACTTCAAAATGTTGTGCATACACACCTCTCATTTCATTTACACATGGGGTGGGGCTGCTTCTCTATCTCAGTTACAGTACTGGGACCCAGGAATCATGGGCAAATCCCATGGATACTAGGGTGTATGTGCAGATGTACATTTTCTGCAATTTCTGCAATGATTTTCTCTGTCCCCCTTTATCTCCATGGGAGCACACCTACCATTTCTTATTCTGTGCACAACATGCTATAAGAATACCTACTAGTAACAAAGCTAAAAAAGCTGTAAAAATAAATAAATAAATAAATAAATAAATAAATAAATGGGGAGCTTCATGTTCAAGGCATCTCTATTCCTATAGGTGAAAGAAAAAAAAATCACAATGTTTTCCTTTATCTTTGTCAGTATACTATAGTTACAGAACCTGGATTCTCACTCTCTTTACTGGAACGTTTGTTGACTTAAAATGCTAATAACAAGCCTCATTGTGGGTGTGATGGCATTTAACAATTTATGAATGTCCCATATCACATAGCTGAAATATAAAAGTCTCCACAGAGGCACATCAGTACAAACTCATTTCATGTCTTATGTTTTCTTTAAGTCATGAAGCAATATCCTTGGGTTTGATTTAGAACTAATTTACCAACCAGGGACTAGAGGAACACCTGCTGCTTTATTGACTGGTATATGTACTACATCCCACTGGAAAGAGATTTTATGTTATTACTTTATATACAAACAAATGGTCATAGACTGACCACAGCAAAGTCATTTTTTTAAAATGTAGTGTTATTAGTTGTGGCTTGGATTTTTGAGGGGTAGTTAAATAAGGGAAAGCATCAATATCTGAATCCTTAGAGGCAAGTATACCTTGGTAACATGAGGCTCAAAAATCAATTCATAATACCTGGTGCTTTTCTAAACCAAGGTGTTGTCCTTACTATATGAGCTCTGAATCCTCTGAACAGTAACTGACCTCAGTAGGTTGTGAGAAATTATTTCCTTGCTCCCTACTTATTACTGTTTTGGATTGTATAGGGAAAACAGAAGTGAATTTATAGGGATTTATAAGACCACAAAAATAGCTAGAAACTTCATGCATCCTACTCAGAGCTCTACTGAAGGGGCCTGCATCATAACTGGATGTTGGAAGAAATCCCAGTGTTCTAGGCAGAGCCCTTGAAACAAACCTGATAGTTCTGAACCAGCACTCTCTACCAACTTTATTTATGCCATCTACTTCTTGGTGCAATATAAGCATTTTCTTTAGTGTTATTGAGCAATTGAGAATACTCTTGATACAGACTACAAACCTCAGTTTATGTTGCAACTTTACATGTAGCTGGTGCAGAGGATCACTCTTATCACCATTGTTTCAAGGTGTATGGCCCGTGCAACATCTAATCATAAAATACATTTTAATGTGCACAAATGTAAGTATTAGATTACTATACTGCACTGCTTAGGGATTCCTTTAAATCATAAATTATTGTTATGGCAGAATAGAGAATCCCAGTTCCTCAGAATTTATTCAGTGGATGCTGATGATACCCATATCTGGTATCTATTATCTAGTAAGTGTTTATCAAAAGACCACTGTAGGATTTTAAAGCCTATGGCTTGATTGGCAGGTATAAGTAGCTGTTCTTTTTGTTTTAAGCATCCTACAAAATACTTAATAATATTTTGTTAACCATGAAAGCCCTTCTTCAGGATTGGTTTCCTAAGGATGTTGTTAGTTTGTATTTAAAAAAAAGGCTACCTAACATTTTGCAAAGGGTAGAAGAATATTATTCATTTAAGTTACAACCAAGGTCCCTTAAACAGACATATGTGCATTTTATTGTAACACAGAGCTTAAAACACATATAAAAGTATAACTTTATGCTCCTAGTTTATACATCTTTCTATATTAGCATCCTCCCATGACTTTCTGCTTGATTCACCTTACATACCTGTAACAGGGAACCCTAGCCCTGTTACTAAGAAACAGGGTGGTCCCTTTAAATTCAGAAACTTCCAGTCATGGCTGGCCAGTCAAGCAGGATTAAGGTTCATACCATAGGAGTAAATATTAATGGATAGATCTAATAAAGCTCTTGGGTACCTGATATCTTGAGTTGAATCTAGAAACCTGGTATAATATACCTAAATTCCCTATATATGGTGAAAGTTAGGTGCCCCATAATGACATGCAAGCAAGCCAGCATACTTAGGAAGGAAGCATGTAGAACAAACCAATGGATAACTTGTCAGTACAGAACAGTTAAAGAGATGCCTCGGCACAGCTGTGTTAAGCACATTGCAAGCAGGGGTGCAGGGATTTCCCTTGTAACACAGGAAAAACTCTCGGTGAAGGATCAGAGCCCGCCAAAAACTTGCAGCTGCACCACCGAGTGCATGCTCACGGTTGGCTCACTGTAAATTATGTACACGTGTCGGTCGGCAATTGGCTCGCTGACCGAATAAAAGGCTTGGGTGATGCCCACCTAAATTGGAGGAGAGCTCAGATGCACATGAGGAGAGATCCCCACGTGCATTTCCAAGCCAGGAAGGAGGCCTGGATCAACCGATGACGACTCCCTGCCAGAATCATCTGATGCCCCATACCCTGCGTGAGTGTGAGTATCAGTGTGCCTGTTTCCTGTTTAAGTTTTGGAACGTGCATATAGTGTATACAGACTGTAGGTAAAGGGGTTTTTTGTTGCAACCGCTGTGACTCCAGCACCTCAATTCCGCTCCATCAGCGGCCCCATTCTTCCAGTGTTTCTTGGCCCCCACATAACTGAACACAAAGTTTAAGTGCTTTCATTCATTTATGATCCAGCACCCAGAACACTCTTGAAAATGTGTGCCAAACAAATGAACAAATCTTATATTTGAAAACAAAGACAATAGTAATGGAAGCACTGCCACCATTTATATTTTTGATAACAGTTTACTGCAGGGTTCAGCAGCCTGTTACAGCATCAGGCTGCAGTGATAAAAGTTGTAATTTAGAGATGCTTCCTAACATATGAGAAATGAGAACTGGGAGATTGTCCTTCAGTTGGTCCTAATGGGTACATCTCCATGTGCAAATGCTCCAGAGTTAGTTTATTCTAGAGTAATTTACTCCGGAGTAATTTACCTTACAGTAAACCGCCCTGGGAAGGTGTCTACACATGCAGGGAAACAGAAGCAAATTCGCTGCTCATGGCAGCAGTCTGCTCCCATACCTGCCAGTCCTACATTAGCCCCCTGCAACAACTAGAGGGAGCTCTAGGCTCCCCCTGGCTACTATCTTCAGGGATGGCAGGGAGCACAAGGCCAGGAGCCAGCTGTCTCCTGGCAGGGGCTGGGAGATGCTCCCTACACCGAGAACTGCCTACTGCCAGGGCAGGCTCCATCACGGGAGCCCAGGTGGGGACCAGATTCTCCTTCCCCAGAAGCAGGGATCTGCCAGACCCCATTCTGAAACTGCAATCTTATCTCCAAGACCTGGCTCCATGATTTAGGAGCTAGGGCTGGGAGGTAAGACTCTCCAAGGCCCCACTCTGCAATTGCGGAGTTGGGCCAGGGAGCTCTTTGCTGCCAGACAGAGGGGACATTGTCCCTGCCTGGGATCTAGTGGTGGAGCCCACTCTGGTAGCAGACAGCTCCTGGGGGCAGGGAACAAGCTCCTGCCCCTTGCTGCCCAGCTAACTGGCCAGCAGTTTACACATGCTGTATGGTACAGCAAGTAATAGTGAGTAAATTTGCTACTTGTATTTGCAGGTAGCAAATTTACTCATGATTAAAACAAATTACTGTATAGTAAGCTTCTGCATGTGTATACAGTGATGCTTACTCAGCAACAATTTGCTCTAACCTTGGGTAAAGAGTCTCATGTAGATGCACCCAATGTTACTTAGCCAGAGAGAAACAGGGCATATTTAGAATCTGTCAGCTTCTCCACAGTAAAATTAATTGTTCTTAGCTCTTATTCATTGTTAACCTGTATTGATTTGGTCCAGTGAACATGGCCAGCTGCTTGTGGATCAACTGTCACTCATTGACCTCTGATTATTCCATAAAAATCTTAATTCATAGCTGTCCATTGGACATTACACTAATCCAAGGCTTAGTGCTAATTTTCATGTTTAAATCTAATATTACATTTTTTCTCTTTGAGTTCCAGCACCTGAACTAAAGCACATAATTAAAGCTTTACAAGTTTGGGGGTATTCTAAGTGGTATTAACTGCAAGGTTATTAAATTCTATAGTCAATAAGATTGTGTGAAAGGAAGTTATTGTGGAATCTCTATGACTGCTGAATGACCTCGAACAGTGAGGTTGCATAAATAAGGTAACATCATCAAATTACCTTTCAGGGTAGGGTATCCCGAAGCCAGGGCGACCCACGGAAACAAGATTAGTCATTGATTATTGCCAGGCTGACCGGCACCGTTCAGTACTGCAGATGCCAGCAGTCCAAACTATAATGGACATAATTAATGGCATAATAGAAAACCAGAAAAGAGGTGAATGGTGGGACATCACCATAGATATGAAAGACATGTTTTATTCCATTCCAATAAATAATCCACAAGGGATACTAAACATATGTGTGAATGGAGACATGTATAGATGGAATGTGTGTCCACAGGGCTATTCCAATTCACCGGCCGTGGCTACAGCCGCAATGAATAATACCTTATGAAATTTCAGGAATCTACATGCTAACTGGAACAATGTGAAGATGTGGTCATATGTTGATGATATTGTCATCATAGCAGAACACCGAAGCGACGTTCAACAAGTGGTGAAGCAACTAAAAAAACATCTATGCTAAGAAGGGTGGAATGTGAATGAAAAGAAGTCCATGAGAGAGCCAGTGGACGACTTCACCTTCTTAGGGACCAGATTTAAAGGTCAGTGCCACTGGGGGG
>JAGPOW010003642.1:47029652-47041303 GCA_030014935.1 Caiman crocodilus
TGTGAATGAAAAGAAGTCCATGAGAGAGCCAGTGGACGACTTCACCTTCTTAGGGACCAGATTTAAAGGTCAGTGCCACTGGGGGGCAGTGCATGATTCCGCACCCACATTTACCACATGACTGAAAACCATAACTGACTTCCAAGCTATATTAGGGCAACTAAATTGGTTGAGGCTCTATGTGTCACCGACAAATTTAAAGTCATTCAACGCCTACAACAACAAATCAGGAAAAAGCCCAGAAGGCGAGAGCCTTGGAACGCTCGAGATCAAAAAGCCCTGGAAGTCATGTTAAAGGAAGCACAAAACACCTGCCTGACCACACCACCAGTAAATGCAGCGGGGGGTCAGACTAGATGGCCTGCTCTAGGCCCCTTCTGACCCTAGATACTATGATACTATAATGAATGTAGTCCTTTTGCCTGAAGTATAAACTGAATCCAACATAGCAGAGACATCTGTAGGGACTTTTGTGAGAAAGATTTGCTAGAATTCTCAAAGTAGCAAGACAGCACATAACAGGTTGAAAACAACTGTACTTTAATGTGCTGATGTCACATCTCTTGATATTACATCACTCTGAATGAATTTCTGCTGCTTTTAAATATTCCAAAAGGAGGACAGGTCCACCTCTTCCCCCAGGTTGATAGAAAAATCCCTCACTTGACTTCCGTTGAAAAAGATTGGTTCAAAGGAATAGAGGTAGTTAGCCAGGTTAGTCTGAAGTCAGCCAGGAGGCAGGATAGATATGCACCTTTATAAATTAAATAAGATATATAGAGAAAGCAGAAGCTATCAAAGGGATAACAATTCCAAAAAAGTACAACCATCTTTTCTGCTTAACTGATAACTTAACTGATAACTTAACTTAACTGATAACATAGTGCTGCAGGAGGGTTACTCGTTCAAACTCAGATATCATTCCATCAAATAGCCTTTTGGGATATAAAAAAAAATATCATGCTTTCAGGCTGAGATTCATATTCTTAAATCTTACAAAAATCAGTTATGCTCTCAATTGCAAAGTGCTGCCCTGTGTACATAACAGATTACTAATTGCTTCTGCTAGTACTGTCTTAATGAACACCCCCTTAAATAAGTAATATGCATTTTTGGTATTCTGACAACTGACAGCAAAACCTTTCCATCCCAACTCTCTTGGGAACTGTATTCTCACTGAGAATGAAGTGCCTCAGGCTGGTGTGAAGAACTGTGGTTAAAAACAGTGACTAACTGAAAAATGACACCCTGGTCATGTAAGTGAGAGAGTGAAGGCTGGAGCCCAAAGGGGAATGGTTTAGCAAGCTTTGTTGCATAGTATGGGCCCATGCTGACTTTCCACTCTGTTTCAGCTGCTAGATAGCATTAAAAGAAGCTTAAGGCTATAATATAAGTGCACAGGGAAGTTTGATTACAAATGGGAATGGAGGTATCCAAGAAGTTCTTTCTTTATTGAGATGTAGTTCATACTACTAAGAAGTTTGAAAAAAGTGTATGATATTGAAAAGGTTTGCTCCTCACTGTGGCAGAGAATAAGCCAGGCTTCATAAGAACAGAATAGCATGTCAGTATCTATCAACTGACCAATGTAAATTCCTAGGGATAGTATGAGCAATGCATCACTAAAATCCTGGGCTGTGTTGCCAAAATACAAATCCATGTTTCTTTTCAACTACACTGCAGTTATTTCCAAAGTCCTATCGGTGCCTGAGCAGTTTGTGTTTCCCTTTTGATTTTCTTACACCACATGTGCATTAAATTCTATTGCTTCCTAGCTCCCCCCTCACCTCTTCACTCCACTAATAAAGCTGTACAGTTTCATTTTGAAGGTTGAATCTACTTTGTGTTCATATGGGATAAGCACAACAAGGACGTGGTTCCCAAATGGGGCTTCTAGGTATGCAATACAAACTCCCATCATCTGTGATATCGAAGTTGTCAGACGAAATAATCGTTTCTGGACTTAAGCTATAAGTCTGAATTTATTAGACAACCTTAGCTATTACAAAGAAAATATAATCAGGGCATCTGTCTAGCTATTTAAAATCCTAGTATGCTCTAGTATGCTCAAAGTATCTGATGTTATGTTGTATGCATGTGTGCAGCACATGTTGGGGGGAAGCAGAAGACTCTTAGTAATTTCAGAGACCATTGATTTGGTAAACTAACCTGCATTGTTTTGCTCTCCTGGAATTTGTTACATAAACCATGGAAAACAAATCTTTGACAAGAGTGAAAAAGAAAAACATTAAGATAAAAAAGAATTAACTAAATATATTTTTGGCAATTAGTGTGTTATGAACCATATGTAATTAATTCAAGTTCTCTTGCAGGTACAGAGGTTAAAATGGAATCTTAAAAAAATGTTATGTGAAGCACTTCAGTCCATATTCAGATGATATTTCAGGAAAATGTTAATTGTACAAAAGAGGCAAAATGATTAATAAATTGTCATGATTCATCCTTCCTTATAAGTGGTACTATACATATTTTTCAGGACTTATTTGCATTTTGTATCCCCTGCAATCAGAATCAATGCTGCCTGAAGATGTTCACTACGGTGAAGAGACCGCAGCTCCAGTGGATGGGGAGAAGAGGCTTAGAAAGGCATCAGCACTTTCAGTCAGGGATTAGACTAGTATACTAGATGCCATCTACACAAGTAATATGAGTGATGGTTCTTTCCCCGAAGAACTCATAGTTAAAATTTAATGAAGGAGCACACCTTTAGAAAGATGACATTGTAACAGCAAACAACAGTTTCACTGCACTGTCTGCTTGGCCCAAAGTCACATGTTTTGAAGAAATAATGAGGAAAAATGAAAAACAAACAACAGAAAGAAAAAGAAGAACCTTGCCTCCTCTGGACAAATGCAGGTTGACCATTTCTTCAGGCCTGGTTGGCCACATGTTTCATCAGCAGGGTGAGGGGCCAACCACAGAGATGCTCTGGAGAGCCAGAGCAGCTTTGTGGAGGACCCAGCCTCCGGTTGCTTCAGGGCATGGTCTGGGTTTGAAATGGGGCAAGAGGCATGTGTGTGCACATCTAGATGCGCCCTACATGTGCATTTAAACTCAGTAATTTATTCTGTCATTGGATAGTACTGTGTCTGATGTGACTATCCAACAGTGTTGTTAATTAGTCTACACTGGCCCGTTTGCCATGAACATGGAGACAGTGGCACTTTACTGCACAGAAAATGAGTTTATTGTGCAGTAAAATGTACATGTAGATGCTCTCACTAGCTTAAACTATAAATCCTATATCACTTTCTGTACAATTAAGATTGTTAACTGCAATGTCACAACAAGATACCATACAGAACTTAACTTTTGGTTGCCTAAAATTTGCTCTATACAAATTTGGCCAGGCTTCAAGCAGATCTTCTATCAAAGCTTGGAATGTGATCAGGAGGCTAGCTCGAGGCTAATGCAAAACCAAAGGAAGAGGTTGACAGGCTGAAATATTTTCCATTGAGCTCTCATGCTCTGAAAGCCTTCAATTCAAAGAAAGATTCAGGTGGGAAGTAAGCAAACATAAAACAAAAATGGAATAAGGTTTATGAACCTCTGCAAACTGAAACTCTAGATTTTCACACTTCTTAAAAATTCCCTGTGTAATTTCAACTACCAAAAGTTCTTTGATTCTGTTTCCTGAGTTTTTGTACTATGCTTTCTCTTCACACTGGTGATGTCTGCATTGTCCTGTGAACAATGACATGGAAGAAAGGTACTAAGGTGTACATCTGAAATTGTGAGCAACCTATGTTAAGTATTCTTGATGCATTATCCTTTTTGTATATTAAATGAGGTTTGATGACATAGATTTATTCAGTAAACAAAACACCCCCCCAAATCTTTGATATATAACTACCTAGAAGTTCCATAATAAAAGTCATGTTAGAGTTATATTCCTATTAACAAAAAATGTCTTTGGAATGTCTAGACAATTAATTACTATTTAACAAGACTAGAGGACGTACGGCCATCCCTTCCATCCCTACTTCTCTATATTTCTATGATATAATTTCTAAGGGAGTTGTAATATGTTAATACCAATATACATTCAATTTATTTTGAATACAGTCCCTTCCCTGCCAAAATTCTGACAAAATGGGCAAATAATATGCTATGTCTATTAAAAGATATTTTAAATAATGTTATAGGGGAAGAGCCATATGATGGGAGAATAGCTTATTTAAGACCCTTATTTAAGATGTGGATGGGAGAAAATCAGATCCTGGCACATGCTTTGTAGCCTGACATAAAAAATAGGTGAGGCTTTAAAACAAAATCTGAGAAAAAAAAAAAAGAAAGAAAGGTAAATTGAAAATTGGATTAAATGCAACAAATTTACTAGAGGTATATTGCATCGTACCAAGCAGACTGACAACCTTGAATAAGAAAATTGATTTCCTAGACAATGAACTGCAGTGGATCTCCTCCCTTGTCTTAGAAAAAAACAACTTTTTTTTATTATTTAGAAAGTAATTAGTTATTAATAAGTCAGGAAGATGGGTATTAGAAGATTTTTAAAGCTGGGCAAAGAACTGGTTAAAGAAAAGCAAACACAATCTGGCCTTGAATGGAAAATGTATTAAACTTCCTCAGGGATCAGTCTTTGTATTTACTAGTTTCACTGGTGACCACATGAAAAAAGGGAGTGACAGAAAGAGAGAGAGAGTGATAATAAAGTTTATTAATGACAAATTTGGGAGGTATCATCAATGCAGAAAGGGACCAACCTGATCATAGTACAAAATGTAAACTCATGCACTTCGTGCTGAAAAAGGATGTTTGCTATAAACTGGGAGTTCATTGGCCCAGAGAGAGAAAGATCTGGATGCATTAGTCAATTGCAGGATGACTCAACCATCAATGTGATGTGACAATGAAAAAGGGTAACAATCTTGGATGTATCAGGCAAAGTAATATTTCCTAATTTAACATCATTTTGCAGGGCTCTGATGAAACCTCTTGGAATTATGCACACAACTCTAATTAAGCATATTTAACGAAGAGGAACTCCAACTAGAACAGGCACAAAGAAAAGCTACAAAAATAATTATGGAAATAATCTTCTCTTATGGAAAGGAAGAAAAAGGAGCTT
The DNA here is from genome assembly GCA_030014935.1 of Caiman crocodilus. Classification (NCBI taxonomy): domain Eukaryota; kingdom Metazoa; phylum Chordata; order Crocodylia; family Alligatoridae; genus Caiman; species Caiman crocodilus. Next base: position 47,034,763 of record JAGPOW010003642.1, read on the forward strand.
GGCCTTTAAAACAAAACATGCTTATTTTGTAATAACATCAGGAGGATAAATACTAGGGAGGTAAATAATTTAAATGTAAAGGACAGATGTGATTCAAAAACAAATGGATGAACTAGGATTAGAAGTTTATAACCAGTAGGCAGCAACAACATTTCAATAGGAGTGAAAGGGAGGTATAGAGGAAGAATCAAGAATCCTACACTGTTTTAAGCTTCAGTTAGATGCAGTTATGGCAGGAATCATATGGTAGGTCTACCTTCAATAGGAGTGCAGGACTGTTATCTAAGACAGTAGGAACAGATGTCACCAAATGAAGCAGGTTAGATATATCCTGGTGCAGCTAATATTCTTCATAGGGCAAAACACATGTTGCCCACTGTCCCATCCACTGATCCTCTGGGAATGAAGATCCTGGTCCTATACACCTTGGGAATTCCCAAGCAGAACCAGTGCTCTCAAGCCCTGGGAGCGCCTGCACAGATTTCTGCACTTACCAAGACACGTTCCTGGAGAACCTGGGGACACATCTCTGTAAGCAGCAAAAATCAGACAGGCACTCTCAGGGCTTGAGGAGCTGATCCTGCCCAGGAATTACAGGGGTGCACAGGATCAGGCCCCTCACCTCCAGACTGCCCAAACTTTCATGACATAAAGTAAACAGACATTCACAACCTCAGTCACCGCCACTATTTGTCATGTGACAAACAATAGGGAATCTGTTTGTGTAGTCTTTGTGCTGTCATGAAAAAATATGGTGGAGGAAAGGTGATGTCTCTTTCACTCCACAGAGGTAACTTCCACTACCACATGCCTAATACTCTATGTCAATAAAGGTACATAATTCAGGAAGTTTAGGGGGAAGTCAGATCGAGTTAAAAATGGCCACCAGATCTAAGGTAAGTCAGGAGAGGGGACTAGTGCGGGGCTTGGGGGAATTGGTAGAGGCAAGTGGGGTCCATGAGAGGATTAGGGGCTTAACAGGGTCTCTGGGGGGTTGGTGGGGTCTAGGAGTGTTTGGCAGGACTGGAGGTTAGCGGGGTCTGCTGGGGGGTTAGCAGGATTAGGGGACAAGCAGGGTCTTTGGGGGGCTTAGGGAAACTGGGTGGCAAGCAGGGTCTATGAGAGGTTACTGGGATCCAGGAATGTTTGGCAGTATCAGGGAGGCCATCAAGATCCACAGGGCTTGGGTGGGATCACAAAGTGAGGCAGGAGTTGGCAACTGAAATTACCCTCTAATTATGAGATACTCTCCATTTCAATCACACATTCCCCTCTCCTCCAAATTATGGACCACTACTCCAAAAATAAGTATACAACTTCACACTATTTTCAGCTTTCTCCCTTGTCTTGCTTGTGAGAGAAAAGGATATTCAAGGCTATCACCTTAAGGATCCTGGCAATTTTCTAATCTGTCTAGTTTAATGATATGTAGTTATTGGTCTAAAATGTCTAGCACAAGACTCCATAATCCTGCACAATCTTCTAAATGCATCTTAAATTTTTTGATTTATGAAGACACCATCCTATTGTTCTCTGTTGAATTTGTTGTCCATTTATTTATACACAGCAGCTAAGAATGGTTGCTTTTCTAAGATGTTTGATGAAATGCTTTTGATAGTTGCTTGCATCTTAAATCAAGGACACTCATTAGCTAAATCCCCTTTTTATTCTGTTTCCCTTGGAGACAGGTTCTAAATAGCTGACCAAGTACCTGATTGTAATTCTTTACTTCAAGCTTGTTGATTGCCTCTTGACTGTTTTGCGTCCACCCACTTGGTCAGGCATCACTGAGAAGTTTCATTTAGTTTCTTCAGCTATCTTCAGTTCTTACTGCTGATCTTCATCCTTGTGGTGTTTGCAGCAACACTCTCTGAACATTCTTGATCACAAAGTCCTTTTTGTATAATGCAGTGTTAAAATGTGAACTTCCAGATGATATATCTTCTCCTTGACATGACCACCAACTATCTCAGAATCCTATTGTCTTCCAGCAAAACAGAAGCCATTGCTCATTTAAAGCAAATCGAGCAGTTGGTTTCCTTATGTGTATATATATTGTATAGCCATACCAAATATATTATGCTTTGTTATAGGTAGTTCTTAGGGCTCAGTAAAAATTCCAGCTAGAAAAACATAGCACATGTCTGCAATAATACTCCAAAATTCTTTTCTCATATTACCTTTTCCCCACTGTGAGAATTGTTTAAGATAGGTGTAACTTTATTAATATTAGTGTGAGCAAGCGAAGAACTAATGACAAGTTGCTGACTGCATTTCCTTGTAGAAACTCATAAAGTTGTAAATTGGAAGCTGACTGAAAAGAAAGAGCAAATCAGACTTTCAACTGAAGAGAAACACTGGGCACATCTACATGTGATGCTACATTGCCATACCCATGCACTACAGTGACATAGTGATCGCATGTGTCTAGATATGACCAGTGGCATGCTTCCTCGTTGTAGTGTGCCACTACAGCAAAGTAGCAGCTAAAAATAACCATGTACCCAGTGTACAATGCAGTATGGGTTGCTACTGCTCCATGACGCACAATACAGTAACAATGATGTTGTATGGGCATGTGTAGACATACCCAATGAGTTGCAGTTTTGTATCAGTTTTTCATTATTTAAAATAACTTTCAGTACAAAGCCCTGGTGGTGAAAATATATGGGGGTGGGGGGGTGGCAGGCAGAGGCAGTGTGAAGGGTAGAAACGTGAGCCTCATCTATTTAATTAATTAGAAAAGAGAACAAATTGAAAATGAGGTGCTGCATATTATAGGCTCAGCAGCCTTCTACTTTTCTAGTAGATGTTGGAGTTGTGTTTTTGTTGGTTGTAAATTATCTTTTATCATTTTACTACTTGCAAACTCACTTGTTTTTATGCTGCTTAAAAGAAGAGTTAAATTTATTAGAGGGAAGAAGAACAACCAGTGTGCGCGCACACACACACACACTCTCTCACACATGACTAAATGGAAAATAACAGAAGTGTATAGCACTTCTACAGCATCTTTCATCTGATGACCTTACAGCATTTTTTTCTTTAAAAGTTCAATTCAGGATTCTCCTTGAAGGTTTGCAAGACATGGTACAGATTAAATCACTGGCTTGTGTGAAGTAGAAAACAGCAGTTGTTTGAAAGTGATCAGCAGCAAAGTTACCCAATCCTGTAATCCTTACTCAAGGAAAACATCTACTGCAGTCAACACACATTGCAGTTGCTTTCTCCCATGGACGAGATGATAATACTGCAAACCACTGCTTGCAAAGATCTGTTTGATTCACTAAGAGGCAATAAGTGTTTTTGTTGCAACTATTTTCAAATTCTTCTGGTATGTTTTTTTCACTAACACTCATGCGAATAGATTTTATTTGCTGAGATGCTTACAGAATAGTCATTATTCATCCAGCTAGCAGCGTTTCAATAAAAGTAAAAGCATTTGGCTATGGATACAAGTTTCTCCTTTTGTTCTACTACATTCAAAGCAAACAAACACAATGTACATTAGCAGACAAATGTATCAAGGCTAAAAATCCATGGTTAGCTTATTATAATTGTGATTAATACGGTATTATTAAGGCTAGAATCTCTAGCAGTTTTACAGCAACCTTAGGATGCAGGTAGATTTCTGTAATGGTTATTGACAGTCATTTGTCACGCCACAAAGAAAGATTTAGTATCTTGGCATTTACAAACCCAGTTACATTTCAAAAGTATGGCATTCACTCAGGTTCTGATACTAAAATGCATTTCAAAGCCAAAGCCAATTCAACTGTCAAGCTTCTTGAAGGAGAAATATTTGTTCAGGAGCATTGTTTCAGCAAACATCAGAAATGATGGTAGTTTTAGGCATAGCACACACTGAATGCATTGATCAAAGTTAAAAAGAATTGTGGAAGAAGCCAAAATGATTAAATCTATCTTCTCCAATCAAGATAAGGAAATTGAAGAAATATTGCTTGAGGCAAATCAATGGGGAAGATGAGTTTAAAAGCCTGTTCTCCCCTCTTTTCTAGAACTAGTTACAAGTCCATTGGTTAGCAGAATAGCTGTCACTTTCTACATGATTTAAGAAATGAATGTCATGGTAGAAAGAAATTCTCTTGAGAGAATACGCTGGTTAAACTTGGATGGCATTAAGATTTATAACGATTCGTTTTTTCATATCTATGTTACTTTTCAACTTAAACATTGCCCAAAGTACTTTACAAATTATGGGCCATACCCTGAAGTCTTTTCTTGGTGTTCACTTAACTTTTATTGAGGTCAGTGGGCATTTCCTCAAACCAAGTCTAGCTGAAGACTGAATAAAGCAATTCAACATTGATGCCATTAGAGATGACTGCATTTTACAGAGGACAGTTTCAACTACTGGAATATTGCATGCTGCATGACAATAGTTAAAAAGATGAAATTCTTACCAAGTTCCCAAGGTGAAACACCTGCTTTAACAAAAGGTTCTGAGAGATCTTTGATATTCATATACAGTATTCAAATAGTAGGCTGCATATACTTCAATTACTAACTTTCAAAGTAGGTAAGACAGCAATGACCTTGCTACTATTTGAACTGCAGGGCCCCTACGCATTTTAAACTCAAGCATTATATTTTACAGTTAAACTTTCCTTCACGACTGTGTGCTTGCCTATATTAAACAGCAGTAACAGTAACCACCCTCCTTTGTTCTCTGGAGGGTGATAAACCTAAATCAGGGTGCTTAGTACATCATTACTTGGCACTATATCATACCCCTCTTTGTTTGGCATGGTGCTGACAGAATGGCACTTCTCCTCCCAATCTACTTCCCATTAACTCTCCTCCTAAATGGCCTCTTTCTCCCTCTGGGGAAGCAGAAGTGGCAATGTCCATCACCCAAGTTGTATCTGAGCTTATGTTGTGGGCTCAATTTTCTTCTCTACTGGGTTACTCTTGACAGGTCATGAAGTTAGACATCCTACTAAGATTTATGCAGCAGTCAATGCTTCTACCTGTTACTCCTAGCCACCGCCAGCCACCTCTGTAGCAGTTTTAAATTGTTCATATTCTAAACCTTTGAACAAAGTTGAGGGACTCAAAATTAACATGGTTTTAAAATAAAAATCTTGACATCCCATGACTGGGGAGTCCCTAATTTTTAGTTGGAATACAGGACAAAAAAAATCAATCCTAAAGGCTGATTTTATCTGCTAAAAGGTGAGAGAATGATTGCAGGAGTTGAGGCGCACATAGCTGAATTAAGAATAGTCCAAAGGCCATTTTAAACCACACTTGTGTGCTCCTGATCTGAGCTGGCTGTTCACTAGAGTAATTCCCCCAGTGTAGATTAAACAGCTGGACAGTTGCTCTAAATTGCTGTAGCTCCAGTATCTTCAGTGAAAGCCAGGAAACAAAGAAGGCCAGTCACACGACCTTTTTCCTAACTCCTAAGTTAGTTGAGCACCACTGGATGCACTATTGGATGCTGTCCCTTACAACAGTGATTGTGCACTCTTCCAGAATATGTGCCATTCAAGCAGTGCAGAAGCAGCCCTCCCACAACCTACCATACCAGATCTTCTTAAAGCCTTCTATCAGATGGCATGAGGTTGATTTAATCATGTTTGGAGTTTTTAAACAGCATGTTGATTGTCTCTAAGCTGTTCTTCGATATTCAGTACTGGGCACTTAATAAAGAAAATCCTGTTTAAGGGATTATGCTTGGAGATCTTTAGAACTTTTAAAAAAATGTTTTTGCTTTGTTTTCTTACCTGACTATGTCCAAGTCAAACTCCAAACAGGTAAGGCTATTTAAACTTACCCAGCTCTCCCCATTATAAAAATATATATTTTTTAATTACTGAGCATATCTACATGAGACACTAAACGGGCAATAGACTAATTCTACTTTGCCTTAGTACAGCAGACAAAACTGTACTAGTGAGCTCATGTTCAGCAGAATTAGTCTACTGAGACTTAGTATCACAAAAAAGTGCATGCTGGTGCTACTGTGTGGTACTGCCAATCACCCAACTAATACTAATTAAGATACTAATTAAGCTTAGTATCTTTAAAACAGGCTGCCGAATGGGGTTGGCCACCCAGGCCATGGCCTGACCAACAGTTAGCAAGGTGATTCAAATATAGCCCTGCTCCCTGTGTGCCTGCCTCCCTTCCTCCCTCACACATGCAGTGGCAGCCATGCTCCATGGCCCACAGTCCTGCCGGGAGGGAAGAGTAACAGCCCCCTGCAGCCAATCCACTGGACACTGTTCCAATCACTATTGCTGCAGCCCCAGAACCCCAGTTTTGGGTGGTGCACACTGCTACTATGTATGGTGCCCTGCTGATTTTTGGCACAGTGTTGTTACATACTGGCATATCTTGGTGTGACCGCGGTTGGCCCCTGGGTCGTGTGTAGCTCCTGCAGGTCGTCCCTTTACCCCTTTGTCTCGCCCGCCATGACTTTGATGTTTCGCAATATAAAGGGAGGATGGTCAGTGGTGTTATTCTTATCGTTGGGATCCGCCTGCGGGGTACTCACGATTTGGGGTCCTGGTGG
>JAGPOW010003642.1:47051309-47093551 GCA_030014935.1 Caiman crocodilus
AAAGTGCTGCGTCATAATTTGCTTATTGGATAAACCTGGGTAGTAACCTTTTATGATGATTTTGACACCTTTCAATCCCATAGGATAATAGCTATAGGGAAAGATTGTAAGTGGCCCTGAGCCAACAGATTAGCATAAGACTAGGTATAAAACCCACATGCATCAGGTAACCAGCAGGAAGGAGGGAACAGAGTGGTCATTTCTGTCCCACGCCCGGACCCTGGACTCCCGGTGTGAGTGAGGATCGGATCCTGAGTGAGGGCCCTTCCCCTGGTAAGCCCTCCGACAGCGATGATCTTCAGGAACGCCTGACTTTGCTGGAACCACTTGGCACGCACCTGGCATTGAGGGACTATCGATAAGTTGCCAACCTATGTTTATTTGTTGTTTTGAACACCCCAGTGTGGCTAATACCCTCACAGTGCCCAGTTGGCCTGTGACAGATTGATCTGTCTGTCTATCTGTTATTATTATCTGTTGTTATTATTTTACCACTAGCTCTTTTATATTGCCTTATCTGCTTAATCTCATTTATCTTTCTGTTAACTTGTGTGTAAGCTATAGTAAATTTGCCTTTATTCCACTCCCTACTTGCCTCCTTGATCCAAATGAATACACTCACAGTGCCCAGCTGGCCTGTGACAGAACACCATCAGCTGATCAGCACTCCCCACTGGGGGACTGCCCAGTGTGCTCCCATAGCTGGAAGCCCTGGTCAGATGGTCAGAGTTTCCAGCTGGGGGAACATACTAGGTAGGGGGAAGCTAACACTGGTCATTTGGCATGAACTCGCACCAGGGAACCAAGCATGCCATTTGCAAGTGCAGGGGGAGCCTGGGCTCCCCCTGCACTAGCAATATGGCACAAGGGTATCTCACAATTGCAGCTGCTGCTAGTTAGGAAAGAGACTTGGGCAAAAAGAGTTTCAGGTTAGTATGAAGAGTAGAAGTTGGATGGGACATGATCTAGAATGGAATTAAAGAGGCAACTTTAGCCCTCCATTGTGAAATAGCAAATTCAAACAGATTAGACATGAAAGACCATAAGAGTAAATGGAGAATAGTGTCCAAAGAGGGTAGAGATGGTAGAGACAATAACCGTATTTTTTTTATTTTAAGGGAGAGACAGAAATTAAGAATAATTACAAAGGCAGCAATGACTGCAGGCAGGAGATGTAACACCAGATAGGGTGGAGTAACTGGGACAAATGAAAGTTTAAAACAGGGGTGTCAAGCTCTGGCCAAACAAAGACCACAGGGATCCTCACAGGTCAGATGACACACACTATCCAGTTCCTTTCTTCAGGTCTGAGAAAGAAGCAGACATGACCTAAGCTAAATAACAGAGGAGGAAAAAAGTTTTGCGTTTAATTCTACATAAATGAAAGCAGCCATTTAAGGAATGGAAAATGACAGTGGAGTGGGAACAGAGTGAGGTTATCAGAGGAAATGCAGTTGAATGAAAAACCTAATCATAGAAAGTTAGGGTTAGAAGGGACCTCAGGAGATCATTTAATCCAACCCCTTGCTCAAAGCAGAACCATCCCCGATTAGATCATCTCAGCCAGAGCTTTGCCTAGCTGGGTTTTGAAAACCTCCAAGGATGGAGGATAACGTATGACTAACAAGTATATACAAGCCTATATATATATATATATATATACACAGAGAGAGAGAGAGAGTTAATACAAAGAGATGAGTTAGTGTTGTAATGGCACTCTGTGCTCCTGAAATAGGGTCTCCATGGTAAAGACAGTTGCATCCCAGGCTGCATCCTTTTTTTCCAAGAATCTCAGTGGAATTGAAAATAAATATATTTTTTTCAGGTTATGTAGTCCCTAACACTTATGTTCTCCCTATGAAGATGTAGAGATTGCTTTGCAAGTACTGGAAGTAGGCAGTAGTGCATGAGGATGGAGGACTGCCTGCTTCTAGGGTCTAAAGGGAATGGGTTAGGTCTCAAATCCTAATACACATTGTTTATTGACTTAATTTTAGATAGTACAGCTTGTGCTCTAAATTCTACAAATAGATGGAAATCGGGCAACTAATATTAATCCTGAAACAGAGTGCTCAGAACAATATGTGATATGTGCATGCACACATGTGTATGTGTTTTTGTGGGGAGAATGTGAAGTGGTTTTCTTCTCTATTTTTCTCTTCTGGTTTCCAGCAGTTGAGAAAATTGAGACCAAAGCCAAAGTCATTCACTTGTTTGTTCAACATCCATCTATTTTAAATGAAGTAATGGCATTCAAGTCATTTACCAAAGGTATGATTAACAAGGATATAAAAAATCTTGCCCTTCAGTTATTATAGTCCTTTGTTAAGAGGTTATCAGAAGCAAGCTCTGAATACTGTATATCCTAATTTGAAAGAAGCAGTGACATTTGAGCACTTCTTCCAATATTCCCACTGTTACATGTAGTACTATTTAGATAGTGATTGCCTGGACAAGATATAAAGGTTTCCATAGAAACAATCCCTAAGGAGACAAGAAAAGAAAGTATAGATGAAAGTAGTGGTAGCTGTATATCCAAAATAATAATAATAATAATAATAATAATAATAGCACAGTGCATAATACATAATTGTTTATAAAATTATATATTGGAAAGACAAGAGAAAGTAAAGATACCGATCCCAATTTTATATGATCAGTAAATTTATTTGTCTTTTAACATGATTTTATTTTTCTACCTCATTTCGTTGACTTCTGTGAAACAAACAATATGAACTAGCATGGCTTTTAAAGTACACCTAGCCTTGCACATAAATGAAAAACATTTAGGTTGATGTTGATGTTTCTTTTCCTTTTTAAACATTTTTTAAACATTCTAATAGTATTTAACGGTTCCTATAGGTGAACGAGACAGATTACTAGAGTTATGCAGTTGGCCACAATGTAAAGGGCAGAGGTAGTCCATGACCTCTTCCCATCATACATAAAGGTATTTGTTTAATTGAAGGTGGTATTTCAGGACTCCTACTATATAACCAATAACTCAATATAAGAAGCTTTCACCCTAACCATTAGAACTCAGATCACTTTTGAAATTGCTTTCCTTCCCTGCTACAAGAATATACATTTCCTTTTCTTAGGAATAAGAAAATAAGAATTATTTCTTATCCCTATAGTGTATAGGAATAAGATCCAACAGTGAATTCCAAGGTTCTGTTTATCTCTGGGAGTTAGACCTTATTACTTTAATCAACTGTAGACCCACCAAAAGATGTAATCTGAAGAGAGAGCATGCAAGGGCAAAGTGGGTCAGTCCACAGTCCCACAGCCCCTGTTCAGTCAATGAAAACAGTCAAATACTAGGCCTCTGTGAAGCAGCAAGTATTCACTCATTTGGATTTGGAGATTCAGTGCCAATTCAGAGATTCATCCATAGACTATGTGGCTGGGTGGGGTTGACTAACGAAATCTCTCTCTCTCTGGGTCTTTTCTGCCACTCTCTGAAGTAAAGGAAGACTAAGAAGTTAATTCCCCAGTGAAAGAGGGTGTAGTAAATGACCACCAAGACATAATAAAAGTAAATTGATTTATTAGTTAATTCCCTTCTTAGTGCAACCCACTCCCCCGAGCCTATTGTCTTGCCACCAGTTTCCATCTCTCTTTCTCTTGCAAGCAGAGCCATCTCTAGGGGTGTGTGAGACCAGGGGCATATCAGTCCATGTGGGGTCAGGGGGTGGTGAGTGGCAAGGGCAGTGGGGAGAGGGTGGCACGTAGCAGCAGTGACAGAGCTGGTGGCACATGGCAGCTGAGGTGGGGCCTGTAAGGCACTGTCCACAGGGCCCAGGGCAATCGTCTCAATTTGCCCCACCCCCAGAGATAGCCCTCTTTGTAGGTATCAACAGATTCTTCCTGCATGGGACTGTCTCTCTGTCTGAGGATCAACCCAGTAAATATCTCCCCTCTCACTTCTTTGTTTTGCCAGCCACCATGGTTACCTTCACCCAGTCAGCTGGTCTGATTGGTGATCTGCTCCCGTGCTGAGTTTGCCTCTCCTGGCTTTCCCCACAGATTCAAATGACCATCTCGTGCCATGGGAAGAAAAGCCCTCCCAACCATGGTCTTTAATAGTTGCTGGTCCTTAATCAGGAGAAATTCCCCTCTGGTGCAATCCTTCTCCAATCTGTGCCTCTTAAGTAGTTATTCTTGCCTTATCCCTGACCTGGCTTTCCCCTGCACTTGCAACTCTGTAGCATCAACGGAACAGAGCAATTCTCTGCTGTGTTACAGACCATAATGCGGAATCACTAAAATACCTATTAGACCTTTGCCATTTTTTTGCAGATTCAACAGAAAACAGAAGGAATGGTAGCCCCTTCTGAGGGCATGAAACCTGCCAAGTTTTAAGGAGATAGGTGCAGGGGTTTCTGTGAAAGTGTATCTCAAAAAGTTGAAAGCAAAACTCATTAAAAAAAACTTCAAGCCTTTCAAATATCTGAATCTCTCTGAAATGACTCAGAGGCTTCCAATTTGATTCAGACCTTTAATGGGTCTCCTGAATTCAATTTGGATTTGGAGCTTCAGCCACTGAATCAGGCCAAATCTCCTCCAAATTGAATCAGCTATTGAAGCTTTGCACAGCCCTTTTAAATACCATCCTCTCTTATGGTTCTATGAACAGGTAAAGAAAGTGTCTGAAAGTCAAGCTGAAAGGGACCTCACAAGGTCATCTAGTCCAGCCCCGTGCTCAAACCATCCTAGCCAAGTAAGCGTTCAATCTGTTCTTGAATATTTCCAAATGTGGAGAATCCACAACTTGTCTAGGTAGACTGTTCTAATAGCAGGTCACCCTTATAGAAATCATATAATAGAAATTAAAGCCTGGAAGGGACCTTGAAAGATCATTGAGTCCCACTCCCCTGCTCAGGTCAGGAATCCTGCTGATATCAAATTATCTCAGCAAGGTGTCTGTCCAGTCTCCTCTTCAGGACTTACAAGGTTAGGGACTGAACCACCTCCTTGGGAAGTCTATTCCAGATTCTTGTAACCCTTACCATAAATAAGTTCTTCCTTACATCCAATCTGAAACTATCCTCTAACATTTTATGACCATTGCTCCTTGTCTTCTCCTGGGTCCTCCCTTGTGAACAGTTTTTCTCCCAGCTCCTGCTATTCACCTCTTACATACTTATAGACAACCACCAAGTCCCTCCTCTGTCTTTCCTTCCCCAGGCTGAACAGTCCCAGCTCGTACTTAGAAAGTTCCTCCTACTTTCCAAAACTAAATGTCTTGTGCTGAAGTTTGAATTCACAGCTCTTAGTCATATACCCTACAGCCACAGAGAAAAGCCCATCTCCATCCTCTCCGTAATCACCCCACAGTAATTTTAAGAAAGTTATAGAGTCTGCACCTCGCGCCAGTCTTTTCTTCTCCAGACTAAAAGAGCCCTAGTTTTTTCAGCCTTTCCTCATAAACCATACTTCCCAGGCCTTAAATCATCTTTGCTACTCTCTGTTGGACACTTTCCAAACTATCCACATTATTTTTAACTGTGAGACTCAAAACTGGACACAGTAGATCAGGTAAGACTTCACCAGTGCTGAACAGGAGAAAGATGCCATTGGAGTTCACTTACCCTACTCTTTACTTCCCACTTGTACCACTCCAGAGTTCCAGGTCACATACAGCTCTGGCACTGAAATCACCAGGAGAAAGTTCTTATCCTCCTTCAGACTATTGGTTAGTACATGGTCAGGGTTGGAGTAGAACTGTTCTTTGACATTATCAGCAGTATCAAGCTTTGTGGGGTATGGACTGATAACAGTGGCATACTGATGATTGCTGAACTAAAGGCAAAATATTATAAGATGCTCATTAATGCCCACAGAGAGTTCTGTAAGTTGACTTACAACTTGATTCTAGATTGTGACACTGGCACCATGGATGCATCAGTAGGGAAGGAATAAGGAAAGCAAGGGTGGCGACTGAGATCAGGTTGGCAACTGAAATCAAGGACAATAAGAAGTCCTTCTTTATGTATATAAAAGCAGGAGGAAGACCAAAGGAAGGGTGGGAGTCCTTGCAGAATGGGATGGGACAGCTGATAACACACAGTCAAGAGAAAACTGAGCTTTTTAATGCAGGGATGGGCAAAGTCTGGCCCATGGGCCAGATCCAGCCAAGAGTGGACTCCATTTCCCAGCTGACCCTGTACATGGCTAAGGCTGGTCTCCATGGAGACCCGAGCCACAGCTGCAGGGTGAATGCTCAAGACTGGGGTTGCCATGGAGACCAGCAGGCAGGGAGCATGGCAGGGCAGGGCAGGGCAGGGCAGGGCAGGGCAGAGCAGGGGGGCTGCTCTGGAGTGGTTGGGATTTTGTGAAGGGGGCAGCTTGCTCCAGAACTAGAGCAGAGTTGCAATTTGTAGCCTGCATGTGCCAGGCAGGGGAGCACGGGTGGGGATCATGGTTCTGTCTTGGCATCTTGCAGCAGTGACAGCCTGGTCTGGAGCAAGAACAGAGCTATGATCCCCTGTCTGTGCACCTCTGCCCAGGGTGTGTGGGCATGATCTGTAGATCATGGCTCTTCCTTGGCTCTGGAGCAAGCTGGCCCCACTGCAAGATCCCAATGGCTCCAGAGCAGCCCCCTGTCCTGCTCTGCCACATGTGCTGGGGCTGGTCTTCATAGCAACCACAGCCTTCAGCTTTTACAGATCAGCTGTGGCTGTGGTCTCCATGGAGACTGGCCTTAGCCATGTGGGCAGGTGCAGCTGGGAAATGAAGTCCAGCTGCTGGCTGGATCAGTCATTTTGCATACCCCTGCTTTAATGAATACTTTGCATCAGTGTTCCTACATGAAAATGGTGGTTGCCCACCCAGTCAGATACTGGACAGATGTGGTGGGTGGTGGGATGGAAATTGCCAACCAATGGTCAGTGTCAAACTGGTGAGGTGGCACTTGGAGTGGCTGAATGTTTTCAAGTTGGCAGGACCAGATGGTTACACCTGAGAGTCCTGAGGGAATTGGCTGGACTCATTGTGATACTATTGGCAAAAGTATTTGAAGACTTGTGGTGCTCAGGAGAGGTCCTGGAACACTAAAAAAATGACATATGCAGTGGCAATCTTTAAGAAGGGGAGGAGGGAGAATCTGGGAAACTATAGGCTGGTCATTTTGACCTCAATACTGGGGAAAATGTTGGAAGTAAATTATCAAGAAGTGCATTTGTGAGAAACTGGCAGAAGGCATGATGCTGAAAGATAGCCAACATAGTTTCATGGAAGGCAGGCCATATCTGATCAATCTCATCTCCTTCTATGATCAAGTAATGAGCTTCTTAGATGTGGGAGACGCAGTTGATGTCATATACCTGGATTTTAAAAAGGCCTTTGATATGGTCTCCCATGATACTCTTTAATAAAAACCAAACAAACTGTGGGATGGTGGTCTGGAAGAGCCCACAATCAGGTGTGTTGGGACCTGGCTAAGGGGTCAAACCCAGACAGTGTTAGTGGATGGGTCTGTAGTCTTGGATAAAGGTGGCCAGTGGTATCCTGCAGGGCTTAGTTCTTGGTCCAGTGCTATTCAACACCTTTATCAATGAGTTAGAAGAGGATATGGAAAGTGTGCTGGCCAAGTTTGATATCAATACTAAGTTATGGGGAAAGCAGTCATGCTAGGGGATGGGATATGGATCCAAGCAGACCAGGACAAGCTGGAAAGGGGGTGGGGTGAAATCAAATGCAGTTCAAAAAGGATAAATGCAGATTGCTTCATCTGGGGAGAATCAATCAGCAAAATGAATATAGATTAGGAGGAGATGTCCTGGCCAGCATAATGGGGTATGGTTGATCACAGGATGAACATGAGCCACCATTGCGACACTGTAGGCCACAGAGCTAATAGCATACTGGGATGCATTAGTCGATGCATCATGAGCAGGACTAAGGAAGTGATACTTTCTCTCTTCATGGTGCTGGTGAGACCCCAGTTGGAGTACTGGGCACCACACTTCAAAGAAGATGTGGACAATCTTGAAAGGGTCCAGAGAAGGGTCACAAGAATGATTAAAGGCCTGGAAGACAAACCATATAAGGAAAGACTAAGGGATCTAAGACTGTTCAGTCTGGGGAAGAAAAGACTGAGGTGGGACTTGGCAATCTATAAATATTAAAGGGGTGAATATCAGGAGCTGGGGAAAAAAACAAAAACAAATTGTTCACTAGGGTGCCCCCAGGGCAGACAAGGAGAAATGGCCATAAACTGTTATAGGATGGTACCAGGTTAGATGTAAGGGGGAAATTCTTTGAAGTAAGGGTGACCAGAATCTGGAATGGCCTTTCCAAGAAAATGGTGCAGTCCCAACCTTGGAAGTGTTCAAGAGCAGAGTGAACAGACACCTTGTTGTCTGTCCAGTCTTCTCTCAGTCTCAGAGGAGTATTCTTGCCCAGAGCAGGGGAGCTGGGCTCAATGATCTTTCATGGTCCCTTCCAGCCTTTAATTTCTATGATATGATTTCTGTGACCTACCCTGGGACAGCTTCTCTTTCCAAAAGTAGTTATAGATTCTACCCTTTCCCCTCCAGTGACACTCATCCATTCATTTTTCTTATTTAGAGTTGCAATGTTAATGTTGTGTTTCACTAGTTTCCTGAAGACAATGACAGCTCTTTGTTCTAGTCATTCATTGTGTTGGTCATCCATCAAGGTGTGAGCATTCTACATTAAGAAAAATCACTGTCTTCTTACAATGTTTTGACTGCATAGAAAGCAAACCTGTTTGATGTGGTTATCCAGACAGGAGAAGATAAGTCAGCCTAGGTTTAGGGCAGCTTTTTTGGTGCCCTCCCCAAGTGGGGTGAGCATAGGGGATCCTGAATAGGACTGCTCAGTTACAGTAAAAGCTGTTGAATTGCACCTGTGTCTCATTACAGGTGCAAGATGACAACCAGGCTATTACCACATTCAGATTCGTGGCTGGAAACTGCTGGAATCTTTGCTTCAGGGCATTTGGAGGTTGTTACAGGAGAGAGTGTTGTTTCCTATGGTGGAATCCTGCTTGTCACTTTGTTTAACCTAAGGAAGCTGGCGCATGGAAATAGCAACCACACAATCTTAACAAGGTAGACAGCTGATCCCAGTGGCAAGTGAGAACCCTAGATAACAGGAGACCTCCACCTCAGTGAAGTCTACTTCCATCTTTAAAGTCATTGAGATCCTTACATTTTCTTGCACCTGATCTGCTGTTGAGGACTTGGGCTTGGACCACGGTTTGTCTGGAACCTCCCCTCAGGACTGTTTACCAGGAATGATCCTGCCAGGAATGTGAGACTTCAGACGATATAGCTCTGAAACACTGTGACACACAAGCCTTCTGACCACTACATGGTATAGATCCAAGAAGAGTACACTGTTGGCTCATATTCAGCTTATGATCTAGTTCTTATTTGTAGTACTACAATCTAGCCAGTCATTCTCCAGGCTGTATTTGTCCATTCAACTATTTCATCCCAAATACAGGACTTTGTTCTTGTTGAATTTCACTTGCTATATTGCAGACCATTTTCCCCATCTATCCAGGTCATTCTGAATCTTAGCCTTATCCTCTGGAGTTTCCATAACTCCACTCAACTTGGTTTGTCTGCAAATTTGCTAATTGTGCACTCAATTCCATTACCCGTTGAGGAAGATGGTAAAAAATGCCAGAATCAGGATAGAGCCCTGATAAACCCCACTTGATATCTTGTGCCAACCAGACAGAGCCACTGATAACTACTTGTTGAGTAAAATGATCCAATCCACTATGTATACACCTTACAGTACTTTCATCTACTTTGTATTTTTTTAGTTTGTTAATGAGATTGTTGTGGGACACAGTGTCAAAAGTCTTTTAAAGTAAATTTATGTCACATCAACTGCTCTCTCTGCCATCCGCAGAGCCTGTCACTTCATCATAAAAGGAAATCAGGTTGGGCAGGTATGACTTGCTCTTCATGAATCCATGCTGTTTGTTTCTGGTCATTCTGTTCTCTAGATGCTTCGCAATGGATTCCTTGAGGACCTACTTCTACTCCACTCCTACTCCAGATAATGAGGTCAGGCTGATTCATCTGTAATTCCCCAGATCCTCCTTCTTCCCTTTCTTAAAGACAGGCATTATATTTTCCCTTTTCCTATCATCTGTGACCTCACCTAACCTCCAGGAGTTCTCAAAAAGGACAGCCAATGGCTCTGAAATTAGCTCAGACAATTCATTCAGTACCATAGGGTGCATCCCATCTAACTCTTCCAGCTTGGAAACATCTGTCAGCTGCACTTATTATTTGGTAACTGTCCCTATTTGGTTCAAGTGTAAAAAAAACCCCAATAGCTCCATTATAATTCAGTCTCATCCAATATTTAGCTGGAGTCTCCTTTTTCTAGTTTCAAGAAACCCTATGGGCACTTACATGCAGGGAGCCTGCTCTGATCTGCTGGATTCCAGTGCAGAGCAGACTTGATTAATCGAGTCTGCTGGAACATGTAAATTGATGCACTCTGGCAGCCTCGTGCATGGGGTGCATCAGTGGCACAGCACGCCTCCACATTGAGAAAATGGTGGTGGAGCACTTTGAACTAAAACACGTTCAATGTGCTTTAGTTCAAAGTGTCCTGCCACCTTTTTCTCAGCACAGAGACATGCTGCACCACTGATACATGTGACACATGAGTGTTTTTAATTAGCACAGAATACATGTAAAAATGCCCTATATTGAAAAAGGGTCCTTAGAGGAGCAGTCCATGGAGGAGCAGTCCATGAAATGCAGGATCACACTTTGCTTCATTTGAATCTTTTTGTCTCAGAGATCACAGTATAGAAATATACACACACTCTAACCTTAGTTATCAGTGTGCATGAATTATACATAATATGAATTAGCAAAAAAAAAGTAATGAAATTTGAATAATATAAGGGGTTTTAAAAAAAATAAAGAGTATAGAAAAAGACTGTGACCTTGGCTAAGCCATGGGGCAGTCTATAGCTAATCAGACATAATCATCTTGAAAGCATTGAGTAATCAACTGTATTCTCATCAGGAAGTGACCCATGTGACATTAGGAAGAGTGTTGGTTTATGAAATCATTATGCATTATTCAGCACTGCCCAGAATGCTTGAGAAGCAATATAAAATGAGATACAACCTACCCATTTTGAACCTTTTGGCTACAAATCTGACAATGGAGCCAAAAAACTATCATCAGAGGTTATTTGGAGGAGGTACAAAAAAAGGATAAATCAGTAACTCTCTTGAACAATTCTTGTATCTTTCTATAATCCCACCAGGAGACCTTGAAGCATTCAGCCTGAGTTCTTTCTGCCCATACAAAAAACATATGGATGTTATTTTTTTAATCCGTGACTTGCCCCTTTTGTAATTGTCCACATTTTCTATGATAAAAGGAAGTAAGTTTCACATAAAAGGATCTCCAGTAGTGATTTTGCAGGCTTTGAAAATGTATTAGCTGCAATATTTTTTTCCAAAACAAAAAATTCACACAAGCAAACAACAGTTGACCAGTCTCTATGTTACATTACTGTAGGAGTGACTCTGTTCACAATTTAATTTGGGTATTTCTACTTCACAGCAGCATGCTTGTAGTTATTTCTTCTTTATGTAAAGAACATAAAACATTAACAGCAGCATTATCTCCTGGCAACATGTCAAGGTCTAAGGAACTGTTTTTTAATCCCATGTGACCACAATACTTAGAAACACTTATATAACAAGGTATCACACTTAATAGTTTTATATAAAAAATCATTTGCCTAGGGAACGTTTACTGTATTCATTTCAGATGGCTGGGTTAAAGTAAGTAAATAAGCAATAGACAATAATCAGCCCAAACACTCCCATGTCAGGTGACCCACTGAGTTTTCCCAACTTTTTTGCCCTGAAAAGCTGAGGCAGCTTATTTAGCCTGAAGCCAGCACAATTTCAGCTTCCTGCAGTAGATGGCACTGAACTCTCTGAAAAGTTTCCACTCAAGTTTCTGACAACTGACATATAGGAAAAAGCCCTGCTACTAAATGGGCACTTTGCGTCGGTCTTTCATCAGTCCCATGGGACACCCATGCCCGCTATGTGACAGAGAGGTCTGGGTGAGGGAGATCCCTTGCCCTCCATCAATGTGGATGTCATAAAGGAACACCTTGAGAGACTGGATACCTTCAAGTAAGCTGGCCTTGACAATCTATACCCCAGGGTACTCAAGGAGCTGACAAGCATCATAGCCCAGCCTTGGCACAGATCTTTGAGAACTCCTGGTGCCCTGGTGTAGTGCCCGAAGTGCCCAAAGACTAGAAAAAGGCCAATGTGGTGCCTATCTTTAAGCAAGGGAGGAAAGTGGATCTGGCAAACTATAGACTCATCAGCCTGATTTCTATCCCAGGGAAGATCTTAGAAAAATTAGCCATCCAGTCCATTAAAGAAGCCATCCTTAATGGACTGGCTGACACCAACATCCTGAGGAATAGCAAGCATGGGTTTGTACCGGTTGGTCTTGCTTGACCAGTCTCATTTCCTTTTATTTACCAGGTGACCTATCACCTGGACAAGGGAGAAGAGATTGATGTCATATATTTCGACT
Source organism: Caiman crocodilus (assembly GCA_030014935.1). Classification (NCBI taxonomy): domain Eukaryota; kingdom Metazoa; phylum Chordata; order Crocodylia; family Alligatoridae; genus Caiman; species Caiman crocodilus. The sequence goes on from JAGPOW010003642.1 coordinate 47,063,895, forward strand.
TCAAAAAAGTTTTCGATTTGGTATTCCATGATCACCTCTTGGTGAAACTGGCCAATTGTGGCCTTGGGTAGACCATGATCTGCTGGCTGGGAAATTGGCTCAGTGGTCGGACACAGAGGGTGGTAATTGAAGGAAGTCAATTGTCATGGTGCCCTATGACCAGTGGGGTCCCCTAAGGCTCTGTCCTTTGACCCATATTGTTCAACAACTTCATTAATGATCTGGATGTTGGAGTCAGAAGCAGACTGGCCAAGTTTGCCGATGATATCAAACTTTGGGACAAAGCATCCACACCAGAAGACAGGAGGGCAATCCAGGCTGACCTGGACAAGTACAGGAAATGGACAGATGAGACCCTGATGGTGTTTAACACTGAAAAATGCAAGGTTCTCCACCTTGGGAAGAAAAACCTGCGGCACCCTTATAGGTTCAACAGTACTATGCTGGCTGGTACTACAGAAGAGACTTGGGGGTCATCACTGACCACAAGATGAACATGAGCCTGCAAAGCGATGCTGCGGCTGAGGCTGCAGCTGGAGTACTGCATCCAGTTTTGGGCTCCACAATTCAAAAAGGATGTGGAGAAGCTTGAGAGAGTCCAGAGAAGAGCCACGTGCATGAACAGAGGTCAGGAAAACAGACTTTACGACGACAGGCTGAGATCTATGAGGCTCTTTAGTCTGGAAAATTGCAGGCTTAGGGGTGATCTGATGGACACCTATATGTTTATCAGGGGTGACCACCAGTATCTGAGGGAACGTTTGTTCCCCAGAGTGCCCCAAGGGATAATGAGGTCAAATGGTTATAAACTAGTGCAAGACCATTTCAGGCCGGACATAAGGAAGAATTTCTTTACTGTCTGAGCCCCCAAGGTCTGGAATATCCTGCCATCGGAGGTGGTTCAAGCACCTACATTAAACACCTTCAAGAGTAAATTGAATGCTTACCTTGCTGGGATCCTATGACCCCAGCTGACTTCCTGCCCTTCGGGTGGGAGGCTGGAGTCGATGATCTTCTGAGGTCCCTTCCAACCCTATTGTCTCTGAAATCTATGAAGTTTCATTGTATTATGATGTTATGAACATTATTTTAACCAAGCACCTTGCAAATATTATCTACCAGCTAATATTCCCTAGGGAACCAGAAGAAACTTATTAAGATCCAGCTAACCAATGAATAATCTCCCACCAGCGTTTGTTATAGCTTACTGCCCCTAGAAGCAGATCCACTGAGTGCAGTGTCTAATCTCTATATCACTATGTGAAGAGAGGCTTTTTTTCCCACATTTTTCCTTATGTACTTTGGTAGGCTGAATTTGAGCTGTTGACACCAGCCCTTTGGCACGGGGCACACTTACCCCATTCGGCAATCCTACCCCCTTCTACCTAAGGCTGCTCCATTTCTGAATCACAAATGTAGACCATAAAGACCAACTGAACTATGAAAGCCACGTACATAGGGATGCAATTTATGCCCTATATTATACTTGGTGATCTAATATTGGCGGGGGCTTGGCAGGAGGAATGAATTGTTCAAAGAAGTCAATCACAGAATAAATGTTACAGAGGCTTCTCATGTTGCCTTACTATTCAAGTTCCTGTCATGTTTAGTTATTGTTCAGAAGATGGGTTGGTTGAAGTGAAGATAAAGTACGTAAGTGTACCAGCAGCTAGGTCAGGCTGAGGCTATTTGTATTTCAACAGTCACATAGTTCATACTGGATATGTTTAGTCTTAACAGATTTATTAGCTAATTGTTTGCACACTAATATCATTATTCTTATCCTTATATTACTTAAAATGGGGACACATTTCAGATTTTCCATCCCCAAATGGTGGAGACTTTCCTTGAACAGCTGTTATACAAAGAGGGGAGACCCCGCAATTGAGAAATAAAAAAGAATCCCTCTCCACCTGCATTTCATAGGCCTTTGATAAGTGGTAGGAGTCTGGGCTAAAATACCTCAATTCCTTAAGGCTGCAATATATTCAGCAAAGCCCAACATGTTGACTGAACAAGTTACCACTGTATTGGTTTCAACTACATGACAAATTAACTCCAAGAGGGGGCAAACCAGCAGAAGACTGCAGAGGCATCAGTACATCAGCTTCAGTAACATAATTTAGACTATAAACAAGACTTCAATAGAATATTATCTGAGATCAAAAGGGCACAAAACTGTTTTAGTTCAACAGCAATGGAAATCCCAGACTAAACCTACCTATCCTGAGGGAGTTTCTGGTCAAACACTAGACCCAGCTAACCAGCTCTTCCTTCAGAAAAACAGGTCAAAAGAACCCCTGTGTCTCAGTTTCTTCTCAAAGGAGCAACTTCTCTCCTGGTAATTGCCTTTCCATGTCTGACACTCCTGCAGCTGAAGCAGATTGTACCTACAGGAGTCTTAATACTGGCCAGCATGGGGTTGGCACATCCCTTGCACTAGTCTGTAACTTAAATGTAACATTTATAGCTTGAAAATTTTAAAGGAAATTTGATGTCCATCTAGAATGCAATGTGTGAAACAGAAAGGAGATATCAGTTGATTTTCCACACAGGTCAGAGCAGAATTAATGTATTGCCTCCCCATGGTTTTTAGGAAGCAATATAATTTCTTGGATCTCTATCACTTGGAAGATCAATTTCAGCTTTCACTGAAAAGATCAGCTAAGGAAGCATTCCCTGACTTCTGGAGTTCTAAATTAGAATTTCATATCAACAAAAATGTGTTCAAATCCATTTTTAATGTAGACAGCCTTCTTTGACTCAAAAATTAGGTCTGATCTTAGCCGAAAATAGAAAAGAAAAAAGGAGTGAAAATTTGCTTTGAATTCTTGTTGTTTGCTTACTGCAGCATATGTATTTATAAATATTAATGACAAAGTTAAGTTGGTCTTTTCATAAATAATTTAACTTGAGACTTTATTGTAAATGATCATATATTCCTGAAATATTAAAGATTAGGGATGGCCCACCACTGTTTCTTGTTTTGACAATTTTCCTTAGTACATAGATTATATTGTGACATGAGCACAAAAGATCCACGTCTGTTTCCATTTATTTACATGTAATTGAAGTGTTGTATTGTTAAGGGGAAAAAAAAAAAGTACTGAGAATTCAAAATGCTAGCCTGAATAATGCCTATTGGATGCTCATAATAACTTTCACTGCATAGTATTAAGTCCTTTTTCTTCAAGGTGGAAGAAAACCCAGAGAATAGGAAAAAACAATATAAGGCTATTATGTTCTAAACAAAGCTTATAAATATATGCTAACCAAAGGCTGAAATATGGTATGTGAAATAAGGTAGGTTAACTTAATAACAACCTACTCCAGTTCAGATCATTGTACAGTATGGCATTGTCACGGCAGCGTCCTACAAGAGGGCCGTGATCTCCTGAAGGCTCTCCGCCCATGCCAAGTCCGGCCCAAGGCACCCTCTATTCTCGCCCACCACGAGAGGCATATATTGGGAGGCTACCTTTATACCACCTTGGGCACGGCGTACCGGGACCTTCGTCCCTGCAATCTCCCAGATCCACCGGGATGTTCCCCCCATATGCTGGATGCGCTCCAGGCACCCTGGCCTTAGGGCCAAACGTGGCTTCTACCACCCCTGACACCACGTCCCAAGCCTCACTGAGATGTACCGGACATTGGTGTGTCAGAATGTATGTTTGGCCCCTCTCTAAGGCTCTCAGTATTGTGTGCTGCTCCTGCCTAGGGGATCTCTCTCTGGCCCCTCTCTAGGGCTCTTCTATATACTCGCCCGCTCTCTGGGCCTTCTCTCTGTCTCCGATCTCTTAGGTCCACCGCTCGGCAATCCTCTAATAAGGCTGGGGGTACTGTGCTGCTATTCCCCATGAGATTGGGGACCACCGCAGCACCTGCCCTTATCCAGGAGGTGCTCTGCTGCTAACCCCTGTCTCTCTTGGGGTCCACCACAGCAGCCAGCCTCAGGCCAGGGTCTAATGCTGTGCTAGCCTCTTGCCAGTCTAACCTGCCCTTCCTGGGCTCCACAGTGCTGCCCCTTTGCGGGCTTCTCAAATAGTGCCCCTCATAGGCTTCTCAAATACTGCCCCCTGCTAGGGCTTCTCGCAACATGTCGCCCCTCATGGGCTTCTCCACGTGTCTCAAAATGCTGCCCCTCACCTGGGCTTCTCAAAGATACTGCCACTCATGGACTCCTTAAAAATACTGCCCCCTCCAGGGCTTCTCAATAGTAACGGCCCTCATAGGCCTGGGGTCTCCTCACCCCATATTGCTGTGCCCTCTCTGATGCTGAATCGCACCCTCCCAGGCTCCAGGGCTCCCCACACTGCTGGGGTCCCTGCTGAGGTTACTGTGCCCCACTGGCGCTGACTCACGCCCTCCCGGGCACCAGGATGCCACACCCTGTGGGTCCTGATGAGGCCTCCTCCTTCCCCTACAGCCTCGCCCAAACCACCGGTTTGATACAAACTAACAAACCAAAACACAAGCCTCCTGGCTGTAACCAAACATAAGGCATCTGGCCATAACAAAGTAAGCCTCCTGGCTACCACTCCACATCATTGCTCCAACCTCTGGAGCTCCTGTGAGCTGTACTCACATTACCGTCTCTGGGCACTCCTGCCCCTCCGGCTCTGGGCTTTATAGAAGCAAGCCCTGCCCCTTAGGGTCAGCTGACCTTCATTAGTTGTCCTAGCAACTCTCAGCTGAGCTCATTATCTCTGCTGGGGCTTGGCCCCAGCGGCTTCTCCCTCCTCTGGGAGCAAGGCAGGCACACCCAGTGCCTTGCTGCAATCTATACAAGTGGCAAGCATGCCCTGTGCTCTGCCACAGACATTATACAACAACATGCATTTGTATGTTGTTCAAGTTGAATATATGTCTATATTTGATCTATGTAATGCTGGTTACTCTGCACATAAAGATGAACAGCTTAAGTACAATATGGCGACACATAAATGGATTAAGGAAAATGTTTTGGTGGTAGTTCCAAATTATTTTTATAGTCATCTAAAGAGTAGTTAGGTGAAACTAAGGCACCTTAATCACACACACACACACACACAATTCTAAATAAGCCCTGTTCCATTAGCAAAAAACGACTTATGTGCCCCAGTTCATTAAGTGACTCCATTTTGGCCTGAAATGTTCCCTTGACATGCTGACTTACATTTCTGTTTGTTCTAAGTGATCCCAATCAAGCATTTAGGGCTAAGTACAGACATTCAAAAAGTAGAGTTGATCTAAGTTATGTCATTTTCTGTATGTGGTACAATTTAGACTGGTAGCAAATAGACAAACGTTTGTCCTTGGATCTGGAAGGAATCTTAAACTAGGTTGCACCATTTTTAAATGAGCCAATGTGTGTCAAATTTCTGTTCTGTTAGGGGTCTAGACCAGTTTTGTGTGCCAAACTTCTGTTATCTTACATTATAGAAAGGTTTCCAATCACTTATATTGGTAAAAGTATACTGTCTGTACCTGGCTGAGTACCTAAATCCCACTAAAGCTCAATTGTGATCCAGATCAAAGCTGTGAGACACCTAAGGCTGAAAACTGTAAGCATCTGTAAGGCTAATGACTGATTGATACCAATATTACCAAATTCAGTGTACTGTACCTAAACTATAATCACTCTCATTGTGAAACAGCTACTACTATCAAGCTTTATGCAAATCTACTCACCTAAGAAGGAGAAATGAGGTTCTAAGTCAGGGGTGGGCAAAATGCAGCCCATGGGCCAGAAGCGGCGGCCAGGCCATTCTAACCAGCTCATGGGGCCCCTATAAAATTTAGAAAATTAATATTTATCTGTCCCTGGCTGCCTGTCATGTGGCCCTCAATGGCTTGCCAAAACTCAGTAAGCAGCTCTCCACCCAAAATAATTGCCTGGCCCTGATCTAGGCTCTCCTTAGCCCACTTTTCCACATTGCAGGAGAGTACTTTAAACAGCAGGCTGTAAAAATAAATTTAGATAAGGGGCACTCTCCAACCATACTTTTGAAGATAGGTCATTGAGCATTCAAGGGTACAAGAGTCACAGAGCCAGAAGCAGTAATCAAAAAGGAGAATGGATCTATAGGCCTGTAAGGAGACAAAGGGGCAGTCCATAGTCATGTGTCTCTGTACAGAGGTCTATTTATGCATTTTACATTAGATAGACACCGGTTAAAAAATTTCTGGCAGTTCAGAGAATGACTCTGTTTCACCCTGGGAAGAGCGATTCTTATTGTGTTACAGAGCCATGCTACTTGTTACTTTACTTCTGGCCCCAAAACACACTCTTACACTCTTGGCTGTTAGATTGTCCAGCTTTACTGAAGGTGGATCCATCAGCTTATTCTACAGAATAGTAGAGTGTCCTACTATTCATCATCAAATGTGCTCCTCCCTATGGACATTGGGGACATGAATCAGTGGCTGGTGATGGGGACAATGGTACATGGCAGAGGTGGCAGCAGGTGGCTTGGGCACCATGGAGGGAGTTTGCAGGCTAAAAGCCACCCATGGCTCATTAAGTTTAGTGACAGACATTCAAAAACCCTGAGCCTGAATTGATTCATTCTTTGCAGGCTACTCTAACCTGCCAATTTGGAGGTGCATAGACATTCCCTTTTAATTCCAGAAATGCAGGCATATACTGTAGTGGCTCAAGCTAGAAGCCAGGGGAGCACTAGAGCAGCCATCCCTTCACTTCTACGATGCTGAGCTGGGGGGGGCAGGTCTGGGTAGGGTACTCTGATTAGGGAGGGGTTTAAACTCTGACCCTGGCCTGTACTATCTCAGGCTTTCTCTCCTGCTTGCTGCTCAAGGGGCAGGGGCAGGAGTGTTGCCAGCCCTGGGCTAGCACTTTGAGGCAAAGGGGGTGGGGGTCCAGTGAATGCATCTGTTGATGGCACTGAGCTTTTCAGTGTCATCAGAACTCCCTTTCTCTGGGGTTTTTTCTCAATTAATTATTTAGTACTCCATTTTACCTACTTGCAACCAGTTTTGTGTTTTTTGTTAAATAGAACGTTTTCAGAGGAACATGAATTGGTCCCTATATTTCTGCAGCCAAATAGGTAAGTTATTATTCAGTTAGGCACTAATTAGCATACACACTGAACAAGCACAGCAGTCACTGACTTCACCAATGCCTTTAATATACTTGAAATCTAAATGTCTTTTCAAGAGGAAGAAAAAAGGAAAAGAAAGGGAAAGTCTCCAACAGAACCCCCACAATAATACCCATCATGTAAGTGTTAATGATCCATTCAAATTCATTACAAAATATGTATATTAGTGCCTCTTCAGAGCATGTCTCTACCACCACCAGGTATGCTAGGGAGCATTGATATGAAAACAATTTTCTAATTATTTAATTGATAATTAATTTTGTCCTACTTTCTGCATACCAAATGTTCCAAAAAGAAGTATCTAGTATACATGCAAGATGCCATTTGCAAGCTCTTAGTTTTTAGTGTGCTTATTGGTGACTGCTCAGTACATTCTCAAAACTAGCTATATTATAGTTGCTGGACATTCAGCACATGCAAACCTTGAACAAGTGAAGTATATTTTCATGACTCCTTCAGCATGACAACATGCTGTACAGATGCCCCCAGTTCTTGTATAAAAATGTATTTAATCATCAGCAAAGCAAAAAAAAAGAGATTCTTTTCTTTTTCAGTGCCCTTAAGTTTCTCTCTTTCCCAACTGCCCAAGGAAATAGATGAGGTTTGTATTATGTCCTGAAGACCAGCCAAAGAAAGCTGTCTGTGGGTGGTCACTGACCACTGACCTCCCCGCCCCCAACAGTACTGCAGCTGCCTGCAGGAGCTCACCACTTGCCACTACCACACTCCTGCCAACAGCAGTGGCACTGCTGCCTGTAGGAGGTTGCCATGCCCCCTCAGCTCCTCAGGGCATGTGGCATTCTTGTCTTGCAGTGGTCCAGAGCTGGGGCAGAGCCACAATCCACTGCCTGCATGAAACTGCCTAGGGCACGTGGGCAGCAGATTGCAGTTCCACTTCTGCTCTTGAACATGTTGTCACTGCCAGAAGATTCCAGCCCAAGGGAAGCTCCCCACCCAGCCATGCACCCTGCCAGTGCTGCTGGGGCTGGTCTCCATGGAAACGCTTTCACGGCCCTGCCACTGCTGGGGTCTTCATGGAAATCAGCTGCAACCACATGGGCAGGGGCTACTAGAAAATGGAATCCATTGCAGGTCCAAACTGGCCTGTGGGCTGGATTTTCCCTGCACCTGTTATAGAATCTCCCGTACAGTTCCAGAGCCCCTAGATACTAAAACACATATTTGGTATAATACAATAATTTTTTTACTCTGCCTTGGTGGATGGAGATCTGAACTATTTTACAGTTTTACAATATTTGTACATTGTAACTCTCTTTTTCTGGGTTTTCTCTTAATAAAGAATGTAATCTTTAATTTTACCTACTTACGACCAGTTTTATATTTATTGTTAAATAGAATGTTTTCAGATGAACATAAATTGGTCTCTACATTTCTACAGCTATCTAGGTAAGTTACTATGCATTTAGGTTTTAATTAGCAGACGTACTGATTCAGTATGTCTTCTAATTAATGCACTGTATTACTGAACAAGGACAACAGTCACTGACTTCACCAAGGTTTAATATTCTTGGAATTTAAATGCCTCTTTAAGGGGATAAGGAAGAAAAGAAAGAAAAAGAAAGTCTCCAACAGAAACTACAATGTATGGTTCCTTTACATTATTCTGCTTCACTGATGTTTCATATAGTATTTCACTCTGCAAACAGAACCCCACCCCCCAATTTAAAGGTATAGTATGCAATGCTTAATTTACAGGATAATAATTATATAGCTTATATAAGCATAGTTTGTAGGCATGTGTTGCTCACCTGGACCAAATTTTGCACAGTTTTACCTATCCAAAATTAGAAACTATTTTTAAAATGGTGTCTCTGTGTTTTATTTGTCCACAACACCTCATCTTACATATCTCCTAACTCTGTATACCTGTTTACTACTGACTTCAGAATGTAGTATACATGCATACAAGATAGTATCTCACCCATTCATCCTCCAAAACATGTAGTCATGAGCTCTTATCCATTTCTTCTGAAATTCTTGTTCTTTCTTTAATAAAAATCCTCATTCCCTAAACTTACAGTTTTCCTTGAGCTCAAACATTTGCCAAAACAATTAGCTAGGACACATCTCTAGTAGAGCCAAACTATAAGTAGATGCTAAAAAACAGACGCTTCTTATAATACTATAGCCTACATAATTACTTGTTTTTCCAATCTAAACTTTAACTAGTTGCAAAACATGCTGTGATGTTTATGGTATGGATCAATGCTATAAAAATAAGCTGTATTAAAATCAAGTGCTGTATTTTTCAAGAAGGTGTAATTTAAGAATGTGGAATTAAACTGGTAGCTAAATAATACTTTATATATTGTATCCTTCTGATACAGATGCAGTTGTATTATCTGATTGAGACAATAACTAAATGTACACCAAAGGTTTTAAGTAAAGCACCAAAATCAAAAGAATATACTTTCAAAGCAATGGCTCCACATGAGTCCTTTTAATTATGCAGTAGAATTACCTTGATGACGGTAGGTCACGGTGTGGTCCAACCTTTTTGGCAGGAATATCCCCTTCCTCTGCTCAATCTGTTACTCTGCCTTCAGCTCTATACTGTGTGCTCCTTGCCTAATATCTTGCTCTGCCTTTTGCTTCCTGTCCTATCTATTGCTATGCTGCATGTCTGTCCTTTCCTCTGCCATGTGCTGCATAGAGTGTGCTATGCCACTTGTTGGCCTCCACTGTAGCATATAAGAAACTAAGTCATTGGGGTCTAAATTGAGTCTTCAAGTCTTAAATGTACTTACTGTTACTAGATGTATTAATCTATTTACTGGGCACATCTACATAAGATGCTTTACTGTGCAGTAGACTAATCTACTTCACAGTAAATCATCACCATCTACACATGCCTGGCATTAGTTGTGCAGTAAATTAGTCTACGGTGTAGTTGACTACTCCCTCTACGTACAGGTAGTAGATTAACTACACAGTAGCCACTGTGCAGTATGTCACATGATGCTGATAGATGCTGATGAGGTACAATTTTGATTCTGGTTAGCCCAGGTAGCAGGAGGCAACTGCTTCCTGGCTAAGTCCCCACGTGGAGGGAGCTGTGCAGGCTGCAGAGACAGCTGTGTCCTAGCCTTGTGCACATGGGGATATATCAATGTGTGTACAGGGCTGGGAGAGCTGGAAGGTTGCAGGGGCAATTGTCTCTCCACCCCATGCACATTGTGAAGTATATTTCACACATCAGTATGTGCATAAGATTGGGAGAGCTCTTGTGGGAGATATCTCCCAGCCCCATGAACATGTTGATGCATCCTCATGTGCAGAGGGGTAACTGGGAGACAGCAGTCTCTGTAGCTGCACAGCCCCTGCAGCTGTAGCTGGGAGACAGCTACCCTTGCAGGTGGCACAGCTCTTCCAGCCCTGTGCACATCAGGGCTGGCTCCTGTGCACCCTGTCAGTCCCTGGGCTGGCACCTGGGGGAGCTTGAAGCTTCTCCTGGCTGATGCAAGTCGGGCAGAGCAGGAAAGCAGCAACCCTAGACCAGCCTACTGCTGTTGGGATCAAATCTGCTTCCAACAGGGTGTATATGTAGACATATTCCCAGGAAGGCTTACTATGGTATTTTACCGTACAATAAGCATAATGCATCCTAATAGCATGTGTAGATGTACTCACTGGATATTACTAGAAGTAAAAGAGTCTATAGACAGTAATGAACAATTCTGAAATTTGCAACATAGAGAGATCCTTGTATGTAGTAGCCTAGAATATTATGTTCATTATAATATGTTATATTACTAAAGAAGAGTACTGCCAGATTCAATTTAGTATTTCAAAGTCTTTTTTTAAAACTAGATACTGGAAAAATGGTAGTTGAAGTCTTACCTTATTGTACAACATGTGGGTATGTTTTGTACTGCTCTGATAGTATAAAACTTCCCAAGAGAAACATTAAGCTAACATATTTATGAAGTGAAAATCAGATGACCTAATTTTACAGAACAGTTTAATTTATCTTAGTCTCCTCCAGTAAAGAGTAAATAATAAAATCAATTAAAAGGGGGAGAATTTCTACCGAGTTAGGAATGTCAAATTATTTAATTGCTAAGCTTCTTCCTTAGTCTCATTATGTATCGTCTTGAAGTGTCAGATAATCTGATTATCACATTTATTATGTCCTTCTATTTCTCTGTCAACATTTTTTTTTTATTATTCCCGCATATAAGAGTGAACTTAATGACACTTATAAATGAATAGTGAGAGATGACTAAAATCCAAGGTTTTTCTTTTAATTGTGGTATAGTAGCAGCCACAATATGTTAATGTCCTTGGTCTTTTCACAGGGCATACTGAAGTATTTTCTCAAATGGTTCACAGATTTTATTTCTGAGGTGGCTGGCAATTCTTTTTCAATATGTTTGGTACTTCTATAATGTAATATACTAGAATAATCTGTTTTATCCCACTCCTACCATTTTCCTTAGACTATGTACCAAAAGACTCATAACAAAAACTGATTTTGTAATTGCAAGTCAACCACATACACATTCATCGTCCCAAATTTTCTGATCACTGCACATGAAAATATGATATATTAGATTACAAATTTGAAAGCCCAATGTTAATAAATGTTGATGGGTGATATTCTTCATTTATCCACACATCCTTTGAATAGAATTGGGAAGTTGTGTAATGTGCTGATGCTAAGTTCCATTGAGATAAATACTAAGATTTATTGACCTAAGAGGTATATACCAAATGAAATGAAGTGAAACTAAGATAAATATTAACCTAACAGGACAGCATAATCTTCAGATTTGCTGAAATAAGGACATGCACATACACTGTAATACATTAATTTGGCATATATGCAACTGTAATATGGAAATGCTTGTTTATCTATATGCATAGACGGTGTATACATGCACACACATTTATATAAATATTCTGATTTACAAAATGAGTAATGTAGCCTATTGAGTATAATTTAGGACTCATTAGGTGTAAGTAAAGAAGCTCTAAAGATCTATGAGACTTAGGCCACTGAAAGACATGAAAAAGAAGGGATGGGATCTGATGTGTGATCCCAACAATTGTACTTCCTGCCATGGCACAGGTACATAGCAGGAGACATTACTGTGGGATCAAGCTCAGATTCCATCACATCGTATTGCTGGTGCAGGGGGAGCCTTGGCGTGTCATTGCCTCTGCACCAACAACCTTCTTTCCTGTGGCTGAAAGCCCCATCAGCTGATGGAGCTCACTGATGACTACGATGGGAGAAACTGGAAGACAGGCTCACTGTGGGTATCTATGAATGCAATTATGGTGCCTAAATAAACTGCAAAGCTTATTGCTCTAGAGTTAATTGCTCCTGGGCACATCATGACCATATCTACACAGGACGCCTGTGACTACTGATCAATAGTGCTTCATGGCAGAAAGTGTTATGTGATGCTACTGCACATTATTCATGGGCTACTGAGCAATCAGCATAATGAAAAAGCCAGTCCTCAGTGCTACTGCACAGTAACAGGAGTTACTGTTACTGTGCAGTCATTTAGTACTTGCATAAACTTGTTTATACAAGTACAAAACAACTGTATAGAAACAACTACACAGTCAGTGACTCGTGAAGACATAGGTCATTTGAATGTGAGCCTGGGAGCAATAAGCTGTGCATTTGACTCAGGTGCAGCATGTGGATCCTGGGCAGAGCAGCCCTGACTGGCAGGGGGCCCTACAGGTCAGCCTGCCACCTGGTTCTACTACCCCTGGTATGAAGGCGCTGGCTGGGGCACAGGGGAGCTAGCCTGTTGGTAGCCCCTGCACTGAACCTCACTTATGCACTGGCCAGCTGGGCAGCATCTATACATGCACAACTGCAGCTTTTTACTTTGCAGCAAGATAGTATTTGTATTTGCAAGTACTATGCTGCTGTGGAGTAAATTAGTTTGGTTAGAGTGTGGAAGTACAGACCACACATTCTATTAAAGGTGTAATAAGAACCTGCCATGAAGTTATCACACATAATTGGTGTGATAACTTTGTTGATTATTCTTGGTTTTATCAGGACATTAATTGAACATAGGGCCAGGTCCCTTCTTAAGATGTGATTAACCAGTTCATTATGTCTTAAGTATAACATTTGTCAGGGACCGCAAAGATATAACCTCGAGTCCTTGGGTTTGACTAGACTAAGCTTGAAATAAGAAGACTTGGCATGTGCAAATATCTGACACATGAATTTTGTCCTGTAATTTTAGGGTAATGTGCTTCCTTATTAGAAAAGTAACTGATTCAATGGACAGTTGGACAGAATGGAATATTTTAAGTAGTATTTTGGGAATTAAAAGAAGTCAGATACAAAAAACAGAGGACCTGAATAGATGTTATAGTAATGCATTATGCAAATTAAAGGGAAATAAATGCATACTGTGGAACTAAACAATGAAAGTATAAGAGGTATTAAGGAAAACATTCTTAAACTTCACTGGTTACTAAATTCTTAAAAAGCTATAATGAAGTTAACAGATTAGGCAGAAACATAAACAAAAGTGGTTTTAAAAATCTCCATTTGTTTTTCCTTTTTTCCCCTATGGCTTCATATAACAACTCACATGGTTACTTTTCCATGTTTTTCTCTTACTGAAAGAGACTCAGCATATATCTCTACTACTTCTGCAGTGCTGCTAAGGGTATTGCCAAATATGGTTCCACGTATACCAAACCTGGCAGTGAGGCTGTTGTGAGGGCACAACTCCACGTTCCTTCTATTGGTCACACTCCAGAACACAAGAGACAGGTATCTTGAAAATGATAACAGAAACCATCCACAGAGTCATTTCATCACTTCATTTCTGGCTTAAATGTTTGCAAGCTGGGAGTGCAGAACATGAGGAATACCATGAAATCAACCTGGAATCAGTGTGTGCTTCATAATTACAGCCCAGTGTAAAAGCCTTTTCAGGGGCAGGAATTTACACCATAATCAGAGTATAAATGGGCCAGAGTTCCACTTTGCACTTCTATATGGCACATCATTTAGGAGGATCTCCAAATTTATCACATTCAGGTCATCTAGTTGTCTTACAGGGCACAAATTCAAACTCTGGACCATGGGTCAGAGCATTGTTTAATGAAGTAGAGTCGTGACCTATACTGTTAACATTTTTAAATACTGAGACTATTTACTCCCATAATGTAGCATATATGGTAAGATTCATTTTAAATAAGCACATGACTACAGCTCCTGGGAAGTGTGAGACTAAATATCAAGGGATGAATAATAATGACATATCTGGCAGCCTTGATAAAGACAAAGCTTAAAGTAATAATGAGTGTGATAGCAGCACTCAGCTGACAAAAACCTGTGTGATAAAACAGTTAGAAGGCAAAGGTGTCACTGAGGCTAAAATTCACTCATGATCCCCGGTATAGAATATTTAATGTAAATTTATAGGACGTGAACAAAGAAAGCTTGCAAAGCATTTTATGATTATAAGATACTGGTTATAAAAACAAAGGTAGGTTCATAAGTTCTCTCTCCCCTACCTGCCTCCAGTTAATGGGGAGTTAAATATGATAATCAAGGGAAGAAGAAAAACCAAAATGTTGACTAAGGTAATCTATTATTCAATAGAATAATGTAATGCACAAGACATTTGTTGCATATGTCAATATACTTACTGTTGATTATGGTCCCTTCATGATAGGCTAGGCACTCTACCAACAGGCACAAATGCATAGTCCATATTGCAAAGAGTTTACTCCATAGTCTGGGCCTGCTCTGCCCTTTTACCCTGATTAAGGTTACCCTGTCTACAGAAATGGTAGGTGGTGCAATATATTGGAAATATTCTGTCAGGATATCAAGTAACTTTATAATCTTTATTCACCATAAATTTATATGTATAGAGCAGATACTTGTTAGTGTGGAGCAGATTCTTGTTTTACCTTAATTATAGCTTATTGAGATAAGTAGTCAACTTAGATTCTAATTCTTGCATTCTACCCATGTGCTGGTAAAAGGGCAGAGCAGGCCCAAACTTCAGTTTCTGTGTCAATAATATATTCCAGAAAAGTAGGATCCCATAGCTATAAGGAATGAGATAAAGTAGTAAAATCCAAATAACCAACATCTTCCAAAGAAATAGCTACTGTTTCTTTAACTATCCATGAGGGTTTTACTCGTGGGGTGATATTCTTTTCTCTCCTGGTTGTACGAGTAGCTGTTTCTCGATTATCTAAATGTACCTTCTCCTTATTTTAGGTATCTGGGAATATAGAATTGGGTATCTGTCTAGGTAACTGAACGAAATACTGAATCCAATGCCTACTACTGTAGAAATATAACATAATCCATGTTATATATCTATAAAGCTCCATCTTAAAAGTAGAGTTTTCTTTTTCTTCTTTCAAGTATTTCAATGGGTAGACTCTTCCAGGAACTGACTGATCTAATGGTTAGGAACTTTCTTCTAATTTCCAACTTAAATTTATTAAATTTGAGTAATGTTTGGAGGCAAACACATACATGTATATATGTGCACACCCCCCCTACACTGATGAAAATGCTGGTTCAGGTAAACTTTGAATGATCTATATAAGAAATTTGGGATAAGGTGTGAGAGTAGTTTTGTCTTTATAACATATGACTTAGACTGGTCTGCCATAAACAGATTTTTTCCCCCCAAATGCAAATAGACATTTTTTACTACAAATACTGGCACTCATCTGGAGACAGTAACAGGTAAAGTGTTCTGCCAAACAGATACTGTCTCTTGTGGGTTCCCCACTTTTGTGAAGTCTTGTTGCTTTTTTCTTTATAAGGTTCATTAACAAATAAGAGGCACCAGATGCATATAAACTTACTCAAATGTTTGGAGGAACTTGTGCAAGTTAATAATCAAGTGCTTTAATGCAAGTACTTTTCAATTCTAAGCAAGCCTCTCCTAATAGACCTGGCAAGTCTACTATGCATAGAAATGTGCAGAATATTTTGCTGTTACACAGCTCCCAACAAGAAGTCAAGCGTCTTGGTCATGACTTTCATTAGGTGTAGGAATGCTGAAAGTCATCTTTCAGGAAAGGTACACAAGAATTTTCAGTCTTATTAGACTAGTATTACACCATTACCAGTAAGAATGATTGTTCCTCTATCTTTATCTGTTAATTGTCCATATGTTTATGTTAAACAGGTCTAACCTTGGAAATAGGATAGAGGATAAAACCACTGGGTGCTGAATTAGGAGACAAAGAGCAAGGTAAGGGGGGACTGTGTTTTCTGAGAAAAGTTGCATTGTTCTGCTCAAAAAACAGCCTCTAAAAGAGTCTTCCAGACTCCAGTGTTGTGTATGTTGCGGTAAAGAGCAAGACAGGAGTGCTGATAGTCAAAATGAAGAAAAAAAGGCATGTTCAAGTTATAAGGTTACCCTTTCTGGCATGCAAAGGAACTCCTGCATATCCTTCTATGGATAAGGGAAGCAGACACAACCAATAGTTTTAGTGTTTTAATAAGAATTTAGTAATTTTAATATCCAAAGGCCTACTAAGGCCTGTGGGTTCTGTAGAATTCAGAAAGGGAGATTCTGACAGTAGACCCACAGAGAAGTTATTTGCAAGCAAATAGGGCATAAACATTAAAAAGAATTGTACTCAGAGTACCAAATCAGTGTCTGAGTACAGTCAGTGGCAGAAGCCAATCCAGGGGGGTGCAGTGACACAGATGCACCCTCCATCAGTTGGCCACACCCTGGGAGAATCAGGCAGAGACATTTTTTAAGTCCTCAAAGTAAATAAGCATCCCCCATTCCATTCCTTTCTGTGCTCAGGGGCAGGTCCCCCCACACCTCTCTTGCCCACTGCTGCCACTGTCTCTGGCTGTCCCAGGGATGGAGGCTGTGGTGGGCAGATGGAGAACTTCAGAGTTTACCTAGCTCCCCATCTGCAGGCTCAGCCAGGGACAGTGGCAGCAGTGGGCAGGTCTCTCCTCCTTGCCTGGTCTCCCCAGTGTTCCCTTGACAGCCCAGGAGCAGGCACTCTCCCATTGCCACTGCTGCTGCCTCTACCTTTGCCTCATTTAAAATGCAACCCAGCTGCAGTGAGGAAGTAGTGGCTCTGAAGCCCCCTGTTCCTTGGTAAATCATAGCAGTAATCTTTATAGAGGTGGTAATTTGATTTCGGGGGAACCACTTGTAGCTTTGGTTTCTTTTAATCTGCAGAGCTTGTGACAAGTCTAACACATCACTTCTGTGTCTCAGTTTGAAGACTCTTAGAGAAGGAGCTCTGTAGTAGCTCATTTTGGGGGATATGCTACTTTCTGTTCCTTAGTGGAAGAAGTGTATTGGGGGGGGAAAAACATTAAAAAAACTAATAGGGTCTTTTAGATGTTTAACCTTGGATTTTAAAGTTGGGTATGGCTAGTTGGGAACAGAGGAAGGACTGAACTTTCAACTATGCCTTCTGCTGCATCCATAGATTCTGTCTTGGAGGGTTTGCAGAAGAAGCAAGTTGGAAAACACCCTAAACCTTTTGAGGCCACTTGAAAAGAAAAAGTGAAAAAATGGAGAAACAGTTATGGATATAGCCCTCATTCAGACAAAAATATATTTAGATTGCCCCTTGCTGCCTAGTATAGGAATGCTGTAAGAAGAGTAATGCCTTAAATTCCAGAAATTTAGCTCCTGCATACTAGCTAGATCTTGGCTACAGCAGGGATGTGTTCTTAATCTAATGACTACTGATAAAAAAAACTTTAAAAACAGTAAAGTATTTTTTCTTCTTCTTTCTTCTTTTTAATTCAAAGCTAAGTGGAAAAAAACACATAACCATTTTACTATCTAAGTACTAATGCTAACTGCAATAAAGTTGCGAAGACTCCAGCAGACTCTGGGAGGATTCCCTCTTATTACCATGAACAATAAGCAATAATTGGTAGTAAGGGCCATTTTACCTTCACAGGGCAGGCAGTAGGTACCGTGGGCTAAAAGATTCTGGTATTTTTTACATTAAGGAGACACGTTCAAACCAAGAGTGGAATCCACATAGATAATTATTCAGAATGACTGTTCTTTATTCACATTGGAAGAAGAAAATATTCAAAAACCGAAGTGACAATATCTGCCCATGCCTTTTATCTTCAAGAAACATCGTGCAATGATTTTATATTATTCAGAGCCAACACAAGGAAAACCATCTAGTTTTCACAGTGTAAATTGCCAAGCAATGGCAATGCCTTTCCCAGGTTTTGTGCCTATTCATTCTGCAGAAAATGTCTGGATTGAATATATTCCAACAAAATCAATATTTGAAATCATTCAACTGTTTTTCCAAATATTTTCTCCAATTTTAAAATTAATTTAAAAATTATTTTCTACTTCTCCTAACCTCATTTCTGAAAAAGCTACAACACTCTTATGAATGGATCACTAAATATTATTATTTTTTTAATTTTTAACCAGTTTGTCTCATGTTTTGGAATTCAAAAAAAGACAAGATAGTGATAATTTTGTATATAAAAACAGTTTGCTGAGAAAGTAAAAAACCTAGGGTACTTGGGTCTTTTTTTAATTATAAAAACAAACCCCAAAGAAAAAATGTTAAGAATGATACTTCTTATTCTATGTGCCTACTTACCTATTGTCATACAACTTACACCTGCAATAAATGTAACCTGTTTAGCATCTGATTGCATACAATGGTATAGCAGTCTCGCACTTTCTCCTATACTGATCTGGGAGCCTATGTGCCAGCACATGAAGAATAGCCATCTGTGCTGGGTATAGCAGTAGGTGTCGTATCCATTGAACTGGCTGCTGCATTGTTTACTGCCAATGAACCTGTTTCAAGCACTCAGCAACTTTGACAAGATCTTTCATCTTCATATTAAACAATCCCTCACCCCCAAAAGTTTCCTGAAAGGAAACAGAAAACTCACCAGATGCTAGATGATGAAGACCAGGAGTTGAATCCACTGGAGGAACGCTATGACTTTTGGGTAAGAATGTGTTTAGATTTGTAAACAATTCCTTATCATGCACATGAGTACTGAGCCGCCATCTTAAAGGTTCCACCGAAGCAATGAGAGGCTCTTGTGAAGCAGTTTTTAAAACAAGATAATCAGTGGGAGATAGTAAATTCTCTGTTGCTAAAATTTTAGAAAAATCGTGTGCAGGTGGTGATTTCTCAGATAAAACCAAATAGGATATCATGTCAGCTGAAGATTCCAATACAGCATACTCTTCAGGGTGATCTACTGTTAAGTTCCTAAATGGCACTTCTGTAGGCGGAAAGTATGTTTCAAGAACACTTGACTGAATTGTTGTTGAAAATATTTCTAGATTCCCATCTAAATTGAACTGTAAATTTGTTTGGTGCTCAGAAGAGCTATCGGATATGTATCTAGTAAGTGGCTCTTGAAATGCACGATTCAGTTGAACTTCTACCAAAGAATCTTGACTCTTTAACTGAGAGATCTCCATATTTGGATCATCCAGTTTTGATTCCAATGGCTGCAGAATTTGCTTTGCAGTTAGCTTCTCAACAGCCATTGATTTTCTTGTCAACTCTGTAGCTACTTCTTGAGAGAACATAATTGTTGAAAATGATGATTCTAAAGAGATGGCTTGTGAAGGAACCATGCTTATATAATCTGAATCAAAATATGGAAAATGAGTCTTCAGTTCTTGTAAGTGTATCGATAGAATATCTCTTTCTTCTGTGGGATATGAGGATGACAGTTCTGTGAACTCCACTGATGATGTTATTTCACTAGCTGAAGAAAATGAATGCCCAGAAGTAATAGCAGTAACTTCCATTAGCGTGTACCAGCTGCTTAATATCATTGAGTTCATCCAGAATGTCTCGTAAAATGGGGGCTGTTTGCTATTCAAAACTGGATCTGAGAATTCAGCAGAGGGTTTTATTTCAGTCATAGAACATGTTGCACATATTTGGCTTAATTCACTTAAAGAATCAGCAGACTGTGATTTGATGTTTGTGAGTCTCTGGTTGATGGATGAAACAGTAATAACCAGAGATTCACTGGGAAGGCATGTTTGCTTTCGTGCCTCATGCATAACTAATGAGCTAAAGAAAGCTGCTTGTTTTGAAATAAATGTCTGAGCAGGAGAATCAAGAGTTATTGAGGGGCTCAATGAAGTCCAGTACTCTCCTATTGATACTGAAAAAGCAGCTGACTCTTCTCCAGTATCCTCTTGAGGCAATCTAGAGAGAACTGAAGGTGCACTTGTAGAAGCAGTTGTAAGTAGGAATCCACAGGAGAGTAATGACTGACTATTTAACTTAATCTCAGCGTCTTGAATGATACTAATTACCGAACTTATGTCTGTAGCAGATAAAGTAACAGTCTGACACTGCTCTAATGATGAAGCTTGTGCAGGAAAAATAGAAAGTTTCATTAAGGAACCTGTGATAGATGGGGTTATATAATAATTATCATGGGCAAACCATACTGATGTTAAATCTATGGAAGTATCAATAGCCCCATATGGTACAGGTGTGATGTCAGACTTCATTTGTGCTGAGAGCTGAGCAACAAAGCTAAGAAAGTGTGATGAGAGAACATCTGTTGAAGATAGTTTGAATATTGTTGAGGGCTCTCCAGTGTCAGTTAGTCCTCCTAGCCCATAGCTTTCAAAAGTTGTACCAGAGTTTAATTTAGCTAAATTAGTAGTCAGAAGAATCCCATAGCTGAAAATATCTGTCTTTTTCAAACCTTTAAGGGTAAAAAATTGAAAAGAATTAGAAGGAAATAAAAAAAAAAAAATGAACAACTTTAGCCCTGGGCTCAATCTGCAGCAAATTACTCTGCCACCTAAAACCCATTCATTCTTACCAAGGCATTATATAGCAGACAAATACAACTCCGTAAATCATATTCTTAATAAAAGTGTAGGAGAGGTTTTAGTGACCTCAAGAGCTGGGTAAATGCAAACCCTTCCATTATTCACATTCTGTGTAAGGGCCAGAGCCAGAACAAATGGCATTGCTCAGAACAGAAGTATTAAATTTTCTAAATCAAATTACTGCTGTGGATCAATATAAAATGAAGGAATTACAAATCTTTCCTATTAAAGATTTCACTGAATTGGCTCACATGATGTGTTGGAAGAATTGCAAATATATTTACTAATCGGATTTCATAGAATTTGCTTATCTACATTAAGTAGTAATATTACTTGCATAAAAAACCTTGAGATAAATCCTGACAAGATTAGTCTTCACAAAAAAAAAAAAAGTCAACTGCTCAATAAAACTGGCCTACCTAAATAAAACTAGGACTTACAGATCATTCACTTATTTTCCAAGCAATCATTTTTAAGGACACTTAATATATGGACCAACAATTGTAGAATTTATTGTACAGTGTCCTACAGAATGTTCACTAGTATTAGTTGAAAGAATAGCTTACAAATTAGATATGTGATACTGAAAATATGTCCTTGCACTTACACTGCCATTCACTTTTTTAAAAAGTTACCAAAATAACACCACTGACATGTATTTTTCTGCATCTGAGAAAACGTGGCTATAAACAGTTAACATGAATAAGAACCTGCTTTTGTATAAAACCTATTTATAAGCCAGAAAAGGATGAAGTGAGAAAAAAAAATATGAGAACTAGGAAAAAAGTCTAGGATCCCTCAGGAGCAAGGCATATTACCTGCCTTCTACTGACAAGCCACAGAAGAGTGGGAGACTAACATTAGAGGCAGAGAGAGTTAAAACATGATATGAAGCATATGAAATTGCACACAGCAACAGAGCAAAATGAAAAACATAGATAAGAGAAAGTACAGTTATCTTCATTATAATCAGCTGAAGGGAAAACAATTTTTTTCCCAGAAAAGAGACTCAAATTCCAATGTTGAACATGTAATTAACAAAGGAAGGAGGAAATATTCATATACAATAAAATATAATTTTTAAAAAAATTGAAAAAAGATAGAATGGGGGAGAGTATATTTTCTTCCATAGTTTTTACCATTTAATACATTCCTTTGAAATGTCAAAACATCTTTCTTTACATATAGATGGCACAGAATTTGATTCATATTTTACCACCATCTTACCTTCAATTTCCTGCCTTGTATGAACATCACAAATAGTATGAGTAGACCAAGGCTTAGCAGAAGCAGACCATGCTAGTGTAAGGCTACTGAGAGAATCCTCAGTAAGGGACACTCCCTCCATTTTAGTGATGGCTGTGTTGCTTTGGGGGATAGCAGGTAAACAGGTGATATTGTTTATTCCATCAGTGCAAAGAAATCCAACAGAGCAGGTCTGTAGAAGACAATCATTGTAATTAAGCTCACAGCTTCGTCCCTGAAAGAGAATTTTTAAAAACCATTTTTGAAGACCATTTGCATTTTCATAGCCACATTAGGTAGTTCAAATTATTACCTTCTTTTGAGTTTAAAATGAAGCGTGTTTATATGATGCTGTTTGTACTTTCCAAAAAATAAAAGCAATAATAAATAATATTCCAGTGGTAAATGTTGCATAAGTTTTATGACACAGATTAAGTTTCTTAATTTTAAAACAATAATATTTTGTTATCCACTTACTATTGACAACAATTATTATTAAACTGCGTCCAGTTTAAAAAGGGCCTGGCAATGGAATAAGCCGCATTCAGGCCCCAGCTCCGATGAGAGATGAATGGGCAGGACATGGCCGTCTGTGGGGCAGCTGAGTGGAGCCAAGGAGGGTCACACCCCGCCTACCCCCAGCTCCTACTTCACCCAGTCCCCCAGAAGGCCATGCAACTGGAGCCTCATGAACAGGACATGCAAACAGGACACGGAAACAGGCGTGCTTCTGGGCCCATCACTTGAGTTTAGTGCGGGAGTTTGCACAGGATGGTGAGCGGGAGAGCTCGATGCCATGCCAGTGAGCCCTAGGGAAGGTAGTTCCATCAGTAACCAGACTACCAGTGGCACAATGTGGACGGGCACACATGGCACCCCAAGGATCCCCTCGGAGTTTGAGGATTCCCTGGCTGGCACCTCAGAGGTCTCCACCCAGATGGAACCTGTGGTTCTGGGCTCCATGAGGTGAGCAGGATATCGATTCCTACTGCCAGGCCCTTCAACCCCTGGAGGCAGAGGGTAGACCAAGGTCACCTTCCAGGAGAAAGGAGGACTCAAGGATCTCCCATACTGTCCAGCCAGAGGATTAGACCAAGGTGGTCAATGGCCTGAAGGCCCAATGCACCAGTGTCCCCTCCCCTCTGGAGCTTTGCAACAGGTACAAACCTCTTGCAGTCCCAGTCGAGCCTGCAGAGCCACCAGCTCCTGCAGGCAATGCAGGCTCACCCACAGCTACTGTCTTTGCTCTCCCTGAGGCCACTTGTAGAGTGGTTTCCATGGGAGACTCCCTCCTGAGGGGGACTGAGGGCGCAATCTGTCACCCTGACCCCTTAGCCTGGGAGGTCTGCTGCTTCCTGAGAGCCCATAAGTGGGACATAGCTGAGAGGATGCCAAAATTCATCCGGGCCATGACCAGTACTCTATGCTTCTTATCTTTATGGGCATGAATGACACAGATCAAGGCAATTCCAGTTGGGTTATGAGATGCTACAGGACTTTGGAAGTGCGGTTTAAGGAGTTGGGGGCATAGGTGGTATTTTCCTTGATCCTTATGGTTTGGGGATACAAATGAGGAGGGAGAAGAGGATCAAGAGAGTTAACCAAACACTGTGGTGCTGATGTCATTATGAAGGCTTCAGCTTCCATGATCACAGTCCGCTGTTTGGTGAGAGAGACAGTAGTCTTCTGGGAAGAGATGGCCTCCACCTTAATTGCACTGGGGAGGAGCCTCTTCTCAGTGAGACTGGCTGACCTGCTTGATCAGGCTTTAAACTAAGCCCTCTGGGGCATGTGGGAACTACCGCCACAGCAAGCCCACTGGGTTTCTGCAAATTCAGCAGGCTAAGGCACTCAAGGGAACCCACCTCTACTCTAGCCCTGGATAATGTATAGGGAAGACAAGGGCCCCCAGTGGGAGACTTATATGCCTGTACACCAATGCCAGGAGGTTGGGGAATAAACAGGAGGAACTGGTCCTCCTTCTAAACAAGAATGGGTAAGATCTCATAGGGATAACGGAGACCTGGTGGGACTCCACCTATGACTGGGCCAGAGGTACAGACGGCTATACCTTGTACAGGAGATATTGTGTAGACAAAAGGCACAAGGATGTAGCTCTCTATGTCATGGAAAGCTACGCATCCCTGAAAGCCGAAATTGGCACCAAGGGTAGATGACTGGAGACTCTCTGGGTTAAAATCCATGGTGAACATAGCCCCAGGGACACAATGGTAGGAGTCTACTACAGATCTCCTAGCCAGGATCAAGAGCTTAACCAGGAATTCACCAAGGAACTTGCTGAGGCTGCATTTTCCCAGTGCATGGTTGTCATGGGAGACTTCAACTGCCTGGACATCACATGGGAAGAGCACTCAGCCAAATCCAAATGGTTGCAAGGCTTCCTCATATGTGTGGATGAGCTCTATCTGACTCCAGAAGTCCATGGACCAATGCAAGGCAAAGTGCTGCTTGACGTGGTACTAGCAATGGGGGATGACTTAGTAGTGACCTGATGATAGAAGGGAAGGTGGGAAACAGTGACCATGAGCTGATCACTCCCACCATCTGCCATAAAGCTGGCAAATCAGTCAGCAATGCAGATGTCCTTGACTTCAGGAAAGCTGAATTTGACAAGCTCAGGAGACTTGTTCACAAGGCCCTAAGGGACCACTATCCAAATGTGTGGGGAGTTCAGGATGAATGGTTGCTTCTCAAGGCAGAGATCTTGGAAACACAATCAACATCTATCTCATCTTGGAGGAAAGGCAGCAAAAGGGCACAGCAGCCCCCTTGACTCTGCAGGGAACTAGTGGACCTCCTGCATCTAAAAAGAAAGACCTATAAAGGATGGAAGACTGGATCCACCTCAAAGGAGAAGTACTCTACACTGGGCTGGACTAGTAGGGAATGAACCAGGAAAGCCAAGGCTGTGAATGAACTCCAACTGACCACACGTATCAAAGACAATAAAAAGTCCTTCTTTAGATATGCGGAGAGCCAGAGGAAAAGAAAGGGTAACATTGGACCCCTGCTAAACAATATGAGGTAACTGATAACTGACGACCAGGAAAAAGCTAACCTGCTTAATGGGTATTTTGTATCAGTTTATCATCAGCCCCAGGGGATGGCCCTGCTCAATATGGTTTTGAGATGGCCAGGATAAGGGAGAATTGTTACCCTTCATCCATGTAGACCATGTGAAGGAACACCTTGAGAGGCTGGACACCTTCAAATTAGCTGTCCCAGTCAGTTTACACCCCAGGGTACTTAAGGAGCTGGCAAGTATCATAGCTCAGCTACTGGCAGGGAACTTCAAGAACTCATGGCGCTCAGGTGAAGTGCCTGAAGATTGGAAGAAGGCCAATGTGGTGCTTATCTTCAGGAAAGAGGAAAGTAGATCTGGGGAACTACAGGCCCATCAGCCTGACCTCTATCCTGGGGAAGATCTTGGAAAACGTTATGAAAGAGACCATTCTTGACAAACTGGCTGATGGCAACATCCTGAGGGATAAGCAGCATGGGTTTGTTGTGGGTAAGTCTCACCTGACCAATCTCATCTCCTTCTATCAGCAGGTGACATACTACCTGAACAAGGCAGAAGAAATTGCTGAATATCTTGAAGAATATCTTGATTTAAAAAAAAAAAAAGACTTTGATATGGTATCCCATGATCATCTCATAGAAAAACTGGCCAACTGTGGCCTAGGCTACATCACAGTCTGATGGCTGGGGAATTGGCTCTGAAGTCAGACCCAGGGAGTGGTAGTTGATGGAAGTAAATCATCATGGTGCACTGAGACCAGTGGGGTTCCCCAAGGTTCTGTCCTTGGGCCTATACTCTTTAACATCTTTATTAATGATGTGGACAGTGGTATCAGAACTGGAATGGCCAAGTTCACCAATTACACCAAACTTTACCACAAAGCATTCACACCTGAGAACAGGATGGTGATTCAGCCCGACCCTGACAGGCTCAGAAAATGGGTGGATGAAAACCTGATAGCAGTCAACACCAAAAAATGCAAGGTATTCCATGTTGGGAAGAAAAACCCACAGCATGTTTATAGGCTCAGAAGCGCTATGCTTGCTAGCACCATGGCCAGAAGGGGCTTGGGGGTCATGATTGACCACAAGATGAATATGAGCCACCAATGTGATGTTGCAGCTGGTAAAGTGAGCAAAAACTCTGGATTGCATCCATAGATGCTTCTCCAGCAAATCCCAGGATGTCTTTCTCCTGCTGTATTCAGCTTTGGTGAGGCCACAGCTGGAGTACTGCACCTAATTCTGGGCTCCACAATTTAAAAAGGATGTGGAGAAGCTTGAGAGAATCCAGAGGAGAGCCACGCACATGATCAGAGAGCAGGAGAGCTGGCCTTATGATGAGAGGCTAAGAGCCATGGGACTCTTTAGCTAGGAAAAGCACAGGCTCAGGGGGGACCTGGTGCCTGCCTGTAAGTATATAAGGGGTGTACATCAGGATCTGGGGGAACATCTGTTCACCAGAGCGCCCCAAGGGATGACAAGGTCAAATGGTCACAAACACCTCCAAGACCATTTCAGGCTGGATGTAAGGAAGAACTTTAGTGTTTGAGTCCCCAGGGCCTGGAACAAACTGCCACCAGAGGTGGTGCAAGCACCTACTCTGGATTCCTTTAAGAGACATTTGGACATTTATCTTGCTGAGATCCTTTGACCTCAGCTGAATTCCTGGCCCTGAGGCAGAGGGCTGGACTTGATGATCTCCCGAGGTCCCTTCCAGCCCTAATGTCTATGAAATCTATGAAATAAAAGGAAAGATTTCTTCCCCATATATAGTATTTGGGGAAAAATATGCCACCAATATCACTGCCACCACCAGTAATAAACCTCCTTTTAAGATTATATTCTGTGTAATGGCATGATATCTTTGGTAGGAATTAACAGCCAATAATTTAGAAGGTCTATTCAAAACATAATTTGTTCCACTGTCCATCAGCACTGATGTTCTTTTTATGACTTAACTCTGTGTAGCCCGTTGCTGTTACATCCTCAAAACAAAACAGCTAGTAGCACAATGAGAAAATAGCTGGTAGCATCCAATCCCTGGGAGTTCTAAATATCTCACAAGACAATGTATCAAAAATATTCATCCTCTGGACACAGGTCTGTTGGGAAGTAGGAAAGCAGTTTCTTTTACACCAATAATTGTGTGAGGATATATAATGTGAAAATTAACTATACATTGGTACACAAATAGTGAAACCTGCTTTGGCTTTCATTTTAATTCAGCCAGCTTTCCCTGTTCAACGTGAAACAGCCTTCCATGGTTATTTTAGCATGTGAAAAAGCCAGATACTGTAAAGTAAGTATTCTAGTTGAGAAATACATTCCTCATCACATTTCACATATATGAAGGTACAATGAAAGCACAAGAACAGATTATTTTGGCAAGCACAGAGGTAATTAGCCATGGTAGTCTGAAGTCAGGTAGAAGATAGGCCAGTGCGACATGTTAGAGACAACCTGGTTCAGGGAGTAGGTTGCTGCCTCTGAAAACTCATGTTTCTCTGAATTAGGTAGTCTCTAACATGCCAGCCTGTCCTTCCACCTGCTTCTTGGGAAGCAGCGTCCATTAGGGCTGTGTTTCTGCTTTGGACACCTTTGCATGCCTCTTCCACCCAAGTACATAAAAGTTGAGCAGGCAGATGTCCCCTTGTTTCAAAATGGTGAAACATGGGAACATGTTTATCATCATTCTCATGTTTCCAAATGGTGGATGGGGCACTTGAACGAAAGCTCATTGAAGTGCCTCTGCTGCCATTTTGAAGTGTGGTGATGCTGATACACAAGATGTGAAGGCTAGCTGGAGTGTGCTAATTGGCACACTCCAGCAGACTCAATTAATTGAATCTGCTCTGATGTGCTGTAATTACAGTGAATTGGAGCAGCCTCCCAGCATGTCTACAGGCACCCTTTAGTAATAACTAAATCAGAGCTGTATAGCATAAGCTTTAATAAGCAGGGGGCTTACTAGATCATCCTTAGGATGTGTCTAGTTATCTCCTCAGACTCTAACACTTTTGATTAATATTGCTCCCAAGGCAAGATGCCTCAATTATTCATTATTCATCCACAATGAAAATCCCTTAGATGTTGAGTAGGATCTAGCCCACAGTCTTCATGGACAGTTTAAAATGAATGCATCACAAAGAACTAATGAATGATACTGTAAGCTTATTATTGCTGTAGTAAGACCCCAGGGAGGCAAGGCATCTTGAGCTCCTGAGATCTTTGAAGAATTTAGCATTTGTAGAATGAGAAAGTTGATATGTAGACCTGATCAGAAGGATGGAGGAATGGGAGGAAAGGGTAACATTCAGCAATTGTTGCTAAGTAATCCTTTAACAGAGATGATGGAACTCCCAGTTGTGTTAAGGCTAGCTAACAGACCAAAATAGAAGAAATAAGACTTTCCATGGTGACAGGTGACATTACTATGTTCAAAGAGAAAACCTGTTACACTTTGCTCTGTAACTCAGTCTTAGTAAAGGACATTTTTTGAGCTTGAATGTAATGAATTTTGGATTTTTTTTGTTATCTCTAACTACATCAGCCTCCATAATGTCAAATGCAACAATACTCGATGCAGACTCTGACCATGACCATACATTATGTTGGATAGAGAAAAAGATGTGGTTGGGGACTAATAGGTTATGAGATCCAGGTACCACAGTTGTTTAGCAAACCCTGGGTTTACTATTTTATAAAGGTTTCTTCTCTTTGTCAAGTTATAGATAAGCATAGCAACTGGTATAACTGGTATAATTTTTTAGCTATTATGATGTAAGAATTTCATATGTATGTTTCTATAGCAATACAAATGTAGTAAAATCATTGCAGCTTAAACCATATTTGGGAAGGGTTTCAAATACCTGATCCAAATCAGGGTAGGAGGGAATCCTACCTATGTATCCCACATTTAGGGTTGTCAAACCCGCTTAAACCATAACCTTTTCAGAAAACATATTTTTGTTGCTATATGCTTTGCAATGTGTAAATGTAACTCTGCAGCCAGACCCTCCTCTTCTTTCAGGCCCCAGTTAGACTGGCTAGGTTCAAATTTAGGGGTTTAACATCAATCATAGTAAAAAACTTTGGTTGTCAGTAAAGCATTTACAGTAATAAATAAATAAATAAATACATAAATAAATTATTGAGTTGGCAACCCTGATTGACTGCAGGAAACATTTCATTTTGTGATGCTGCTCAGGTAGCTCCCTCCCCAGCCTTATTCCTGACAACCTCATTCCCCCTGTCTCAGCATAGACCCTGAAAGAAGCTTAATTCCTATCTAGCAGTATTACAGGCAACATGGTGTTCTGCGTTCGTAACAGGTTGAGTCGAGACTTGGATTTGGCAACGGAACAGGGTTTATTAACTCTGGGTACTTACAGAGCGCCTGACCCAAAGGGCCAGGTGGAGT
>JAGPOW010003642.1:47093651-47135209 GCA_030014935.1 Caiman crocodilus
GCGGAGAAGAAGGGTTGTCTTTGCTGCGTTGTTATTTTCAGCACGGCCATTTTGTTTTGTGAATAGTTATACTCCATTTTGATAACGAAATATTACACACATGGTATGCAACAGCAGCAGCAGCACATAGCTAATAGAATGCTCCCTGCAGCGTGCCATGCTCTTGTTCACATGCCACATGTCTCTGCTGTGCTGTCTGTCAGAGCTTCAGTCAAGCTATGGCTGCTTAGTATTTTTACTGATGGCTAAAGTTTGTTTGTTTGTTGTTTTCCCCCATGAACTTTACTGACAGCAATTTTAGCCAGATTTCTTACTTACTGTTGGTAAATTAACTGACACTTGGCAACCATGTCAAGTGAGGAGTACAGTAATTACACCAATGGATATTGGGTGTGGAGAGGCGGTGGGGTCCTTCTCTGCAAATTTTGGCAGTGAGTAGTTTGGCCTAGTTTGTGCATTCTGTAGAGGTTAAGGCAAGTGGTAGACATAGATTATTTCAATGATTTTGAGAATTAGGAGCCTATGTGGATGCCTGTGTGTGAATTTGGGTACACAATGCCTGTGTGGGAATTTAGGCATGAAGATAATTTTACAAGCAGATTGTTAGACACTTAGACTGAAGGAATTTATTTCCTGTGTACACAGGAATGCCCAAGAGTCTAAGAGTATGGAAAAAACAAAATGAATTAATGAAAGGTGGGGCTACATCAGCTGCTCTACGTTAACTGTCTCCCTGATTCTACCTCATGGTAAGTGAAAGCTAAGGTGGAGAAGATTAATTTGGTTTCATTCAGGGTTATAGTACTCTAGATAGCATAGTTATTCATTTTGTCTTTCTAATGACCTTAAATTGATTGGATGAGAAGTTTGTAAGAAGCACTGCTATTTCATTTAAGTAACTCCTCAATGGCTTCTATTAAGTAACTTAATGAAATGATTTCTTCATATTAATGATCACTTACCACTGCCTGTTTATAACATTTAGGTTATCCAAGATAAATCAAACAGGATTCACCAACCCTAAAATGAAATTCCCTTGTTTATCTATAAAATTGTTTAGTTATCTCAGATACACCAAGGGTCTATCTGTACAGTGCCGTATAGAAATAGCTGAGCTATCTTGGATACTCAAAGCAGAATAGTTGTGTTAATACAGCATGACCCCTAAGCTAATTCTTCATAGCAAGGTAAATTAACTTGAGTAAAGCATTGAGCAAACATGGCTAGGCTGCTTTCAGAACTAAGAATTACTGTAACCCCCAGATTCTTCTCTGCAATACAGCAGGCAACTCAGTCATTCCCCAGTTTGTCTTTTGTGACTAGTATACTCTTGTAACTAGCTTAATCAAAGTCACATCTTTGGTTTGGCATTCAGAGAAACAATTATTAAAAGGCAAAATAAAATATTTTAGATTTTACTTTTTTTTTTTCTGTACTATAATTTAAGGGATAAAATTGCCTGGCCAAAGATACATTAAAATGGGCCTTTTTACTTCATAGCTCTCCCTGATTTTAAACAAGATTCAGTTCCAGTTAATTACCCTATTGGTAATTGGTCCCTGTAACCACCCAGTAAATCCCTGCCCATGCAATGGGGAAGGAACAAATATGGGTACTACATCAGCTTTTTCTCATTCTTCTGGAACTTGTCCATTATTCGAAGATTTGATAAAAATCAACACTAGTGTTCACAGATCTACTCAGTCAATTAATTTAATAGGCTTGGAATTCAAGTAATTTAGTCCTACTCATTTCACAAATGTTTAATTGTAACTTCTAATATTTAATATCATTCCTAGGTACTAATAGAACAAGGTATTTCCTTATGGATGTGAGATATGGATATATCATTATGTTTCTTGCCTAAAATAGAACAAATCTTTTAATGAATATCTGTAAATTTTCTGTATCATAACTGGCCATGTAGAATAGTATTTTTTATCGATACCTTTAACTTTCATTAACAATGGAAGCTGTATTTCTTAGATGCATGTCCTAAGTATAAATGTGTATATATTATCAACTTTCCCATTTTTCATTTGTTTATATATAACTAGCTAGATATAGCTGTGTAAAACAGTGCAGTATAGTATGTTGTGGGCAAACTCCCAGGCCTGGTCACAGTGCTGGCCCTCCCACCTGTCATTGGTCATACCGCCTACCTGCCACACTTTGTTGTTAAATAAGTAGGATGTTAATTAGGCAAGAGGCTGTCCTTCATGCACCCTGATGTCCAAGGGTGGTACACGCATGACTCCAACGTTCCCTTTATCATGTCCCATGCCTCGCAAATGTTTCCATGAGTTGTACTATGCAGCTTAAGGCTGGGTCAAACTCAGCACACTGTCAGGCCTCTCTCATACTGCCCTCTGCTGGACCTTACACAGAAATCCCCCTCTCACTGGTGCCTCTACCACTCTTCCACTCTCACCAGGCATCTCACACTTTTGCCCTTTATTGGGCCTCATTCACGCCACCCTACTCCCTTAAGCAACCATGTGGGGCTTATCCTTTCACTCCTTGGCCAGCGCCAGTGCAGTCTTTTGGGTGTCTCCCATGACCCTGACCTGCATGGTGGCCATGCAATTAGCCAAACACTGGGCTAACTCTGCTCCTGGTGCCTCATCAGCTAACAACCCCACTTGTTTTCAATTTGGGGCTAGTGACTTGCCCCTTCCACTCACAGCTCCGTCTCTGCCACCTCACCTGGCCTCAGACCCACTTGCAGCCTCAGGTGCCCAAAGGCTTACCTGGGCCTCCCCACTCATCCCTGTCTCCCGGGGGCCTCATCACACTCATCTCCTCTCTGGGGCGCCACATAATTGTCCCTGCTCTGGGGGTTAATGCATTCATCCCCTTTCTGGGGCCTCAACACATTCACCCCCTCTCTGGGGCTCTGAAATTTTCCACCCCTTTGGGCTCAGGTGTTACCTCTATGGGCCTGCCTGACCCCACTATTCTTATTCAGTTCAGGTGCCTACAGCTGGGCATGCCTGGTCCCACTAGTCTCTGGGGTCTTACACCCCTATGGGCTCAGGTGCCTCCTGATAAGCATGCCTGGCCCCGCTACAAACTCAGGGCTCAGGTGCAACTCCCTAGGTGTGCCTGGCATACTCCCCTCTGATGTTGTTAACCCTTTGAACAGTGGGGGCTGGGGTTTTAAGGTGCCCCTTCTCACCTTTCAACAGGGAGGTAACTGGCCTGGCACTTCTGGGGGACTGTCCCACCATGGCCAGTCCTACCAGGCCTCCCTTCCCTGGCAGGGTACAGTTTTCAATACTACCCAAGACCAGGAGCCTCCTGCAATCCCCAATAGCTCCTGCCCCTACCTCCAAGATGTTCCCTGAGCAGCAGCTCAGTCGGGTATTGTTGCTTCCTCGGCTGCTGGCAGCAAACTGTCCTGGCTCCAGCCCTGAGAGCCAGGACCTTAAAATAGCTGTGTCATCAGGGCTGGCCTGCACCTGTCTGCTGCCCACAAAGTGGCAGACACCAAAGGTGTTCTACCACTTACCTTTCTCTTTAAAATGGTTCCTGGACTTTTAATATAATTGAAGTATCCCTTCAATTATATATTTGTGGAGTTTCTTGTTTCCAGTTTAATAACACCCCAATCATCATTCTTTATCATAATGATTTTTTAAAAATCTTCCATTCAATTTACCTCACCATTCTTTTCAAAATTAGGACATATTCAGGTAAAAAATGAAATAAGATCAAGCATCAATTATAGTTCTCAGTGACAGCAAACTCTTCACTAGCACCAACCATGTAAACCTTTCAATTTGTTCTAATTCAAATTATCAGAAATAATTCTTGAAGGACTACAATGAAATTTTAAGTTGAAACCTCATGTTAGAAGTTATGGATTTTTTTTTAAATGAAAATTAGCCATCTTCTATATCTTGTATCGTGATTATGCCAAGAATATTTTTCTATGAAAAGTTTAAATTGGGGTCCCTAAAATCTAAAGGTGAAGTAATGGCATCTAGTACTATTTGATATCTTCAGATAAAAATCTTGCATAAAAAGAAAAAAGATTGTTGTTATATAACCTAGTTGAAAAGTCACATATTGTAAGCCATACAGGGATATATATAGGGAAGGTGAAGTGGTACAGTTGTACCAGCCTTTGTTTCCTGCTCCACCTGAACTTTAAAATTGCCTGAGAACAGCAGTATCATTTGTATTCAGGCAATCATGTTTGGAATAATTGACTTAACGGCTCATTGTAAACTATCTAAATCTTGCTACCTGCTCTTTAGTCCATAGGTATTACCAAACTCTCCTTTTTAGCGGTCTTGATCTTCCATTAATCAGGCTGTCCTTTCCTCTGCAGTTTTGCTATCCATTAGCTATTCTTGGTAACATCTATTTTACAGCCCTGCACTCTGTTTTTAGTTTTAGCTAAAAATCTTACTTTGAGTGCAGTAGATTTAGATCTTATAAATATTAACTCAGGTATGGAAATGAAGAACAGTGAAGTGTTGAATGCTTGAGAATGGTTGATTTGGTGTTAGTGCCAATGAAAGATGTGCATACCTTTTCTGACTACAGGACAAATGAAACAATAACCTGTAACTGGTTTTGCTCAGGTGGGTTTTTTTGCCTTATTTTTGCCTATGCTTTTTGTCTAGGATTACACATAATGTATAATCTAGCAAATCAGTGCACATTCCAATACAGTTGTATGCAGTTTTATTTTGATCTTAAACTGAATAATGTAGAACTTGGCCCTTAGGATAGTACATCTTCTAGTTTCTGTATAACCAGAAAAAAATGTGTTGTCTTGATTGCGCCACACAATCTGCATCCACAATCTGCATCCCCCTTTTCAAAATTCTAGAGCGGTTCATGAAGCCATTTACATTGCTTAATCTCTTCATTCCTACATTGTAATAAAGACTTGTTTACTTTTGGACATATTTTTAATTTCCTATAAAGTTACAGAAAAAGCTTCAGTGTAGAATGAATACATTACTTTTATTTTTGTCAGGGATTTTGTGAGGAATACTGTTTAATAGCTGTAAAGACTTTGAAGTTCATATGCTATATATATAACAGTGCATATTAATTCTATATAATGCTATATAATATATAATATAGTTCAGCTGAAAATATTCAGCCATCAAATACAAAATATGCATAATTCTTAATTAGCTCATGATATTTATAAATGTCATTACCATCATAAATTAGATTTCTGTAGCACCTGTATTGTAGCTTAGTTTGTATAGGTCTTTCAGACCAGTGAATGTTGGCACTACATCATTTGGTTATTTGTCTTTGAAAAGTAACAACATATGATAAATACATTCTTATTGAAGGCCCTGGGAATGACAGCAATTTCTATTGCTTATAGTCATGCAAAGAAAGCCTGGGCTAAAACTGATAAAGCTCGAATGGTTTTAGCCAAACCCATTATTTAAGCTGAATGAGATCACTGCAAATGGTAACTGTGCTCTGTAGTGGGCTGAGAATAATGAAGGATACTATCTATGCTTTAAAACATGCTAAACATATAGGGTTATTTGTAGAACAAACTTTCCTTTAAATCTTAATTTCTACAACAAGTGTTGATTTCTGAATTGTCAAATGCAAAACTGTAGTGTTTGAAACCCAAGCTTCATGTCTTAATGAATGTCTTAATGAATTCAGATAGCAATGCTCAATAGAAAATGTTTAATTTAAGGAAACTTAAATATATGTAATAGATATATGATAAATATGCTTATAACTGTTTGGGTATTGCAGGAACTGCCTATTTATTTAAGCTGACTGAAGTTTAAAAAATTCACGTGGCTCACATTAATGGAATTCTTTTAGCTGAAAACAGTACTCTAACTTTGAATATTTAACCCAGTGTAGACAATCACTTCTTCAGAACTCTTTGGCCCTGGACTGACAGCTGGGAACAGCCAGGCAAGAGGTGAGTAGTATGGAGTTGAGGGGGGAAAAGGGAGTGGGGCATGGAGAAGGAGGCACTCTTGGACTGATCAGAGAGGCAACTGTGGGGAGGGGATAGAAGGGCAATCGCAGGGGAGATTGGGGGATGATTCAAGTGTCTTAGAGAGGCTCTGCCTCCCTTCATCCCCTTCTTCCTTCCCCCTCTTCCCTGTTCCACCCTGGCCAATACTGTGTCTAGATGTCTGGTGAGCCAAGCAGGCATGGGGCAGGCTTGGCAGATTCTAGCCAGGCCCTTGCTCATCAGCCCTCTAGTGGTAGGTCAGAGCTATGCACATTAAAGAGGTTACTAATTCTTACATGCAACTGCTCACAGTATGTGCTAACTTTAATACAGCCTAACATTCCTTAGAGTAACACATGCCAGAGGGATTAGGTGTTGGCTACAGCTAAGGTTGGGGGCTTCAACTAGGATTTGCTGATTCTCCTGCTAGAAGCAAAGCTGGAGTTTCCTGGCTAGAGGGTCTTGCTCCTCCACTAAGGGTCAGACTAATCACCACATTTAGCACCAGGAAGGAATTTTACCTAATAGTAAGATTGGTTTTGCCTTCCTCTGTAGCAGGGGGCATGTCCCTCTACCTGGGATCTCTTGAGCATATACTGACAACATTTTTTAGAAGCAGGACATTGGCTGTGGTGGTTCTCCTGCTTTACCTGTGGCAGGTTGAGGGTAGTTTTATGTAGAGTTAAATTATAGTTTTATGGAATA
The DNA here is from genome assembly GCA_030014935.1 of Caiman crocodilus. NCBI lineage: Eukaryota > Metazoa > Chordata > Crocodylia > Alligatoridae > Caiman > Caiman crocodilus. The sequence goes on from JAGPOW010003642.1 coordinate 47,100,322, forward strand.
GTTTGGATAGAAATGATCCTGCCTTAGGCAGGGGGTTGCACTAGATGCTCTCTGGATGTCCCTTCCAGTTCTTCTTGACTCTATAATGTGTAACTACAACTTAAAAGTTCATGTTTCTGATGGTATCACATTCCCTGTGCTCTACAGGATCAAGGAGAGGCTTGCTGATACTATATCTCAGTTTCACTAATTAAAAAAAATGTCTGTTCACTCCCAGTGGCTCTTGTTTTCAATTTGATGTAAAGGGAGATGCTGCCATACATTAGATACTACTCTTAGGGTGCATCTACATGTGTGCTTTACTTCAGAGTTGACTTAGCTCTGCATCAAAACATCACTGTCTACACGTTCGCTGACATTGGGGCACAGTAGATTAATTAACTTTGACATAGGATAGTACCATTAGTTATAGTACTGTCCTATGGTAAAGTAACTATATGCCCTGGAATGCACATGTAAATGGTGACAGGAGCTGGCTGGGGCACAAGGGTGCAAAGATGCAGTGACTGCCTGCTGCCTAGCCCCACACGGTCCTGTTTAATTTTACTTGGGACTTGCGGGAATAATGGAATTAGTAAGGAGACAAACACAAACTGTTCAGAAAAAACCCCCAGACTAATACTGTTTGGAGGAAAATCCTCTGCCACTTTTTCTGAGAAGGATAACTCAGAAGGATGGCTCTGTCAAAATGTTATCTGTTGCTGACTCAGAGCTCCCACTCACAATCTCTGGAGGAATGTCTGCTTAGACTGTCAGCTAATTAATTCTTTAGCCCTAATAAGTTGGGTATTGATAGGGTGATCTGATGGCATATGCCACAGTCCCAGACTTATTATTTCTTCATGCTTCTGTTTATTTGTTTATCTAGCAAACTGTCATCATATAGTCTGGCATTATCCACATGGGTGGTTTTCAGCTGGATGGCAGGAAAAGGTGGCATGCCCTGCCACTGCTTTAAGCTTGAGAATAATGATATGAACCACTGACTCCTGTGGAGTCCAGGTGCCCTGTTTCTATCATTCCATATGAGGTTCCTAGTTTACTAATAATGCCTGTTTTCATTGGCATAGGAAGGGAGTAAGGGGCTTCTCTTTAAATAACTTCTACTTTTCTACCAAAGGAAAAAGCACAAACAAACTGTAGAATTAAGACAAGTATCTGTATATTGACTCTGTCAGGATATATATTATCCTTATTGGGGATCCTGGTTTTCTCTGTTTAAAAAATCCCAAGTTTTCTGATTAAAAACTCCAAACTCCGCATTATTCCACAATTAAAATGAAACAGCACTCATAAATATAGATCTATGTCTATGTGTGTATATATATATATGTGTGTGTGTGTGTATAATATATGAGTGGATTTTTCACTTTAATCACAGAAAACTGCAGATTTGGGGGTTTTTAATCAGAGAGTTTGAGATTCTTTTTTACTATATAATCTCTCTCTCTATAGTATTATTTGAACATAATATTTTATTGATATATTTACTAGGGCTTTGCAAGGTTTTGGACCTCATTTTGGATCTGGAGAAGATTTGGATGCTTCGGACACTGAACAGCATATCTGGATTGAAGTGCTGGCATCTTTAGGCTTTCTGAAGTGGTTTGGAGCTTTGGAAAAGCTTTGGAGCTGCTTTGGAGATCTGGCCATAGGGTATAATGGGGAATCAATGAAATATCTATAACTTTGTTGTTTTTTGTCTTATTTGGATGAAACTTGCAGAGGCCATGGCTTCTGCTGAGATCATGAAGCCTACCATGTTTCAAGAAGATAGGTGCAGAGGTTTGGAGGGAACTGCACGCCAAATTCGTAAAAGCAAAGCATGTCACGTGTATGTGTTACACCACAGGGGGGTGAAAACTGCAGGTGTGGTAGGTCCTGGTGAGGCCACAAAGCCTGCCAAATTTCAAGATAGGTACAGGGGTTTGGGGGGAACTGCACCTCAAGCTGCTGACAAGCAAAACTCATGACACAGATGACCCTCTGTGTGTTAAGGCAAAGCAAGCTGAAAACTGCAGGGGCAGTGGCCCCTGCTGAGGCCATGACACCTGCCAGCTGTCAAGGAGATAGATACCAGGGGAGTCTGGCTTCTGGGGCTGCTAGCAGGCAAAACTTGTAATGTGGGTGGATGCTTGTGTGACTGTATCTGTCTTGGGTCACAGAGGGGTGAAACCTACTGCAGGCTTGTGTGCTGGGCCTTACAAGGCCATGAAGCCTGTCAGCTGTGTGTGTGTCTCACTGGGGGAGTCTGGCTTCTGGAGGCCTGTACCTCTGGCTGCTAACAGGCAAAATTCATGATGTGGATAGGTGACTGTGTGTGTGTTAAGGTGAGCCCTTTGTGGTGCTGGGGCCTCTGCACAACATGGCAGTGTGCCCCAGGGAGGCCTCCTCCTCTCCTACTTGGCAAGCTTCATGCTCTCATCAGAGGCTACCACCCCTGCAAGTTTCATCCAAATCAGACAATAAATAAAATTATAGATATTTCATTGATTCTCCATTATACCTTATGGCTGGATCTCCAAAGTGGCTCCGAAGCTTTGAAGCCGCTTTGGCTGAATTGAAGCAGGAAAGCAATCCAGATCTCCCACTCAGATTGCTGGCATCCGAAGTGGCTGGATCTGAAGCCGAATTGAATAGCTGCCTATTCACAGAAGACTAATATTTACAATTTTTAAGCAATTTGGAAGCGCCCTTCACTCACCAGAATGTGGGTCCAGCTGCTATTTTGTGGCACTGAGCAGCCTGTTATGCTGATGCTCTGTCCCATCCCCGCTGGTGCTCCTCACTCCTGACCCACACCCCACCCCCAGTCCTGGTAATGCTCCTCACTCCTGACACACAGCCTCAGCTGCTCCTTGCGGCAAAAGGGATCAGGAGTCCAGCAGGGGAGAGGGGAGGGAGGTCCTTCAGGGGCTTTGTGGCTGGGCCACTTGGGACTGGTGCTTGTGCTCTTAGGGGCTGGGGTGACTGTATGCAATGGGGAGATTCTGCCCATGGAGGTAGGGAACATGGCCAGGCCATAGAGGTGGGGAACATTACCCATATTCAGCTGCTGGGGCTGCTCCCACCACCCTGCTTGCTTGTAAGATGGTCATATGTGTATGCAGTGGGGCTGTCCCATGTCTCCCTGCCTGAGGGTGAAGAAGGGAATCACAGTGGCAGTGCCCCCTGCCACACAGCCCAAATGGTCCCCAGAGCAGCTGGCAGGGAGGGGGAAACAGCCATCAGGGAGGAAGGGGAGTAGGGAGGCAGGTTGACGTGGGTCAGGTGGACCCAGAGTGGGAGGGAGCAGAGAGTGGGGCCAGATCCAAAGCAGCAGGAGGAAATGGGGAGAAGAGGGTCAGACCCAAAGTGGCAGGGCAGGAGAGAGGGAGTGGGGCTGAACCAAAGTGGTGCGTGGGAGGAGTGAAGCTGGATCTGAAATGGTTAAGGGGGGAGGAGCATGGCTGGACATGAAGTGGTGGGAGTGAGTTTGGACCCAAAGTGGTTGTGGGGAGGGAGGAGAATGGGGTTGGACTTGAAGTGGTGATGGGGAGGGGGAAAATGGGGTTGGACCTGAAGTGCTGGGGGGAGGCAGGGTGGAACAGGGCCAGACCCAAAACAGTGGGGGAGAGTGGGGAATGGGATCAGACCCAAAGTGGTGGGAAGGGGGCATGGAGTGGGGTCAGACCTGAAGCAGCAGGGGACTGGTGGGAGGGGGGGAACAGAGACAGATCCAAAGTGACATGAAGGAGGAGGGGGAAACAGGGCTCAACCAGAAGCTGTACGGGGGGGGAAGCAGGAGTGGGGTTGGACCCAAAGTGGTGGGAGGGGTATGGAGGTAAAGCGGGGCTGGGCTGAGAATGGCAAGGGGGTGGAGTGGTGCTTGACCCAGACTGGGGTGCGGGGTGTGGAATGGGTCCAGATGAGAAGTGGCAGGGATGGGAAGGGGGAGAGTGGGGTGGCATGAAGGGGTTTGTTCCTGCTGCCCTCCCTTCCCCCATTCTTGTTAAACAATTTGCCAGTTAACAAATAAAGGTTCTTAGCCATCTGCAATCTAAAATGTGCCTCCATCCCATTTTCTTTTTAGCATTAAGGAACTATCTAGAATTTAAAAAAAATACCCCTTATGTTTAGGAAATATATGGTCCATTTTCTCAAGGAAAACAGGCACTCTATTTTATGCATAACAAAGTTCTTCTTAGAGTGACCCCTGAAATGTGGGTTAGGGGAGATAAGATAGGATAGCTGGGTACTTAGTAAAAATGATAATTATTTTTGCATGTTATAGAATCCATTACCTATTTATCATTTTTATAACATTCCATATTGTTATAAATACAATGGGCGTCCTCCATTTGGGAAGGTATGTGGGAAAGGAAGCGAAATCCAAAGGAATGGCACTTACAGTTCTCAGTAATCTCCTCAAAATAGGAATTTGGTAGATCACAGTGACTGAGGTGAAATAAGAAAAAGGCACAGTTGATTTTATCTTCTGTGGCCTTTCATCTTTTCATTTTAGCTCATAAGAACATTGGTGGTTAGTAGTTGTCATCTAGCACCTCTCATAATGTCTAAACTACCTCTTTATTGCAAGATTATAAATTTCTTGTGATTAAAGTGGCTGCAAAAGTGACTTTGAATAGTTAATCCTCCACCACTGCCTGAACTTCTTTTGAGATGCCCAAATGTTGAAGACAGGAACAGTATTTGTGAATATGGTTGTTGCCAAATGCTGCCAGAAAGTATCTACTGTGCCCACTGCTGCTTCTAATGAATGCCCTGCTAACAGTTTCCCTTAATTTATAATTGCCATAAATTATTCCCTGCTTTCCTGAGGCACTTTATCAGTAAACTCAGTCAATTTATTGTAATTGATAAAATCATATTTCACCATAAGTGTTTAAATACAAAGTTGCAGACTTGCTGACATGTAATTCTTTTTTGCAAAAAGTCCAATCATTTAGCATCTTTATTGAAAGGATTTGCTTGTGATTTATTCTGTTTTTCCTTTCTTTTGGTCACTGTGACAGTGAGGAAACTAAGGATAAGGTACATATACAAGTATTGTAGTCCACATGGCATCTAGTAGTTTTTCAGTTGTCTCAGAAATAACCCTATAAAACACAACTTTTGCAGGTTTTAAACAACTTTATTATTTGGAAGTATGGTTGTATTCACCAAAACACTATACAGAGAGTTTCACGGACTCTTCTAGGAGTATTTGTAGTGAATTTGCTATTTTGAAACTTTAAAGGAATTAATGGACACTGTAAACAGCACAGACAAGAGGTCATGAACCTCATCTGGTAAGAAGGATGATAGAATCTGTGAAGCCAAAATAGCTTGCTTGATCAGACTGCCTCTGATCTTCATACTCTTGCTCCTGTTAAAGTATCTAGTACCTTTAGATAGAACAGGTGTCTGCCTTCAGATGTTCCTTGCATTGAACATCTGCAAGGATGTCTTACATACATACAGGTCTCATCAATGCTATTATAGTATCAATGACTACATAGTTTCACATTTTGGTACCAGATATAAAATCCCTAATAGTATAGTACAGGGCATTTGGATTAAGTAACAAGTTTGCCAATACCCTGCACCACAGATAGGGGAATAAAAACAGCCTTTCCCTTGCTCAACACTGGGCACATCTACATGTGCAAATGCCCAGGACTGGTGGTGAAACTTATTCGCAACAGAAATTCTCAAAAAGCAAAGCTCATTCCCTGACATTGTAAAAGGTAATGAGGACATTTCTATTACTGATAGCTTCAATATTGGGAAGGAGTTCATAGCTCAAAAACTTAAGTATTAAAAACACTGGTAATATTCTCCAGAGAAAGCATGGCTGTATTAGGGGTGCATCTACACAAGACACTAACAATTTAGCCTAATAATGCTGTGCAGTGGTGCACCACAGCACGAGCAGTTCTAATATGTTACTGTGCAGTATTATTAGGTTACTGCACAGTAGCATCACTAAAAAGGTGGTCGCTGGTGCTGCTGCGCAGTAACTCTGGTTACTATGCATTTATTTAGTACTTGGTTATACAAGTACTAAATTAAATGTGTGGTAACCACTACATGTTAATGAATGTGTAGATGTCTCCTGGAGCTCTACCTCACCAGAAGTAGAAAAAGCGAGACTTTTATAAGGGGATATAAGAGGCTATTTTTCTACTTCTCTCTTACAGTGTTTTATTTTTTACTGATCATTCTTTTTCTGTGGAACAGCATCTTTTTCTGTGGAACAGCATCATTTTGCTTAGAGATTGAGAAAAGGGGAAATGTCCTGGAATTGTTCGAAATTTGAAGTGATGTTCTTTGCTTCCTGAAATTTAGTGTACAGAAAACCTGTTAGACCTTGATCGCACATCTAGCTTGGGTTTTAGATTGTCTTAAAAAATTCCCACCTGGACCCAAGAGTGAGATCAAAGAAAGGGGGTTAGTCACCTAGTCTCCTTATACAGCCAGTCATCTGAAGACTGGCTCTTCGTTATGAAGAGAGGCTGTGAACCATGGGACTCTTCAGCCTGCAAAAGTACAAGCTCAGGGGTGATTTGGTGGCAGCTTATAAGTACATCAGGGGTGTGCACCAGGATCTGGGAGAATGCCTGTTCACCAGACCACCCCTATGGATGACAAGGTCCAATGATCACAAACTCCTGCAAGAGTGTTCTAGGCTGGACACAAGGAAAAACATTTTTATTGTTTGAGCCCCTAAGGCCTGGAACAGACTCCCCCCAGAGGTGGTTCAAGCATCTACTCTGGATACTTTTAAGAAACATTTGGATGCTTATCTTTCTGGAAGTCCTAGCTGACTTCCTACCCTTTGGGCGGGGGGCTAAGACCCAGTGATCTTACAAGGTCTCTTCCAGCCCTAATGTCTATGAAATCTTTAAAGGCCGATCCACCTAAACCTACATGCTGAATGTGGAGACACCCAGAACTAACCAAGAGACAGTGCTGTGTACAGAAATGTGCCTGAACTCCCACGTATCACTGGAGTTTAGGGGCCTGCCTCAAAGCTGCACATTATGCACCTCTTTTAGCTTAGGAACCCAGAGTCCTGTTCTGCAATGATGTAGCTAAGCAAGATTCTTACAATACGTCTACCATTGCTGCCCATCTTTTACATAATGATATAGTAGTTATACCACTCAACCAGCAAGTGGGGAATCTATGTTATAGATCTCCTTCAGCTTGAACATGTCCAAATTCAAATGTCTCGTCTTGCATGGAAATGCCTTAACCACCAGGATCTGGGCTATCTAAGGTAAAATCCACAAAAAGTTTTGGAATTGGGCAGATACTTTCAGGGTGAATCCAAAGGGGGTATCCACACCTCCCCTTTTTAATTGGATCATACTATGGGAGCCTCTGAGGACTTTTTAAAAGTCTTCAAAGCACATAAGAATCCACCCTTACCCCTCTATGCTCAAAGTCTGGTCCCTTCCCCTCCCCTCTCCCTGCTTGCTGCTAATGTTTTCTCCACTGTCACAGGGACAGAGAAAGTTTCAAAGCCACTTCTGCCCACTCTGGCCAGGCTGTATGAGGGCTGGGGTTTGGGTGGGAACAGTTAGAGCAGCAGCAGTGATAAATGGTCAGGAAAGTGGATTTCCCCACCCTGTCTGGTCCCTTGGCAGCACCCCCACCACCACCGCCGCCCATCACCACTGCTGCTTTTCCCAGCTAAGCCCAAGCAGCATGGTCTGTCTGCACTGGTAAGTGGGAGGGGAGAAAGCTGGGAGTTGGCTTGTGCAGCCAGTACTGCAGCAAGAGTACCTACTCCCACACTCCACTTTGCCAAATCCTGGATCTATCCCTGGTACTCCAAAACTCGGCTATTTAGCAAAAGGTGGGCAATGCTACCATAACACTGGTAGTGGCATTTGGAAGTGGCTGTATGTATTGGGCTTGTACTGACCTGCCAGAGTCAATCAAGTATTTAGCATGTTCTGAGGATGCCTAATGGGCCAGGAATTAAGTAGACCTAGATGGTCTCTCTCCAACATGGATTGCAATGGACCTTTGGTGACAGTTAGGCACATACATGCTTGATTTGGATTGTTTATGTGCATGAACACAAGTCTAAGGCTCCTGATCTGGAACCAACTTCCAAGGAAAGTGGTGCTGGCTCCTACATTGGGAGTCTTTAAGAGGAAGCTGGATAGTTACTTAGCTGGGGTCATATGAGTCCAGTATTCTCTCCTGCTCAGGGCAGGAGGTCAAACTTGAATATCTACTAAGGTCCTTCCAACCCTACATCTATGAATCTATGAGTCTATAATTGATTTTGTGGCCACTGGGCCAAGGTTGATTTAGGTAGCTCTTTGTGATACAGACATTTCAATTCCACTCTGTCCTATAGCAGTTATTCATAGTAACCTTTCTATAGATAAAGTAAAGAGGACATGAGGAGAAAAAAAAAGAGAGTAAAGGAAATAAATTATTTATTCTCCCCAAGCTACTACTAGTCCAATTAAAAGCCATTGAATACCAATTCCACTAGCAAATTATATACAAACGAGATGATAAACCTAAAGTTCTTAACATAGGTAGCCTTTTTCAGGCCAGGGGCAGCAAGGAAGAACCACATGACGTTTTCTATATTCCATAGAGTACCCAACAGTTGCTACTTTTAGTCATGCCTGAATAAAAGTACTGGCAAAAATACTCTAACCTCAGGTGTACAAGAGCACATGCACAACCTACAGTTCTCATAAGAAGAAGAAAACCCAGCTGGAGTAAAGCTAATAGTAATCATAATATAGTTAGTTTCTGAAATACCAGAATAAAAAATAGCTCTTCATATCCTTGTATAATGCTTTGATATGACAAAAGATTCAATGTATATGTAAAAACTATTAATAGAGGTAGATGGTTGACAAATCCTTACAATACACTTAAATGGCTTTATAATACACTCTGTTAATACTAAATGGTTTTCTTCAATGGTAAATATCTACAATGAACCATCATGAGTTGCTTAACTAACTAAGGTGTTTGGAAATTTTCAAATTATCTGAATGAGCATAAGGATGAAAACAGTGAAATAAAAATAGTATTATTTCTCATTGCTGGCAATTGTACTGGGGAGCAATAATAAAACTTTAGTTCATACCACAAATCCAGGTTTACAAAAACAGGCAAAACCACGGCTGGGTTCCCTCTGGATACAAATGCCATTTACACAAGGATTGGATCTACACTCATCTGTATCCTTCTCACAGTTGAGGCCTTCCCATCCTGTCAAGATAAAAAACAATGTTTACTCCATTACACTATAAATCTATGCATTGACTTAGGCCAGACATCCACCTTAACAGTAAACACAATTAGTCTTGGCATATGTCAATATATATAGAGAGAGATCTCAGTAGGTAAACTGGCTAACATAAGTCACCGTGTATCCACAATATTAAAGGGGAAAAGTATTTATTTAGTAGCAAATAATAAATAAAAGGAAAGAAAAGTAAATACCCCCCCCCGAGGATTGCAGCTCAGTCCTGAGTACCTAATACACTTAGTACATCATAGAAACATTAATAATTAATGCCTACACTTCTGCTCACACATACTAGCAAGGTTGCAGGCAGGGAGACTTGAATGACCCTGCTCCTTTCCCAGGCTTAACAGAATTTACTTCTGGATCCCACATATCTCCTCCAAGCTGGCAATTATGGTAGGTTCACAGTACTGTATGACACCTGTGCCATAAAACTGAAAAGGGTAGGATGTTTCCTGAAACCTATTCCTCTATACCACCTCCATGTAGAAGCTGTCAGAGCCAGCCATTATAAGATTCACAATAAAGGAATATGAATATGACTATCTCCTTGACTGAGTTGTTAATTCTAGCATTCTAGTCTCACTGGAATATGAAAACTGGATACTCACATAGATAATGAAAAAAAGCACAATTAAAGTAAGATTATATAAAGCTTTGAAAGAGGTATAAAACATTAAAGACTGCTGGGATCAGATGGCCCCAGCAAGATGGTTGTCAAGATGCTTTCTGAAGTTCACCAGGGTAAATGACTGTACCATCTCTGAGGGGAGTCTGTTTGGGCACCCAGCCTGGCTCTGGGGTATTAGGCAGGGGCAGGGAGGAAGCAGGAGAGTGCCTGGCCTCAGTCAGGACCAGGGAAGTCTCTAGATTCCAGCACAACGCCTCTCTGTGGGCTGGGTGTGGCGGGTCGCTGGTGCGGGATCTGCATGAAAATAAACAAACTTTGAAACACAATATTTTTTATTTCAAAGTACAGATACGATGTATAAGTTGAGGTGGAAGTTTAACAGTAAATATTTTGGCTTCAAACTCAATTTATACACTGTGAAATATGGTACACATGCAGAGATTAGGGAGCAGATTTGCTCCTCTTTGCACCACGTTTTCTGCAGCCCTGCAAGCAGGGGGATGGACCTGATCATCAGTAAGGTCCCTTCCAGCCTCTAACAACTATGAAACTATGAAAACTTCTCTTGTTGGTTACTCTTTGAGACTGTTCCTTTGTTGATTATAATCATGTTTTAGGTTGAGATGTTTAGATTGCTTATTTGTTAATACAGACCCTCAATTATCGGTCAAAATTAATCTGAAAGTGTCCTTTACAAAGTAATCTGAATCTTTGTCTTCCCTTGGATAACTGGGAGAGAGCAATAGGGGCCCCCAAGTGATATGCACATTTTAATCCTGAACAATGAACTAGCCCTAGTTGAAATGATAAAGATAATGCACTCGTTGCTAGTAGAGATTCTCTATATCTGGATGTAAATGGTAATTGGGAAGCATGTTTAGGATTGGCCAGAGGTCTTGCTTATATAGTGATTTAGGTACAGAAGGGGCCTATCTATATGTGCAAAAGATCCAGAGATGGTTTACTACAAAGTAATTTACTCTAATGTAAAACCTAGGGAAGTGGGAACAGATTTGCTACTCATGGCAGTAGTCTGTTCCTACCCTTGCTGGCCCTGCAGCAGCCCCCTGCAACAGGTAACTTTAGGCTGTGCCCAGGTGCTAGCCTGCAGGCTGGCAGGGAGCAGAAAGCAGGAGACACCTGTCTCCTGGAGGGGGCTAGGAGAATGCTCCCTGCTCTCCAGAGCAACCTGCTCCTAAGGAAGGTTTTGCCACAGAAGCCCAGGCAGGGATAATGTCCTCCTGCCCCAGAAGCAGGAAGCTCCCAGCACCCACTCCCCAGTTGCAGAGCTGGGGCTAGAAGATAAAAATCTCTGAACCCCTGCTCCCCAGTCGCAGGGCTGGGGCTAGTAAGAATAAGACTCTCCCAGTCCCAGGTCTGCGGTATTGAAGTGGGGGCTGGGAGCTCCCTGCTAGGGCAGGGAGACAGGCTCTGGTGGCAAAGCCTGTCCCAGCAGTAGGCAGCTCCTGGGGACAGGAAGTGATCTCCCGCCCCCTGCTTTCCAGCTGACCAGGAGCACATTTGCTCCCACTCAGCTGTCTATGTGTTTGGTGCTATGTGGTAATTACCCCTGAAAGAGTTTGCTATTTGTATTTACAGGTAGCAAATGTACTTGCAATTAGAGCAAATTATTGTGCAGCAGTAAGTGTCTGTACATGTAGATGGTGATGCTTACTGTGCAGTAATTTGCTCTAATTTCAATTAAAGCATCTTGAGTAGACATGCCCAAGCAGTATCAGAAGGAGGAGTTAGGGGGCTTTTAAGTTTTAGGGTGTTGTTTGAGAATCATATAAGCGGATATGTATAGTTTATTGTAAGCTATTTTCGAGCTTTTTAGATTGGGTGGGATATAGATATATTCAATACATACCTAAATAAAAATGATTCCTTCCATTTTAATCCATGATGTTTTAAAAAGCAATTAATTTCTTTTCAACTCTTCAGCTGCCTCATACATAAATGTCCATGTTCTCCATTTGACAAGATGGATCCAGCCAGCCATATGTCAGTGCAGAATTGTATACTTTCTATAGGTGCTCCTACCCTGTTCTAAAGACTGTAGCACTTGCCTCTAACTTTCAACAACTAGGATGAACAGATGGGTAGATAAAATATATGACGAGGATATGAATGTATTTAATATTTTTTTAAAAGAGAGAAACAATTCAGGAAAGACTTGATCACTATGTCTAAACAATAACAATGCTAATGAAGGAAGGAAGTTATTAAGCAATGGAAATTAGGAAAATAATGATCAGTGGCTTCAAACTAGGAAAATTATATTAGGAATTAATTTCTAAGTGTTAGAATAGAGTTGAAGAATAGGATAAGCAATTCTGAAAGATAAAGGTCTGATTAGGTTATTTATGTCATTGCCCTATGCAGTTCAACACAACTGGCATTCCTTAACAAAATCTAAAATTTTACTAAAATAAGATACAGATGCAGAAATGACAGTAGTTCTTGGTTCCTGAGAATAGTTACTCCACCCATCAGCCCCCAAAACATATCATAACACAGCACATATCAATTGATTTGTAAATGCACTGTATTGTTAATTAAGATAATATCTTGGGATTCAAGTATAATGTTGTTCAAAGAATATCTTCTTTAGAGTTTATTCAAAATAGTAAGTTGATCTGGAAATATTCAAAGTATTAAGTGGATCTAACATATGATCAAATGAAGAGAACTGTGTTATAATGGTCTTGTTTTTATATACAGCTGGTCAAAGTCATCATTTAGCTTAAGATCAGTACATTAGAATCCAAATTACAAATGAAACCCTGACTTTAATTAACTAAGTTACTTAATAGTGATAACAGTGTAATAAAATAGTATGCTTGAGAATGGTATGTTGGTAATTACCTTGCTGACATTTGCAAATGTATCCATTTAGATGGTCTTCACAGGTCGAGCCATGTAGACAAGGCAATGAATTACACTCATTAATTTCCATTTCACAAAACTGACCAGAAAATCCAGCTGGACACCTAGACCAAACAAGAATCCAAAAGGATATGCTATCTTTGAATATAGAGAATATACAATGTCTGCAAATGTTGTGACATTTACATTAGCAACACACACATTCACCTCTTTATTTTCACTGGTTTCTATTATTCTTGTAGCTTGAACCTTTGGATCCATGGTGGTTTTCCTGGGGTTTTAGGTAGCACAAGAATTCTATAAAATGTATTATCTAAACTAAAAAAACCTTTTTCATAATCAAACCAAAGCATTCTGATCATAGTTTATTGCTCCTAGAAAAGTAGATAAACATGATTGCTTAAAAAAATGCTTATCAATGTTTTGGAAAGATATACATCTATTAAAATACAGTTCAGGTATTTTAGGTAACAGTAACCTAAACACAGAAAAGTAGCTCTCATCAAATATTAAAAAGGTAAATGTAATTATACTGTATGAGAAATACCACAGTAAAATACAGGCATAGCTACACCCAGATCATCGCTGACCAGTGGCTGTTTAACCTCTTCTTGAAAACCCTCAGTAATGAAGAGTTCACAGGTTCCCTAGGTAATTGTCTCTTCCACTGCCTGACTATTCTAAGAGTGAAGAAGTTTTTTATGAATATCCTATCCAAACTTACTTTGCTGCAACTTCAAACCACTAGTCCATGTCCTCCTTTCTGCAGCAAGAGAAAATAGGTGCTTTCCCTCTTCACACACTACTCCAGATGAGGCCTAACCAATGCCAAGTAGAGGCACTATCACCTTCCCTGACTTGTGCCTGATGCTTTTATTGATGCATCCCAAAACAGCATTTGTCTTTTGTGCACTTGCATCACACTTTTTCTTAGTCCTGTCATCCAGCCAGGTGTCACTCATTTTCTGGTTGTGTTTTTGATGATTCCTCCTGAGGTATAGCACCTTCCACTTTTCAGCATTGAACTTCAGTCTCTTAACTCTACCCCAACTTTCCAATCTGTTGAGATCCTTCTGAATTACATTCATGTCCTCTAACAGGTTCAAAATCCTACCTGGTTTCATGTAATCTACAAACTTACTTTAAAAGTTTTCTATGCCAGCATCCAAATCATTAATAAGTATGTTGAACAGCACTGGTCCCAGGGCAGACCCCTGTTGGAGTCCACTCAAAAATTCCTGTCATTCTGACATGGACCCATTAATAATTACCCTTTACTGGTTATTGAGCCAATTATCTATCCACCTTATAGTAGTTTTAATAAGCCCATGTTTCCCCAATCTCTTTATGAGGAGGTCATGTGGACCTTGTCAAAAGCCTTGCTGAAATCCAGATACACTATATTTACAGCATTCCCTTCATTCACTTAAGTAGTTACATTGTGAAAGAAGAGGATCAAGTTTGTTTGACATGATTTGTTTTTCATAAATCTATGCTGGACACATATGTGATTGCTGCCATACTGTTAGGAAACATAACATGGGTGCTCAAGGAAGGCCACTTGATACACAAAGTCCAAGAGCCAAGGTTCATCTTTCTGGGTCACAGGAAGCCAGGTCAAAGGGACACTCAGGGAACAAGATGCCAACCTGATTCAGGTAGCCAGGTAGAGTGAGCAAAATTCAAACATGGGTCACATCAGGATACCAGGAGATCAGTCTGAGAAGCAGAATAAGGAAGTGGGAGGGTCAGGCTGCACATGGAGTCAGAGGGTAAGCCAGGTCAGGTTGCCAAGACATCAAACCAAGAAATTCAAACTGTAAAGAAACTCAGACTGCAAATACCAGCAAAGCAGTCTGGGCAAAAATTGTACCTTGTTTCCCAGACACTTCCTCTTTTAGGTCATGAGTTTATATGTGAAGGGGTAGAAGGTCAGCTGCCAGATGGATAAGCCAAGATGGAGGTTTCTGACTGGCTTATTTTCCCCAAATGGTCATCCAGAGAGGTGGTAAGCCAGCATGACCCCAGCTTTGAGGCCACAGCCTGACAGGGTTCCAGAGATGCTGGAGTTAGGGTGAAACAGCAGCTGGTGCTGAGGTCTGGGTGAGCCTGGAATTAAAACCAGAATCAGAAGCCAAAACCAAGTCAGGGTAGCTACAGCCAAACTTGTAGTCAGGATATGCCAAGATTCAGATTCAGAGTATGCCAAGGTTCAAGAGTCAGAACCAAATCAGAGAGCCGGGGATCTGATAAGTAAAGCAAGAAAGTATAGCAAGATCAGGAACAAGTGCCTAAATCGTTACCCAGACAGAGAACTTCAGGGTAAGCCTTCATTTTAAAGGCTGGAGCATGTGGGGTCTGTTGCTTGTGGCCTCAGGGGACTGGAATCCCTGAAGGTCCTTCTAGGACGAGCTGGGTCCTGGGCATTAAACAAAGACTTGAAATCTGTGTAAAAGTGGGATGTAGACAAGCCAAGATGGGGAATCCACTCTCTGCAACCTCATGGAGCACAGAGAGTGTCTGTTCTTCCCCCACTCGTATCACCCTCAATAAGCCTGGACCTAGTTATCCAGTGCTAATATTGAGTAACATCTGCTGGTAATTATAACATTTTACAGGAGTATTTTTGTCTGTAGGTCTGTCTACGTCTTTTTGTATGTATGCTTGTGTATGTCTGTTTGTATGACTGGTGTGTCCAAGCTTATGCATCTCCTACAAGCCAATAAACACAGCATATTGCCTTACCCCCTTTTTAAGGTATCACTCTTAATTTGAGCTATTGGCAATTTTAAGTAACACAGGTAGGTATATTGTCAGTAGGTCAAAGGAAATGATTATTCCCTTCTGTTCTGCACTGGTGAGGCCAAATCTGGAGTATTGTATTCAGTTTTGGGCCTCCCACTACAGAAAGGATGTGGATGAATTGGGAAGAGTCCAGCAGAGGGCAACAAAAAATGGTTCAGGGCCTGGGGCACATGACTTATGAAAAAATACTGTGGGAACTTGGCTTATTTAGTCTAGAGAAGAGGATACTGAGATGGGACTTAATAGCAGCTTTCAACTATATTAAGCGGGTTTTGAAAGAGGGTGGAGCTAGACTATTTTCAGTGGTGGCAAATGACAGAACAAGGAGCAATGTTCTCAAGTTGCAGCAAGGGAAGTTTAAGTTAGATATTAGGAAGAATTTTCTTGCTAGGTGGGTAGTTAAATACTGGAACATGTTATCCAGAGAGGTGGTAGACTCTCCATCCTTGGAAGTTTTCAAGGCCTGGCTTGACAAGTCCCTGGCTGAAATGATCTAGTTGGGGATGATCCTGCTTTGAGCAAGGGGTTGGACTAAATGACCTTCTGAGGTCCCTTCCAATCCTAACTTTCTATGATCTGAGAACCTATATGCAATCAGGCATTCTGAGCTTTTGCAGGTTAGTGATGGACAAATGCAGGTTGGTGATGGACAAAGAAATGAAGATATTGCTGTCAAACTCCAGGTTTGTCTCTATGCCTGTGAAACTGTCCTGGAGAGGTGGGGGATCCTCAACTTGGATCAGCTCCATATTAATTTTCTGAGTTGCTTTTGTAGGTCTCATTACCATGGTGTCATCCAATTCACTGCCTGAGCCCTGGAAAATTAGGGCCATATGTCTGTGGGCTGCAATCTCAGTGGTGATCGTTCTAATGACGGTCTGACTGTGATGACTGGAGTGGAGTACATACTGATTTTCTTCCTGTTTGCAGATCGCAGTTAGGTCCACCACCTCATGTTCACAAATCACAGTGGTTGTTGGGAACATGGCATTGTGATGAGCTTGGAATGTCTGCACTGGATGTCCTTGGAATGAGTGGTATTTAAGACCAGGTTTCAATGCTGACCTTCAAAATATGGCATGTGAACAAAGAATGGCTGGCAAGTCACTGTATAAGGCAATAAAAGGTGGATGAAGCCTGTTATCTTGAGACAGTAGAATTATGCCCCCATGCTAGAGGGGCCATCTCATATCCATGAGTGGTAGATTTTTATAAAGGATTAGTGCATGGGATGGGATGCCTGGAGGACCACATGGTCAGTTTGTTTCAGGATAACCAAGCAGATGCACTCTGTGATGTTCTGGGAGAAAGTGATGGTATATTTTATCCTGCATACTTAAGCAGCAGTTGACCTGAGACAGACTTTTATATCTTTAAGTGCACACTCAGATGCGAGACAAAATGTTTTCTCCTAGGAGAAAAGCAACATCTGTTTATAGCATTAGAGACACTGAATCTGATACAACATTCTAATTGAAGTTAAAAATTCAGCTCTTCTGAAAATCAAACTATTTATCAATAATACAAACTATGGAACAGTCTTTAGTCACTTAAGTAAAAAATATATCACTATATTGATATAAAAATCTGATAGATACATTTTGTTGCTCTTTTATAAACACTTTAAACCAGTAATGTAAATTTAGGAGGAGTAAATTTAGGTGAGTGGTATACCCATCCCAGGAGCTAACTTAATCAGTGCACAGATCTGAGACACCTCCTCCACACAGAAGTCTTTATCATGGCAGGGCCAGTCCTGCATTTCCCAGAACAACTCCATGCCCACTAGTATTTTTGGGGGAAAGTGAGGGGTGAACGTCACTCTTCACCCAGAAGGCTTTGCCACAGGAGATACCACCCTGCACTGGCAGGGAGGGTGGAGGAGTCAACAGCACATCAGGAGGCCCATACTGCTACCTGACCCTCACAGCAATAACTGAAACCCATGCTGCTACAACAGATGTTGCAGTAGTAGCAGCTGCTGCGGATGGAGGAGACTTGTGCCAGTAAGAGTCCTCTCCCCTTCCAGCTTCTCCCCACAATTCCTTTCCACCCATTTCACACTGGCCAGCATAATTCCCCCCTCACCCTCTACCTCTGTCTCTGATCCTGAAAGATCTGACTCTTCCTGCTTCAAACATTTTAGTAATCTTATGTTGTTATATAGGCTTCAAGTAGAAAAAAATTACAATAAATGAGTACAATTTTGTCTTTGTAAATTATAACTCAGGCAGAAAAGCTAAACCCACAATAGCATGCACATGTCCTAAAAATCAAATCGCAATCCCATGTACATCAGTTTGCACAGAATGCCATTTACCTTTCATTATTTCCTAAATTAGAGAACCATTTAATTTGAAGAAAACTGAACAATGTCAAAATAAAACTCAAAATAGGTGAGGAAGGATTTTATATTCCTGTAGATTCTACAGTAGCACAGTGGTCAATGAGCTTTTGTTTGGAAAGCATAACTGTGTCCAAATGTTTTTTTGATGTTTGCAGAGATGTGAACTTCATTACTAATGATTCTGGCTACTTGCAAACCAATTAACATTAAATGTGTTATCTCTGAGTGTTTGCAAGACACAAGACAGAGCTTACCTTTCTTTCCAGGAGCTTTGCTAAAATCAATTTTTCTGCAAATAAAGCAATCTGATTTCTAGTGCAGACTTATGTTCTGTTGCAAACATGCATTTTAATTTTCAGCACTGTTCTTAATCGCATATGGACCAGAAACTGGAATAATAATGGAGAATGAACTTCTGACATATTTAGAACAGAACTAAGATGTCTTATTGGTAAGTTATTGTGAGTGCACTTGGTAAAAATTAAATACATGTCTGAGTCAGCAAAACATGTATGGATTGTATACCCCTGAAAACTCTATAAGACTCACCTAAAACATATTTTATAGACTCTTTCAAGCTACTAATTCAATTCTTTTTGAAGCCCAACTATGGAAAACAGCACCAGGTTTTACAAGTTTTTCCTTCATTAGAAAAGACTAGCACAAAAATGTTAAAAATAGGAACCTAAAGTTCAGGCTTCTAAAATAATATTAAATTAACTTTTAAAAAATGCTAAACATTCAAGAAGTTGTGATAGCTAATATGAATTTAGAAGGTGTCACAGAATGCTGAGATGCCCTGCTCCTAGAGAGGGGAAACTGCCAGGAAAGAGAGCCCTAGCAGGGAACTGGAGTCCACCTGTGGGTTGCCAGAGCAACTGGAGGGAGCAAAGCACCCACACCTGCCAGAGGTCAGCTGCCTGTAGGAGGCAGGGCCTGGTTCTTATAAAGCCCAGGGCTGAGGCTACACTGGCAGTTCCTTGCCAGCAGTCAGAGTGGCAGGAGCTTTTGGAGTGGGGATGTGAGAAGCAGTGAGACCCACAGGTACTGCTTGAGCAGAGATATGGATGGTAGCTCTAGGGTGTTTATGTAATGTGGTTTAGCCAGGCAGCTTATAGTTATGTTGCAGCCTAGGGGCTTGTGGTTTTGTTTTTGTTGTTTATTACACTGGTGGTTTAGGTGAGGCTATTAGGGGTTGGAGGAGGCCTCATTGGGGACTCACAACCAAGAGTGAGGACCCCAGTGCCTGAGTGGGTGCAGCATACTCATAGGGACCCCAGCACTAGTCAGGGTGCAGCTCATGGGGTGCTTAGACCTCAGTCCTAGAGAGGGGGCATTTGAGAAGCCCAAGTATGGGCACACCAAGTCCCAGAAAGGGGGGTGATATTTGAGAAGCCCTAGTGGGGTGTGGCAAGCCCCAGAAAGGAGGGTGACATCTTGAGAAGCCCAAGTGTGGGCACAGAGCCCCAGAAAGGGGGCAGCACTTGAGAAGGCTGCAGTGCAAGAGAAGGCCTGAGAGATGGGTGTGAGTAAAGATAGACAGACCAATGTCATTTTCAACTGTGAGGCTTTGGGTGTGGTATCAGGTGTGGTTGGAGCCACGCATAGCCCATAAGGCTAGGGTGATCTGAAGCACCTGTTTGCAAGACAAGACCTATGAAGGGTCCAGGAGTCTAGAGGACCAGAGGGTACATCAGACTGTGTTCAAGAAGACATGAGGCAGCCTCCCAACCAATTTAGCCCAAGGGCACCTTCTACTTCTTGCCTGCCATGTGTTTGATGGTCTAACTTGACATGGAGAAGGGGCCTTAAGGAGATCATGGCCCTCCTTGGGATCCCACTGTGACAAAGTTAAATAAATCCTTGGTGCTATAGAACCAGAAAGGTCAGGTATCAGTTTTAGCCACTTTTGTTATTGATCTAGAATAAATGTTACCTTCTAAAAACTAGATTTGATATCCTTATACACAAAGTACACCCTAAAAAGCCCATCCGTGCACAAGTTTACTTTTACTTCAGTGGCAATATTACTAGATGAACATTATATTAATTGAGTAAACATATCATTGCTGAACCTCTACTGTTACTGGCACAAGCCAACTATTACTGGAGGGCACTGACATTTTGAACCACAGGGAATGCTTTACCTTCTGAACATCCATGGTATGTGATGTTCAGTAATTATTTTACTTGTGCTTACGTAAGTTCAGCTTTCTGTAGTGTTTGTGAGAGAGGAAATTGCTACTTCAAAGCTGTTTATTAGATATTTAGCCATGTTCATGTGCACAGAGGAGTAACCAAGATAAATTTTAAATAATTGGGTACAATGCATTTGGTTTTATGTCTTTGTATTAGATCTAAATGGTATACCAAATGACCAGAGCTTATTTATAGTGTTTAATTGATGACAAATACATTGCCCATCATTATAAACACAGTGATAGCTTGAGAACTAGATAAATAAAAGTATTCCAGTACTCTCTATAGATAATACAGGCCGAACTGCAAATACAGAAGACACCTTCTCTCTTATCTAAAGCAAAATTTGTGCATTTAAGTGTGTTCACTGAAATAATGCGAGTTCAACT
Source organism: Caiman crocodilus (assembly GCA_030014935.1). Taxonomy (NCBI): domain Eukaryota; kingdom Metazoa; phylum Chordata; order Crocodylia; family Alligatoridae; genus Caiman; species Caiman crocodilus. The sequence continues at coordinate 47,120,859 of JAGPOW010003642.1, forward strand.
TCAGAACTGATTTGCTTTTAAAAAGGTAAACATTTGCCAATATTTTATATCTTGGGTAGAAGATAAATTAATTGCTATAACTATGCCATATTTGTTGGCTAATTTTCAATTTTTAAGTAATTGCTTTAAATTATGCTGCTGATCAATAGACACAACACTCTAATTCATAACCTTCTGACATTATGGTACCATAAAAGTTAGAGGTGGAAAAAAGATAATCAGATTAGAAATCCATCCCCTTGTAGGTGTGACCTATATTTACTCCATTGTTATATATAAGATCAATATATTGTTCTTAGCCATAAGGGCAATGGAAAAAAATAACTTAAAATCTTCACACTTCCAAACATCAGAAGAGTAACTGATATATCTAGAAGAAAAAGCAAGCCGGCTACAATGTGTTACCTGTCGGCTCATAACTAATGCATTAAAGCACAAGTGTGAACCTAAGGAGTGCCTTTTTTACATTTCGATGACTGTCCTTCTGCATTTCCAATGTCACCAGCAGAGCTCACAAATTAGCTGTTGTAACTCAAAACAAATTTGGAAAATGTTACAATAGTTTGGAGCAAGAATTATTGCAGGTGAGATCTTTTATTGGACTAAGTGCATGGTTGGAATAGACACAGACAAGCTTTCAGGCATTACAGAACCCTTTGTCAGTTTGATCATTCTTTCATTTTTTATCAGCAAATATATCTGTAGAGAATGAAACCAAGATGCCCCTCCCCCTTGCTTTTCCTAGTATGTCTCCTCTTCTTTTTTTCTTCGGTCTCTTTTTTTCTAGTCTGTTTACTGAGCTTCCCCTGTGTGTCTAAGTAAATAAAAATGCATGAATAATTGTACATTGATACATAAAATTGAGCTAGATCTATAAATGAATTTTAATTTGGTTTGGATGGGTGACTCAAATTGTGTGGAAAAAAATTGAGAGAAACTTCAGTCATGACAGATTTGTAAAAGAAAAATATTACCCTTTGGTGGGTACATACATGCAGTGATATAATGTTTTTGTGGAAAAATTTTAATGTAAGTATCAGCTGTTAGAGAAGAATTTGATAATACCAAGGTTGATCTAAATACTGGGCATTTGGTTAATATTTTATAAAAAGCATAACACTCTTATAAATATGCATATTGGTCTTTAGCACAAATAAGCTGTATCTTTCTTAATGAAAGAAATCAATCCTATATTAGGTTTTAAACTAACAAAAGCTGTCAACAAGAGATTCCACAATTCAGTGTTGAAATGAAGCAAAAACCAACCAACCAACCCTCTTTTCTTGCTCAAAAATCTATTCAGTATCTCATCCAGTGTTCATGGTAAGGATAAAGAATGACCTGAGTCATTCTTGCACCTGAGTTTTCTATGTTCCCCTGCCCTCCCTCACATGCTGAATTACATAGAAGTGTTATCTCCTGTCAGTCATTTTCAGGAGCTGTTACCTTAATTCAGTATGGTTGTAGACATGGTACTAAAACAAAGAATTCCATTGATGAGAACACTGAAGGAAATAAAACATAGGAATGGATTCCAATGAAACAGAAAAAAAGCTGAAGCTATTATTTTTAACTGTCACAAAGTAGGGTCGTGTTCTTTAAGCTCCTGGCAAAACGCCAGGCACTTTACTTAGTGTGGGGAGGTAAATGGCCTCTTGACAAACAGCCCATGTTTTGGTTTCCACTTTCACCTTCACTTGGCTGTCCCATTCACTCTAACCCAAAGAATTTAAGACGCACCTGAATCTGCTTACCCTAGTATTTAGGAATGTACAAGTTACTTGGCCTTTTAGTAATATTACTTAGAATAAAAAACCTTCCTGATCCTCAAAACTGGCAACTGGACAGACTGTTACCATTTTGGGAAATGTAGTTCAAGGTCTGCCTTGTTTGCTAAAGGGAAAAACATCCCTGCCATTGAGATGCCTTGTAACACTGATTCAATGTTGCCAGTTTTTTAATTATTTTATAACGAATATTGTCTCGCCTACTGCTTTCTTGAAGCTCCATCTATAGGAATCGTGTTAGTAATTAAGGACTCAGTTTTCATTAAAAAAAAAAAAAAAAAAAAGGCCCACCCCCTCTCCCTAACTATATGTTTCTAGTCATCAACTTTGAAAGAAAATTGAGAAACAGCAGGCTGAGAAACAAAAACAAAAAAAAAATGTGAAGGTTTCAAATATCACAAGGTCCTTGGCACTTAGTCTGTATTCTACCTGCTGTGTTTTACTTAGGAAGTGTGAATAGCTGTAACTTGTTTAGGACTCTTCATCAGAATCATCATTCAGGAGAGAAAGTTATCTAAGGCTTCCTTTTCAAAGAAGCATGCCTTTGCAGATCATTTGGTCTAACATCAAATCTTTATAGAACTTTATCACCCTAAGGCACTACAAAACATGGTTTTCCAACTGCCAACAATGGTAGTTCATTTGCTTCAGTAAGTCTTACTAAACAATCCAGGAGAGGGGGAAGGATTAAAATATATAATCAGTTATAGACAAGTAGGGCTGGAAAGGACATTTAGAAGTCATCTACTCCCAGGTTACAGTTAAGTTTTTATGTTTTTTAAAACCTGGAAGAACAGAAAATAATACCACCAGCAGGATATTCTGTCCCCAATATAACAGTGATAAAGCCCCAAATAAGTTGTTTTATTAATAAATTTTTTATTACTACATCTTTCTTCCCTCCTTCCTGTCATCACTGTAACTGACAAATTAACCTATCTAATATACTTGGCTTCCAGAAGATATTTATTCCCAGCTATAGCTAAATTAACCTCTTGCCACTCGATGGATAGTAAATGATATTTAGGGGTTTGCTTTTAGGAATTGGCTTGTAGATCTCTCATTAGAACCATGGTCCAGGGGAAAGGCAAGGATTAACTGATTTCTAAAAGCTTATTTGTCACAAAGATTCACAGTATCAAGGCAGATACCATGTTTGAGGCCAATGGACATCCAGATCATAGGAAATTAAAAACACCTTTATTATAAAAAATATATTTTTGATATGTCTGGCTCCAGGTCACAGTGCAAGTTGCAAATACCAGTTGGGATTTCCAGTTTGGAATGAAATGACCAAATTAAGGTGTGTGCATGCAATGTCTATGGAGACAGAATTTTGGGTGACAAAACAGAATGTGGACAGCATGATGATCACAAGGCAACCAGTCAATGGTACCCAGAAATGAAGAGTCATCAGAGGTAAAAAGAATACAAAAGGATGAGTTTTCAGAACAACAAGTTGGCATCAGCCCCTGACCTCCAAATTTGCTGATGTCATACATTCAAGCAAAAAACCACAAGATGGTGTTAATGTACTGGCTGGGCACACTGCTCACCTCATGTATACTCTGGGCATTAGGGAACATTTTGGGTAATGTATACTGTAATAATATTTCTTGCTTTTCTTTCTTTGCCTTCCATCTTATTTCCTATGACTGTGTTTCAATAACATTTGTTTCTACAACTCCTCTGGTTGTTAAGTCAGTCTGAGGGTTGTGCTTGTCTGAAACAAGGTATCAGGACTGGGTTGTAAATCTAGTGCCAACACCACTCACAGATATACAAATATATTAACCATTCAAACAGACTGAAAATAGATTCTCCTGAATAGTAGAAGGCCTGTACTAGAGCCATGAATTGAGCCATATTATTATTGTACCCATTATTGTGCAGGGCATATCCAGAAAAGGATAGTTTATCTGGTAATATCTTTTATTGGACCAACTACATGTTTGGGAGAGAAGTCTGACAAACTTTTGGGGCACAAAACACTCTTCCTCAGGTCTGAGTAATTTATTAAGATTAAACTGATATTGTAAGAAGTTAGAAGGAATTGCACTATTTATTCCATATTGTTTTGGAAGTAAAAGGGTCAAAAGCTAATTCTGTTACATTTCATAAGCAGCACAGATGCAAATAGAAAGTTAGTAAGTTTGCTTCTTTGGAAATATTTAGACACATCATTGACACACAAACACAATTTTGAGGAATTTACAGTACTGTATAGAAGGAAACCAAAACATAACTATTAATGTTTTACATCTCTAGGTATAAAATATTAAAACAAGTCGAAGACAAATCCATCCTTTTCCCCTTCCTTGGAGAGGGATCGTCAATACTTGAAAAGGATACATTAAAGTAGTCATTTGTTTTTGTTTTTATGATGGCAGAGTAATACTAAAGTTAATTCTTGTTATTAGACACTAATGCAGATAGACACCATGTACATCTATGATGTACAGTTTTTTTTCCTCAAATCTGATCTGAATTCTGTCTCTAAGCAGAAATTGCCAGTTTCATAATTAACCATTTGTGAAGTGCCCTTGATGGTATACAACTGTGCCCCAGTGTGGCGCACAGGCAGTGAATAAGTAAATACCTAACACAAAGCAGACTTAAAAAGTTTTCACATGGCTTGGATTAAGAGCTTTATTTTCTTCCCATGAATCCTCCTGGTTTTTTTTTTCCAGCAAGGTTTTTCACCACATTGTTCATCTTCTCGTAGATCCTGCAGTGCACAATTCTCACTTAAATGAATGGGAGCTGTGTATGTACATCTGCAGGGACAATTTGGTCCCTCCCAATTCATTTTGTGATTTCACTGACAGACTATATCACTAGACTCTCTCACATACAATTGCAAGCACTCACAGGACCAAATGAATCTCAGTTCAGACATAAAGGACTAGAAACAGGTTTTACTATAGGTGAGACCAGATGCTTTAAAACCTTGTTTATGATGCTGCCAAAACTAAGGTTGTGTTTAATTGTTCTACCAGCAGCTAGACTGCTCTAATTTGCATTTAGCTTTAACAGCCCCCATGGCTGTTCCGCCAGATGAACGTTTTTAGAACTCAGGAGTCATGCTCTGGAATGTTCACCTAGAAAAGGCTACCACAATTCAGACTGCTTAGAAACTTATAGTTTCATAGGAGGTAGGGTCAGAAGGGACCTGAGCAGATCATCAAGTCTGACCTCCTGCCATGGTAAAATGACCCCAGCTAGGTGATTTATCTAGCCTCTTCTTGAAGTCCCCCAAGGTAGGAGCGAGCACCACTTCCCTTGGAAGTTGGTTCTAGATCCTAGCCATCCTGACTATGAAGTAATGCCTCCTGATATCTAGCCTGAACCTACTGTCAGTCAATTTATGGCTGTTATTCGTTGTTACTCCTGATAGTGCTCAGGGGAGGGGGTGGGAACAGGGACTCTCCCATAACCTGCTGGTCTCCCTTTGCCAGCTTGTAGATGGCCATCAGATCCCTTCTCAGCCTTCTTTTGTGGAGGCCAAACAGGTTCAGGTCCTCTAGCCTCTGCTTGTAGGGCCTGTTTTGCTACCCCCTGATCATGAGTGTGGCCCTTCTCTGGACCCTCTCGATACTGTCCACATACCTCCTGAAGTGCGGCACCCAGAACTGGATGCAGTACTCCAACTGCAGCCTGATCAGTATTGCATAGAGGGCTGGCCTTCCTGACTGCGTCCCCACATTGGTGACCCACGTTCATTTTTGAGTCGAGAATGACACCAAGATCCTTTTCTGCCTCTGTGCTGACTAGAATGGAGTTCCCCAGCCTGTAAGTATGCTGCTGGTTCTTCCTCCCTGGGTGTAGTACCTTGCACTTGCCAGTATTGAATCCCATCCTGTTCTTATCTGCCCACCCCTGTAACCTGTCTAGATCTTGTTGCAGCCTGTCCCTCTCCTCCAGCATGCCCACTTCTCCCTACATTTTAGTGTCATCCACAAACTTGAACAAGGTGCTTTTCACCCCCTGTCCAAGTCACCAATGAAGATGTTGAAAAGTGCGGGCCAAAGAACCGAGCCCTGGGGGACCCCACTGACCACATCCCTCCAGGTCAAAAAAGACCCATCCACCACCACTCTCTGGGTGTGACCCTGCAGCTAATTTGCAACCCATCTGACTTTATAGGCATCAATGCCACAGTCACCTAATTTCTTAATGAGAATGGGATCAGAGACACTGTTGAAGGCCTTCCTAAAGTCCAGAAAGACTGAGTCCACTGTGACAACTTCATGCAAGGATTTTGTGACCTGGTCATAGAAAGCCACCAGGTTGGTCTGACAGGATCTGCCTCAAATGAATCCATGTTGGTTGCCCCTAGCATGATTTCCCCTGCTGGTCCCTCGCACATGTGTTCCTGGATAATTTTCTCAAAGAGCTTCCCAATGACAGAGGTAAGACTAAGGGGCCTGTAGTTTCCTGGGTCCTCCTTCCTCCCTTTTTTGAAAATGGGGACCACATTGGCCCTTTTTCAGTCCTTTGGCACCTCGCCAGAGCACTGTGACATACTTGTGACATGCAATCTCAAATGGCTAGAACAGCCATCTTTTAGTCTACTAATAAATTGATTTCCAAAAGGCTGAACATATCTCATGTCACTTCTTTATAAAAACATACAGTAGTAAGGTTCCAATGTTTCAAACCCATGATGGTCCAGAAAATGTCTAAAAGGCAAGGATTATTACTATTTTTTTGCTGGCTTACCTGCATAGGTGGGAGAGCTGTTTAACAAGCTTTTGAGCATGGAGTGCTCTTCTTCAGGTCTGTGAGAAGACATTGCTGAGCAAAATATCAGGGTGTTGTTACAGGTTACTTTTAAAACATGCTAAGTATGTGGAATGTTATGGCATCATGAAGTTAGAAAAGTTTCAGAGAAGTCGCAGGTTAAGGCTTAATGCCACCTCAGACCTACACAACTGTGACTTGCCACTAGAGGGCCTGGTGAGTGTCAAAACCAAATCAGTTGAGTGCCTCTGTCAATAGAACTGCCCTAAGCAACTGCAGTTACTTTTAAATTTGGTACATTCTGCCTCATTAGTTATTCCCACCTGGCAGTCTGTCATTGGCTACTTTAAATGTACAAAGGTCTGTGCAGCTTCCGCCCAAGTTGGAGAGCTCTGAGCACGTGGTAGAGTACGGAGAACTTTGCCACGTGGCAGAGAAAAGCTGGTGGACTGGCCATCCTCCAACATCTCCCTGTCACTGTCTGTTCCCGATGTATCCTTCATCCTGCATGCTCGTTTCCGTCTACAAATTTGCTGGATCATTTTGTTGCTAGTTACCTGTAACTACGCAAGCAACTCATTACCTGTAACTATGTAAGCAACCTTATCACCTGCATTGCAGCCGCCAGCGGCGTAAGTAAAGTTAAAGTTATTTTTGCAACCAATACGCTGTGTCCCACCTCTCCATCCACCAGCCTGCCTGACGGCTGAGTAATCAGCGATCCTCCTCAAGTTGGCTCTGGCCATCTGAGACTGTGAGAAGAAGTGTGGATATGAGCCAGGACTCTATCCTTTCCCTGGGGTGGGAGAGAAGGAGGGCGGGTTTCATGTAGCTCAGAGGTAGAGAAAACACTGTAGGTGTTATGGCTTTCCTCTTTCTTCAGTTAGCAGGAACCAGCCAAAGACATGGGTGGGAGGAAAAAAATCTTGGAAAAAAAACTGTTTGAAGTGAATAAGCAGGGGGTAGAAGTAAAGAGAAGTAAGTTTAAAAGAGTGAAAATAACAGCAACAACATTAGAATAACAGACCAAAATCTTGCACATTTTACTGAATTAGGACTGGGCTCGGCAGAGTTGGGTTAGCACTCACACTGGAGTAGAGCTGAGACCCAGCAGACTCACTGCATGCCACCATATGGCAAGAGTTAGGTTAGCACTCACACCAGGGTAGAGCTAAGACCCAGCAGGCTCACTATATGTCATTCTGGGGCAAAGCTAAGACCCAGTTTGCAGCCTTCCTGATGGTTTCTATTTTCCAGCTCATTCTCTTCATGGAGGTAAAGATTAAAAGTTTGCCAGTAAAGCAAAGGAGTAGCAAGGACTTGGACTGGTGTATCCTGGGTTGCTAAAGCATTGGAAGTAGATGGTTTTATTATCCTTGAGAAGACTAACAACACCTTGGAGAGACCTAGGCAAACAAATAAAAATAACCCTTACCTGAAATAGCATAACTTGAAAATGTTTAGAAAAGGAGCAGGCAATTATTTTTATGTGCTTAACAAATAGTAATGAGCTGTAAAAGTCTGCAAGAGTAGCCCCCCCCCCCCCCTTGACAGGTACCCCACCCTCTGGTCACCAGAAGTCTTGGGACCAGAAGTCCTGCCCCAAACCCCTGACCTTTGCCACTGGAAGTTTCTCCCTTTGCCCCCACAAGTATGCCTTTGTGAGGAGAGATTTGCCATCTTGGAACTGGAAAAAATGAAAAGAATCATATACTAAAAATCAAACATCTATTAAACCGAATTTTAATTTTATTTGTAAAATATTTTTGTTCTGATTTATGTGTTTGCATAGTGTATGTAGAAATAATTGAGTAGTAGCTCAAATAATGTCTCACTTTTGTATATTGTGTGTATGAAGTGTGTGGGGGTGTGGGGTGTTGGTGTGCATGTTGGTATAGTGGGGTGTGCTTGTGGGCCCTCTCCCACATGACCTCCTGTGGCAGGACACTGTTGGTGCCTGCCACTTTACGGGCTGAGCGAAGCATCCAGTAGGTGCTTGATTGCAGTGGCCATTTTAGATCTCTGTCTGCCTATCTAAACAGTGCAGTTCACAGCTGGCAGACAGGCAGAAACATTGCCTGGCTGCATGCAACACCCTGGAGGTAAGGACAGGAGCTTAAGGGTATGGTTTGGAGGCTCCTGGTCCTGGGCATGACCTAAAAACACACCCTGCCAGGAGTGGGTGACCTAGTGGGTGACCTAATGGGGTCCCCAGAAAATACCATGCCAGTTACCACCCTGGGGAAAGATGGGTTGGAGTGTCTTAATAACCCCAGTTCCCACAACTCGGTGGGTTACCCCATGGTAGGGCCAAGAAGGCAGACCCAGGTTAGAGAGTGGGCTATAGGCTCAGAGGCCTAACTTAGAATACCCTCAACTAGTCAACACTGGGGCCGGGGCCAGGGCCAGGTCCAGAATGGTCAAAAGGGCCAGGGGCCCACCACAAAGGATGCCCAGTTTCTTTGGCTTTGGGTTTCTGACTGGTCTCAGAGGTGAGGCCAGGGCCTTGTGTGGCCAAAGGTCCTGGGGGGACCATACCTGAGAGAGGAAGAAGTTCAGGGAGCTATGCAGCTCAGAATGAGGGAGGAGTAGGGTGCCTGATTGGAGGAAAACTTTAAAAATAGAGTTTAAAAAATAAAGTTTAATTTTCTAGTTAGGGGTCTGAATTGGAGGATTCTGGGGCCCAGTGTGGGGCCAGTTATGATAAGAACTGTGGGTGCCAGCTGTGAGGCTTCAGCTGTAGTGTAGGGGAGGAAAGGAGCTGCAGATAGTGCCCCCTGGCATAGGGCAAGAAATGGGCAGACTCCTGCTTAATTAATATCATAATTATATATCATCAAGGCATGGCAGTTGAGAAGGTGGGTGGTTGGCCCAGAGACAGGTGGTGGGCCATTAGTAGACCAGCCCTGAGAAGCCCCCCTGTTCCAGCTCCATCACTTGGGTCTCCCTGTCACTCCTAGTGTAGTTTTGGTAGCTGCATGTTGTGGAAGTGAGCAGAGCCAGGACTCTGCCTCCATCATGTGGGACTCCCTCTTGTGGTGCACAGCTCTGGCTGAGTCCTGGGAGCTACATATGAACCATGGAGAGTCCCATACTCCCCGCAAACTAGGCTCTGCTATTACAACTCTGCCAGCCGTGGCCCTGGCACAAGCCCCACACTCCTACCCAGTTGTAGCTTCTGTGCCTACTGCCATTTCCATACCTGCTGCCCAGAGTGCTGCAGTAGGGACTGGAGGAAGAGCCGCAGGAGGCCAGGGAAGCTGAGTACTTCCCCAGATGGCTGCAGCAGTGGCACCAGAAGCACTTCCTGGAAGCTGTGCATGTTAGCCGTGGCCTCCTTGCAGGTGAGAATGGGAGCATACAGTGCCCCACAGAAGTGGGAGGGGCTCGGCCCCATGTGAATTGTGGCAGGGACAGCCATGAGCTGGGCTGTATGCAATTAATTGGTGGGCACTCACCCATGGGCCAGATGAAATCACCTGGTGGGCCAGACTTAGCCTACGGGCCATATTTTTCCGACCTCTGGCTTAGTGGGTACTTGGTATCGGTTAACATCCTTTAATGGGTCTGATTTGCCATTAATGCTCTGATTTTTAAGTGTCTTTAACACCACCCTCAGAGAAACAAAATCATGCCAATGCAAACAGTCTGCTTGGAGGGGTTGAAGATGGACTATGAACTAGGAGTGAAAAGGTATTAACAAGACCCTTTATAAGACAAAAGAAGAGCAGTAGACTAGACAATATAGTTAGTGGCAGAGAGAAACAATTCATGAAGGGGACAATTATTACCTGTAAAGTGCAAGAAGATGAATTGGCAGTATTTGTTAGGCTATAATGAACTGTAAAGCCACCGTCTATTTCAAGTCCAGAATTTTTACTGTCCAATAGAGTTATGAATTTCTGCTTTTAGGGCTGTTTACTGGAGGCTTTTGGTAAACTGTGAGTTCAGAGGAGGTGTTCTATGAAAAATACAGTGCTAGTGGAGTATGTGTGTCCCCATACCTTATATTTTTTCTATGGATTTTCTGCAAGTGGGTTAACTCTTACACTGAAGTACAGCTGAGGCCTAGTGGGCTTCCTGCATGCCACTCTGGGGCATGAATTGGGTTAGTACTCTTAAGAAGGCAGAACTAAGACCCAGCAGGATCACTACATGCCACACCCGGGCAGAGCTGAGACCCAAAGGTTGTTTCATTCCTATCTAATTTCTCCTGCATAGTTATGAGGGCATCTGGTCCACTTGATAAAATATACCACAATCTGTGAGCTGCACATCTAGGATCTGTGGAGGCTGATGATTTTGTTGTGAGGAGTGTTCATTTTTACAGTGATGGAGATAAGTCTACAAGTTTTGCATTTATTGTTGAAGCAGGGCTGGATCCCATTTGGTGTCTGTTGATCAGAAGGAAGTTTGCTTCTGATTTGGCCATGTTTGGGGTTTGCTTGAAGACCAAGAGTGAGGGAGTTAGGAATATGACCCTTCAGGTCTGGGGGTTTGTTTGTTTGCTTGTGTTTTATTATTATTATTATTATTATTATTATTACTACTTTTTGAGTATTTGTTTTGATGATCTTCCTTAGGTTCCACTGTGAGATGGTATGTAATCCATGTGAATATTCTTTTGATTCAGTAATAGGCTTTTCATGGTTTTTTTGCGGGGGGTATCTGCTGGACTCATTCAGAGATTCAGTTTATGGGCACATCCAGATTAGCGCGCATGTGTCTCTTGCCCCATCTCAAACCCCTATGAGATAGGGCAAGAGGCATGTGCAAGAATGAAAAAATGTTCCCTGTGCTGCAAGTTTGCAGCATGGGGGGAAAGTTATACCCTGGATACCCAGGGGTCTAAAAAAATAAAGTTTAAAAAAACCTGGAGGCTGGTTCCTCCATGGATATGCTCTGGCTGCCAGAGCTCTATGGTTGGTCCTTACCCCAGGGTTCCATTGCTGGTGAGTAAGGGGTTGAGGGGTGGCTGGAGAAGAGGGGAGGGGACTATGGAATGACTCCCGCTGACCCCACTTGCTCCCCTGATCTCCACAGTGCCTGGTCCCTCCCCCTGCCTGCCCCCTGAGCCCCCTCAATTCCTGTAGTGCCCAGTTCTGCCCCCCATCCAGCATCCTCAATTTTAAAAAAGAGAGAAAAATAATGCCCAGCACTTGCTACCAGTTTGAACTGTCGTCAGGGTCACTGTGGCCCTGCCCACACAGCACAGGGCAATGGGACTGCCCCAGCCTGGGCCCTCCTGCACTGTACTGCCTAGCAGGACTCTGCCAGGAGGCCCTGGAGCCCCACTAGCTCCTGCTTCTAAGGTGAGTAGAGGCTTTTTTCCCATTTTTTATTTATTTATTTATTTTTTTAATGGGCAGTGCCTGGGGTTGTGGGAGTAGCCATGGGAGCCTGGGGGGTGTAAGTGGGGGGTGGGACCAGGTAAGGCAGCCATCAGGGGGGCTGCAGCAGCTGGTGGGGAATCGGTCCAGGTGAGGCAGTGATTTGGGGGCTGGGCTGGGGCATATAATCCTTGTTGCAAATGTTGCAAGGCTGTCACCCCTGTGGAGGATACTTGACACTTGTTGGGGGGCCATAGCCCCTATGTGGGGTCTGTAGTCCCCCAACAGTCAGTGCTTAAACACAGTAGATGTATCAATAAAACATTGCCCAACTGGTCTCTGTGTTATTTGTTTTAATCATGGAGGAACATAGATTTTGGAGTATTTTACAGAGTGACTGTGATTTTTTTTTATCGGGGATTTTTCAGTTTCCCAATAGGGAACACCAGAATTCCTGCTAGGGAGGGCAGTGGCAGGACCCTGCCTGCTCGGAACTAGCACCTTGGACCCAGCTGGCTATGGCTGACCTCCTGGAAAAATGGGGCCAGGTGGACATGCTTTGACAGTGCAAAGCAGGCCACCACACTGGGAACATCTTCCAGGTGATAGCTGCTCAGGTGGCCAGGCAGAGGGCACACATCACAGTAGTACCACACAGAGGCCAACCCTGCAACCACAATCCACTGGCAGGTGCACAGCAGGTCACAGCCAGGCAGCAGCCCCCACTCCCAGACTGCTGCAGTGGGCACAGGGTGCAGGGAACTCTCAGGATTGCTTCAACAGTCCAGCTGGCACAAGGGGTAGTGTCCCCAGGTACCATTTGGCTGGGCCCTAGAAACCCCTGAGAGAGTAGCCCTGAGCTACTTGCTAGAGCAGGTTTTTGAATTGCTGGGGACAGCACAGGTGCTGGCCCTGGGCTCTAGCTCCCTCTGGCTGCAGATCTGGGAGAAGCCAGGCAGGGTTATTTTACCCCAAGTGACACAATTTGCTTCACACCAAAGTGCATGTCTGAGCACATGCAATGTTGCAAAAAGCCCCAGATCAAATTTACACTCCTTCTATTTGACCTGCTGCAAGTGCATGTGCTTTCATGTGTGGATGGGCCCTATTTCTCTAACTGTGTGCTTGCTGGATTGGTAGGTGGGTATCACAGATGATGCCTACTCCCTCATTAAATGACCTGCCTATGTTGCTAACTATATTGTCTAGACTACTGCTCTTCTAGAAGCTCCTGTTAACATGGTTTCACTCTTAGTTCACAGTCCTCCATCTTTCCAGAAGACTCTTTGCATATGCATTAAATGTTTTCTCTGATACTAAGCTCAGCCACAACTGCTTCTCTCACTTGAAGGGAACATGAAGCCCCAAAGCTTGCCCAACAGCTCACAACTATACAGTCAGTTCAATAAAATATATAACAAAAATACCTTGTTTCTTAAACACACATAGATATTACTGATTTCACATCTGATTGGAGGAGATATCAAGTGGTGTTCCCAAAAAAAACTGTCCTGGGACAATTCTCTATCTAGATGAAAGCCTTAGTCTATCTGTCTGTAACACTTTATTCAAGCCCTGATTGGTTGTCTGAAACAACCTATCAGAGTTCTCCAAGAGTGTGCAGGACAGGAGGCAGCTTTTGGAGCACTGCCGTTATGGCAGGGACGGAGCTGGGTGTGGGGGAGTCCCCTCCCTGCTCCTGGGGGTCCAGGCTCACTTCCCCTGCTGCTGCCACCTCTAAGTGAATGTGGGGCAGAGGGGGAGGGAAAGGGAAAGGGGGGAGCAGACCCAGACCCAATACGACATGGGGCACCATCTGTGCCCTCCCCCCATTCCCTGGAGGCAGTGGCTCTCTGAAGGCTCCATCCCCACCCCCATCAATCTTGATGGGCAATTGGGTAATTGTTCAATAATTGCATCAGGTATTTGACAGATGGGACTAAGTGCAAAATTAGCACTTTTGCAGATGACATCAAATGAGGTAGAGTTGCAGACACACTGGATGGTAGGAGAAGGATTTAGAATGACCTTGATGAACTGGGGAAATGATATGAAATAAACTGGATGAGATTCAACAAGGAGAAGTGCAAAGTTCTATACTTTTGATGGAACAATAGCATATACAAATGCAGATTGTGGAAGGTTTGACTAGACTGCAGCACTGTAGAAGAGGACTGAGGAGTTACAGTAGACCATCATGTTAATATGGACTAATATTATGCTCTTGTACCAAAAAAAAAAAAAAAAAAATGCAAACAGCATACTGGGTAGTATTAAGAGAAGAATTATGTATAAATCAAGGGATGGTAGAGTCCCCTGCTCTATTCAGAACTGGTGAGGCCTCATTACACTGGAACACTGTGTTAATCTGTAGGCCCTTCACTTCAAGAAAGATAGTTTCATAGTTTCATAGTAACTAGGGTCAGAAGGGGCCTAGAGCAGGCCATCTAGTCTGCCCCCCTGCCAATGGCAGGAAACAAGTGCTGGGGTC
>JAGPOW010003642.1:47143972-47162948 GCA_030014935.1 Caiman crocodilus
GAGTCCTTTTCTGAGGGCAGTGTCACACTGCCGACTAATGTTCATCTTGGAGTCCTAGTGGACTCCAAGATGAACATGAGTCGGCAGTGTGACAAAGCCATCAGAAAAGCTAATGGCACTTTATCATGCACCAGCAGATGAATGATGAATAGATCCAAGGAGGTGATACTTTCTCTCTATCGGGCGCTGGTCAGACCTCAGTTGGAGTACTGCATGCAATTCTGGGTGCTGCACTTCAAGAGGGATGTGGAAAACCTGGAGAGGGTCCAGAGAAGGGCCACTCGAATGGTTAAGGACTTGCAGACCAAGCCCTATGAGAAGAGACTAGAGCACCTGGACCTTTTCAGCCTCCACAAGAGAAAGTTGAGAGGCGGCCTTGTGGCTGCCTATAAATTCACCACGGGGGCACAGATGGGAATTGGTGAGGTTTTAATCACCAAGTTTCCTCCAGGAGTTACAAGAAATAATGGCCACAAGCTAGCAGAGAGCAGATTTAGACTGGACATTAGAAAGAGTTTCTTCACAGTTAGAGTGGCCAAGATCTGAAACGGGCTCCCAAGGGAGGTGGTGCTCTCCCCTACCCTGGGAGTCTTCAAGTGAAGGTTGGATATGAATCTAGCTGGGGTCATCTAGACCCAGCACTCTTTCCTGCCTATGCAGAGGTCGGACTCGATGATCTATTGAGGTCCCTTCCGACCCTAACATCTATGAATCTAGTCTGTTAGTCATTTTTGTCAGACTAAGTAATACAAGAGGACATTAGATATTGCTGTCCACCTAGGAAGGGATAGCAAAGATTCCAAGTTACCTTCCTATTGAAGGAGAACAGGTCCTGGAACAGAAATAAATATCTTTTGTCCTGGAACAGAATTTTTAAAAATTTTCTTGTTTAGAGATTTATACACAAATATCAGTGCCAAGTTTTTATGTAATTTAAGTGACCTAACCCCTGCCACCCCAAAAAAAACTATTCTAGTTCAGCACTTCCAGAAGTGACCAAACTCCATTATACTTTGCCACAGTTAGACCATTAAGTATAAACCATGCCTTTCAAACAGCCCACAAGGGGAAAAAAGTGAAGACAATGCTTAACTACTTAATGCTTAATCTAGTGCACCAATCATATATCCTTTAATTATTTCAGTGGTATGGCAGATCTTCATACTGACAATTCAAAGGAAAGTATAAATAATTCTTAGATTTATATTCCTGCTATGACCACAATAACAAAATACTATCCAAGAAAATCAGGCTATCAATACTAAGGCCCTGAAAGAATACATGAGTTCCCAGAATCTCGAAATGTCTTCATATTCAGGCAAAGCTATTCTTCATTTAGGCACTCTGTTTCTTTCACATGCCTCGTCTTTCAATGAGATGGTAGGACTAATGAGTACAGAGTATCAGTGTGAATATTGTTCTTATGAGGCTTCTTGAAGGTTTTGCATTGTCTGAAACATAGCAAAACTCTGGAATCAGCTGATCTTCTCTGGAAATGTATTCTATAGCCAGATCCCTTCAACCAAGAATGTTGTCCTCTAGTTTTCATATGTTTGTTTTAGGTTTTGTGATTTGCAGCATTCAAAGGAGCATAACTTGGTAGTTAAAGATTGAACCTTGCCATTTGATGTTTCTGGAGTTTGGACCATTAATTGCAAAGGCCTTCAACTGGCAACCTCCCTCCCAGCCCCCCAAAAAACACTTCCAGAAAGTTTGATGAGTTTACTTTGGCTTCACCATGGAGGAAATTTTTGGCTGCACTTTGCACCCTTTGTGATTTTTATCACATTCAGCTTTAGAGTCCTTACAAGATGATAAAAAAATGTATTGGTATGTCATTGCCACAAATGATCTACTGTCTAGGTCATTCTAAGTACTGCAGACTGTGGATACTATTTTCAAACTGGGGGGAGGAAGGGAAGAAGGGGCAGAAGGAATCACACCACTGCATACACTGTAAAATACTATTTTATGAATTCTATGGCTTTGTCTGCCCTGATGAGAAGAACTGGTGTTTGGAAGACTTCTCCAGCTTTCTATAAACCCTTAATTTTCATCTCAGTCTTTCAGATGGAGGTGCACAGGATCTTGAAGTTAATTATTTTACACCGTGTACATTTTACTTTGGTGGTGAGTATGATGACTCTGGGACCAGTGTAAAGGCCATGATAAATTTAGGGGATTCTGGAGCTCTTAATCCCTGGACTACCTGCATGTTAACACCTTTTAACTGGCTTAAAGCACTCATTGCTCATTCTAGAAATATGACACTTTAGGGCAGGATTATCTCCAATCTGCCTAATTTTGTTCCTGTTCCATTACCACGTGGCCACTTCCCACACCTATACCACCCTCCAGTACCCCAGAATGCTCTGAGGTGCCTGATTCTTTTTTTCTGCAGAGCTCGGGTGGTGCCTGCTGCCCTGTACCCCAGTAGCTAGGCTGCTGCCAGTTTGGCACTGCCTGAGCTTTAAGGGACCAGATCCTTTTTGCCCTGGAATGCCCCATGGCCATAGTGCCTCCCACCACCCTGGTAGCCCTGCTCTCATCATGGAGCCACTGTGAAAATTTCAGCAAGACCAGAGAGCTTCAGGGCAGCTGTTTCCCTGGGTATTTCTGGTCTCACTGAAACTGACATTGTGGTGGACCCACTTTCTGCCTTTTGGGAGCAGCAAATGTGTCTTGCTCCTAGTCCTGCCTCTGATCCCCAAGCCTCTAGTGGCAAGTGACAGCTGTGCAGATGCAGGACAGTCAGAGCAAGTTTTTCACCTTACCATGCAACTGCTTCTATAAAATGAACAACACCAAGTTGATTAACATCTGTTCAGTTTACAGCATAAAGTCTAACAACACCCTAATATGAGTCATCTTCATCCCACCAGCCTTACTGCAAGCTAACACAGACACACTGGTGAATTCCTTCTATAGAGAGCTCTGAGACCTCAGGCAGCAGGATTTCACTGAAGCTTAGCTCCTAAGACAGCTTTCTCAGGTTATTTTCTCCTCAGGTCTGTTCTTTTGGAGGGCAACACTGGTTAAATTTTATGGCACTGACAATGAAACTTACCTGAGACTATAAGCCTGGGATATCAGATATCTGAGTTTTATCACCTCTACCTATTCTGAGTTCTCTTTTCAGTTTTCTTTGTGAAGCCAGCAGGAAGACTGAAGCAAGTTTATTTACATTTGAAATAATATTTTGTTTAAAAGTCCAGCAAAATAAATTATAGTTTTCTATGCTTGCCAAAAGATGTTAGTTCTATTTTAAAGAAAGCAGGGTATGTATCAAGAAGTAAGAGTATTGGCACACTTGTCTATATATTTTATTTAAAGAAACTTATTTAACATATTTATCTAGAATGGGGTGGGCAATTATTTTGGCTGGAGGGCCACTTAAGTGTTGGTGAGCTGTCAATACATAAAATATTTCAGAAGATACTATTTTAACAAATAATAGATAAAAACAGATCATAGAGTAAAAATCAAACATAGACTTACACATTTTAATTTTATTTCAAAAATATTTTTTGTTCTGACTTACATTTTTTTTGAGTAGTGAGAGTAGAGACAACTGCATAATGGCTCAAAATAAAGTCTTACTCTTGTATATCGTGTGTTTGCATATGTGTGGTAGAGCAGTGTAGGATGTGTGTTGTGAGGTGGGAATGAGGTGTGTGTGGAGGGAAATGAGCATGGGCATATGGTGGGGGCTGGGCATGTTTATGGGTGGGTGTGCCTGAGCACAAGGTCTTGGGAGCTGGCCAGAGGTGAAGGGAGAACAGAGGCAGGGAGCTGATGCAGCAAAGCTCATCCGGGCAGTGTGGTGTGGGTGCAGTTGCAGTCCAGCCACCCCAACCAATCCAGACTACAGCTGCCCTTACAAGCTCCTCATGACACAGAGCCCTGCCTGCTCCCACCTGGGGTAACCCATGCTGCACCCCACTGCCACTAGACAGCACCACTCCAGCCAGAGTGTACAGCTTCCCAATGGTGCTGCTCCTGGTGCAGCTGCAGTTGCCTGGGTGCTGATCAGTTTTCCCACCTCTAGTGGCTTTTCCTCCTGTCATTGCTGCACTGCTCCAGGCAGTTGTTAATGCAGGGAAGCTGTGAGGTTGCATGCAGTTTATGACCAGCAAGACGGGGGGGAAGCTGCAGCTGGGCAGCTCCTGCCCCAGTGTATGGGCTCCAGCTTCTGGCCACGTTCCACCCACTTCATCCATCCAGTGCAATGAGCAGCTACCTGTGGGCAGATGAGTGGGTGGAAGACACTCAGGAGCTGGCACTGGAGCCTGCACACTGGGGAAGAAGCTACCCAGCTACAGCTTCCCTCCTGCCTGGCTGGGCATTTGGTGTCCAACTCGTGTCACCATGCTGCTTTTACTTCACTATGTTACCTGCTGCCTGATGCAGCATAGCAGGGACAGGAGGAGGAGGAATCACTGGAGGCAGGGGGAACTGAGCAATATCCAGGTGACTGCAGCTGCACCAGGAGCAACCCCACCAGAAAGCTGTGTGCAGTAGCTGGGGCTGTTGGTAGGTGCAAGTGGCACTACAGCACAGGTTGCCCTGGGTGGGAGCAGATGGGGGTAGCCTCAGGCCGGATACAATCAACTGGTGGGCAACCCCCCTTTTACAGTCTGGATTCAATCAGTTGTGGGATACATCCAGATCGTGGGATGTATTTTTTCCACTCCTGATTTATGTATCACCATAGCATCAGATCAGATGCCTCCTTTATAACCTGAAATAGTAGCACATCTCCAGTCACAGAAACAGTACTTGGATTAGCTGATAGCTGATATGTGGAAATCATAATTAATGAAAGCCAACTTGAATATGGGTTCTATATATAATTCAAGAGAAGCAGTGACCTTAGTTGTCATTCCTACCATAGTCAAGGTCCTGCTTTTGTACATGTTCCTGTTTTCAGTGGAATGCAGCTACTGAGAGAAGAGGACTTTGAAATAAGAGGTGAGTCTCACAAAGGATTAACAGTAGGCCAGAGTTAGACCTGATTGCTTGAACAAGTATGTTTAGTGCTCAGTGTTTTAACTGAACTTATTCTAGCCACACATCCTCTCTGGAAATCCCCAATTCATGGGAACACTTTGGTTGGTGTAAAGATAACATAGACAGTTCTGCTGCCTCTTTCAATGCCACTGTCACAAACTTCTGTGACTACAAATGGAACTGTGAAGCTTGACATAAAGATGGAGGCACTGTACTGTAGGACAGCTGTGATAAGCAGGGATCCGGGTTTTCTGTTTCCCATGGGAAAACAGAGAATACTACAGATTTCCCCTTTTTATCAGAGAAAGTGTGGATTTCTCCTTTTAACAGAGAAACCCATGGATTCCCTCCTTTTGCAAACAACTCTGCAGGCTAGCTGACCTCCAGCCTGCAAAAGCCTTTTGCAAACAAGGAGGGAGGGGGAGGGGCCTGAGCCTGGCTCTCAGCCACGGCTCTACTCAGCTCAGCTCAGCCTTACTCTTCTCCTGGAGTCTGAGGTAAGTGGAGCTTGCAGGGGCCTGGTGGCCCCCCTGGCAGTGCTGGGGGGTTACAGCTCATGGCTGGGGGCACCAGCAGGGCTGGGGGGGGAGCCAGAAGCTGTCACCAATCCCAGTCAAGAAGCAGAGAAGTGGCGGAACTGGCTCCATGTTGCTTCTGCTGCAGCTGCCTGCAATTGGGGGACAAAGGCTGTGAATGGGGCGCAAGAGGCATGAGTAAGGTGGGGGGGGCTGTTGTGGGGGAAGTGAAGGGCACCAGCAGTATTGGGGGGCTTTGCTGGCGCAGTGAGGGTGTTGCAGGGGGCTTTTAATTTTAATACCAGATTGGGGAGGGGGGTTATCAGAGAATATGCAATTTTTTTTTGTCAGAGAATTTGTGATTTTTTTAATCTGAGAAAACTAGGATCCCTGATGATGATAAGGCATGTGAGGAAAATGTCTAAGGAAACACTGGGGGGAATGAAATTACTGGATTGAGCACCATGCTATGATTCTTTGTGTGTTAGGAAGCAGCACAGGTTAAATTTGCACACTACAGTTTGGTCTTCAATGGGTCTATGAAGGAGAGATAATGTAACAAAGATCTATTACCTTAATTCTCTATTGTGCCTCTCTTTTTATTGGCTCTGCTTTAATTTAGGCCCTTTAACAAAACTCACTATTTGAGAAGTGATGCTGAAATAAACCCCTAAGGAATATGTTTGCAGTACTGGTCTGCCAGTTGGAGATTCATTCCTGAACATAATGGTTCATAAGTGGTTTTGCAAGTTGCAAGTTTGTACAGTGGTTTTCCATATTGAACGGAAAAAAAGGCCCATATATTTAGAACAGAGACATTGTCCACATCTATGTTTATAAAATCTCCAGCCAATGAAAGCTCTAGCTCTTAATGGGGCCTTTGAAACTATCAGAATATGAATATTAACTCATAGATTTAATCAATTTCATAGGCACTAGGGCTAGAAGGGACCGCTCAAGATTATTGGGTCCAGCCCCCTGCCCAAAGGGCTAGAATTCAGCAGGGGTCAAATGATCCCAGCAAGGTCTTAAGTTTTTTTGAAAGTATCCAGAGTAGGTGCTTGAATCACCTCTAGGGGGAGTTTGTTCTAGGCCAGGGGTACTCGGACAATAAAGATTTTCATTCCGTCCAGCCTAAAACGGTTGTCCAGGAGTTTGACTGCTTGACCTTGTCTTCCCATGAGATGCCTTGGTGAACAGTTGTTATCTCAGTTCCTGGTACATATCCATTACATACTTATAGGTTGCCACAAAGTCCTTCCTGAGCCTATGATCCTTTTCCAGGCTGAAGAGTCCTATGTCTCTCAGCCTCTCTTTAAAAGGCCTGCTCTCTTTTCCTCTAATCATTTGTGTGGTTGTCTTCTAGACTCTCTCAAGTTTCTCCATATTCTTACGAAATTGTGGAGCCCAGAACTGAGGCTCACAGTAAAATTGTACATTAATTGTTGAGGAGGCACCACTATGGCTTTATAATTTCAGACACCCATTATTACTGCTACTGCTCAAAAGCAGGCCCAGTTAAATTAATTAATTAATTAAAACCCCTTTAACTTTCACTGTCTGCTTTGAGGCACATTTTATTTTACCCCCAAGAGAAAAGTAGATTTTCTACTAGTAAAACCATAGGCTGTAATTAATACAGAAATTCTTATTAAATGACAAAGTATATACTTGTTGAAGCACAGTTGATGGGGTGTCATAAAAATGTTAAACTGGAGGAATTCTAGCTAAAATAAATGTGATAAACTAGAATAGCTAATAGGGGTGTGCGAAACAGGCCATACTTGATTTGGATTCAGATTTGGGCCAAATTGGGGACAGCGATTCAATTCATTGATTTGGATCACTGTCTCCAATTTGATTTGGCTGAATCCAAATCTGAAGATTTGATGCTAATCTGGAGAATCAATGATTCAGCCATAAACAGAGCTTTTCATGTTTTTTCTACATACCTCTAGGTACCAGGCATGACTCATAAATGCTGTGATGCTGGGGTGGATGGAGCATCCCACAGGAGTGTGTGATTGTGGGGGGGTTCCATGCGTGCTTGGCAGTGAACCCAAAAGTGGACCGGGTGTATGTCCAGTCTACTTCTGGGTCTGCTGGGGAGTGCACATCCTGCCCCCCATGCCTCCCTGGCTCAGCAATCAGTTGTGGGGGGACCCTGGGTGCCCCCCCAGATCCAGGAGGCACCAGTTGCTGAGCTGGAGAGGACGCAGGGGTGGGACCCCCCATGGAATCAGAAGTGCTTCTGCTCCACTTCTGGGTCTGCTGACAAGTGTGCTAGAGAGCCTGCTGCACTCCTGTGGGATGCTCCTTCTGCCCCAGTGTCTTAGCATTCATAAGCCATTTGGTACTTTGCGGTATGTAGAAAAAACACTTAAAGCTGTGTCTATGTCCGAACCGTCAAATCTTTCTGAATCTTTCCATATTGATTTGGAGTGTTACAATTCAATTCAGAGAGATTGAAGGGTCTCCTGATTTGATTTGGATTTGGAGATTTGGCCACTGAAATGGGCCTAATCTCCACCAAATCAAATCAGAGACCAAAGCTTCACATAGTCCTAATGGCTAAGCCTTGATGTAAAAGTGTTTTAGTTAATCTAATTCTATCTTTAAATTTACTAGTCTATTTAATTGGAAACTTCACATAAGGTAATGTTTGATTGACTAACAAGAGCCCTTTTTATTGTTTGTCCCATCACAAAACTTATAAAAATGTCAACACCCATATGTTATCCTAATATGGATTTGAACACACATTTCTGCAGTGGAAAACACACCATAATTTTTCCAATCCTTCCTCAAATAGAAGTTTTCCTATGCTCAAAATCACTATAAGTTGTATATTTTGCCTGATGTTACACAGCAAAAAACCCCCAAAAAACAAAAGAGGAAAAAGGATAGGACTTGTTTCTCAGCAGTACTCCTAGGCTCAGTATGGAAGGAGTATATACAACACCTATATGTACAAGCAGCAACCCTATACAACACCTTAGAATATGAAAACAATGGTATAAAAACTAGCTGAACTGGTACCTAGCAATATCATTCTAAAAATGGAATTTCTGGGCTGTGTAACTTTGAAGCAGTCGTTCAGTGTTCTCCTTTTATCTCAGCCACAAGTAAAGAAAGCATTTACAGGAAAGATACTTTGATCCCCGGATGCTGAAACAGTCACTATGAGCTACAGGAAATTTAAAGTAGGCACAGGAGCAATCAGCTACTCTCAGGATAGAGAAGAGCAAAAATGGATTGCAGCTCATATTTTGCCCATATTGTGCACCCCACACCTGTACCGAATGCAGCTGAGTCTCTTTCCTTACGATTTCTAATCTCGGGCTTTATGCTTATGTAAAAGGCAGTTTAAGGAGCACTTACCTTCTGAGTGTTCTACGTTGGGCTCTGCCTAAATGCTTGAGTGCAATTGTCCCAACAGGGACCATACTTGTAGTTCAGTTTATCCCCAGTAAAGGGATGCAAGATTCAAAAAGCAGATAGGGAACTTCGGCGAATTCCAGCTCAAGAATTGGATGTGTGGCTCCCCTTAAAACTGGAGCATCTCACTGCCCCTGGGGTGGCGCTGCATGAAAGGGGCTGAGAAGAGCATGCAGCATGGTCCCACCTTGTGGGAGTGGACTGAGGTGGGACTGGGCCAGCTGGGTGGAAAGACACACCAGCTGGGGAAAGGTCCCAGCATCATGATCTGAGGGGAAGCCTCAGTATGCCTGAGTGCCTATAGGGGGAAGTGAGCCCAAAAGTGCTGCCTGGTTTCCAGAGGCAGTTTGCTCTTTCTCTGTGGCTCAACTATGTAATAGCTCTGTGGGCTTGGAGAGGCCATGCGCAGGCAGAGATGCATGCATGGAGGTATGTGGGGAAGAATTTGTGTTTTGCAGAAGTCTGGAGTAAAAATAGCCACTGCAGACTGTGAGAAACCTGGACCGGTATGGGATAGCTCAGGAAAGCTGGAGCCCACAAGCATGTGATGAAAGGAGTGGGGAACTGCCCCACCTCACCATTCATTGGGCAATAGAATGCCTGGCTGTTAGTTATATATAATTAATTAGGGGATTAATACAATGAATAGTTACCATAGTGCTTAAGTTATTAGTTTTGTATTTGTTATCTTGACCACTCCTTAAGTGTTATTTTTTTTGTATAAACCCATCCTTGTATATTACAAGTAGAGTATTGCACACTTTTGATGGTATTTAATATTTGCTTGCATATAGCAATTGTTTTCTGTATATAATTAAATTTCTGTAAATAGTTACTTCTGAGTGTGCAAGGTCTCTCCACTGTGAACAGTCTCTCTCTCTCAGGGAGCCTCTGGCCACTCCTCAGTGAGCTGAGCAGGGGTAAAGCTACCTGGCACCCCTGGGTAGTATCACACACCAAAGGTTACACTTATGTAAATACAGCTAAAGTTTGTCAGAGAAGAGGCTGTATATTGTTTTGTTTACTAAATCAAGCTTGTTTCAGCAAAAAAGTAAACTGTCCATTAGAATTCATATAGCTGGACACAAATGTATCAATTGGAATAAAAACTTCTGCTTCTGAATGATGAGCCAGTTTGAACATACTAATACTATTGCAATATTTTCATTTCGTAAGCCAACAATTGCTATGTTATATGGCTTCAAGTTGCTTATTTCAGTTCTTTTAATAATTTTAAATAAGCAGCATTTACTACACTCACTCTTATTCTACTTATCAGGCTAGTGATAAGGGCCAAAATTACAAAAGCACTATTTTTTTTTCATTATTAGTATTATAAGACCAGTATTTTTCACATTCTAAACTAGCAGTTTCTATTTATCTGTTTCCCCCCATTCTTTGCCATCCTGCCTTAAACTCTTTATCCTATGAAAAACTTTTGATTTATCTTCCAGACATATAAACACACTTTGCTCTTATTCAATAACAGCATCCTTCAGTCCCGAAGGTCTCAAATAGAGCTCATGTCTTTCCATAGATGACATATTTTGGGCTTCTTTTCTTGCACAAGCCTGCTGTAATGAAGAGATTCCAAAAGAATTGAATTATCTGTAGTAAATCTCTTTCACATAAGTTTTTCTTTCAGAATGAAGTATTTTCTTCACAGTAAGCTTCATACTATCTCAGAGGTACAGACAGAGTCCTTTGTTTTTTCCCACATCTACAAGCATGGGAAATAGAAGTTGCAAGGTTGCTCTTGAACCCAAGACCTGAATTTTCAATGACATTAAGCATGCACAGGTATGACTGACTTTAAATTGGACACAAGGATGCTGAGAATTTAAAATCAAACCTAGCATCTCTTTTGTCAAAATATTCAAATGTGGATGACTGAATTTTCTAAGTCTATATTTAGGTCAGTGGGAGTGACAGGTGTTTAACAACCCTGAGAATCTGAACTTTTATTTGCATGAATAATTTTCAACTCTTACATTTGACAATATGTCTTACAGCATTTTTTCTTCCCTGCTGTGTAGCTTAAATTGCTTCCTCTTCAAAAGAGGAAAAATACTCTCAAATATTTCAAGGTGATATATAATTCTGCCTTCCTAGATGCTTGTCTCTTAAAAACAAATAATTTACAGAAAACAGCAACTTTTGTAGTAAAAGAGGGTATGAGGATATCTAATCAATTCCTTGTTAAGTCACATACATCATTCTGACTGGAAAACCAGTAGCTCATTTTTATCTCCTGAAGGAATATATATTTCTCTACAAAAATATTTCTGAGAACTCCTCCTACCAGGGAATGGTTAGTTCATTTCAGAATTCCCCTTTGAAACCTCTGGCAGCCCTGAGTGTATAAAAAGCCGGGTTACATTAAACAATAAAATAACAATACTCAGACACAGGGTACGTTGAAGTAGGTGGAGGCAGCCAGGTAGAAGAATAGGTGATTATAAGCAATTGAAGCAACATAGGCAGTTGAAAACAGCAATTTATAGCAGGAAGTATAAGGTAACCTTCATAATAGACAACTAGGCTACCAGTCCAGCCTGTAATAATATAGAAGAAAACATAGGCAGAAAAGGTCACAGTTCAGGATAAGCTTTTCAGGCGTGCTTTTGAGATTTTGTGGCTGCCTACAAACTCATTAGGGGAGATCAGCAGCAAATAGGAAGGGCCCAATCCACCCCCTCCAGCAGCACCTGAGGTGGCCAGAAGCTGCTGGAGAATAGGTTTAGGTTAGAGATTAGGAGGCACTGTTTCACTGTCAGGGTAGCTAGGATCTGGAACCAACTTCCTAGGGAAGTGGTCCTCACTCCTACCTTGGGTAAATTCAAAAAGAGATTGGATGAACACCTGTCTGGGGTCGTGTGATCCCAGCATGTGCTCTGGCCAGTGGTGGTAGGTCAGACTAGATGATCTATTTAGGTCCCTTCTGACCCCTAACTACTATGAAACTATGAATTCTATTGCCTTGGAATCTTTATTTTGACTTAATTTTCTGGAAGAAACTGAGCACCTTCTTTTTGGGGTGGTAATGCAGCTTGGTGTTTGGGATTTTTTTATCAGCCTAGATGTGAAAAGGGTTATAGCTATCAAAACTAACCTAAATTCGAAATTTCAGTTTCAAGAAAGGCACATGTCATATTTCTATTGCTTGGGCTCATTCTTTTGTTGGCAGCTGTAGGTTCTACCAATATTTTCATTTTCAACATATCTCTGTTCTATTAAATGGTTAGCATATTATAGTAGACTTTGCTAGGACTGGCATTAACTAAAATAGTCAGTGGATAAGGGATAAACCAGAAGAGAAATTTGGAAAGGAACAATGTAAAGGAAAGTGAGGCACAAGTGAAATTCCTTGCTACTAGTGGAACAGAAATAAGAATGTGTGATTGGGCATTGGAATTGGATGAGGAAAAGAAGTTATTCAAGACCACCTAAATTGGAGTCAACCTATATAAGGATAGCTAGCACTAAAAATAAAATAAAGTACCTGCTGCAGGATAATTTAATTCAGAGCCAGTGAGAAAAGATAAGGAAATATCCTGAAGACAAACCAGAAGTTGAGGATGTGGTGTTCATGTTTGTAAAATAAAGACGAACTGTTCAGGTTTTCTTCATGATTGCAAGAGGATTCAGCAGTTTGAAACACAGGTATGACTATCAGGCTTTTTACCCTTGCAAAACCCTGCTGGAGAGGGGAGGGAGGTTAAAGCCTCAAATCTCTGGCTGGTGATGCAGCAGTGCAGTCACCCCACCTGCCTCCGGTGTTGCTGGGCTGTTTCTGATGCCATGGCACAGACTCACTGGGGAGTCACCATCTCACATCACTATTATGATCAGTGCCATAGCAAAGCAGGGGGTAGGGGGAGGGGAAATAGCAGGTCAACTGCTCCAGGTGATGATGCAAAGGGATGCCAACAAGTGCTGCCCAGCCTAGAGGGCGGAGCATGGGATGGAGTCACAAGTGACTCATTTGGGCTATGGACAGGCATTACACATAAACCACTTTAAGTGATCAGAAACTGGTTTAAACCTGTAACAGAACTGATGTTGCGTGCACTTAAACCAGTTTGAAAATGGATGAAACTAGTTTGCTATCTGGGCTGGGTGGGGCTTTCTGCTTCACAGCAGAGCAGGCCCCACCCCTCTGCTCCTTGTTTGCAGCCCAGCCCAGATTTGCAGCACAGCAGGGTCTGCTGGGTAATCTCTGCCCCCCTCTCCCTCCCTTCTCATCACTCGCTGCTTATTCAGAGATCCATTCCTCCTTTCTTCCACAACAGGGACCATAGCCAGGCTGTGGTGTGCTAGCTAATGCTGAGAGGGGTCTGTGTGTGTCTCTCTCTCCAATATCACTGGGGCAAGCAGACAGAACAGTGACTGCTTAGGGCTTTTGGAGCTAATCAACAGGTCAGTGGATAAGCTGTTTAAGGAGTTTCAAGTAATGAGAGAGGCTATTGTTTTGCTAATTTAGTGATAAAAACTGTTATTGTCCCCCCTCCCCCCCACCAGCTTGCCCACCCATCAGTTTGCTGCAGGGAGGGGGACTGAAAAGCTCTGTATCATCCACAGATGCATGCACTTTACACCCCACCTTGCCTGACAGTGCTAACCCAGGGCTTGGGGCTAACAACGCTCCTGCCCCTTGACAAGCTAACAGGGAAAAGCCTGGGACCATGAAAGCAGACCTCCTTAATGAAAGAGTCCTGCCAGGGCCTGGCCATGCTCCCCCTCAGCTCAGCTCCCTGCAGAAGGGAAGGGAAGGCTGCTCTAATGCCCCCCAGTTTCTAGCCTCAGCCATTTCTGTCATACACCTGAATTTTCTCAGTCCAGAGAGAATATCTGTCCAGCTTCAAACCAGTTCAGCCTAGCCAAGTTAGACTAACCTGCAAAGATTGAGTCAATTCAGGCTCAGGATTTTTTGAATGTCTATCCCTAGCTTCAGTGAGGTGGGGGCACATGGATGGAGGAAGGGTAGCTCCCACCACTGTGTGTACTCCCAGGGAAGCATGGGGGAGGGGTGTGCCCCTCAGATCTGTGCGTGAGGCAAGGGTGGCTGCCACTGTGGGCTTTGCCCCAGGCACCAAACTTAGTATCATAGTCAATGCTGTAGCAACTGCCCAGGGCTGGTGCCTTGCTTACCCACCCCAAGTTATGCTACTGGTATGAAGGTTTTCTGTACTTTTTAAAAACTAGAGTAGAAGAAGTACTATGAAGTGTTATACACTAGGAAATATCATTCACTGCATGAGATTTTCTCTCACCTTCTGATATCAGCAGTTATGTGAGCCAATTATGTAGGTTAAGAGCAAGTAAACAAGTGTGGAAGATTTAGATTAAGGGTTGAGGGGGTGGATATTAAATGAGAGCATATTTCCTCAAATCAAGTCTCTAGAGGCTTACAAAGGTAAATCTAAAGGGATAGTTTGACTTGTAAAAGAAATATTGATTAAAAACCAAGGAAGATGGAAGGAAAAAAATGATGCGCCTTTTTAACTGATGCTTGAAGCAGATGAAATAAAAATCTGGGGGGGAAGGAGAGGGGGTGCTAGGTACCTGAATAAAAATACGATTTCAGTTGCATTTAAAGATTTGATAAAATGAGAGCCATGACTTGAATGCCAATACACTACAGAGACAGAGCTTTAACTATTTAACAGAGATCTGAGGTTAGCAGTCATGTGGGGAAGGGTGAAGCTGAAACTGCGGGCTACATTGGAACAAAAATACAAGATCAAACAAAGCAGGTGAAGGAAGCAAAACATTTTGTTCCTTTCATGTCTTATGTGAAACTGCATGTAGTTACGGTTTGTAGTGTTAAGCAAAATATGTTTATCAACTACACTGCCTAGAATTAAGGAAAGAAGGACCAAGCAGCTGGTGACTGATGTTGGCTGCAGTCACAACTCAGAATGTTACCATTCTGGAGATTACATTTTCACACCAAAGAAAACATAAAAAGTATGAAAGCTGACCTAGAAACCTTTCTTTCCCTCCCCTTCAGTTTCATAAATAGCAAATACTGATGTTACTAAGCTTTACAGTTACAAAACTAATGTTTCTTTTGGCCCATTTTCACCTGAATGTTTGTAGGGAAGGGAGAAAAGAGATTTCCAAATCAGCAGTCGCCTGTTCATGTTTGTATTTAATAAAATATTTGTTTAAGTTCAAAAAGAGGATCCATTGAAGACACCAATTTTGAAACTAAATTTCCTTAATTTAAGGATTTTTTCCATGGTAGTCCTGCTTGACAAAGGTATAAAAATTATGGCCCATATTTGTAATGGTTCTTGAAGAACAGCACCTAGACAGTTAGATGAATATGACCCAATAGCAGGCTCTTGTTGCAAAAAAGGTCATTAGCATACTGGACTGTAGGGATAGGATCAACACCTTCAAATTAAGGGGAGTGTTTCTCCTGCTGTATTCAGCACTAATGAGAACTCACCTCCTGGTACAGTCTTGAGTTTTGGGCCTCTCACTTCAAGAAAGGTGTGAACAAATTAGGAGGAGATCAGCAGAGAGTAACAAAAATGATTAGAGGTCCAGGAAAAATGGTTTAGGAGGAAAGGCTGAATGATAATCTAATCAGAAGAGAAAACCTAGAAGGGATTTGATAATTGTCCTGAAGGAAAGTTATAAATTATGCCCACCATTACAAATGGATGGAGAGAGATTATTCTGTGGCTGCAGGGGACAGGTCAAGGATCAATAACCTTAAATTGCAGCAAGAAAATTTAATTTGGATATTAGGTTCATAGGAAAGTATGGCTGGGAGGACTCTCACTAGACCATCTAGTCCAGCCCCCAATCAAGACAAGATCATCTCTGACTAAACCAGCCCAACCTCTTCTTGAAAATGTCCAAGGATGGAGAGTCTACATTTTCTCTAGGTATCCTGATCCGATGCTGGAAAACCTTCGTCATCAGAAAAATCATCCTAACCTCAAATTTACATTTCTTCTGCTGCTCCTAATCATGTCCCTTACATCCACAGAGAAAAGCCCATCTCCATTAATCACCTTTCAGGTATTTGAAGAAAATTATCAAATCTCTCCTCAGTCTTCTCTTCTGTAAATTAAACAACCCGAGTTCTTTCAGCCTTTATTCATAAGGCTAATTTAAGTCCTCAAGTCATTTGTGATGGTCTTTGCTGGACTCTTTCCAAACTCTCTACATATTTTTAAAGTGTGGGGCCTTAAAATGGATAGATTACTCCAGGGGAGGCATCACCAGAGCTGAATGGGGAAAAGAATAATTTCCCTTAATTTGCAAGTGACAATCTTGTTAATGCAACCTAGTATACTTTTGACTCTCTTTGCAATAACAACACACTGTTTAATGACTGGTTATCTGTCATCAATAGATATTCAGCTAATATTCAACATATGGCCCATTGTGACCCTTGGTCTTTTTTTAACTATTGCAATTTAGCCAGTCATTTCTAAGTTTGCATTTGGGCATGAAATTATTCCATCCCAAGTGTAGGACCTTCAGTACCTGATGATGCAACCCATCCAGATCTACCAATCTGAAAGCATTATCATCTATGAATGATCCCTAATCTGTTGTTTTACTACTCCTTCCCATTGTTTGCTGCCAATTGCACACATCATCTGGTAGCTGCCCCAATCTGTGAAGGCTGAAAGAGAAAATGGATTCAATAGAGTCTTCTCTGTACCATCCATAAATGGATTTTTTTTGTATTCTGTAAATAACCAATAGTTTCTTTTGTTCTCACCTTATTTTTGAAACACTTGTAGAAGCCCTGTTTATTTTCTAACATATTTACTTGAATTGAAGACATAGGGATCAGAGCCCATTGTCTTGGTTTTGAGAACAAGGTGAAAGCAAGGTAGACATCTGTGATTTCAGCCTTGATCCCAGGCCAGGACCAGAGTCAGAGCCACAGCAGCTTCCTGTCCTTTTGTCAACTCTGACCTCCACCTACTCCCCTCAGCCTCTCTTCCTCCATGCCACTTACTGTCAGTTGTGGTTCCCACCCTATTCCAGCCTGGGGAAAGAAGCATAGGGTAGCTTTAGTCTGGCCATACAGCAGCAGTGGTGGCACCAGCAGCTCCAACATCCCATGGCCAGAGCTATGGCTACTTCAACCACTAGGGTGTGGCCCAGTTGGAGGTACCCTGTACTCCATGTTCTGGGGGATAGATCTATGACTGACAGTATGGGTCAAGAGAGAAAAAGAACTGTGTGCGCATGGGGGGAGGGGCTGGGCAGGGTTGCAAAGGGGGAAGGGTACAAGCAGGGTGGTAGGGATGGCAGAGGCTGTGGGTCGGGGAGGTGGAGATGGAACAAGGAAGGCACAAGATATTGGGGAGGGAAGCAGGCACCACAGAGAAGGCAGGCTCCACGGGTGTAGGCATGGATGAGGCAAACAGCAGAGAGTGGTGGGTGTGACTACAGGCACTGCAGTGAGGGAAGACAGCAGAGGAAACAAATGCAGGAGGGCAAGAATCAGGCCATCACTTTCCCCACTGCAGCAGTTGCAGGGGGGACATAAATTTTAAGACCATCCTCCAACAATTAGATCCTAAACATGTAGGGAAACAATAAATATACATTTTATAAATTTTCCATGTATAGAATCTAATTATTGGGGCAGTTCTCTTAAAATTCAAAGTAGTCTTGGATTAGAGTAAAAATAGTATGTCTTTTTGTACTTCCATCTAAAATTGTGCCTTAATCTTCCCAATTTTCTCCCTGTCCCTGTGTGTCCATGAGATTATTTTATACTCTTCCCTTGTACTATGACCAAGTTTCAACTATTTGTTGGATTCTTTTTTGAGTTTTAATTCACTGAAGAGACTGATGTCTAGCAAGGCTCGTCTTTTGTTGTACTTCACATTCTTTTCTCACCTGGGGATAGCTTGCTCCCGCACTTGTAGTATGGCCTCCTTACAGTACAGCCAACTCTTCAGAGCTTCTTTTCTCCTCAAACATGCCTCTCGGGATCCTGACCACTATTCCTGAGTCTGTTGATGCTCCTTTTAGGACCAGTTTTTCCTTGTTTGTGAGCAGCAGCAAATTGAGTAGTAGCTGTACTCTCTATCATCTATATCAAACAGTTAAACCCCAGCACACTTCAAGAATTTGCTAGACAACTTACACACTGCTGTGTGTCCCTTCCAGCAGATGTCCTGAAAATTAAAGCCCTCCCCCAGAAGAACTAGGTCCTGTAATTTGGAAGCTTCCATCTGTTATTTAAAGGAGGTGTAATTCACCTCCTCCAGATTTGGTGGCCTGTAGCAGATGCCCACCATTACAAACTGCAGCTACTCTCCCCTCTGAGATTTATGCAGATGCTTTCACTAGGCCACTAAAAAGGTGGTTAAGCTTTGGAAAAGCTTCCCATAGCAGCTATTAAAATTACCATCCTTGGACATTTTTAAGAGCTTTTAACAGGTTTAGGATTTTAAACACAGGCCTTTGACAGGAGTGGTATAATCAGGATGATCTTTCCTTGAGCAAGTTATACTGGAAGGGAGGGAAGGGGAGGGGAGGGGGGGACCAGGACTTCCCTCCCGTTGGAATCCTATGTTCCCCCTCGGGAATCACTGCTAGGCCGTGGGTGAGGGTTGACCTGGTGGAAGGGCTTCTGGAAGGGCTAGATGTCTTTAAGTTAGTGGGCCCGGATGACCTACACCCAAGGGTGTTGAGGGAGCTGGTGGGGGTGATTGCTGAGCCCTTGGCTCGGTTATACGAGCACTTTTGGAGCTCTGGATGAGTACCGGAGGACTGGAAGGTGGCCAATGTAGGCCCCATCTTTAAGAAGGGGAAGGAGGAGGACCCGGAGAACTACAGGCCTGTCAGTCTCACCTCAGTTCTGGGGAAGATATTTGAGAAAATTCTCAAGTCCCACATCTGTGAGGGACTGGCAGAGGACAATATCCTGAAGGGCAACCAGCACGGGTTTGTTAAGGGCAGGTCCTGTCAGACCAACCTGGTCACCTTCTATGACCAGGTGACCAAATCCATGGATGCAG
>JAGPOW010003642.1:47163048-47181583 GCA_030014935.1 Caiman crocodilus
TTGTTCTTGCTCCTACCTTGGGCATCTTTAAGAGTAGATTAGATAGGTACTTGGCTGGGGTCCTATGACCCTGGCACTTGTTCCTGCCATTGGCAGGGGTTCAGACTAGATGGCCTGCTCTAGGCCCCTTCTGACTCTAGATACTATGATACTATGATTATTGGATTAGAAGACTTCCTGAGGTCCCAATTTTAAAGAGGTTTGACAAGAAAAATAAAATTATACTTTTGAAACACTCAGATACAATGGCAATGAGCAACAAAGGATAGCCCATGAAGAAATCAACAGGCTTTTGTACACGCGCTCTGGGGTGGGAGTTAAATAGAATGGCTCTCAGGAAGTGATCTAATTAAAATGCTTACAGCATCTTGTATATTCAGTATCCAATGTTTCAAATTGTAGTGAGGTTGTTTTAATTATAGCTTGTTCAGGAAGCTATAGTTAAAACACCCCGACCACCATTTTGAAATGTGAGGATGCCCGATACATGAGATGCTGCAGTACATTGGAGTGTTCCAATTAGAATGCTCCAGGAGACTCAATTAATCAAGTCTGCTCTGTGTTCTAATTAGAACATGTTGGAGCATGTGTAAAAGTCCCCAGTAAATCTATCTTCCTGCTAGAATTGAATAGTTCCCAGTACATAAATCCAGTGGTCACACACTGAACAACAAGAATAAAACAAAATATTGATTAAGTGCTCATCAACTAAACACCGTGAACTGAATGAGATTAAAGCTCTTTGAAAAAGAGACAGTGTAATTATTGAATTATGAATTAAAAACCTGCAGTTGCATTTCTGGCATGAGTGTTTAAGACCCTTTTCTCTCTCACACAAAGGAGAAGGGTTGTTAGCCCTGGCCTTGATCCTGAAGTGTTAGAAAAGCTTTAAAATACTCCTGATCCATTGAATAACTCAGAAAGAATAACTGGAGTCCTTGAATATTACTTGTTTTTCTATAGGAAGTTAGGTATTACATGATCATGTCAGCCCATCTTGCTAATAATGATCGCATTGCAGCATTCTGAATTCGCTGGAGTTTGCTAAGTTTGAAAGAGTTCATGCCAAATTATATTTACTATGGGAATTCAGTTGGGAAGCATCAGGAGTCTGTCTGCTTACTGCCTAGACAAACTCCAGCTGGCCCTGTTAACATGAAAGTCACTGGTTGCCAGCTGCTGGCTGGTTGAGTGTCCTCTGCTGGCCCCCATTACAGGGCGTAAACAGTAGTCTGTGCAAATAGGGAAGTATTCTATTCAGATTTTGCCAATTCGGAGGACAGTGATTTAATTAGGAGATTCAGATCACTGTCCCGAATTGATTCAGCCAAATCGGCTTTGGAAGATTCAGCACCGATTCAAAGAGATTTGGAGATTCGGCCATAGACTATAATGGAAATCACTGAAATTCCAATAGCTTTGTCATTTTTTTGGCTGATTTGGATAAAAATTGCAGGGATGGTAGCCTGCCTTACAGGAACGTTGATCCCCAGCCACGAACATTGATCCCCTGGAACGTCTCCATTTGGTTCTTAAGTTGCCTTGCTATGGGGATCACGTGGCTAAGGAAGGCATCACCAATGCAGACGGTCTCGGTGGCTTTGAGGAAGGGCTTGAGGGTCCACCAAGATCTTGGAAATGGTATCCCACTTTGCTTTAAGAGGGCCGCTAATACCAGTCTCCCCAAGCAAGGCCATCTCATAGATGGGCTTCTGTTGCTCCACCAGCCTTTCCAGCATCAGCTATGTGGTGTTCCACCAGGTTTCCACATTCTGCATGACTTTGTGTTGTGGGATGCTTATCTCTGCCTGTTTTTCCTGCAGCATTTTGTCCCCCTTGATGCTGCAGTGGATGTAGCCTTTCAATTCCCTGCATTTTGAAATCAGGTGGGTGGTAGTGAAGGCAACATCACCAGCAGCCCTGTGCCCCACCAAGGTGTCCCTGACTATGAGATGGAACTAGTGTGCCACACAGTAGATGCCAATAGAGTTAGCATCATACACCAGCTTGACTATATTGGCCCCATTGTCAGTGACCATGAACCAGAAGGCGAGCTCACCCTGCCCAATTAGCCACCCCTGCACCATACAGTTCATGGCCACCATGATCTCCCTTGCAGTGTGAGACTCATCCATCACCTCAGCTAGAAGGAGAGTCCATGGATGGCCTCACTGATTGCACCAGTTCCCTGTGAGGGAGAGGTAGGCATGATCTCCACCCCAGTTCTCCAGATGTCAGAAGTGAAATACAAGGCTACCTGTAGCTCTGCCTTGTACAGCACCTCCCTCAAGAACTCTCTGCATGCCTTGTACAGGGAGGGTACCACTGTCCTGCTAAAGGTGGTGTGTGTGGGCACTTGAAGGGATGGAGCCACAAGTGCCATGAGCCACCTGCACCCTGGCCACTCAACTAAGGAGAAGGGCTGGCCATCCAGAGAAAGCATCTCCCCAGTGAGCTCAGTAACCTTGGTCACCCTTGTAATGTGCTCTCCTTTATCTGTGGTTTTCCCCCACCACTGCAGGGTGACCTGACTCCACTTCATGGGGACAGGGGTTTTGGAGTGACCGGGAGAATTCCTTTTGGACATGCTCAAACTTGTGTCATGCTGAAGAGGAGAAAAGGCAAGGGAGTGCTGCCTTCTAAGATGCAGCAGCATTGCTGTGGTGGTGAAATGTTTCACCTTCTTGTCTTGGCTGATCTGCCTCTGGCAGTGATGGCATATAGCATACTTGGGATCATCTTCCAACTAAAAATGATCCCCCTACACACACTTCTGGGTTGAGGACAGGGAGTCTGCCTTATCCCCCTCCTCAGCAGGCAAAGGCATAACAACAGGAAAATCTGAGCCACCTGCCCACACAACCTCCTCTGAAATGCCTTCCAGAGAAGGATACCTGCCTCTAGGGGAACTTGAGAGGTGTACAGCACAAACTCAGATTCCCCCTCAGTACCCAGAATTTCTTTTGCTAGAGTGCTCAGGTCTCCTGGTTTTAGATCCAGCTCCTCCTCCAGCACTGGGAGGCTCACACTGAGAGATGAAATTGGGGTGGAGGAGTCTGTCATTCTGCTGCTGGTGGCTATTTCTGGTGTTAGGGGAAGTGGTGCAGGTACAGGGACAGGTACTGCTCCCACCTCCTTGCTCCCACTGGCAGCAGAAGACTAACAGCTGCCAGGAAAGAGGATGTATTCATGTTGGGTGGGGGCGGGGAGGAGACTTGAAGCTCTAGCTTTCCCCCTAAACAATCTCCCTCCCTGCCAATGGCTTGGCATTTGCCTTTCCAGCATTCTTCATATTAATCTGTGCTAGAAAATGTGTCTGTGTGTGTGCAGCACTTCTGGTCCACTTCTGAGTCTGCTGGGGAGCACTCTGGGGGCCCCTCTGCGCACACACCCGCAGCTCAGTGACTTATGCCTCCCAGCATATGTCTCCCTGTGGCTGATCATCAAGCTGGTGGGAATGGGGGCAGGGCAGGGGGGGCAGCATTCTCCCTGGCAGAGGACCAGAAATACTTTTGGTCCACTTCCTTGTTTGCTGCCAAGCAGGTGGAGGGCCCCGCATGCTCCTTTAGGATGCTTCATCTGGCCCAGCATCACAGCAATCATGAGCCACACCTGCTACCTCAAGATACATAGAAAAAACTTTTAAAGCCATATTTAAGTCTGAATCGCTGATTCTCTGAATCAGCATTGAATCTTCAGATTCAGCTGAATCAAATCAGGGACAATGATTCTAATCAATGAATCAAAACACTGTTCCTTATTTGGGCCAAATCCAAATTGAACAGGGGCTGCTTTGCATATCCTTAGTGTTTACTGCTGTGTGTGTAACTATTTAATATCTCTTCTTCTTCTTTTCTGATGTATGACTCTCTGACTTTGTCTACGTTGTGTTTAATAATAGGTCATCTTCCTTTATGATGTATGTGTCTGGCTTCTTCTTCTGTGTTGTGTTTAGTCTGTATGTGCATGTAACTATATCATTTGTCGTCGTCTTTTCTGTCTACGTGTGAGAGTGTATGTAATGTATGTGCTTTCCTGTACAGTGATGGATGATGGCTTACACTGCCAGGGAATACAAAGCTTTCTTTTTAAAAGGTATGGTGGGGGAGAGGGGTGACAAAGAAGAACGAGTAAGAGATTTTTTGGGAAGAATAAGTTGAAACAAATGGATTGGATAGGGATAAATAGAGGGATTCTACTTAGTAAGCTGTATCCAATCCTTGCCAAGAACTGAAACTAGCAGGACACTGACTAGGTAGGAAGCCAAGCCAGTCCAGTACTTTTCAGACCTGTTTCTCAGGCAGAAACAGGTCACAAAATGGACAGAAAGGCTGAATATAGAGGCTTATATGCTGTTTCTATGTCCCATGTGGGCGGGGGGGGGGTTTGGAAAATGACTCAGGGAAAGATCAGTAACTGGCCAGCTACCGATGTCAGTCTCCCCGCCCCCCGACTCCCCCCCCACTCCTCTTCTCAGTTTCTGTTCCCCTGGAAGACTGCCTTCCAAATCTCCTAATCAATTCAGAGGTTTTCTTTTTTCTCCCAGTTGAATTGAGATTCAGTGATTCAGCCTCTGAATTGGGCCAAATCTTTTCCAAATTGAATTGGTGACTAAATTTACCCCCACCCCCCGCAATAAGCTGTAGCCCTTGCAATGCTTTGTGGGCTTGCATCAAGATAGGTTTATTGCTACCTATAACCTTAATGATTCCAAGTCCTGCTGTGTTCCAGGACCGTTGAGTTCCTGTTCTTTGCCTTGTTCCTGCCTCCTCCCACAGCTCTAGGTTCCCAGTTTGTGACCATTGATTGGCTGTGCCTCTGACAAGAGGTATAACAACACAATGTATAACTTTATCTAGAAAATAGAATTATTTGCAGATATTATGTAAAGGCTTAGCATCAATGAAGAATCCAAAAGCATTTCTAAACTAAAGAATGAAGTGACTAATTGTACATTTGTGCTTTCAAATAAAGGACTGCACTATGACTGAATTCTTTGATACATTTTCATCTATCCAGCATCCAAATCTTTATCTTGCTTTTGTTCCACTTCAACCAGCTTTTCTTCATCAGTGAATTGACCTGATCTAAGCACTGAGCCATTATGTGTTTGGATGAACAGATATCATCAATGGGTACATCTACACATGCATCCAACTACACAGTTGTTACTGCACAGTCACTTAGTACTTCCTTTAGCACCATTACTGCAGAGTCCCAGCAGCATATGGGTCATTTCTGACTATACTGTACAATAGTCTCAGAGTCACAGTTCATGCTCACTAATGCTACAGAACCATAGCAATGAGTACAATGCTGTAGCTCATCAATATAGCTATGTAACATCTCATGTACATGAGCACAGGGATCCAGGATTTCTATTCACCATAGAAAAATGCATATTCCCTGCTTAAAGGAGAAAAGCACAGGAAATTGTGGGTTTACCTTAACAGGCTGCCAGCCTTACAGCCTGAAATGGGCTGTTTGGGGCTAGATGGAGCAGAGCATGGGCAACTGGAGGCAGGAAGCTCCATATGCGCCTGCATGCACACGTGCATGTGGCCAACATACAGCTAGGCAGGGTATTGGGAGCAGCCTCATCAACTGGATACGATTAAGTGGGGGTTAGAGGGCCAGGGCTTTGGAACTATCCAAAGGGGAGGGTGAGGGTGTCTGTGTGGGTGCATGTAATCCGGTGCAGTTCTGGCTCAGGCCATGCTGGGGGCAGCTGGAGGGCAAGGAGCTCCAGAGGATCTCTGTCTTGCCCACAGTGAGTTTGGCAGTTCCTTCTCATGCAGATGGTAGCACAGTGAGTCTGGCTCTGGCATGGGCTGGAGGGAGGCAATGCCTGCAGCACCTCCTACCCCAGGCTGGGGATCTTGCACCAGGTTGTCTGGACACACCCCTGCCTCAGGCAACATCTCCTGACTGCATGCAGTTGCCTCTGCCCCAATACCATAGTTACTGGTCCCCAGTGGCCTGGC
This sequence comes from Caiman crocodilus, assembly GCA_030014935.1. Taxonomy (NCBI): domain Eukaryota; kingdom Metazoa; phylum Chordata; order Crocodylia; family Alligatoridae; genus Caiman; species Caiman crocodilus. The sequence goes on from JAGPOW010003642.1 coordinate 47,169,033, forward strand.
CATAAAGCTCCTAAAGGACCCCCTGCTCCCTTCCCCCACTGAAGTCCTGAGTCCACATGAGGTGGGAAGCAGTTGGGGGCACCCTCCAGCAGGACCGGGAGGGTCCTGTGGGTCAGGAGTAAGGGGCACCAACAGGGATGCGGCAGGACATCAGCAAGTTAGGGCTGCTCAGTGCCACAAAGCAATGGGGTTGACAGCAGCAGCTGGACACATGCTCTGGTGAGTGAAGGGGACAGGAGGAGCTCTGATTTTCCATGATAAAAAACAAAAAAACAAACCCAAATCAAGCACCAAAATATACAGGTATTTAGCATTGATTTGTATTATACTGATTGAGGCATTTGTTGACTTCCACATTGTTTTATTGCTTTAAAATTGTCAAAACAATCAGTGTGTTCAATTGAACTCTTCCCCCCTGAAATCTACATTTATATATCTGTATGAGTGGTGTTTCATTGTAATTGAAGAAAAAAATGCAGATTTGGGGGTTTTAAATCAGAGAATTTGGTATTTTTTTTAAACAGAGAAGACCAAGATCCCTGGTCATCATCCATACTTCAGCCCATAGGAACACATCACCTAACCAAATAAAGATGTTATATAGGACTAGTGAAAGACACTATGAGACACTAATGTTGAAAGGTCTAAATGGGAACCTGCAGTTTCCCATCATGACTTCTTTAGTATATCCCTCTGTCACAGGAGAGAGCAGCTGAAAGAGCCCCAAATGACAAATGGGGATCCCCTAGGGCAGGGATCATGTATAAAAGGAGAAAAAGTAAAAATGACCAAAGAGAAACACTTAGCTGCAGCAGGGTCCATGGTGCAGCTGGAGTGAGGGAGGAAATCCTCGTGGGTCATAAGCCACGCCTTTATCCAACTGAGACCAGCCACTGACATCATCGGCAATCACTGGCTGGCGGAGATAAAAAGGATCACCAGGGAAGATGGCGGGAGGAGAGTCAGAGAAGACTCTCAAGCCCATGAGGGATACTCCATGGGAGAGAGAGAGCCAGCAGGGGCTCTCTGTGCCAGTGGAGATCAGTGTGGCGAGGAGGCAGAGGAACCTGAGGAGGCTTTCTGCACCAACAAAGGTTGGAGTGTCAGGGGAGGAGTGAGAGAGCCAGAGGAGGCTTTCCTTTTGGGCAGGAATGGCCATGAGCAGCAAAAGAGGCTGTGGAGCAGGATGGCAGGAGACTGATCACCGGCATCCAGTATAGGAGGTGGCCAGCCACTTGAGAAGATACCACAGGATGTCAGAAGCTGAATGCCTCCAACAGCATCTGAGGAGAGCAGTACTGCATACCGTGCTCAGTGGGGTGAGGGGAGAAATGACCTGGGATAAGGGGCGGCAGTCAACCCTGGCCAGATGATGGGTCAGCCCCCAGTGGGATCCTAGGGGTGAAAAGATGCCCTATTATCCTAGCAGTAGGGCTGGGAAGGAAACTGGATGGGTCTTTCCCAACTTATAGTTTGTTTTGGTTCCTTTTGTTTCCTCCCTTTTGGAGGGGTTGAGAGGTGGGGCGAGGCAACACAGGCAAGAGAGCTCTGCACCAACTTTCTTTTCCTTTTTTTTTTAAATCATTGGTTAAATTTAGAGTCCTGGGTCTGAGATGGTTATACGGCAGGCGGAGGCCTTTCTGAAACCAAACAGCTAAGTTATTGAGTTATCCCAGGAGGAAGTGCTGAAGGCGTAATAAGGCTACAGAGATCGTCAAGCTCAAAAGACAACATCACTGGGGGTAAGGCCTAGAAGATCTGGTAACCCACCTGTAGCCGCTGGGCATCAAACATCTTACCCCGGGCCTCTTTGCCCCAGGGATTTGTGGGTGTCCAGGTAGCCGTCTCAGGAAGCCTTGGGACAGGTCTCTTTCCGCACCAGAGTCTGCCCCTTTCTCGCCTGCCACGACTTTGTTCTTCCAGTTGGTGGAGCTTCCCTCTGGGCAGATGTCCCCTTTGGTTACCTGTAGTCGAGATCTTCTGCAAGGCTCCTCCACCCCTTCCACCTTGCCCTTACCCTGCCCAGCAGTTCTGGGTGTTATCGTTGCTATTCTCCCTGGCCTGCCACCGACAGATGAGCTTTCCTCCCTCTATCTGCCCCCGTGCCGCAACCCCTTCTAACCCGGGGTAACACAACCAAACAAAATAATTCTACTAAACTTAAACACCTCTAGTCCCCTACCGAGGTCTTGGCCCCTCAGTCAGGTCACTACCCACGACTCCACCTGCTATCCCTCACTCTCCAGGCTGGCTACCCACCACTCCTTGTTTTGCTACCCCGGGAGTGACACTCTCTCCAGGTTCTCCCTGCCATACAGCCCTCTCTCTAGGTCCACCTGGTATGGACGGCCCCTCTCCGGGTTGCCCCCGGGCTTCCCTCTCCCACCTGGGTCTGCCCCTGGCTGCAGTCCTTGTTCTGGGTCTTCTCGGGGCCGTGGGCCCCTCCACACATCCGCGGCTTGCTCCCCGCTCTACCCCGGCTCACCGGTTAAAGACGTGCCATCCTCCGGCATCCATCTCTCTCTGGGCTCTTCTTCTCCATAGGGCACGCCGGCCATTCGTCCCGGCATTCTGCGTCCTCCAGGCTCTCTCCCCCGTTCAAGGCACACACCGGCAGTTGGCTCCGGCATTCTGCACCTCCCGGGCTCTCTCTCCGGTTCACAGCCCGTGCTGGCAGTCGGCTCCGGCAAGCCACGCCTCCCAGGCTCGCTCTTCCGCTCAGAGCCTGCTCCACCCGCTCCGCCGCTCCAGCCGCAGCCTCTGCCCGGCAGCCACATGCTTCCCTCTCTCCTGGCTGCGGCTTCCTCTTTTATCCTCTCTGCCCGGTGTCTCGGGCTGACGTAACCCACCGACCACAGGTGTTTCAGGCCATTGTTCCTGCCGCATGTGGGGCTCTTCGGCGATCCTATGGTGAGTAACTGCCATTTTCCTTTCCTTCTGCCGCTCGCATCTGGCTCCGTGGCTCCTTTGGGGAGCTTTGGAGTGTCCCCAGGGCTTCTCCCCCTGTGACACCACCCAAAGGTAGGTGTAAGGTAGGTGGAGACCCACGGACGGCCACCTGGCAGACTCCCTGCTGCAGAGAAGCCCTGGGTGGTTCCCCCCCCACTGGAATAACATTCAAAATCACGGCAGATGAGTGTGGGGGAGGCCACGCAGGTGATAAACAAGCAGGCTTACAAGAGACCACAGGACATCCGCTGTTAGCCGGCCAGAGCAAGGCTGTGCATGACTGACTGTTCAAAAGCAGGCAAGCACACCCTCTATTAAAAAAACAAACATTTTAGTCCATTATCCCAGATGTCTACTACTATCTACTTCAAGACAGTCATCAGTAGCTCCCAAATAACACTCATATGCTGCAGAGGAGGTCCAGGAAGACAGAAGTCTACTTTATCTATTAACCCATCAATAATACTAGAGTGGTTTAAGTTCAATTCTTGAATTGAATACAGAGCAATACATACCATATTTTAAAAGCCCTCTTGGATCGCATATGAAGTGGAGGGGAGGCAGAGGCAGCTGCTGCAGCTCTGACTCAACCCTGAGCCCAAGTTAGGGACAGTCAGACCCAAAGCAGCCTCCTGTCCCCACCCCCACACTTGATCTCTGCAGCTTCTACCCCTGCCCTGCCCTCCCCCACACTTACTATCATGTGCATCTTGGCTTGAGCTTAGGCTGGATTCTTTCCCAGGCACAGAGCACATAGCAGTGCTAATATTTCTGCATGGCTCAGGAAGGTTTGAGGTTCCACATGATGTGCTTTGGGAAAGGAGAGCCCAAGCAGTATCTGATATTGGGGGATGAAGGGGGGAGGAGGCAGAAACTATGGAAAGTGTGTGTGTGTGGTGGTGGGGGAAGCTGTGGGAAGCTGGAGGTGGAAGGGATGCAGGTTGAAGTGCGGAGCAGAAGGTAAGGGGGCCACCTGATTCACTTCCCCCCAGCCACCTGCTTTCTGACACTCCTCCTCTCCCCCCCACAACCACTACCATTTTCCCTGCTGCATCAGTGGAAGAGGACTCAACATAAAACAACCCTCCAATAATATAATATAATATAATATAATATAATATAATATAATATAATATAATATAATATACCTGAATAATTATAACAATTTTTACCATGTATAGAATATAATTATTGGGAAGTGATTTTAAATTCAGGATCAACTTAGATTCAACTAACTATGGTATTTCATTACATTTGGCATCTTTATTTGCCTATTCACATACTACTTGAGTCTATTCATGGTAATGTTGTTTTACGTTTACACTATCTATTTCTCTTGGTAATTAGGTGACTCTCATCCCTGTTGTCTCTGATTGTCTCCTGATTTGCCAACAACAAAACATACCTCCTAATTTATCTACCTGCACAGAAAACTTACAATCTTCCACAGTTGCTTTCTACTTACAGCTTTAGGTCTTAGGGCAAAATGCTCTACTGTACAAACTCAAATGTGACATTCATGTACAGATAATTCCAGTAACAGAAAACCAAGCAGTGTACCTGCAGACCTTCTGCACTGCTCCTTCCTTCCAAATGTTAACTTTCTATCCTCTCAGCTACAGAGATATTAATAAATATTTTATTGCTAAAAAGAAAAATCTACATTTTTTTCTACTTATGTCTTACCTAAAATTGGCTAGGACATTTATGCCAGTTCTGTAGAACTTTCTTAAATTTCACATTTAGGAAAAGACCAACCAAAGCATATTTCATGAATGACTGAACATAGGTATGACTCTAATAATAATAATAATAATAATAATAAAAAAAAAACTTATACAAACAACTATAGTGAATTATAACTAATTCTGTAATAGTAAGAGTTTTGCTAATAGCAAGAGTTCTGCTAACTGATTCCATAGTAGGCTGGCGAAGCAGCACGTAGCCTCCAGCTCTGCAAGCATGACCGAACCATGAACCTAGATAGTAGAATGTCATAATACAGTGGAATGTGATAAACACCAGGTGTGTTGGATCACGACTCAACCCCAAATCCCTAGCTTGAGACAACGTTATTTATCCCAGACTATATAAACTATATATTATGAAGTTATGATGGGTTCCGCAGCTCTGGCAAGAGTTCTGACTTGCGTGGAGCCCCGGTGCAGGCTATCACATCCCTGGGATCAGGACACTTCGGGGCCAAGGGAACCATGCAGGGTGGCGGCTGCCACTTAAGGCCAATGTGAGGTGACCATCCTCTCTTCTCTTTTCTATCGCCTGCCTCTGCAAGTATCCTTAAATAAATCTTTTCATGTGTGAAAACAACTGTGAGTATGTCCTATGTTCAAGGACAGAGAATCCTCTGAACCCAGTAGTTTATTGTAAGACACATTCCTATTGTACAACTACACATACTATTATTAATATTAATAACATATTAATATTAATTATGTATTACTAGGATACATTATTAAAAATAATACTATATATTATATAGTATTATTATATTAAGCATAAAATAAGTATTTGACTAACAATTTGGCTGGGAATACTCATCAGAAGATAAGTCAACTTAATTTTTCCAAAGCTAGGCAACACTAAAAATAACATCATCTAGTTACATTTTTTAATAAACACATAAAACATGAGGCATTTGTAACCATATACTACTCACTTTTACATAAATTTAGCCCTAAAAACAAAATACCAGCTCACCCCAGGATATCTTTAAAAGCCTCCAAGTAGTTCATTTCTGTGAAGAGGCCCATTAGAAATAAATACATAACAATATTGTGCTATTAGTTAGACAAGTCAAATCAGTACCTTCTCTAGTTTTCCAGAAAGATCAGTGGTCTGCATCTGTTTTCATTTATTTTGTTTATGGTTTTATCTTTTTTTTAAAAAAAACAGTAAGCTCTTTGTTACAGGGAGTATTTGGCTGAATTTCATTCAACATCATCCACATAGTTGGTATTTATCAAAGAATAGCTAAGTATATTATAATGAAAGGCACTGACAATATATTTCAGTGTTCTTATGAAAAAATAATAGTCGTTTGGTAGCAGGCTTAAGGGTCTGACCTCCCCCACCCCACCCCCCTGGCCCCAAGTATAAGACCCCTGGTTAGATTTACTTGCTGCACGCCCCAGACTCACTCACCCACTGTCTCTGATATGCTATATCTTTGGTTTTTAACAATGATACACCGGGGAGACTGCTTTTAGAGGCCAGAGTAACTTCTTCAGTGCCATCCCTTTTGGCTCTGCTCATGGGGCTTCTCCATATCAAACTCAGTCCTGCCTGTGTTTTAAAAGGGAAGGACCCCTAGAGAAGTATAATATCCTGGGCTTCTCTACATTACTATTTATAACTGGTCCTGCAGCCCCCAAACATGCCTACTTAGCTCTAACCATAGCATAGGGGCTATACTCATGGCCTCCAGCTGCCCCCATAGGTATACCCATGCCTTGAAGGCATTACTAAGTCTCAGTTCCATGAGACCTCTTGGCCCAACCAACAAACTTGGCCTCTCAGGACTCAAACCCGAATTTGGTCTTCAACCTTACCAGTTTTGTCACTTTTCTTCTAACTGTGATCCTCATCCTTAGCCTAGTCCCTCAGATCTCAGTTCCACACACCTCTACCCAAAGCAGGTCTCAAAACAGAGCATCCCCCAACACCCTGCTGCATAGCTTTCAACCTCCACCATTGCCACAATCCACTCCTGCAGTCCGAACTGAACACAAAATGCAAACCACATGATTATAATTCAAATACAAAGATCTCCTTGGGTCTCCAACTACTATTCATTCCTACTATAGGAAACTAGTTTGTTTTTCAAAGGTATTTCACTGTCTTCCTAGCACCCAGATCTGCCTGAAGGACCTCATTCTACTGTATGCATACTTCTTAGGCTACCTTATAAGACTCCTGTTCCTGCCTGGCCTTGAACATCTTGCTCCATGCCTCTCTAGTTTGGGTGCTCACCGGGATCCACCCTGCCATTGCAGGTGGTCTTACGAGGAGGTCTTCGCATGTTATGCAAATCGCCCCCTTCTCGCCTGCCATGACTTTGAATCTTCTTCAGTGCGGGGGGGCTTAGTAGTGTGCGATGACCCTCAATAGCCACATGCTTGTTCGGCGGTCTTCCGCAAGGCTCCACCTCCCCTTTGCCTTGCCCTTAACCCAGCCTGGCAGGTCACTGTCAATCCTGCAGCCAATCTTGTACCCCTACAAGTGTCTTTCAAGCAACAGGCATACAGCTTTTCTTTCCGCTTTTCTCACTTCTCTCTGCCTTAAACCCTTCTAGTATGAGGAAACAAAATACTCAAAAGACAAACACAAGAAAACCGCCACCACCACCGTGCCCTCTGTGTGTGCCCAAGATAGACCCCGTGCTCCTATTTGACCGATAAGGTCCTTTCTAGATCACCTAGCCCAGCAGCTTGGTCCCTACCACCCTAGCTATGGTTGCTCTCCCTTGATGCCTTTTCAATGTTGTTGCCCTCTCTCTGGGCCTTTCAGTATTGTTGCTCTCCCGCCAGGCCTTCAGTATCATTGCCTTCTCTCTGGGTCCTCATGAACTCGTTGCCCTCTCTTTGGGACTGCCCAACTCTGCAGCTCTCTCTCTGGGTCTTCACAATACTGCCCCTCCCTCCGGGGTGCCTCTTCAGGTACGCCAGGTCTCTCCACCATCCCACCTGATTGGAGGCTGTAAGGAGGATCAGTGTTTCCCCGTTCTGCAAAAAGGCTACTGGTCCTGGGGTTTCTCCAGCTTCTTTCTTTGTTTCCCACCTTTTCCTGCACCGGAGCTCCTGCTCCTAGCGCAGGTTTGTCTTTGCCACTGCTGGCAGCTTCTCTCTTGCTGCATGTGGCGTCAGATCCCCCTCTGCTAGAGACTGTCATCTCTCGCTCTGCCCCATCCTTCTGGCTGACTCCACCAGCTGGGACTCCTTTCAGCGTCTGACCCCCTGCCTCTCTGTATGCTGACCTCTTTGTTTCTGCTGGCTGATGTCACCCGCCGGCCGCAGCTGAATGAAAGCCCATTCAGGCTTTTCATTCCTGTTTTGCCTCAGGTCCTGCTGCAAGTAAGTCTTCTTTTTTTACTTTTGCTTTTCCTGCTCCTCCACCATTTCCTGGTTCTGAGGTTCCCTCCTTGGGCTTTGGGGTCTCCCCTGTTTGTCTCTCCCTGTGACAACTCCCAACAGCAACTTTTTTCAATAAACCTGAGCCTGTAGCCCCATGTCCCAGCTGCCTATGGAGGGTTCAGGATTGAGAGTATGGTTGGGAGTAAAAAGGTAAGACAGATTTGTTGACTTAACAAAAATACAACTATGTGTAGTAACAAGATAAACAATGACAGACAAGAATAATTCATGTCAGCAACTTATTGGCAGTCCCCTCTGATGCCTGATGTACAACAAATTTCTCTTTCCACAAAGCTCAGAGAGTCAGGCATCCCCTATCAGTGCTGTCTAAGCGGTATCAAGAAGGACCCTGATATTCAGTCCTTGGGCTCCTTGAGATCCATGGGCCCACTGATCCAGGTCAAAAGCTAACTAATCCTTTTCACAGAGCTGTATTTTCCTTCAGGATGATTTCTGGATGTTTTATCTAACGTATAGCTTCTGAACAGTACTGATAATGTACAGCCACTCAGATTCTTTTTACTTCAACTGTTCTTTGCTAAATTTATTAGGCCTTACTTTACATAAGGCCTTACTACATCTTAAACATTAATTAGGCTTTTAGCAACAATATATAGCTTAATATCTAAACAAATACAGACGAACACTTGGTCTAATCTTCATAGAGCCTTCAGCAAGCACCTTTATCACACAGACATAATTTTCAGCTGTCACACCCCAGGTTCAGGCTTATAGGGCCCCTTACTTCTCTATCTTCGTCATCTGATCCAGCTCTCTGCTAATGGGGATCAGGTGCTGCTATCTCTTGAAAAATTATTCAGCTGCCTGCAGGCTGGGTCCTGCTGCCCATTTAAGGATGCTGCTCATATCTACTGTCCCTGGAAATTAGGTTCCCTACTAGCAACATTTGCTTGGCTGGCTCTAGCCTGCTCTGCTTGCTTATCTCCAGTACCTGTGGTAGTCATTCACTACCACATCATGCATTTTCAAGTTTTGGTTAATAGGCAAGTAGTTATATGTTCATGTTCTGCCCATTCTTATTTATTACTAAAATTCAGTTAACAAAGCCACAAACAGGTGACCTTATCTACTGTGCTTCTGTGATTTTGATAAACAAAAGATAAACCTCCAAGCTGTTTCTGTTTAGGGCTTTGATTTAGGTCAACAGTAAAAACTTATTCTTTTTCTTATTTCTGTAGAAAGGGTGCGAGTATTTCTTTGGAGTTCCTATCTTACTCTAGTAAGGGATAGGAGCCTATTATCAAACAAAGCATACTGGACCCCTTTATGTTCCACCAGCTTAATGGCTTAGTATTTACTAGGTAAAAATCCCGGGATTTATTTGCTTCCTTCTTCACTATACTGGCACCCTTTCATCCCCCACCCAATCTAAATGCATTTGAATGTGAAGATTTGAGAAGGGGAAGGAATCTTTGCATTGAATGTATGCTCCCTTCTGTACACAGTTATAATCAAGATAAATCCTGTATTCCTAAATAATGCATGGGCTCAGTAGAGATTTAGCTTCTAAATACCTCAAGCATTTAAAAATATATTATTTTGCATAAAACATATGTAGATGTGTAAAAGAGGGCAGAAAGAGTTTATTTTATGTTGTTTTAAACAACCCTGGCCTTGGGCATGTCCACACGTCTGCAAGCCTGCACATGTGCATATACACAGAAATGCAGACCCAAATTGCTTTAACACATCTCGATCTTACCCTTTTCTTATACAATTGTTCTACTGTAACAACCAATTTGGATTCCTGGGACCTTACACAACTGAACTAAGCAAGCTTTCTAAAGCTGATCTGATTGATCTTTTGAATTCAGTAACCGTACACCACCTAACAGTTTTAAGTAATACATTCCTCTTTGTGCCTCTGTCTGGGAACAAGAAAAACATTAATTTAGCTTGTTTGGGTATACTTGAACTAAGACCTAAAAACCAGATAAGTAACTCAAACCATTACATTGTAACTATTGCCCTGCAACTCTCAGAAAAATGAAATGTTGCAGGGATTCCGACACTCAGTTAGTGACTTTCCTAGGAGAGGGAACTTTCAATTATACAATACCAAATATTAAAAATGAACATCTGGTTACCTCTTGTGAAGTGCAGGGTTTTTTTAATTCACCATTGATATAAAGCTCTTCAAGACAGAAAGCATGAAATAGGGTAGTTGGTCCTCTTGAGAAGGGGCAGCCAGCCCTAAAAATGGTAATTAATTATTGGTCTTCTGGTAACAAAGAAGGGCACCACTGGGAGTTTAAAAACCCCAGAGTGAGAGACCAGGAGGAGTAGATTATGAAGGGACAGTTTGAGATGATGAAGCAAGCAGTTACTACTATGGGCAAAGACTGAAGTGATAATTTTCACTCAATCTGGCCACAGAAAGTAGTCTATAGCTATGAACAAACACAAATGCATGGCTGCAGACCACTTCAAATATGGCCAATTGGGCAAAAATCTGACCCCTCATTGTATGGGGGGTTCAGATGAAGGCTCCAAAATGTAGCAACTTCTGTCTGTGCTGCCTCCCAGCCCACTGCTGTTTTCAGAATGGGAGCGGGGAAAGAGAGAAAGGGAGTTCAGTCTGGGCTTTTTTTTTGCCCCTGCTGGAGGGTGGGGCACTTGCATTAGAGCCCCCACCCAGATGCAGGGCCCAATTCACCTTCCAGTGTCAGTTGGGGAGCCGATAGAATGAGCTCCCTCCGCTCCCTTTCCCCCACTCCCATTCTGAAAACAGGGACAGGCTGAGGGGGAACAGAGGCCATTGCTAGAGGAAACTGGCTGCAGGCTGGCAGCCAGCAGCTGGAATCCCCCAAGACCCACAGTGAACTTCTGTTTGGTTTTGTAAATCAGAATGCTTTCTGCAAAGTGTTCTCAGTTACAGCAGGGATCTGTACTTCTGTCTGTACCTTATAAGGTGCAAGGGTGGGGGTGGGGGCAGGCTGCTATATAGAGAACCATAACCAGAGGCTACCTCCTTGAGTGTCTGGGATAAGGCAGAAGGATTTTTCCTTTTGTTGCCTTATTCTTTAACTTGTTTGTTATCTATTTGCTTATGAGAACTGCCTGAGGTGGTCATAAGGAAGCGCTCTCCACTCCCAGGAAAGCTTATGAAGAGTAGGAGAAGCTCACTAACAAGCCCATCTAATCAGCTCTTACCATCTCAGGCAGCAAAGGGAACTGGGCTGCCTGCAGGCCCATCTCTGCTATAGCCAGCTGCAAACTCATCCTTACATAGGTCCCTGACAGCCTGCTCAACAGGGAGTTATCAGGGAGCCATCCAGCTGCTTCTTCTTCCTCACCATTGAATTAAACAGCTAAGTATTATCATGGTTTAGTTTTCAGTTCATGTAGACTAGGTTGATACACAATATGGTCACACTGGATCAACTTTAAGTGCCACAAAGCCCCTTATTTCTAAATTGGTCTAATTGTTTCTTTTTCTCAAAATCCTTAGAAAAAGCTGAGAGGAAGAATAGAAACAAAAGAAATATCACCACAAAGTAGGTCGCAGATATAGAAATCAGGCTATGTTCTTGTAAAATTTCCTGAAGTTTCCATATGGCAGAAATTTCAAAATTAATTTAAAACTCTTGCCGAAGTTGAACTTTCTACATCTAGAGTGTTAGCCTCCAAAACAAAATTCTTGCATGATCTTAAAAAACATTAATCTAGAGCTACTTGATGTGATGTTATCTGAGGTAAATGCCTTGGCAATCAGAGGTAATAATTTATAACTTATGAATCCTGATGTTGGTTATGATGCTTAATACCTTACATCTCCCACTGAGGCTTTAAAGCACATTCAGCAAACAATACAAATCATTAATCAACATTAGAAGAAGTTACAGCTGAGGAAATATAGATTTCTGGTTTTCCACTTGCTGGAAATTTTTGTTTTGATTTGCTGTTTATATAATAACAATTAACATTCAGCAAGACAATAATGTGGAATGAGTTTTAAGTTATGTAATAATTTGAGCTATATACAATTATTCTTCGCATACAGATTAAGAAGAAAACAACAAATTAGCTCTTGTGTTTTAAGTTCAAGCTTTCTTTAGTAGAAAATCTTTCACAGATGGCATTTTTGTCTAGTGCTGTGCACTAATGTTTTATAAAAGTTGCATAGAGGCCCATGAACCCCAGTTAATATTTAAAACCTGCTTTCAGTGGCAGCAGGAAATAATCCATCTATGTCAGTGGTAGAAAATAGCAGCAACAAAAGTTTCCTTGGGAGGTTTGACCTTTTGAACATAGGGCAGTTCACATGTGTTGTAGAGAATTGTTCAGTAGGTACATTGAGTGCACACACTGTCTTCCCTTTTGTTAAGGCTCTATTCATCATACTTCACTTTTGCAATATATTTTCAATCTTGAGTGATTCATCTATGGGGAAGATAGCACTATAGTCCTCAATAAAAATATCCTGAAGTG
>JAGPOW010003642.1:47187000-47221496 GCA_030014935.1 Caiman crocodilus
ATGACTGGACCATGGGTATAAATGGCTATACCCTGTACAGGAGAGATCAAGTAGACAAAAGGGGCGGGGTGTAGCTTTCTATGTTGAGGAGAGCTATGCGTCCTGGTGAGCTGACACTGGTAACCAGAGTGGATGGCTGGATACCCTCTGGGTTAAAATCCATGGGGAACATGGCACAGGGGACACAATGGTGGGAATCTATAACAGACCTCCCACCCAAAGTCAAGAGCTTAACCAGGTGTTTGCCAGGGAATTGGCTGAGGCCACATGGTTGTCATGGCTTCAGTCACAAAGCTTCCTCTCTTGCATGGATGACCTCTATCTGAAACAAGAGGTCTATGGGCCAATGATAGGTAAAGTGCTGCTCGACCTGGTACTGGCAACTGAGGACGACCAAATCAATGACCTAATGATCAAAGGGAAGCTGGGTGACAGCGACCATGAGCTTACACCTTCACCATCTTCCATAAAGCTGGCAAGTCAGTCAGCAATACAGAAGTCCTTGACTTCAGGAAAGCTGACTTTGACAAGCTCAGTCAGGAGGCTTGTCGGTGAGGTCCTAAGGGACCACAACCCCAAGAGGATGGGCACTCAGGAAGAGTGGTTGCTCCTCAAGGCAGCAATCCTTGATGCTCAAGCTAATGCTATTCTCTCAGAGGAAAGGCAGCAAAAGGGCACAGCAGCCCACTTGGCTCTCCAGGGAACTAGCAGTCCTCCTGTGGCAAAAAAGAAAGGCCTACCAAGGATGGAAGACAGGCTCCACCTCCAAGGAGGAATATTCCACACTGGTCTGGATCTGCAGGGAGCAAACCAGGAAAGCCAAAGCTGCGACGGAACTCCAACTGGCTACTAGTATCAAGCACAATAAAAAGTCCTCTTTTAGATATGTGGGGAGCTGGAGGAAAATCAAGGGCAACACTGGACCCATGCTAAACCAGATGGGACAACTGGCAACCGATGCCCAAGAAAAAGCCAACCTATTAAATGGGTACTTTGCATCGGTCTTTCATCAGTCCCACAGGACACCCCTGCCCACTATGGGACAGGGGGGCCTGGGTGAGGGAGGCCTGCATGAGGGAGATTCCCTGCTTTCCATCAATGCTGACCTCATGAAAGAACACCTTGAGAGGCTAGACACCGTCAAGTTAGATGGTCTTGACAATCTACACCCCAGGGTATTCAAGGAGCTGGCTAGCATCATAGCCCAGCCCCTGGAATGCATCTTTGAGAACTCCTGGCACTCTGGTGTAGTACCTGGAGATTGAAAAAAAGGCCAATGCGGTACCTATCTTCAAGAAAGGGAAGAAAGTGGATCCAGCAAACTACAGGCCCATCAGCCTGACCTCTATCCTGGGGAAGGTCTTAGAAAAGGTTATTAAAGAGGCCATTCTCAACAGACTCACCAATGGCATCTTCCTGAGGAATAGCCAGCATGGGTTTGTTGCGGGTAGGTCTTGTTGACCAATCTTATCTCCTTCTATGACCAGGTGACCTAACACCTGGACAAAGGAGAGGAGATTTATGTCATATATCATGACTTCAAAAAAAAAAAAGCCTTTGATCTGGTATCCCATGATGATCTCTTGGCAAAAGTGGCCAACTGAGGCTTTGGGTCCACCACGATCCACTGGCTGGGGAATTGGCTCTGTGGTCAGACCCAGAAGGTAGTGGTTGATGGAAGTCACTCATCCTGGTGCCCTGTTAACAGTGGGGCCCCCCAAGGCTCTGTCTTTGGACCTATTTTGTTCAACATCTTCATTAATGATATGGACATTGGAGTCAGAAGCAGTTTGTCGATAATACCAAACTCTGGGGTAAAGCATTCACACCTGAGGACAGGAGGGTGATCCAAGCTGATCTTGACAGGCTTAAGAAATGGGCGGACGAGAACCTGATGATGTTTAACACCGAAAAATGCAAGGTTCTTCACGGTGGGAGGAAAAACCTGCAGAACCTTTATAGGCTTGGCAGTGCTATGCTGGCTAGCACTACAGATGAAAAGGACTTGGGGGTCATGATTGACCACAAGATGAACATGAGCCTGCAATGTGATGCTGCAGCTAGTAAAGCGAGCAAAACGCTGGCTTGTATCCATAGATGTTTCTCAAGCAAATCTCTGGACGGCATTCTCCCATTGTACTATACCTTGTACAGAAGAGAGACCATGTTGGGAAGAGGGGTGAGATGTAGCTCTCTGCATGAAAGAATACATTTCCCTTCAAACCAAGTTTAGCAACTCAGAAGGGCATCTTGGGTTAAAATATGGGGGGGTGGCAAGTCTATTACAGACATTGCAATCAAGAGGAAGAGCTGGTTCAAGAATTCAATAAGGAATTGACATCAGTCAATTATGGCATGGTAAATAATCAGAATTTAGAAGCATATATTAGATGGCCCAGCATAACTTTCAGCTATCTACATTTACATCTGATTAATTGATTTTGTCCATAAATGACGGTCTGATAACTTGGCCTCATGACAGGTATTATTTCTGTCAAATAACAGATAGCATTGTTTGATGTAATCTATGCCATGTGACCTGCTTCACATTCACAAAGTAAGCTATCTAGAGGGAAAAAAAGGGCCCTCTCAGAACTTGCTCTGCCAGCACTTGCAAGCAAGTGGAGCTGAAGAGGTCCTGGCAGGCCGTGTCAGACTCCCTCTCACAATTTCAGCTGTGCAGTTATTGAGGAACAAGCTCTGGCTTTCCCCTCAAAGGAACTGTTCCCCCCATTCTTGTGCAGATCACATGAGATCTGTGAAAAGAGTAGGGCTCAAATCCTTCTGGAACACCTTATGAGGTGTTTCTGTTTATGTGGTTTTCCTCTCTTTCCATCTTATCCCCTCCAAATTATTTCCAAGCAGTGGCCCCTCCCCCTCAGATTACTACTGTGTGTGAGTAAAGGATTTCATGTTGAGTGTCCCTCTGCTGTTTCTGACAGGGAAGAGGTGCTAATAACTCCTTTAAAAAGGAGCTTTGAAGACTAGGTGGGGCAAAGGAGGAAGGGCAGGGAGTCATGACATCAGCTGCTGAGACCCCCTGGGGCAATGGAGTTCAACATGAGTAAAAGTCTCCTTGCAGAAAGCAGGCAGTGAGAAGAAGAAAGTGAGAAGTTTACCCTGGGGTGCTGGATAAGCTGTCCAAATACAGCTTACCATATGTGTGGCATGACACATGTTCAAAATAAAATTTGGTAGAAACTAGCTACAGAATTGCTATATTTTTTCATGCAGCATCTTTGTGACTGGTTGATCATTTTTTATTAAGCAATGATTACCTTACACATATAGCATGTCTAAATGTATTGTGAAATTAACTGGTTAATTCCACAATAAATGTAAAGTGTATTGGTGGCATTGGTATCATTTGAATGTAGCCTAGATGGTTGAGGAACATGTTTGGACCTTAATGGTCACACTTACCACGCAATAATGCCATTGAAGATAATGGAGTTGCACTAAATCATCCAGGGATCTAGCCCCAAAGTGTCATAAAGCAGAAGACACTGAAATCACTTTCATCCATTTTATAGAAGAAGTGCCACCTATGAGAACTATAATGTTAGTCAAATATTTTCATTTGGATTAAGATGCCAGTATACTGAGCCTGAGCTGCTTCATCTCTGTGTTATTAATTGCCAGCCATGGTGCAGAAGATGTATTTAGCCTGGATTTCAATGTTTGGCCCTTATTTTAAAAACTCCCAGCTTCTTCTGAAGTTACTTTTACCTTTGTTGTAATTTTTGATGTACAAGCAATTTCTATATTGTTATTCATTTACATTACTCCCACGGAATCAAAAGCATCCACCCATAACCTGACAGCTTTTGACACACTGCAATCTTTTGAAGATTTCTTAGCTTTTTAAAAGAGTTCTCTTTTTAATCTTTATGTTTTATATGCATGATTTTTCACCCAGTTCCATACTGTTTCCTTCCTCAATAGCCCTCAGAGCAGGGATGTTAAGTCAGATAGGTTTGGCATGAGCTTTTCCAGGCTTATGATCATATCTGAAAGTGTCTTGCTCTTTCTCGTTTTTAACTAGGTACTTGTCTGCCATATATTGTAACTGTGATTTGTTTGCCTTCAGGCCTTGCAACTTAAAAATATATGTTTCAAATACTCAATTTCTTTGATCCAGATCTTACTACTTCTTGATAAAATTTAAATCTATTTAGTTTACTCTCTAGAATTCTCCCCAACCATAGACAGATCCAGGATTTTGAAAAGGGGAATGCAGATAGTATGGTACATCAATATCTTCATCAGTTTGCGAGTGAAACAAAAGGAAGTATAACTTTATTAGACAGCATAATGTTGTTTTATTAATTATTAACTATAAAACTATACCACTATATAGCTGCTCCAATAAATATATCACAAAAATTCTGGCTTCAAGAACAGTAAGTAGTAACATGACTGAACAAGATCTGTAAGGTGTAAAGCTGCAACAAGCTTTCATAGTTGGTAGGGTCAGAAGGGACCTGAGCAGACCATCAAGTCTGACCCCCTGCCATGGCAGGAAAAAGTACTGGGGTCAAACAACCCCGGAAAGGTATAAGGAGCATAGTGATGAAGGCTGCAGAGACTGAGAAGACTTAAAATGAGTCTTTAAAGGCAAGACAGGGTTTTCACTGCTGCTGTTCTTTGTACAGCTGCAGTAAGGATTGGGGTATGGAGCCCAGCTGGTCCTACACATGGAAGAGATGCCTTTGGAAGAGCATGGCTCAGGACAAGGTGCTGCTTAACTCAATTCCTCCTGGGCAGTTAGCTTCCTTTTTTTAGCAGGCTTGTTAGCAGTATAAAGAGGAGAGGCGGGCTGGGGATGGAATTTTCCACACCTGTCCTAATTCCCAGCAGCTGGGTTTAGAGCTCTATTCCACTTAACCAACACTCTAGCTCTGGCGTCAGCAATTAGCTCCTTCAATGAAACAGGTGTGCTGGCTAGCAGCTACACCACATCATCTGCATCCCCCTTTTCAAAATCCTAGATCTGTCCATCAGTTGTGAGAATCCTAGAGAGTAAACTGAATGGACAAGAGGGGATAGGATTTTTCTGGAGTAACCCATGTCCAGGAGCTCAGCTAAGCTCCATGCCCTACTGGTTTCAGTGCAAGCAGTTTGCTGCCTAAGGTAGAAGCTGTGCTGATCAGGCCGTGTGGAGCAGAGGGGCAGGAGGGGATAGGAATTTCACCAGAGCAGCAAGCAGCAGTGCCTTGGCTCTGGGAGCCTGCTTTATGGCTCTGAACTATTTACCCTTACCCCCTGGCACCCCCTTTTAACACCCCCACCTTCACTTTTCCTTGGGTCTTCTCTTTACTGGTTTGCTCATTTAGCAGCCAATCAATAAGTCAGCGGCAAAACCAGAAGTGCATGTAGGGGGTGCATGGCCAATCTCAGGGGTGCACTTGCACCCGTGTGCACCCCCTACATGTCACTAATCCTCCTACCTATAGAACACACATCATCACCCTACATTGATGGCACTATTCCCAGAACATGAGTCATTCAGACCCATAATAGTGGTCTTAAAGGATTAGCAAATTACAAGTCATCTGGTAGAATGCATGGCATTATGCTTCCTCCATGGATCCCACAGAAAATAAACCCAACCCTTTCCCCAAAAAGAAAAAAGAATCCCACCCTGCCCACACACACACACCTCCACACCCCCAAACTCAAACACCTGTAGTATCAGGCATGGAAAAAAATTCCTTCCTGGTCCCTTGTGGGTGAATCACTGTGTGAGGGGGAACACTCTCCACTGTCTTCTTCGATCTGAGGAAATTAAATATAACCTGCTAAGTAGAACTCCCTTTTCTGTATCCCCATATCACCACCATAAACTTATCCCAGATGTTTTAATCTTTCATAGCAAAGCCAGTTGCCGATCTTTGCTTCATTCTCTTGCTGCTGAACTTAGTTTTCTTCAATATCCACCTGCTCTAGACTGCAAAGCTCAGCATTCTGTACATGAAGGGGCACTTGGACTTCCAGCTGTCGCTTTCTACAGTGTGCTCCAGGCATAGCTATTCCTAGACCATCCCTGACCAATATTTATCCAACCTCTTCTTGAAAACTTCTGATGAAAGAGATTCCAAACTTTCCTACACAGTCTGTTTTACTGCCTCATTCTAACTTGACATCTTTGAGGAAAAGAAAGGCTAATCAAGGAGCTCCCTACCTATTTGTATATTGCATTGTCCACTATGTGTCTGAATATATTTCCATATAACAGACAGAAGTAAGACGCAGACTAATTTGATGGCTCACAACTTCAGGATTTTCATATGGAGCTTCAAATTGTACTGAAACCATGTGCATTCCAGCTGGAGATGGTAAAACACAGGTTCTGTAGCTTGTTCATGATACGCATCATTGTTGAAAAATGGACTGAAATTGCCAACCAAAGTACTTGGTGAACATTATTAGTGCCATAAAGAATCCAAAGGCCAAAACCCTATATTGATAAGGGATGGGTACCACAGTGACTCTTATGGAACTGCAGAGTCTGTGGGCTAAAAGCTGTGAACTAGTCATGAGCTTGATGAAATAAAATAATGGAAACACATGCTAACACTCAGAACTCGAGACAATATACACATTTTTTTTAGCCTTATCAGGCTGAGGAAAGGGATGAAGAGTACTTTTCTATTTTGGAAGAAGAGAAACTTCAGAAGTATTTCAGAATCCTTTTTCCACTGTACATGAGGAGCCTTATATACATCACTCAGTTTAAGCAATAATGCCAATTTTTCCTATAACTGAAGAGGAGGAAAATGAAGGGTGGTATGGAGTACAGAATAGAATTAGATTGGAAAAACAGGTGCATGGATATATATAATAATTATACTGCACCTGAAGGCAGACTGCACCAAAGTGGCTTCTGAAGATTACGTACTGTAGACAGAGTGGAAACAGACATCACCTTTCATCCATTTTTTGCAAGCATTATTATTATTATGGTGGCACAAAGCAAAAGCAAAAAGATGTCCATACATTTTATCATGCCACAATGTGGCCACAACAAAAGTAAGCAATAATTTGTGCTACCTTACCGTGGTAGACATCTATTTGTTTATTGTGGGAGCATGCGGGCAGCCTTTTGCTGCCCACACTCTCCAGCCACCCAAGGCAGACGCTCTCAGGAACTGAGAGTCTTTCAAGTCCTGACAAATTTCCATGAAGGGTCAGGCTCCTCAAGCCTTGGGAGAACCAGCTAAGCTTTCCAACCTTCCAGAAATGTTTTCCCTAGATCTCTAGGGCATTTATCTGGAAGCAGGGAAAGTTGGGGTTCCATGCTTCCAGAGAGGGTTCTACATTGTAGCCATGTTGGTCTAAGAACATAGGAAGACAAGATTCTTTGGGTAGATGTGATATCTTTCATTAGACCAACTAAATAGTTGGAAAAAATGTTCTTTGCAATCCCCATGTATTATACATGATTTGTTACGACATACTATCCTTCCCTGGAACTTATACAGAAAAGGCTCAAACAATTATAACCTATACTAGAAGAATACCCAGTTCTTAAAGAGATCTTTCCAAAAGCATCCATCCTAGACTTCAAGCAAGCATCAAATCTCACCAGCCTCATCACGAGAAGCAAATTTTGTATGTCCAAAGGACACCAAATGGATCCAGACCATACCAGGACAAAAAATATAAAACCTGCCAACACATCTCCAGCACTCCCACAATAACTACCTCCACAACACATCATTTCTGAATCTTATACCTGCACCTCCAGAAATGTAATATATCTCATCCAGTGCAGTAAATGCCCTGATGGAAAATGTGTAGGAGAAACCAAACAACTGCATACTAGAATGAGTGCTCACCAAAAATATATCAAAGACACAAATACCCAATTACCTGTAGGGTACACTTCTCACAGCATAACCTCTCTTGCTCCAATCTTTCCGTTCTAATCCTCAAAAGGAATTTACAAAACACGTTCCATGTGTGAGCCTATGAACTTCACTTCATAAATCTACCATGTACAAAAAATCATGGACTAAATATATGTGATACTGTGCCATAAATCCAATGTCTGTCTGCCATTTGATAACCCTAGCTAACCTGTCTGCATTTACCAGGTTCATTTTATCACCTTCTCCGCCTTCCTCCCCAGCTACATTTTCACATCTGTTGTCTCCCATTCCCTTTGAGCCTTACTGCCACACATGTGCTTCTTCACAGACCTGCATTTTGCATTTTGGCTTCTATTCTACCCAGGAAAGCGCACAAACACCAACAGACTTTCCCTATGCCTAAAGAAAGGCATTTGTGCCTGAAAGTTTGCAAAGAACACTTTTCCCAACTATTTAGTTAGTCTAATAAAAGATATTACATCTACCCAAAGAACCTTGTCATGTTTCTGGAGACACATCCCTGGAAATCTCTGGAAGCAGGGAAAGGCTTTCTCTACTTCTAGAGACATGCCACAGAAATTGCAGGGATATGCCTCTCAAAGAGTGAATATATGGCCTATTGTCTCTTGAGATCAGTAGGTGGGATGATGGGACATGTGTTGCATCCAATGAAGCCTGTCAGCTATGCTTGGATGCATCCTGGCACAGCTGATCTGCTTCATTTGTTGATGCCTATTTCTAGCCTGAATGACCATCTTATCAGATCTGCTGATGTGCTGAAGCAGTCACAGTATTCATTTCATCACTCTTTGTTACATCTTAGGCAGTAATTTAGACTTGTATATCATCTGTCTATAGCAGAACAATGCACTGTTTCAGTTGATGCTAAGTCTGAAGACATACTTTGTAGTACAAAGGAGGGAAAAACCCCCAATTATTGCAGAGATTCTCGCCATTTATTTAATACCTCAGCCCTCCGAAGGCAAATCCTTTGGCAAACTCTCATTTGATTTATTCTTTTTTTTTTATGTGAAGAAAATTCTCTTCTTTCTAAGACAATTATAAAAACAAATTTGGAAGTGTGTAGAAATACTTAAAGCTGGTTCAGTAGCGTTTAGTAGCTGCTACAGTGCTTTCACTGGATCAGAAAGGCCTTCATTAATGGGAAAGATGATTCTGACAAAACCAGAAACTAACAAAAGTGCCAAACAGATTGACAGACTTTTCTGACATAAAATTTTGCTCTACAAAATCTTAGCATTCTATACATGAAGCTCCCAGAATGCTTTCAAGTTGTTGGGTTCTTGTGCACATTGAAAAAACAAGACTTCATCTACTGACAATGAGGAAAGATCCTTCCAGAAATGAGCTGGTAATGTTGTGGCCCTGCATCTGACTCCTGTCCTTTTTGAATGTAGGGTGTGACCACAGAAAACTGGTCTCTAACCTCATATTTGCCTCTGGCTGGGCAGCCTCCATTTCTACCCACTCCTACCTGGACTTCTTGCCTGATACAGGCACAAGACCCACAGCCTCAGTTCCTTCCTGGAAGATTTTATAGATTTAATAGATTGCATAGACATTAGGGCTGAAAGGGACCTTGGGAGATTATTGAGTCCAGCCCCTTGCCCCAAAGGCAAGAAGTCAGCTAAGGTCAGAGGATCCCAGCAAAATAACCATCCAAATGCTTCTTAAAGCAGAGTATGTGCTTGCACCACCTCTGGAGAGTGCCTATTCCAGGCCTTGGGGCTTTGGACAGTAAAGAAGTTTTTCCTTATGTCCAACGTAAAATGGAAGAATTTGTAACTGTTGGACCTTGTCATCCCTTGGGGTGCTTTGGTGAACAGATATTCCCCCAGCTCCTGATGGACTTATAGGTTGCTACCAACCTTATAGGTCCCCCCGACCCTGTGCTTTTCCAGGCTGAAGAGTCCCATGGCTCTCAGCCTCTCTTCATAGGGCCTATTCTCCTGTCCTCTTATCATGCATGTGGCTCTCTTTTGGACTTTCTCAAGCTTCTCCACATCCTTCTTGAATTGGGGAGCCCAGAATTGGATGCAGTACTCCAGTTATGGCCTCACCAAGGCTGAGTACAGCAGGAGAATGACATCCTGAGATTTATTTGAGAATCATTTATGGATGCAAGCCACAGTTTAGTTTGCTTTACCAGCTGTGATGTGACATTGGTGGTTCATGTTCATCTTGTGGTCAATCATGACCCTCAAGTCTCTTTCGGCCTTGATGCTAGTGAGCATGCACTGCTGAGCCTATAAGCATGCTGTGTGTTTCTCCCCCAAGGTGAAATATCTTACATTTATCAGTATTGAATGTCATCAGGTTTATAGCTGCCCACTTTTTCAACCTATCCAAGTCAGCCTGGATCACTAGCCTATCCTCAAGTGTTACACTCTACCCCAAAGTTTGGTGTCATCAGCAAACTTGGCTACACCACTGCTGACACCAGTATCTATATCATTGATAAAGAGAACAGGTCCAAGGATGGAGCCTTGGGGGACACCACTAGTCACAGGGCACCATGATGATTCACTCTCATTGACCACCACTCTCTGGGTCCGCCTCAGAGCCAATTCCCCATCCATCAGACTGTGATGTAGCTGAGGCCACTGTTGGCCAATTTTTCCAAGAGGAGATCATGGGACACCAAATCAAAGGCTTTTTTTAAGTCCAGATATATGATGTCAGTCTCTTCTCCCTTGTGCTAGTGATATGTCACCTGGTCATAGAAGGTGATAAGATTGGTCAGGCAAGACCTGCCTGCCACAGACCCATGCTGGCTGTCCCTCAGGATGTTGCCATCAGCCAGCTTGTGAAGAATAGTCTTTTTGATGATTTTTTCTAGAATCTTTCCAGGGATTGAGGTCAAGATGATTGGTCTGTAGATCCCTGAACCTACTTTCCTCCCTTTCTTGAAGATGGGCACCACACTGGCCTTTTTCCAATCTCCAGGTACTTCACCTGAGTGCCAGGAGTTTTTGAAAGTCTTTGCCAGTGGCTGGGCTATGACTCTTCCCAGCTCCTTAAATAGTCTGGGGTGCAATCTGCCAGGATCCACTGACTTAAAGGTGTCCAGCCTCTCAAGGTGTTCTTTTACAAGGTCTACACCAATGCTGGGTAAAAATTTACCCTTACCCTGGCCATCCTGTATCTTGCTAGGCAGGGTGGTCCGTTTGGGTTGATGAAAAACTGATGCAAATTATCCATTAAGCAACCCTGGGTGTCAGTTGTCAGTTGCCCCATTTGGTTCAGCAGGGGTCCAATGTTACCCTTCCTTTTCTTCTGATTCCCTACACATCTAAAAAATACTTTTTATTGTCCTTGATGCATGTAGCCGCGTGGAGTTTGATTGCAGCCTTGGCTTTCCTGGTTTGCTCTCTACCCATACGGACCAGTGCACAGTAATCCGCCTTTGTGGTGATTCCTATAAGCCTCTCTTTTCTTTATAAGCCTCTCTTTTTTACCATAAGAGGTCCATGAGTTCCCTACTGAGTCAAAGGGATTGCTGTGCCCTTTTGCTACCTTTCCTCTGAGATGCGATGGACACCCTTGTGCTTTTCAGATTGCTCCCTTAAGGAGTGACCACTCCTTTTGGACTCTTCTCCCTGTTATGTCATGGTCCCTTAGGGCCTTGACAACAAGCCTCCTTAGGTTATCAAATTCAGCTTCCCTAAAGTCGAGGATTTCTGCATTGCTGACTGACTTGCCAGTTTTGTGATTGATAGTAAGTGATCAGCTCATGGTCTGTCTCCTAGCTTTCCTTCAATTTCTAGGTTGCTGACTATATCATCCCCTTTAACCAGTACTAGGTCCAGCAGTACTTTAGCTCTTGTTGGTCCACAGACTTCTTGGGTGAGGTAGAACTCATCCACACATGTGAGGAAGCCTTGCAACCATTTGGATTTGGCTGAGTGCTCTTCCCATGTGATGTCCAGGCAGTTGAAGTTTCCCATGACAACCATGCACTGAGAGCATGCTTCCTCAGCCAGTTCCCTGGTGAATTCCTGGTCAAGCTCTTGTTCCAGGTTAGGTGGTTTGTAGTAGATTTCCACCATTGTGTCCCCTGTGCCACATTCTCCATGTATTTTAACCCAGCGGGTCTCTAGTCACCCTTCCTGGGTGCCAGTGTCAGCTTGCAGGGATGTGTAGCTATCCTTGACATAGAGAACTACACCCACACCCCTTTTATCAGCATGATCTCTCCTGAACAAGGTATAGCCATCTATACTTGTGGCTTAGTCATAGGTGGAATCCCACCAGGTCTCCATTATTCCTATGAGATCACAGTCATTCTTGAGTAATCATCCATTTAGTAGGAGGACCAGTTCCTCCTGTTTGTTCCCCAAGCTCCTGGAATTGGTGTACAGACATGTAAGCATCTCATTGGGAGCCCTCGCCTTCCTCACATTCCCAGGACACTATTCCAGTGCTGGGGTAGGAGTGGAATTCCTTGGCTGCCCTAACCTATTGGTTTTGTAGGCATTGCCAAGTGGGCTTGTTTTGATGGTTGTCTTCCCCATCCCCTGGTGGTCTTAGTTTAAAGCCTGGGTGAGCAGGTCAGCCATTCTGGCTGAGAAGAGATTCCTCCCTAGTGAAGTGAGGTGGAGGCCATCTCTTCCCAGCAGACTGCTGCCTCTCTCACCAAAGAGCAGACTGTGATTGTGGAAGCCAAAGCCCCAGAAGGAACCCATGGTCCCAGATGGAATCAATGGTTTCAGGCTCCACACAGACAAAACCCCTGACTCTCAGCTGCAGGGGCTGCCTGGCATGATTCTAGGCACATGGGACTAGGAGCATGGTCACCTCCCCTTGTGAGAACTGCTTCACAGACTTTGGAGTCTCTGAGGTACCAGATAGAAGAGCTCCAATCTGCAGTCCAGAGATTGAGTGCCATCAGGGATGGTGAGCAGGAAATCAACTCCTACTGCCAGGCCCTTCTCCCCATGAAGGCTGAGGGTCGACCAGGGTCACCTGCCAGGACAAGGGAGGACTTAAGGATCTTCCTCACTGCCCAGCGCTGGAGGTATGCTTCCTCCCAGGAGCCCAAATCCAGGATGTAGTGGAGAGGATCCCAAATTTTACATGACTCTCTGACCACTACCCTATATTCCTTATCCATGTGGGCATGTATGATATGGCTCAGAGCAATCCCAGCTGGGTCATGAATGGCTACAGGGCTGTGGGAGCAGGGCTTAGGGGTGCAGGTGTTTTTTTCCTCTATCCTCCCAGTTACAGGTCATAGGCTGAGAGATGGATCAAGGTAGTCAATCAAAGACTGCAGCACTGGTGTCATCATAAAGACTTCAACTTTCATGTTCACAGTCCACTCTTTGATTTCTGGGAACTCTTCTCTCTTCAGAGACCAGAGCCAGGCTGCCTCCCTAGCTCTGAAGGGAGGCTCATAGAGCTCCCAACATCTCTTCTATCCAGTCACCAGACCCTTGCTTCTCTTGCAAAAGGACTCAAGTGCCACTCACCCTCTAACACCAGGTTACCTATTCTGTACCCTGTGTTTGTCCCTACTATTCTGCTTCTTAACACTAGGCCCAGGGGTTTCCTATTATTCCCTTCATAGTCTTGGCTGCAGTCTACCAGCCTCCCCTGTAGGCTGTTTTGCCATCTCTTGCAGCCAGTACCCAATCCATTGCCTGTCCCACCCACACCTTACAGAGTCAAGCCCTCTGTTATATCATCCAATATAATGCAAAGGAAAAGTCTTGTTTGACCATCTCTTTTAAGGCACTGAAGATGGTAACAAGCTTTTTTTATTCTCTGTTTTATTCCTTGGTTTTCAGAAAGGAAATATTTAGTTGAGATGGATTAGAGCTGCTTTTGCTGTTATAGTTTTGGAACCCGATTCTGCTTAAGACAAAGCCATATGCAAGAGGAAGGGAAGGAACAGCAGATAGAGAAAAAGGTAACTTTTCTTGTGGGGCTGACTCTGACTTCAAAAATCACTGCCAGAGAGATGCAGCTTGTGAAATCTCACTTATTTTTCTTGATATAAAAATCAAAATATTCATAGAGATTGCTTCCTCATTTCCAAGTGATGAATAAGAAGTAAATCCCCTTTTTGTTTCGTATGTTTTTTTATCATGAACTGTCTTTTCTATGTTCTATTCTGGCTTTTAATTAATCAACAATCTTCATATTCTTGAAGGTATAGAAGAAGAATTTCCATTAAATTCTTCATTCATTAAATATCCATTGCTTGCATTTTATGTCACAAAAATATACAATAAATACTTAACACGTATTGCAGATTTGTGATACCAAAGGGAAACTGAAAAATACAGCACCGTCAGCATGTACCTACAATACACCATTACAAAGTGAATGCATAGCCGCAAAGCTAGCTTTTTCCGTGTTAAAGTCTATTTGAACAAGTAAACATATGCTATGTTTACTCACATACCACTAACACACTTTTTCCCAAAAAAAGCAGGCCTCCAAAGTTAGAGTGTCTATCTTAAGCTGGGAAACTGGTTTTCTTCACTGCATGAAGACACAGAATAAAGACACCGCTACAAAATGGCTGCCAGCTTCTTTGGCCTTGCCAAGCCTAGTTGACACATATTGGAAACATGGAATTTATGCCCACAGAGCAATGGTTAGCTCTTGTCAGAATGAAGGGGGTTTAGTCCAGTGCAAACCTGTTCACAGCTATTCTCAAATCAGCATCAGTTTTTGGTGATGTGTATCCCTTAAGGGTATGGAGTAATATATAGTACTGAGGTAGCACCAAAAAGCACCAAAACTGGACTACACTTTCTAATGCCTCCTGGCAGGGACAAAAAAATTGTCACTACAAGGCATCTTGTAGTGCAGCATCTTCATGAAAAAGACAGTTTTAGGCCATGAGTCTGGACAAACCTTTTTGTCACAGTTTTGCCTTCCAGAAACAAAGTGAATGTCTCAGAATCAGAGAAATTCGGGTTGGAAGGGACCTCAGTAAGTCATCTAATCCAATCCCCTGCTCAAAGCAGGATCAGACCCAAATAGACCATCTCAGCCAGGGCTTTGTCTAGCCCCATCTTAAAAACCTTCCAGGAAGGAGATCCCACAACCTCTCTGGGTAACATGTTCCAGGGATTTACTACCCTCCTTATGAGAAAGTTTTTCCTAATATCTAAACTTTCCTTGGTGCCACTTGAGACCATTGCTCATTCTTCTGTCATGTCCTACCATTAAAAACAGTCTTGCTGCATCCTCTTTGGAACCCCACTTCAGGTAGTTGAAGGCTGCTTTAAGTCCCGCCTCAGTCATCTGTTCTCCAAATTAGCTGAGCCTAGTTCACTCAGCCTCTCCCCTTAAGTCATGTACCCTAGCTCCCTAACCATTTTCATTGCCTTCTGTGAATTCCCTCCAATTTGTTCACATCCTTTGTGTATTGGGGGGCCCAAAACTGGACACAGTACTGCAGAATTAGCCTCAGCAGTACCACATAGAAGGAAATAATAACTTCCCTTGATCTGCTGGCAGTGCTCCTTACCAATGCAGCCCAGTATGCCATAGCCTTCTTTGCAACAAGGGTACACTGCTGGCTCCTAGTCAGCTTATTGTCCCACTGTAACCCCCAGGTCCCCTTCTATCTTATTTGGGGGCATGCAATACAATAGAAAATAAAGTATAATAAACCCTTTCTACTCAAACTTTAAAAAAAACCCTAAAAACGTAATTGTAACTAACCAGTGCAAGTAGTTTCCCTTGATCATCTTTCTGCATGTTTCAGTTATTTTAAATTAATCCATGAAAAACAGCATCAGTAGATAAATTGATATAAATACTGCAACTTCTTTTGGGCAATTTTAAAATCTATCTTAATAGTTCTGCTTAGCAGAGTATAAGTTACAACTAATAATTTAAATAATATTGGTACTTAAATAGGTATAAAAATGGGTTTTTTATGGGTAAGAGGGATATTTCATATGATAGATTGGTAGCAGTAATAAAAACACTATAAAAGCACTGGGAAAATGACACATCCTCTTCCCTGAGAAGCCTTAACTTTTGCCTTCCACCTTTTATAGAGAAAGAAAAAATATTTTCTTATTAATATAGAAATAATAAGTTGTAATGTTTAGATGGCAAGAAAAATAAATAAGTTAAATGGCATAAAAGGTAGAAGTGAACAGGACAGAAGCAGTAAGAGAGAAATATGCTCTTTAGATCTTGTTGTGCAAGGTCTATCGGCTACAAAATCACCAGAGATCTAGTGAACTGGGTACCGAGTAGAAAACCAAGGAACTAATTATTATTCATATGGCAATTAATGATGTTGCATCCACTTTCTACATAAGTAAAATTGTAGGCTACATAACAGTGAATATGAATTCATACTTCAAATAAATGCTTACTAAAGAGTACTTCAAATTAACTTTTAAGCAACACTTTATCATTTATGAATACTGAACCCTCCTCTTCTCATTTTCAGACGCAAATTTTTAAATTTTTAAAAATATAACTATTCCTTCTTTTCCCCCAGCATGTATCACATTGTTTTTTTCTGCCAAATGTATGCATCTCTAAGCTTTTCAGAGTGTACATATATGGCTTAGATAATTGATTTTTATTTTCCTTGTACTCTATAGGTATATCAGTATACCATTGGTATATCCCTATGGCATAGCAACATAGAAGCATATTCAGTAACACTGTTACCTTGGAAAGTCTCAACGCCCAGGCTGTGTTTGAGAAAAAATAATCCTCATGCAATTATACAATAGTCTGAATGTTTTTCAAACAGAGTGAACTTCCCTTGAAGTCCAACAAATTTGCGTTCCTTGGAAAAGACAGGAAAATAAAATATACTTAGATTTTGTGTGGTCCTTTCCAAGTTTGTATAGGTCTATTTTTTAAGATAAACATCTTATACATGCTGAATATGAATTCCACTCAATTACTTTGTACATAGTTAATATACAGATTGTACAGATGATGTCCTTCAGCTAAATTGGTGTAATAGAATTAAAATTACTTTAAAATAAATACAGTACTGTAGCACTGTGGTGCTCAATGTTTTGTTCCTATGGGCCAGAAAATAGGTGTAGGACCAGTCTGTGGACCAAATCAGGCCCTGCAGGCCATCACCATCTCCTCCCTGCCTGGGCCACTGGGATTGGGCACTAGGGGCCTGGCACCACTGTTTCTTGCTCCTGCATGCCAGAATTGGGGCCTGGGTTCTCCGTACCATGCCTTGCTGCTCCCACATGCTGGAGTTGGGCCTGTGGACTCAGCACCACGCCTCTGGTATTGAGCCTTGGGTACAGCAACCCTCCCACTTCAGTCGTCACTCTGGGATTGGAGGCCTAATCCAGTGTTCAGGGGTCAAGGCTCCTCATAGATCTGGAAATTTGGCATCTGGGGATTGTCTCATCACATTGTGTAATTCTGGGCTCCACAGTTTTAAAAGGAGGTGGACAAGTTCAGAGGTAGGCAAAAAAGATGATTAAGGGCTTGGAAAACAAATCATACAAGGAGAAGTTGAAGGAGCCAGATATATTTGGCTTGCAGAAAGAGGAGACTTAAGAGGAGACACAATAGCAGTCTTCAAGTAGATGAAGAGCTACCATAAAGAAGAGGGAAAGCATCTATTCCTTCCCACTGCAGAGAGGAGGACTCAGACTAATGGCCGGAAGTTGCAGCAAAGTAAGTTTAGATAGGCTATCTGGAAAAAAATGTCTTCACTGTTAAAATAGTGAGGCAGTGGAATAGACTGCCTAGGGAAACTGTGGACTCTCCATCACTAGAGGTGTTTGAGAAAAGGCTGGGCAGCCACTGGTCAGGAATGATCTAGGCATAGGTATGTCTGTGTTCTACCATGGATATTTCCCATGCTTCTGGGCTTTGCTGGTTGCCCCCTCCAATACATTTTTTGCTATATGTGTCTGGGTGTTTTAAAGTCTTCCCAGAGGCCTTGCATGTTGGTTATAGCCAAGGCTGTGGACTTTGGTGTATGTCATTTCTCCGTGTGGGACCAAAGCCAGGGTTTCCTGGCTAGAGGGTCTTGCACCTATGCTCAGGGTTATACTAATCACCATAGTTGGGATCAGGAAGGAATTTTATCCCATGGTCAGACTGGTGTGGCCTGAGGGAGGTTTTGCCTTCCTCTGTAGCAGGGGTTGTGGCTATCTAACCTGGACCTCTTGAACATATATTGACAACATTTTATAGAAGTAAAACAATGGCTACCGTGATTCCCTTTCTTTACCTGTAGCAGGTTAGGGTGTTAGGCCTGTGTAGTGTCAAGGTTGATGGCAGTCTTATGTAGAGTTTAGATTACGACATGTATTGGATAGAGTTGATCGTGTCTCAGACAGGGGATTGGATGAGAGGCCCCTTCCAGCCCTACTTTTCTATGACTCTGACTTGTTCTCCCTGTCAAATTTCTGGAACCAGGGGGGAGCCCCATGAGGCAGGTGCTACAGTGCTGTAGGCTAGATCTGGCCCACAGTCTGGAGGTTAAACACCTATAACTCTAGCATATATACATTTGCTTGCAGACCATTTCATACATCAATTAGATACACTATCAACATTTGGAGAACACATGAAAAAAAAATCAAACCATATTGCAGTGAAGCATTACAATACAGATATTGTTTAAGCAATGCACATATTAGCTTTTGGATTGGATATATATCGCTTTAAGCCTCTCCATTCCACAGTGGGGAGGAAGGAAAGAGAGGGTGCAAGTAGAACTGTAGCAATGATCCAGCCTGGTGACAGTTATGAAAAATTACACTAGAGTAATTGCTCAAAGCAACTAATAATTCTTATTAAAAACTTTAGTATTTCATATTTATGAAATACTCCTTGTAATTTTCCAGTACAATCATTAATAAATTATCAATTTTTGAGCCAGGAAGGTCCTTCTGGTGGCATTTTCTATTGTTTCTAGAATTTAGAATTGTGTCATTTTTCTTAGCATATTTCAACTAATATATTACATTGTACCTATGTTGAATTATGTTTTAACCAGAGGAACACAATTTAAATGCCTCTGGCTTTATTCAGAACACACAGCAGTAGAAGGATACTATTAGTTGCTCTCATATTACAGTGAGTACAACAGAAATACCTAAACACAAATAAATAAATGTTAGCAGCTCTAATAAGGGGAAAGATGATGAAAATAACATCATTAACTTATCTATTGGTAAGAAGCACTGTCTTTTAGTAGATATAAATAATACAACCAATAGTTAATTATAAACCCTACTTTGAAATCTGAAAATATAAGTTAATATAAGCAAAATATTTCATTGCAACCATTCTGTTATACTGCAAAATGTATCCTAAAGTAGGAGGTCCTGTTTCTCATACGTTACATTTATGTTAAATTTGTTTTTCCAGGCAATTATATGACCATTTTAGAAGAAACAAGTACAGGTCAGTCGCATCTTAGGCGAGGGTTAGGTGCTGAAGTCAGCACGTAAAGCAAAAATCGTGTAAGGTGAAAAATCAGTGACTATAAGTGGGGTGGGAGGGGGGGCAGGGCTTGAGTTTGCACATGGTGCCATGCTTAGAGCTGTGTGGCTGGTGGCAGCGGCGCAGTGCTGGTGGAGATAGCTGCATGCCCCCTGGCCATCACCACGCTGTTGCTGCTGCCCAGTGGCTGGCCACACAGCTCCAGGCATGGCTCCATGGCAACAGCAGGAGGTTTTGGAGGCAGTGACCATCACCACCAGAATGGGCCTCCAGGTAAGTAGCAGCACTGCATGCAAGCTCAAGCCCCACCCCTCCACCCTGCGTATAGTTGAATTTGTGAAAGTTAAATGCACGTATGACGTGACTGACCTGTATGTAAACAGAGCAGAAAGCACTCAGGGAAACCATTGTTTCCAATCAAAGGGACTCCGTGAATTGCCATCAGTCTTGCTCTGTGTCTTACCTAGGAGAGACTTGAAGAAGGCTCAGCAAACTTGGCCACCTATGGCTCTAGTGTCATGTTCAGTATAAAAATCTTTGGACATTGACAGATGTGCAGGCCCCTGTTCTAACTCATGGAACTTTATGTAAAGCACCATGAATTCAAGTCCCCTCCCACCCCAACCAGTCACCTATTGGGTTGAAGTGGGGGAAAACAGCCTGCCTGGAGGAGCCCCAGGAGCCTGCCTTAGTCTAAGCAGCCATCTCTCTCCCTCAGCTTTGCCCCTACCACTCCCAGCTCTGGAGCTGTCAACAGAAAGTGAGGAGGAAGGGGGGCATGCTGCTGGCTTGAATTTTCTCAGCCTGAGTTGTGGGGGAAAGGTTATGGGGGGCTGCAAGGCAAGGGAGCTCTGACACACCTGCCCCCCACCTCCAGCTCAGGCTAGGCAAACCCCAGCTGGCACATATCCATTTATAGAAGGAGTTGGCTTTCTCTCTCTTAGGAACTGTGGTTGGAGCAGGATGTTTCTGATATTCTGACAGCCCTGCTGGGCTTGTTTTCCATTGCTTCTCATGGTGACATGTTAAATATTCCCTCTGTCAAAGAGGAAAGAGGTCAGAGTCTTCAGGGCTGGATCTCAGCTCCCAGCAGTGATCACAGAGGGCTGGTCAAGTGCACACTGCCCCATGCTAAGCTTTGATGACACATGGTATGCAGCCAGATGCCCACCAGGTATTGAAAAGGAAGCCACCATGACCTTCCCAAAACAATGAACCAGAGCCAGAGCTGGGGTGAAGCTGGTTGGCTTCAGCTGTTGCTCCACAAACATGTTAATTGATTGAAGGGAAAAAGCTGTGCGTGACAGGGGGCCTTCCTTGGGCTAGATCACAAGTTAACCCATCCACCTGCCTAGGGCAGTCTGCCCTGACTTGCCTGCCTGCTACAACTTGAATGTCTTCATAATATATTAACTGGGAGGCTGCCCATTCACGACCCCAATGCCAGGAGGTACTATCTACTGCTCTGAACCACCCCAACACTGTGGCTTATGCCTCATAGATGGCATCCAGACTATTATTGCTCCCTGGCTTCAGGTCAAGGTAAACTCAGCCTGTCATTGGACCTCTTACATGCTCACACTCACTCTGCCTCACTCTTATAGGGACCTCTTGCATACCACCCATCACTGGGCCACTCTCTACTGCTTTGCTCCCTTGAGTGACCTGCTTTGGGCCATCAGGCTTCACTTGCACTCTGGTAGGACACGCACAGCCCTTCAGATCCTGTGAGTTCACATACTCTATGTGGTCAGACCTTATTCCAGATACCAGGCTGACTCCACCCTGAGCTCCTCGCTGGGCAACTTGACTCTTCTTTCACTTGTGGGGTTTGGCACAGGTACTGTCATTTAAGCCACCCCTGCCACCCTACTCAATACCCCCCTGGTCCAGGCCTTCAAGCATCTCAGTAACCCTACTTTGCACCTTACACACACAGTCCTTCAAGTGTCCCTTTTTGCACCATACTTTGCACGGGCCCTCACTATAACCCTTCACATCCACTCTATCTGCTCCGGGACCTCCACGATCCTTCATCCTTTCTGGGTGTTCCTGGCTCTGCCATTCTACTACTCTCTGATCTCTCTTACCTGTTGGTGGGGATTGAGGTTAAGGTGCCCCTACATGCCTTTGACAGGGGAGGTAACTGGCCTGGCTTTTCTTGGGGGCTGTTCCACGACAGACTTCCCTACCAGGCCATCTTTCCTTGGCAGGATGCAGTTTCAGGTCATGCCCAGGACCAGGAGCCATACCCATACCCATAGCTCCTGCCCTTACCCCCAACATGTTCCAGAAGCAGCAGCTCTGTTGGCTGATGTTACTGCTTCGGGGACTGGCACCAAACTGCTGCCTCTGCCTGGCTTGCCTAAGTTTGAAAATGGTTTCCTTAATCAAGCACCTTCCAGCTGCCTGCCTCTTGCCTTTAAAGTGGCAGACACCCAGATGTGAACTGCCACTATAGTTTCCTCAGTCACACTGAATCCAAGTGGTAGTGGTGTCTGGGATGATAAGAAGGAAGGAACAAAAAAATTGTGAAAGGATCAAAACCTTGAAAGAAAAAAAAAGAAAGCAAGAAAAAAAAAAGAAAGAAAAAGAAACAAGCAAGTACTGTTCAATAGTCCTAGGCAAAGCAATGGGTCGGGCAGTACCATGGATTGAAGCAGATGTGCAGGCCTCTGCTCACTCCCCCTTCTTTTCTGCAGACAGCTACAGGGGCAGGGTTAGGCTGCATCAGCTTAGCCCTAATCATGCCACAAATTAATACTAGGGAACACAAGTTCCCTAAGATGCTCCAAAGTGAAGCATCTTCATCTGATCCCTCATCTGATAAGGGTAATTCTTCATGCAATGTTAAAAATGCTCTACAGCTGTGCACATGTGTCATGGCACAGCTGTAGAGTAGTTTTAGGGGGCCAATCACATGGGAAACATAATTTCAATCTGTGCCCCTTGTTCTTTGGACCTTCTTTTTGATAAGCGTGGTTGTATTAACCAGTACAACCCATTTAGCCTTTTTCCAGAATCTCCCAGTACTACTTCTTCCCAAATAAGCAGCCCAAGCAGTATTACCAAACCCTCAGTGATCCTATGCAGCAGCTGCTAAAGGCCACTGCAGCAGTGTCAGCTGAATGCAAGTCAGCCTCTCACAATATTTAGGGCTTAACTAAGGAATTATATATTCAACAAAGGGGCAAACTTCACTTTTTCTCTATTCACATTTGTTTAGTGTTTAGTAGAGAGTACAAAAGAACAGCTTTTAAATGGGGATCATATTGTTTTTGATGCTGGCTAGTCTCTGCAAAGAGAATTGAGGGTAACATGCTGCATACCAGCTGGGATTATACATTATTCTAGCTCCAACATGGCAATGGTCCTACCAGGTGGCA
Source organism: Caiman crocodilus (assembly GCA_030014935.1). NCBI lineage: Eukaryota > Metazoa > Chordata > Crocodylia > Alligatoridae > Caiman > Caiman crocodilus. Next base: position 47,209,706 of record JAGPOW010003642.1, read on the forward strand.
CTTAAACTTTTTCTTTGCAAAGGGGTCAACAGAATAAACAGCCAAAATGAGCTACTTTCTACTCTTTCTATTTTCTATGATGTTAAAATTAATGTCCAGGACGACAACTATTGCTGTTGCCAAGAAGACTGTCATACTTTAATAGGAGAGTGACCAGCAGAAGCAGGTTCCAGGGTACAAATATAATTTTCAGTTTAACAGTGTTACCATGGATGCTGTGGTGAAGATAATTAGTTTTCTGTTAACAAAAGTTGCTATTAATCCTACAAAACTATGTATCTGCCAATATGTTGTCCAGATATTTTATATTAATTCCCTGATAGATGTTTTCATTCATATGAGACATAATCTAACCATGATAACGTTGATCAAAATACATAAGAAGAAAAAGATATGAGGACGTCCAATAAAGGCAATATAGTTGCCTAAGGCTGCTATAATCATAGGGATCATTAATAAGACAATGCTATGTGTTATAATAAATGTCCCACAAAATCCAGGGTCAGAAATAAAAAGCACCATCTCTGGTATGACATCCTGAATATACTCAAAAATTATGTCTCAATTAATTTAATGAGGCCATAAGTCATGGCCTTGTGATGAAAAATGCATCAGCTTTTCCTGACAAGAGCAGCAAAGGGTTATTACCATATTATTGCAATGGCAATGTAATGAACCCCTCCACAATGATTTGCTATTTTGTCAGTCTTTGTTTTATTGAGGCAAACGATGCACTTCTGCAGGCAGTCAAAAGTATATTATTTAATAGTTGTTGTTATTCTTACTATTGTCCCACATATACAGATGCTGACTCTTTTTGGCCAAATTTTCCAAAATGACTAGTCATTTTGGATGACCAATATGAATCACTATAAAAGGTCATATTTTCAGAAAGATCAGAGTAGGAATAAATTCACTAACTACTTTAGAAAAATTGCCCAGCATCAGCATTGGCATGAACTTAATTTTTTTTTCATTAGAATAATAGTTTATGCAGTGCACTTCTTATTCTTATTTGCTTACTCCTCCATGCCGCCTGGCTGCATTTATTCCAGTAATTCCCAAACTTGATCCATCTGATTCCCATTTTAGGTACTGTTGAACTCAGTAGATGGAAGCTCAAGTCTGATATTAAGTGTTAATCTTTGCTCCTCTATTTAGTTCATAGAGAGCAATCCTGATTCATCTCTAGTCAACAATGGACAAGTTTACATATGCTATTAATGTGCTGAAAACTTATTGTGCTTTTTACTGCACAGTAAGTTTTGCTTGGGAGCACATCTACACATGCATCTAGTTCCTAGCTACCAGGGGAAGCACTGCGGGGTGAGGGGAGCTGTTCTGCTTCTTGGGCAGCTGCCTTCCACCTCAAACCCCTGCCCCAGGAAGCTGCCCAACCTATGCTCTGATACCAGAATGGAGGCTGGGACATTGTCCTCTGTCCTGAAAGCAAGTAGCTGCTGAGTTAGGGCATGATGTCCCAGTCCTGGCTCTGAATGGCAGATTGGAGTGGGGGCTGGGAAGTAGGAAGCTGCCCAGGGAAGAGGATAGGTCCCCCACCCCCTGTTGCCTTGGATGACTGGGAGGAACTTGTTCCTGATCAGCTGTCTACCTGTGTACTAATGCACAATAGCTACTGTGTGGTAAATCTACTACCTGTATTTACAGGTAGTAGGAAAGTATGGTATAGAGTAATCTACTGTGCAGTAGCTGCTGCATAGTTACATAGTTATACTTTACTGCACAGTAGAATAGTCTACTGTGCAGCAAAGCATCTCATGTAGACACACTCACAGAGCTTTAACAAACTTCCTAAAAAATATTTTTCATTAAAAGAGAGTAAATAAAGGGCCAAATTTCAATCTCATTAAAATGCATCTACTTCTACTGGTTTACTGTGATTTATTTGCAAAAAGAGTGGAAAAATTGAAATTATTGCTATGAAGAAATCCACCACCATCAAAATTGTAGGATACTGAATGAAATGTGCAGTATAAAAAAGATACAGAGTTGCAGTCTACATGATAGTAAAATTATTTCAGTTACTATAAATCTGCAGTGAAAGGATCAAACTGATAAAACATGTCTGAGTGCCATAACAGAAAAAATTCAAGAGGTAGAATTCAAAATTTAACCCAAGGCACTTGAATGATCCAAGTTTTTCATGCAAATATAAAAGCCTGAATGTCATAGTAAGGATTGAAGTTGAAACTGATTCAATTGAGATTAACACTGTGAAGTATGCTGCTTCATTTGAAATCTATGATGGTGCCAACCAGTAGCTGAAACTAGATTCTTTAATAGACAGTAAGTTGTCCATTCAACCAAGGATTAGGATGCTGTGAATAAGGATTAAAAAAAAAAGACCCAGCAGACTCAATAAGCTCCTCTATAAACTGACCATAAAGATAATTAAAATATACAGAGGCCATCATTCAAATATTTATCTTCAGTAACAAATATATAGTGATGCCATTGTTGGCAGCTTTGTGGCAGATATAAAAAAAAAAAATCTCCTAACCTATTTTATCAGGAGTTTCAGCAAAGGTGTAAGATGCTTCTTATATAGATATACCAGAAATTCTATAAAGGTTATTATGGAAGCACCCAGAAGTAGCTATCCTATCAGATTATCAATTCAGAAAAAACATCATCTACTTACAAGTTATTCCTTCCAGAAACAGGACTGACATATTGCTGATGGGATTGGGCACACAAATGATACTAGAACAGCTTCTCAGATAATATAAAATGGCATAGCTCTACTGGCTTCTCTGAGGTTATGACAATTTGCACAAACTATGAATATCTGATTGCTTTGTTTTTGCCATATATATATGAGGCAAAAACATATATATGGGACTAACTTCTATGATGGCAGTAACAAACCTCCAGAAATTAGTTAAGTGTTCAGTAATAGAAAATAATGCTGAGGCTACGAATATTTTAACCTCTTGCTTTCCAATTCCTACCCCTCATAAATGACACTGACACAAGATCCAACATTCTTACTTAACAAGAGGTACAATATCTATTAGCAAATGTCAACATGGGGAATAAGGCCCCTCATCTAGGGGAGAGAACTTTATCTCACATTTGGTACATATCCTTATCTAGCCATACAGACACACAGATGCACACATGCATTGTCAGCATAGTTGTCTATTACTCAACAGTTAACTAATTGCTGGAGGTTTGTTACTACCATCACAGAAGTTAGTCCCTTTTTTCTCCCCCTGAAAGACTAAGACTAAACCTTATATATAAGACATAATAATGGATATATAAGACATAATAATGTATATGCAATAGGGGATTTTCAGCTCTTGGGGGGCACTTTTTATTAAAAAAGAAAAATGAGAACAGCACACATCCACACTGAAAGCTAAATCACTGGAACCAGAAAAAGACACGCCAACATTTCAACATTATTAACTTGTTAACTGAGTGACTTGCAAAAGACAGAGCAACTAAGTATTACCAATATCATAAAGGCAACAAAGGGAACAACTAGCATGGGCAATAGCCATAGGAAATGAAAGAGTTAGGAAATGTATATATTAGGAAGCAGTTTTATTCATGATCACAAACACTGAAAAAGCAGGGTGACATTGAGTGAATTATTGCTATATGTAGCAGTAATGATTTACAGACTATGCCTGGATATAAACTTTTACATCATACAGAGATAGATTAAATCCATTAAGACTACTTAACATTTATAGTCAAATACCATGCACACAAATCAGCACACAGAATCTATAAACCTGTTTGCAGGACCTGTACCATTAAAGTATAGGGAAGTTTAGCTACTGGCTTGCATGGAAGTAGGGTCAAGTAAAGAAAGGCATTTGTAATGTTTTTGTAAAGATACTTCAAGTAACAACATACTAAGACAGTGCCATAACCAAATTAAATGAGTGCCCCTGACACAATAGACCATCCTCCAAATGATTGGCATTGTTCTAAATTTGGTATGTTCCGCCTAATTAAGTATACCTACTTGGCAGTTTGTAATTGACTACTCTAAAGGTATAAAAGTTTGCGTTGTTTCCACCCAAGTTGATGAGCTCTGAACACATTGCAAAGTACAGAGGACCTCACCATGCGGCAGAGAAAAGCTGGCAGACTGATCACCCACCAACATCTTACCATCTCTTCCTGACGTATTCCTAGCCCTGCATGCTCGTTGCCCTTCCAGGTTCATCCAGCAAGCTCGTTGTGTCATCTTCTTTTTGTAACTCCACAAGCAACTTTATCATATGCGTTGCGGTCACCAGTGGCGTAAGTAAAGCTTAAGTAAAAGTTATTTTTGCAACCAATGTGCTGTGTCCCGCCTCTCCATCCACCAGCCCACCTGATGTCTGCTTAATTAAACACCATTCCCCTCGGTCAGCTCTGACCGGTTGGCCGGCCGAGACAGACAGAAGTAAGCTAAATTCCATGCCAAACCCAGTTCTGGGAATGATTCATTTCTACATAATGGAGCTCCAGCTCAAATACATTCGACAGGTAAATTAAAGGCATTGGTTTAGGGTGAAGCTAAAATGTCTGTCACCTAGGCTGTCAGCATTTCAGGAAAAAAACAAACAATATAATGAAGCAAAAATACTTAATTCCATACTCCAGTCTTGCTACAAAAATCTGGTTTAGGAAGAAAAAAGCACTCATTTGAAATAATAGAGACCATCTATGGGAAGCAATACATATTAACACTGTCAATGTGACAGATGGTTGAGCTGTACATAATAAAGTCAAAAGACATTTTGATCAGGAGAAAGATGTATCTGATGATTTGCAAATCAGAATCCTGGCAGTGCAACCAAGGAAAGGTAATTAAGTATATGTTATGCTGATGAATCTTTAATAGTCACAGTTCAAGCCAATAGAAGATTAGAGAGGTAAGTAGTAATATTGGGACCACTTCAAGGAAAGAAAAGGAATAAAAAAAACATACTACTTTTTGTCAATAATGCATTAGCTTTTGATCTGAAAAAATAGTTTAAAAGGCGTGCATGTCTTCATATGCACTGCACCATACTTAAAAAATACAATATAATTGTTGTATATGCTTTCAAATTCTTTAACTTGTGGTCTCCCTAATATATAATTCCCCATCTAGTTCCTGGCAAATTAAAAGCTTTGATCTTTGAAGTATAAAACTGTATGCATATTAATTTACTTTGTCAGAAAAGCTTCATGTCATACCAGCTCTTCCATTCTGTGGTTACTGTAAAGTGTATAAATTTTTGGCACTCAGACTGAAAAAAATGCAAGGGAAAGCAAATACAACCATTAAAATATACTATTTCATTCTTCTTAATGTAAGTAGAAACATTATAAAATACCATGGCTCAAGAATTTCCTCTAAAGATTTTCTTTCATTACAAATATCTGTATCTAAGGTGCACCAGGTAAGTGCTTTGTTCTCCAGTGGAATGGAGGTGTTGGCTAGGTAGGAGTGCTGAGAGAGGAAACTGGAATTGAAAACCAGTTTCCCTCTATTCCCTATAGAGACAGATCAAGACAATATGTACTTAACTATATACAGATGTATTAATAAAAATAGACAAAGAGGTATATTAATAGTCATATTTACAGATATACAATTTTGACATACATTTTTTACTCTGAGAACAGTACCCTGGGCAAACTATACACTACCACTAGAGGGTTCACTCAGAAACCAGTAAGTAACAAATCAATACAGTTGAGCACTAATCAGGAATAGGCAAGTAATAAATCAGTACAGGTAAGGACAAAATAGGAATGGGGAAATAGTATCCCGGTACAGGTAAGCACAAATCAAGAATGGATAAGCAACAGGCAGGGGGTAGGGAGGGGCCCCAGCAAGGATTTCAGCATGATCACATGGCAATGAATCAATAACTAGCATTACATGAAATATATAACAAAATATATATTTTGTCAGGAATAACAAAATATAAGGCACTATCTTACAAAATATGAAGTGCATAGCATCAGACATAAAACTCTTTAAGGGTCCTGAAGCCTTGCCATTGCTCCAAGGACGGGGGGGAAGAACCCTAATGCCCCTTGGGCTTTTCACAACCCTGAGTAGCCTCTAAACTTAAGGGCCCTCTCCCTTTGCTTTCTTTGTTGGAGCCCCCTACCAACCAGGAGGAGTTTGCTTCCCCCCTGTGGGAATCCTCTTCACCAGTAGCTCAAGACTCCAGGGTCTGGATAGATGGTCCATGTCCTCCTCGGCCAACTTGTCTGTACTGAGCTGCTGGCTCCGTGCCAGGGGTTGTAGACCCAAGTCACTCCGAATGGCGCTCAGGGATCCTGATCCTTCCTGGATCACTCCATTCCATGCCGTTGGCACAGTGTCCTGGCCGCTTGCCAGGGATTGGGGATCCAAGCTGCCTCGTGCAGCTCCCAAAGCTCCAACTCCATGCGTTATCCCATGCACTGATTGGGGATGAAGATCCAAGCTGCCTCATGCAGCTCCTAGGGTCTGACTCCATGCACCAGCTAATACACTACATTCCTGGCCAGATGCCAGGGGTTGCAGGCCTGAGTTAACTCATGTAGCTCCCAGGGTCTTGATCCATGCATCAAGGCAACACTGCTCAGTGGCGAGGCTGGTTGTGGCAGGCATCCAGATGCTGCAAGCAGCTGCACTAGGGTCCATGGAGCCCTGTCCCCACTAGTTGCCAGTAGGAGATATGTGCACCTCTGCTGGGGCTACACAAACATTAGGGCAGCTGCTTGCAGCCCCCCAGCTGCCTCTCATAGAGAACAAGCTGTGCACAGCAGGTGACAGGAAAGGCTAAAAGCAGTTGGGTTGCAGAGTCCCAGAACCCCCCTGCACCTATCTCCTTGATAGCTGGGGGGCTTCGTGGCCACAGAAGAGCCCAGCAGCCAGCCCTGCAGTAGTTTCCCCTCCTCCCCCACCTGTGCCCCAAGACAGACACAGGTGCACAAACACCTATGTCATGAGTTTTTCCTGTCAGCAGCTAGAGGTGCAGGGCCCCAACACTCAGAAGCCCCTGCACCTATCTCCTTGACAGCTGGCAAACTTCATGGCCTCAGCAGGGGCTAGCACGCCTGCAGTTTTGACTCTGCTATGACTTAACACATACACGTGACATGAGTTTTGCTCTCAAGACTTTGGGATGCAGTTTCTCTGAACCCCTGTACCTATCTTCTTGAAAATTGTCACACTTCATGCTCTTGGAAGCAGCTAACATTCCTGCAAGTTGCATCCAAATCAGGCCAAAATGTCAAAGTTACAACCTGTTTCAACCTTCCCTATTATATCCTATGGGTGAAACATTGAAATAGGGTCAAAATGGCAAAATATTTTGATGGAACAGAATGAAACAGTCGTTTCAACTAGAAACAAAAATTGAAACAGAACACTGTTGCATCCAAATGTCAAAACCCTGGTCAAAATGGAATGCTTCCATTTCTCACAGACCTACTCTATACTTTACAACACTATGACATTGTTAGGAAAATGCTTTCCTAAGCACCTTGCAGTATTACTTTTCATATAATCATTCTGTCTTGTGGTTAGCAGCTTTGCAGAGACACCAAGTAAAACCTTTATTCAGTTGCAAAGCCAGTGCTCCCCAAGATCCAAAATAACAGGGACCACTGTGGCAGGCAGGTTTGGGTGCAAACAAAGCAGCTGGAATTGCTATTTTTGCTCAAGGTTGAGGAAGTGGAAGTGCATCATGTGCAAGTGGTTGTGGAAATGATGGTAGTAGATGCAACAGATGGTGCGAGAGTTTGAAAATAAAGTGCTAGAGATTTTTAATATTTATGTGCCAGCTGAAAGAGAAGTAAGGATTGCCTTATTTAAGAAATTAGAGGTGTGTGTAGATGGAGGTAGGCAGCAAATTCTGGTGGGGGATTTTAATTGCATTATCAAGGAGGAGGATAATGGAGGGTGTGGAGAGGAGGGAGATCTAGATATCTCATCAAAAGAACTGATTAATATAATAAAAAGAATTTTTAAAGATGTATGGGCTGGTGAGAGGGTGATTACAAGGATGAAACCAAGATGAGACAGGTGTTGAGGATTGATTTTGTATTAAAGTCAAATGGGCTAACGATTGGAATGAAGGAAATTGCAGATGTGACCTTCAGATGCTGAGAATGGAAGTAAATTTAGAAATAAGTGAAGGTAGGGGGAAAGGGATATGGAAGTTAAGTGTTCAATTATTGCAAGATGAGAAGACCTGTTAAAAATATGTAGAACTTTATAAAGGATGGAGGATGCTGAAGAGATACTAAAAAAAGGCTTCTTGGAGTTGTGGACAATGATCAAGAAGAAGAACAAGAAAATTTTTCAGAAATATTGGTTAAAAAAGTGAACAAGAGACTGAAAGAGCTAGAAGAACTGCAGGCAAGGAAGCAGAAATTATTAAAAAGGAGGGGGTAAGGTGAGTTCACGTGAAAGAAGAAGTCAAAGACAAAGCAATGGACTGAAGAATGGTTCAAAAGGAGAACGGATGAATTTTTTTTTTTATTACAGCAGCATAGGTGGAAAATGGGGAAGGATGATGTAAATCAGGGTTAGCAGTCCCTGGCACATATGCCAAAGCATGGCACACAAATACATTTTGCTTGACATACATGCTTGGGCGTGGATGGCAGGGAAGGGGCTATACACTACCATAGAAAAGATCAGGCCCCACAAAGCTCTTCTACCATCTGCCTGTAAGCACAATGAACCCATCACAGGCAGTGACCTGGGATGGAGCTGCAAGGACCTAGTGCAGCTGCTTCCAGCCTCCCTGCCACTTGTTGCAAGCAGCCAGAGCTCTGTGGCAGACAGCAGGATCCTGCCCAGAGCCCAGGCTGGTTTTGGAAGGAAGCCAGATGCTGCAAGAACCTGCACTAGGGTCCGTGGAGCCCTGTCTCTACTAGTTGCCAGCAGGAGATATGTGCATCTCTGCTGGGGCTCCACAGACATTAGGGCACCTGCTTGCAGCTCCCCAGCTGCCTGCCATAGAGACCAAGCTGTGCACAGCAGGTGATAGGAAAGGCTGCAAGCAGTTGCATGGTGTCTGTGGAGCCCTGACCCAGCTCACTGTTAGCAGTGTGTGCACATGTGTCTCTGGGCAGATGGCAGGGAAGGGGCCAGGACTGCACTGCCACAGCAAAGATAGCACTCCTCGCAGCTTCACCACCATCCATCTCTGGCATGGCAACATCTTACAAGTCAAGGTTGGGTTGTTTTTGGCACTCTGCCTCAAAATGTTGCTTATCTCTGGTATAAGTATTTTTTGGTGAAATTAAAGGAAAGAAGGAAGGAACTGTAAGCAGTGAGAATGGAGAAAAGAATCTAAGTAAAAAGAGGGCAAAGGTGTTGGATGTGGTGTCAGAGTTTCATAATGAGTTGTACAGAAGGATTGGATGGAACAAAAAGAGAAGCTGCTCCTTGAAGGGGATAAAGGAAGGAATACAAGATGGAAAGAAAAAAAATGGAGAATAAGTTAAGAGAGGTGGGGGAGTGCTTAAAAGCTTGCAAGAGAGGGAAGGCATTGGGAAGAAACCAAGTTCCAGTGCTATTCTATGGAAAAAATTGATAATAGTTTGGGACGGATATAATAGAGGCATACCAGGAAATAATGGAGGGTGGGGAGATAGGGGAAGATTTTGCAATAAGTGTAGTAATTTTGATATTCAAGACAAGAAAGGTGTTTTAGACAAGTGTAGGCCAATAGCCCTTTTAAATAAGGACTACAGATTGATGGCAAAAATACTGCCCAGAAGAATGCATGATTGTTTAGCAGATATGATGCAAGAAGAACAGACATGTGCTCTTCCTGAGAGGAGGAAATCTCAGTCCCCATGGTTAATAAGAGATGTCATACTGGATGTTCAAGAAAGGAAAATACATATGGTAATAACAGATCTAGACCTGCAAAGAGCTTATAATAAGATTGAATGTGATATCATGTTTGAAGTCTTGTGGAGGATGATTGGATGGATCAAAATATTATACAGTAATGTGGGAAGCTGAGTACTGGTGAACGGTTGAGCAGAGCATTCCCTATACAAAAAGGGGTAAGACACAGATGCCCACTGTCTGCTTATCTTTTTGTGTGCATGATGGAGCTATTGATGCAGAGAATTCTTGGTGATAAGCTGATAGGTGGTGTGATGATACCAGGAGCAGAAGCTAAATGTACTTTATATATGAATGATGTAAACATAGTGGTTCAGGGAAACATCAATCGAGAGAGTATTGAAGCATACTAAAAACTACAATGAAGTGTTGTGTTAAATTAAAAAAGATGAAAGATACATTGCTGGGTGGGGGGGATTGGGAAAATGTATATAAGTTCAGGCTGTGAGTAGTAGAAGATGTAATCAAGAGCTTGAGAATTCCAATGCACACTGAAGGGAAAAGAATAAAAGTGGGGGAAAAATTAGAGGTAAGAGTGAGACAGATCTTGGGATCGTGGAGTGGTAGAAAGTTATCTGTCACGGGCAATGTGGTTGTGAACACGGTACTCTTGCCAATCATTCTGTATATGGGAGAGGTGTATCCACTGTCGTGGCAACAGATAAGGAGGATACAGAGGCAGATATGTGTTTTTTTGGTGGGAAGTAAGAGAGAAAGTGTAGACAGAATGGAGCTACACAAAGCCAGAGAATTAGGAGGCTGGGAAATGCCAGATTTGGAATGCTTTGTGTATACTTACTTTATAAACATGCTCTGTAAAGAGGCAATGGAGGGGGTGAAGAAGATTGCTTTATTCTGCCTTTACCTGGCAGAAAGAATTTTATGAAGATGAGGCAGGTATGGGGGAGTTTGGGAAAAGCTGTGGGCATGACAGTCACTAGCCCACTATGCGTAGATGGAGTTTGTTAAGTGTCAATAAACTTGAGGGAGCGGGATTAGATTCCTTGAAAGACCACAAGAAGGTGATTAATATGATAAGGAAGACATGATAAAAATAGTTGGGGATCTGATGGAAGGACAGATGGCATATGTATGGAAAGAAGTGACAGATGATAGACTGAAAGGAGAATGTAAGGATATGATATGGATGATGATACGGAATATTCTTCTTCTTCTGAGGGGCATTCAGCATAAATGGGGTTTTGTAAGATCAGCAGCATGCCCCAGAGAAGCATGTGGGGCTGAAGAATCTGTAGTGCATGTATTTTGGGGCTGCCCTTTTGCCCACGGGTTATAGAAGGGGGGTGTCATTTTTGAGGGCAATCGGTATGAGCTGTGATTTAGCATATGGAATGGTGTGGTGTGGATTAATACCCAAGGGACTGAAGACACAGAGACTAAGAATCATGCTACTTTGTATGACAGTAGCAATATGCAAGGTGAGAAACCTACTGATGGTCAAGGGACTGACTTCCACCTGAGGAGAATGTTTGGAGTTGGCAATATATTAATTGAAATACTATGTGGATCAAAATGTGGACAAGATGGAAAAGGAGAAGACATAGAAGAGATGGAACAAGGAAGAATGGCTGTGTTTCTTCCAAAAGGACAAAGGGATGGAGTGAAATTTGTTGCTTCCTCCTGAGTTGGGAGAGTTTCAGGAGAGGTAAGCGTGTTAATGGTGGAAGGGATGTTATAAGAACAAGGGGAACAATTATTAAGTTTTGTATCAATGTAGTTTATTTTAGTTGTTTCATAATTTTTTTTTGAAAAGGTTCCCATGGGATGGTGTAAGGGCTGTCTTTGGCCTTCCTGGTGTGGGACTGGTATTGCAATACTTCTAGACCCAGTGCCAGTTCCATGCCTAGGTAACACCACCCCACGCAAAAAAAAAAAAAAAAAAAA
>JAGPOW010003642.1:47226551-47247196 GCA_030014935.1 Caiman crocodilus
TACAGAAATACTGCACACAACTGGCAAAGGAAATTCAATACTGATAAGTGCAAAGTAGCATACATACAAAGAACAGTCCTAACTATATATATAGTCAAACCACTTGAACTAAAGCTCATTCAACAAGTTTTGGTTCAAATGCCCTTGCTACCATTTTTAAGTGCAGGGATGCTAATACATGAGATGCAGAAGGCGTGTTACCTTGGGGAACCTAGTACAGTACGTAACCTGTCCAACTTGCACAGGACTCAGCCCTCCCCCACCAAACAAGAACTGATCAGAGGAAGGACTTACAAAAGATGTTGAAGATGCAGTGGGAGATGCCCCTAAATCCCTCCAGGCAAGGGTGATAGGAGTGAAGCAACTTCCATGGTCTCATTTACATTAGAGATGTAAGCAGATGACAACTCATTTACATGGGAGATGGAACAGGAAAGCACCTTCATTAGCATTCAGAATGGAGAACAGAGATTCCAAGGCAAGGACCGCACTGAATTCTGGGACCAGAGAAGCAAGGGAGCACTGCATGATGGGGGAATCTCTGCTCCAAATGCTAATCAACACACATCTGCACACACCCAGCTCAGCATTTATCAGACCAATTCTAGTAATGACTCCTTTATTGGTACCCAAAACACTGAATCTGCCTGTTTATATTGTGAGCTCCCTCAGAGTAATGCCACCCATAGCCAGGAGTGATTAGTTCCTATTATCCAGCATATGAGCCATTGTTTACCCATAAACAAACCTAGTGTTTTCCCATGAGTCATTGTTAGCTGTCTACAAAACCCCATACACAACCTCAAGTTCCTGTCCTGGTGCTTGGATCCAAAAGCTGCACCAGTCTCACTCTTTTTCTGCCTGGAATCCCTTCACTAAACATGTTGAGGGCTCTGCCTGTCTGCAAGCTCCAACAAACACCTGGGAACCTCGACTGGTTCAAGCTTCACTGAGTGGTGAGACCTCAACTCTTTCTCTCCCTCTGACCCCAGGAACCTGACTTTTGCTTTCTTACTCCAGGCACAGCTTTCTAAACCTGACTTTTGCTGATCAAACTTGAGCTAGAGTTCCCCAAATACCTAATTGAAACTATGTAATTGTTGTATTGCAACTGTTTTATTTGTCTTTCTTGTATGGCTGTTACTATTGGTATCATCATAAGTTCATACACCTGGCAATAAATAATTTGTATGGTCAAGCTGGTTGCTATACTTTCTCTCTGAACCTCACTTACACTTCCTTCCCCTGGACCTCCCCATTAGCTCTGAAGCAACACTTCTTTTATCTAAGCCAAAGATCCTTGTAATACCCAAACCCACAGTGGAGTCTACTCATCAAGGAAACTACTACTAGAACCATTGTAACAAGAAATTGGGATGCGCTGAGTTTTCAGACACATGAGGGTATCAGCTGAAAGTGCTGATCGGATCCAGCCTGCTCAGATGTAGTCTGTTAACATGTGTGTATGTGTCCAACTGCATTTATTATTGTCCTGCTGAGATAAGGGATGAATTAAGTTCAAGGCACATGAGGGTGTCAGCCTGTCAATACTGAATAACCCAGTGTGGCTCAGGAAGGCCCTATTAATGTGAGTGCAAGTGCGAGAGACTGATTCGGTGGTTTGGAGGAACCCAGCCCCATTAAAACTGACTCCTGAAAGATAGCTCCACTGGAGGTGAGGACTTCATGGTTTCATAGTAGTTTGGGGTCAGAATGGACCTGAACAGATCATCTAGTCTGACCCTCAAAGCACTTGTAGAGGAGAGATGCAGCCCCATATAGAAACACAAGACAAGCAGCACACTGATAGAATTACAGAGACCCCAGAAATGTACCCCTAATAAATGAGAACACCCCAAAGTGATGAACAAATCTGGTAACAGGCTGCTGGAGTGCAGCAATTGCTGTGCTCCAGTAGACTCTATTAATCAAGGAATTCCAGTGCATCAGAGCAGCCTTCATGCTCAAGTATAGGCACCCCTTGTCTCCACTATCAACATCATACTTTCACCTCTGCAGCTTCTAGGCTTCTTAATAAACCATCAACAAGTTTCAGTCTCATCTGACCTCTCTTGCCAATCTACTGCTTTGCCATCTACTGGTCTGGATATTGTTAGCCTCCTTCCTCTTCCATGCAGCCCTGGTCAGACAGAAGATTATTCAGAAGACAGAAGAAACAGGAGGCATATTCTCAGTTCTGATGCCCAATTCCATTCCATTTCTGCACCAGTAATTACAGGCTTTACTGTGATATCTTAATTTGAGTATGGCCAGGCTATTTCAAAGGGGTAGAACTTGGCCATGTTGGGGTAGATTTTCATAGGAAGAGCAAAAGATCACCCCCTGCAAAATTTTAAGTTTATTTTGAGGGGGGGGGGAATACATGTCTTTCTTAGAATTGCAAAACCCAATTTCCTTCTTTAAACATGAAGGAATTACCATTTTTCTAAATAATTGTACCTGAAGCAGGCATACAGCTTGGAACATTTTACCCCAAATGGAAAAAAAAAAAACCCTGAAAATTTCAGTATTTTATATTTAATATAATATAATATTTATATTTTATATTTCAGTATTTTATATACATCAATGATAATTTTGGCCATTAAACCACCATTTATATTTTAATGTATCTTAAAAAAAAAGGATACTACAAAAATGTGTAATGGAATATTGTTCAAGGGCACAGGTACTGTGTACCTGTCAGGTCTCCATCACATACTCATCCCAAGATATTTTAAAAATGGATACTTAAAGTTAGGCACATAAACCTCTTTTAGGTGCTTAGGTAAGGTAAGGCATTCAAAATCATTTTAACACTCAGAGGTATCCATTTACTTCAGGGCTAAGTACAGACCATCAAAAAGCCAGAGGCTGAATCAATTTCATCTGTGCAGGTTAGTCTAAGGTGTGCAGATTGAACTGATAAGTAAATAGATATGCACTTTTGATTCCAGAAATGCAGTCACATGTCTGCAACAATCCAGACTAGAAGCCAGGGGGTGCTAAAGCATGCCTCTCTGTGCAGCTGAAGCAGATAGCTTGGGCTAAGGCTAACTCACCCACCCTGCAAGGGAGGGTTTTTGAGGCAGGTGCAAAGCATCCTGGGATGCTGGAGGACTGTCAGTTAACTTGGATCTGTAGGGGATCTGGGCCAGAAGTTCAATAAATTGACTTAACCTTAAACAGTCAAGTGTGACACTACATCTATTCATGTTCATCTTAAACTGGTTTTGGCAATTTTGAAAGTGGTTGTGTGTGCTGAACTTCTATTGTGTTACAATTTTGAACTGATCTCCAATCACTTACACTCATTTATGTAACTTCTGTCCCCAGCTCAGTAGGCTTTTGAAATTCTGACTTTATCTAGATGTTTATCTAACAACTCAAAATGCCTAAGGCACCTATGTTCAACAGTCTTGGACTCATATATACTAATTTTACCTCAGACCGAGTTTCATATATTGCTACTTGACACAACTGCAAAGCAGTTTAGTTGCTGTGTCTCAGACCACATCACCAAAATACTATAAAATTGGTCATGGACCATAAACACTGCTGCAGTGGATCAGAGATTAAATAGAAGAATTTTCAGTCAGGTATTTAAAAAAAAAAAAAAAAAGCAAGCCGGTGGTGGATGTATGAATGTTTGCCCAAAGCCTGTCTGCTCTACTTTGAATTATTAATGTAAAACTTTTGTGAACAATAAGTTTATTTGCAAAAATAAAATTACAGTAAAACTGTTTCTTTCCATAAAAATATACAGAGAAGAAGCAAAATCAATAGTGAAACAGCTCATGTAAATTAATGTACAATCTTTTGGTAATTAATGCTAACAGTATGTTACATTCATTCTTTCATTTGTTTATGTAAAATCTTCAACCAATCAGAACTAGAAAGATTAAAAACTACCAAGCTACATATTAGCAACTCTGTGATTAGGTATTTGCTTATTGATGATTACAGTGTGCAGAGAACCAGCCTTTTATATATATATATATATATCTTTTTTTTTTACCAGTTTCTGGAAAGAATCATCTTTTGACGATATTTTTATGATCCTTCTGAGGTAAAATGCCTGGGTTGTATTACTTTATCCAAGATTTAGTAGAGCTAGCTGACATTCTGTAAATTATTAAAAATACAATGATTTAAAGATAATCTTACAATAGATTGAATCATCTTTCAGGATACTGAGGCATGTCAGTTAGTGTGAAATAGTATTAGCATCACAAGCAGATACACAATGAAAGAGGTGAAGTGTGTTGAAGAAACAAATCACACACTTGAAAAAGAGAAAATTAAATAGAAGAGAAAAAAACAAGAAAATGTGTGCAGATGACAAATATCTAAGGAACTGAATGATGTTGTTGTATGTGCATATCAGAATATTCTATCCAAAATAGAAAAGTTAATGAATGGTCTTGTGTGATTTTTTTAATGCTTTATAATAATCAATGTTGACTTCAGAATATAAAGGAATTGTTGCATCTAGATACTATATATGTATCCTGGACTTAGATTAAGAAATTAAATTAAGACTTGAAACTCACATGAACCTTAAAAATATATAGTTTGACTGGATATACAAAGATTTGCTGTATTACATAAGTGATAATGAAAATCATAAAGGGGAGTCTAAAAATATGATGACATAGTAGATACGAGAAGAAAGAGTAGAAGATAAAGTTATCTGATATTCTTTATTTCAAAGTGAACTAACTCAGAATTTGGTAGAAAAGATGATATTCTGACCGTTAAATATCCACTCTCTTAAGGCTCTGGATAAATTAAAATGTCCACTCCAAGTGATTGTAACACCACTTCCTTCAGAATACCTTGAAGAACTATAAGGCGGATATATAATTAGTTGGATCATCATTGTCAATAAGTAGTCATCAATGGCTCACTGTCTAGCTGGAAGGATGTTTCAAGTGTGCTCCTCCATGGGTTACCCTGAATTTGATTTTGTTTAACATTTTCCTTAATTATTTGAATAATGGGATTGTGTGCATGCTTAGCAAAATTTGCAGATAACACCAAATAGGGTGAAAGTGAAGACACTCCAGTGGGTAAGGTTAGTATATACAATGACCTGGATAGACTGAAGAAATGATCCACAATTAAGCAGATGAGATTCAACAAGGACAAGTGCAAGTTCTGCACATGGGACAGGATAATTGCATGCACAATCCTCAAATATCTGATGGATGATTACAGAGAGGATGGAGCTGGACTATTCTCTGTGATGATCAGGGACAAGACTAGAAGAAATAGCTTCCAGCTGCAGAAAAGAACATTATGGTTGGTGATTAGGAGAAATTTTCTGACAATGAATGTGATCAACCATTAGTGCACGATACCTGTAGAAGTTGTAGACTCTGAATCTGTGGAAATTTTCAAAAGGAGGTTAGACAGACAGACACTTGGCTGGGATAATCTAGTTGGGGATGATCTTGTCTTGAGCAGGGAGCTGGACTAGATGACCTTGTGAGGTCCCTTTCAGCTCTACTTCCCTATGATCCTATGGACTGGCTAAAAATGAGAAGCAATCTACTTTAAGAATAACAGAAACCCAGTGGAATATGAAGCATTACACATGAATGAAAGACATATCAAAATATTTTTTTTGGGGGGAGCGGGGGGCTTGCCAAATAGAGCTGTACTGGAATAGTGCTGGTTATCTGCTGTAGACATCCAGGGTTAGATCTGGATGTGGATGAAGATCTTTAATGTTGCTATATAAATACCACTTGGAATTTTGTAATTATGGGGAAATTTGATTTCTTGGATATAGATTGGAGACCAAATACTATAAGTAATGAGAGGGTTAAATATTTTTAGATGCGATACCCAGCAAGATTTTCTTTTGCTGAAAGAAAAAGGATAGATTTTGGTAAGTATCCAGGATATTACTGAAGGGTTGATGGTAGAAAGTACCATTTTACTTGATAATCACAAATACATTTAGTTTAAATTGAAAAAAGATCCAACAACAAGTCCATAACTGAAAATGTACATGTTAAAAGTGAAACTTTAATGAACTAAAGAGACTGAGAAAGACATTTCAGTGTTGAAATGCATAGCATTTTTTCAAGTTAAATGTGCTAGCACTCTCAGAAGTGTATATGCCATACAGAAGGGGAAAACTAACAAAAGGTCTGCTAGATCAAACAATGAATAATCACCTTCATATAAAATACTAGAAGGAAGCAGAGAGCTTAAATAGAACAGATTAAAGAAAGCTATGCCTTGGGGAACTTATAGACATGCTACGGGTGGTGGCAGGGGGGAGGAGTGCCTCAAAAGCATCCAAGACTGAATGAATTTTAATTCAAAGTGCCCTGCCGCCATTTTGCAGTGTGGGGATGCTGATACATATGACACTGGAGTTTGCTGGAGCACTGTATTACAACACATAGAAGCAGCTGGAATTACAATGTGTTGGAACAGCCTCCCTGCATGTATATAGGAGCCCTTAGAGTTCAAGAACTGTAGGAATAAAATTGGAATTGCCCAAAAAATCTGTTACACCTTGCAAAGTATATTAATAAGCAGTAAGCTTCTCCGTATGTATAAATAAGAGAACAGAGAAACAAATGAGGCCACTATGCAAAAAGGATGAGTTAGAGATTAAGGACAATCTAGGTATAGCATGTAACTAAATGAACACATTTTCTCAGTTATTAACAAGGAAGTTATATTGACCATGAGACAAATGCAAAATGGCTAATTTGGAATGAGAATATGGAAATAACATTATCATAACGAAGGTGTAGGCAAAACGCAAGGAGATCAAAGCACTCAAATTAGGGAAACGGTCTCCATCCTAAACATTTTGAAACAATATAAAATTATTGCCGAGGCTATGAATACATTTAGCTTGGAAATTATAAGAAAATGTCCAACCACTAAGATTAATGCTGTCCAACTGTCAGCCCACAGCCTTAAACCTGGAACCTCAGCCTGGCAGCACAGTCAATCACACAAACAAGTGTACCACTCCAAGGCCAGTCACCCAAGCTAGCCAAGAGTGGTGTGAAGGCTTTAGTAGGGCCCTCCACCCACTCCCCATCACCAGACTAGGTGGCTAAAATCAGCTGACTCTCTACTTTCCCCATAGAAACCCATGAACAGGAAGTGTCTGGGCAGCGGGGCTCAGTGTGATCACCATCTGTGCTGTTGTTTCCTCTGACTCACTCCTCTTCTCCACTATCTGGCTTCTTAACTTAGCTTGCTCCTAGACCCCACTCTTGACTTGACTTCCTTGCTCCCTGGATCTGGTTTGTTCACGGATTCTATTTACACATCCTGACCCTGGTTGGTACCTCTACCCAAATTGGCCCCAGACCCAGCCACCCATGTCCTGGTATATAACACCAACTTCTGTGTAGCTGGGGCCTACAGGGTCCACAGCAATATCCCAGGAAAACTGCACACTATGTCTTGTGGCACCTTCCTCTTTCTGTTGCTCTGCAGGAGCTCTGTTGCAGCATGTGGGTTTCCCAGATCCCTCTCCATCCCTGAGCCCTCAGCCTATGCATTCCATCATTTCCACAGGCCCATAGTGGTGGGGGCAGGCAGCAGAATTTGTAGCTGAGAGGAGGATCATCATAGGCTAAGGGAGAAAAAATTATTGGTGGGGGGGCTAAGCATGTGCATGGTAAGTCTGTAGGGGAAGAGGTGGGGGGAGAAGAAAGGGCCATGGGGGTCACAGACTGAGGCCCAAGAATTGAGGGAGGGAGTGGGACACAGGTTCCTGCCACTGGTAGGCATGCCCCCAGATCTGCACGTGTTGCAAGAGTGGACTGCAGCTGCAGGCTGGGGCTGGGGTGGCACCAGGCTCTTCCTTGTGTGGGGCTGGAAAGAGCCCAGCACAGCCCTAGCCCCAGCTCGCAGTGGCAGTCTGCCCTCACTCCATGCAGATCCAGGTGCATATGCCCTCCATGCTCTCCCAGGGTGCATGTAGCAGCAGGAGCTGCGCCTCCTGGATGAGCCACTTGCAGCTTTGTCCTGCACCCTGTCCTGGCTGTGCAGTGCCTGCTGCAGCCCCAGCCCCACTCCCTCCCTCATTGCTGTGTGTGCACCCCTCCCCACCCGTGCTGCAGCCACCGAAAGTCCATGGCCAGGCTATCTTGCGGCCCTAATGCTGCCCCATATTTGGGGGTGGCTAAACCCCATTATCCCCCCAAACTTGCACTGCCTATGGGGACCATAGAAACTCTAGCAACAGTAGTAGGAGAGGAATAGGGAAAGTGGCATCTGGAAGGAGGTAGGGGTGGGGGCACAGGTTACCCTAGAGCATGCTATATGTAGCCCACTGACCACCAGTTGGATAACCCTGCATTTGATCAAACAGGTGCTGTAATATCTTTCCAAGTGGAGTACTGAGGGCAAAAAACATACCAGTTAGGTTTTGTTTGGCATCTTTAAATAGCAGATAATGTACTCATGACAACACTTACCTTTGAATTTCAGATACTGTGTTGTATACCATGATAGGAAACTAAAGGCCAAAAATGTAACAATTCACTTTAGTGAATGCACTGATGGAAACAATGCATCTAGAAGAGCCATCTGGATAATAACTCAGATTGAGAGGCCAAATAGCTTTAATGGTAAAAGTATTCTGGGATTCTGCATGAGTATGGAAGACAGAAAAATATATTTTTTAAACTGTCTTCAGTTGATTCATCAAAACACCTTCATTCATTCTATAAGCATCACCTTTCTTCTTGGTAAATAAGTGACTCTATTCCAAAATTTTCTCATGTAAAATATATTCAGTATTTATGCTTGATTGCAAGAATGAACAATGAATTGCTTAAAATGGTGATAATGATGGTTCCCTGGCTCAATGAGGATTAAGCATGGTACTGGAGCAAAAGACACAGAAATGTAATACATATTTTCCATCCATTTCTAAGCTTATGCAAACCACTGGACAATAACTCACTGGCACTTTGCCTGTCATATAAATAGGAAGTTTTTCTAGACCTCCTAGTATACAGCTGTAGGCAGAGCATACCTCAATGTGTGTCTTTATATAGGAATGAATCTCACTTGCTTCAAAGAGATGAAGCAAGAGGAGATACAACATGGGTTTTTTTCTTTGTTTAAAAATCAGAAATTCTCTGATAAAAATATCCCGCAAATCCACGTTTCTGCAATTAAAATGAAATGCCGCTATACATATCTGTTGAACACAATGTTGTATTTATATATTTGCATTTTTAAAGCAATTTGGAAGCCTACTAGTGACTCAGTCATTATTATAAAATAAATTATAACTACCTAGATACTTTGGCATTTGATTTTGTTTTTTTATCATAGAAAATTAGAGCTTCTCCTGCCCCTTGGTTCATCAGGATGTGGGTCCATCTGTGGGTGTCCTCTCTCCTGCTTTGTGGCACTGAGCATGCCATTGCCTCTCACTCGTGAGCCACAGCCCCCGCCACAACTCTGCCAGTGCCCCTCACTTCCAACCCACAGCCTCTCACCCTTGAGACCTATTGGTACCCCCTCATTGCTAACCCACAGCATCCTGCTCTGCCAGCACTGCCAGAGTGTGCTGTTAGCTGCTAGAGCTATGGGAATAAGGCCAGAGTCTGCAGGCCCCTGCCACCTGCCCCCCGCTTCATGCAGTATCTGAGCCCCAGCTGTGGTGCCTGCCTCACCATGGTGGAGTGGCTGGCATGGGGCTCCCAGTTCTGGCAGCAGCAACAAGACTCCCCACTGTCCTGCACTAGGTTCTGCATGCTGGGCTGTGGAGGCTCCCAGGGGAGGACAGCAGGGCAGGGAGCCCTGAACCTGCAGTGAACAGGTCTCATCTTCCTCTTCCCCGTGCACAAATCAGGGCAGCATGTGTCCCCACAATACCCTGTTCCCTGGGTGTGTATGATGTTGTGGGGAGCCAGGCCCTGTGCTGCTTGCTGGATGAGCCATCCACATCTCATCCCACTCCCCCAGCCAGGCCCTGCAGCCACACATTCCCACCCTGGCCCTGGGTCCTGAACCCCGGCTGGGTACTGCTCCCAGGCCCAGCTGCCAGCCCTGCCCCACTCTCGCCCTCACTGTGGGAGCCTCAATCTTCCTCACCTCCCCACATCACCTATGCTTTTTTCTCCCCAAGAATTATCTGAAAGAAGCACTGCATGGCTTTATATTTTGGCCATGTGAATGTATATGTGCACACATATGCACGTGGTGCCCCCTGCATCCTACTTCTCCCGATCCTAAGCATCCTCTTTCAGGCTGGGACTCTGCCAGCCTTCAAGGGGAAACATGTGGTTTCCCCCATTTTTCAAAGGAGAAAATCTACATTCTTCTATGTTTTTCCTTAAATTTGGTGAACACATAACCCAGATCTCTGATCATCATAATATGTCTTACTCATTTAGAAAGAAATGGAGACAGAACTAGCTGTTTTGGCAGAGCTGTTAAGTGATAGGAGTTGGAATTCCACTTATTTAGCCAAAATTCATCTCCCCATGAATGAGTGAAATCTAGCATCTCTGGGTGGTATAGAAGAAAAATAAGACTTACAGTTTTTAGCTTTTAAAATATATATATTAGCTTTTATATTACACATGAACAGAGCTTTAAAAATACGTATATTTTAAAAGCTAAAAATTGTAAGTCTTATTTCTCTTAGCTATTGCCTAGAGATATTATGATGATGCATCTCATGTTGCTTCATCTCTTTGAAGCAACTGAGATTCATTTCTATGTACGGACACTCATTGAGGTGTGCTCTGCCTATAGCTGTATGCTAAGAGGACTACAAAATTTTCCTATTTTTTACATATGTATGTATGTATTAGATAGCTCAATGAAACCTTTGTTACTGTTTAGGTGTTACGCAATCATGTTTTACTACATGATTTTGCACTGCTTTGTCTAATACTCCAATGAGTTGGTAATAAAATGCAGTACAAATCTGTTTAATCTTGGGGACATAAACAGAATTGCTGACACCAAGTGCTCTTGATAAAATGCAGAGTTTTTGACTATGAAGTGAATTACCAGGGAGGGAAAGAAAACATAAAGCTTTCCTAACTGTTAAATCTAATATAAGTGACAATAAGATACCCACATATTATGTTGTTTGAAAACTCAAACACTTAAAAGCAAGAAAAAGAGTTGTTAAGGAAAGCATGAATCATTCATTGTCTAAATATTAAACACACACACTGTTTTTACCAAGTACAAAGAAGTGAATGTTTGATCATAACATAATGCCTTTAACTCCACCCATGATCTGTGTTTGTTTTTTTTGCATCTGGATCTTAGTATATAAATAATTTATCTTAAGAGGAAACATTAACAACTGATGTATTAATTAGTTGATTGACAGTAAAATAATTAAAATATCAATAATATGAAGAAAGATCAACTACAAAGTTGGAATTATTTACCAAAAGACCAAGCTCCCCTTGGGAGTATTCCAGTACATTATTGGATTAATAGACTGTAGATGTTGCGTTAAAAACTACCACCTAACCTAACTTAGTTTGCCCAGGTGTGGACCTTACACTTAGCTCTTTAGTTAGGTCAATTTAAGTGTGAACCTCACAGAAGTTCAGGAAGTTTAGATTGGTCTAAAAATGATTAACACAACCTAAATTAATTGTACTTCTAAGGTAATATAACTTAGATCAAGCCTGGCAAGTCCTATCTAACCAAACTTCTGCACAGTTCCCAGCACAGCTCTGGGTAGAAAAGCCCACCGGCTGGCCCCAGCCCCAAGGCTACCCTTTTCCTATCACACCTCCATCACTGGGCTATTTTTAGTTCCCTGGCCCACCCCCTACCCCCAAGACAGACACCCCTCCTCCACTCACAAGCCCACCAAACTCCTATCCTCCAAACTGCTTCTGACATCGGGTTTACCAACATTCACTGGTGCTTGGAATCAATGGAAGTAAGTCAGGGTGTTGGGGGAAAGGACAGGTAAGATCAAGGAGGCTTACTTTGTGGGGTTGTTCTTCATTTGGAGGTAGGGGGATCAGATGTAGTAACACCTGGTCTTAGGCAGGGAGAGAACCCCTCTATCCTGCCAGAGGGCCCCCCCCCACCCCAGAGCCACCAGTCCCCCTGATACCACAAACCCTCCCTTGTGGAGCTGCCAGCCCTCCCCTCCCCCCCACCCAATTCTGTTCATCACTCCCCCTACCCCAGCATATGTAAATCAGGCTCCCAGGAGCTGAATGCAAAGTGCTGCACTTAAGATGGAACAATCCCATGTGCCAGTACAGGCTGAAGGCTGACTGGCTGGGCAGCAGCTGTGCAGAAAAGGACCTGGGGGTTACAGTGAACAATACGCTGAATGAGCCAACAGTGTGCCCTTGTTGCAAAGAAGACTAATAGTATACTGGGTATCATCAGTAGGAGTGCTGCCCACAGGTCAATGGAAGCAGTTAATCCCCTCTATGCAGCATCAGTGAGGCCATATCTCAAGTACTGTGTTCAGTTTTGTGCATGACACTACAGAAAGGATGTGGATGAATTGGAAAGAGTCCAACAGAGAACAACAAAAATGGTGTGGGGGCTAAGGCACATGACTTATGGGAAAAGACTGAGTGAACTAGGCGTATTTGGTCTAGAGAAGAAGAGACTGAGAGGGGATTTAATAGTAGCCTTCAACTACCCGAAGCAGGGTTCAAGAGAGGAGATGGCAGATGACAGAACAAGGAGCAATGACACTATGTAGAGGTCCCTTCCAACTCTAATTTTCTGTGATTCTATTATTCTATGACTAATGAATGCCCCAAGAGCAGTTTATAGATTCATAGATGTTAGGGTCAGAAGGGACCTCAATAGATCGAGTCCGACCTCCTGCATAAGCAGGAAAGAGTGCTGGGTCTAGATGACCCCAGCTAGATACTTATCTAACCTCCTCTTGAAGACCCCCGGGGCAGGGGAGAGCACCACCTCCCTTGGGAGCCCGTTCCAGACCTTGGCCACTCTAATTGTGAAGAAGATCTTCCTAATGTCTAGTCTAGATCTGCTCTCTACTAGCTTGTGGCCATTATTTCTTGTAACCCCTGGGGGAGCCTTGGTGAATAAAATCTCACCAATTCCCTTCTGTGCCCCCATGATGAACTCATAGGCAGCCACAAGGTCACCTCTCAACCTTCTCTTGCAGAGGCTGAAAAGGTCCAGGTTCTCTAGTCTCTCCTCGTAGGGCTTGGTTTGCAAGCCCTTAACCATATGACTGGCCCGTCTCTGGACTCTCTCCAGGTTATCCACATCCCTCTTGAAGCATGGCACCCAGAATTGCACGCAGTACTCCAACTGCAGTCTGACCAGCGTCTGACAGAGGGGAAGTATCATCTCCTTGGATCTATTCATCATGCATCTGCTGATGCACGATAAAGTGCCATTGGCTTTTCTGATGGCTTCGTCACACTGCCGACGCATGTTCATCTTGGAGTCCACTAGGACTCCAAGATCCCTTTCTGCTTCCATGCCACCCAGCAGGTCATTCCCTAGGCAGTAGGTGTGCTGGACATTTATCCTCCCTAGGTGCAGCATTTGCATTTTTCCTTGTTGAACTGCATTCTGTTGTTTTCTTCCCACTGATCCATAGGATCAGGTACATTTCAGCAGAATCAGTGGTAGGGGTCAGGGGTCTGGCAGGGCTAGGGAGCTTCTCTGATCCTGCCAACCTCCCCAGTCTTCTCAAGCCCTCCTGTGGACTCCACTTGCCCCACCCCCAAATACCACCAAAATCTCTTCAACCTCACCAACTCCAACATAGACCTAGTTCCTGAAATCCTTCCAAACCCTCCCAACCCCGTTGCTCCCTCCACAGACCCTGCTAGACCCCCTGATTCCCTTAGGTACCCTACAGACCTCGCTTGCCCCTCCATCCCTCCATTCTAATTTACCTTAGATTGCATGGTCATTTTAAACTCAATCTAATCCCCCCTAACCTACCTGCATGCCTGTACATACCTATAAAAGGTAAAGCACTGAACAATGTAAGATGCACGCCCTTTTTTGTGTCTAAAGTGTGTGCCTGTAAGATTAGGCCTCCGATTGAGCCAACTGATAAGGCTGGCTGTTAGGGTTGATGGATAAAAGTTGCTGCTGGATGGTTCAGAGAACAGAAGATAATGTAGAAAAATACAAGAATTGGGGTGTTTTGGTAAAGATGATGATGTTTTTTGAACTACGTGATAAAGGCAATGTCTCATGTGAACTGTCTGGAGTAAACAAAGTTATGATGCATATGAGGGGAACTAGAAATCCTTGGAAATTGGTATTGAACTAGGGCAGTGATATGCAAGTTATTTGGCCCTGTATTCTGGACTAGTGGTACAGGAATAGATTGGAGTGGATCCAGGAACCATAGGGCTGGAATTTGACTGAGGTGATGGCATTAATAATTTCAGTTCCCCAGAGCTATAGAACCTGCTCCTCTTTCTGCCACCAAATTTCTGGGCTCCACAAGCTGCCCCTTAGGTTAGATGATATGGCTTCATGCTCTAGATCCAGCCCACAGGTCTGGAAATTTGGTGGCAGGTTGAGTGGTGGCAATGTTAATTCCTGAAGTTCTGAAAGCCATGGCAAGTAACACTGTCACTGCTTGCCAGTTTGCCAAATACCTGGACTCCACAGGCTGGATAATATGGCCCTATGGACTGGATCTAGGTCATATCTTGGTCACTCCTGGTTTAGGAGACAAGATATTTGAGCTGTATTAATACTTTGCCACAAGCATTCAGGGCTAACATCTTTTAATCATCAGGCCATGTTTGTTAGTGAGAAGATACTCTGCAGATAATAAGCCTGGCCAAGCCTGAAATTGTTCTTTCTAAAACATCAGGGTCTTCAACAGAACATATGCTGCCTATGGTAACAACAAAACTAATACACAAAAAACTGCACAAACTATACAAATAGAGGATGACACTGTGTAGATAAACACATGCTTCTCCCAGGCTATAGGATATGATTGGAGGTTGAAAAAATAATTATCAGTCTGTATATGCAAAATATTGTATATTCCAGATTGGGGTTTAAGTGAGACTTCCCTTTTGGTATGATAGGACCTTTTCTGATTATTTTATTGGAAATCCAAAGAAACCAAATCTTCTCTGCAGGCCTCAGAGAAAGAAGATTATTTCTGTGATAAACCAAGATTTTGTTAATAGTCCTTTGTCTTTCAATATTGTTAAAGGCCTTCTGAGAAAAGTTTTGTTCTGTGCTCACAAATGTTCTTGTTTGACATGTAACATGAGATGTGGGGGAGGGATATTCAGACTACCAGAGGCTATAGCCTTGGTTAAAGATGAACTGTAATGTCATAAAGACTGGTATACCCAAGTGCATAAGTTTGTCTATAGAATATTTATTAGCAGGAATGGTCCAGGAAAAGAAGAGACCTAAGTGTGACATGTCTCAGTGTGAATGTGCCTGGCTAGCACAGGGAAAAGTATTTTTATCCGTAATTTGATCCAATGTTATGAATGTTACCAAGATGCAGAAAACATGGAAAACAATACAACTAGTTTTTTATTTATATTTTAAGTCATAATATTCCTTTTCTCTTTACTTGAAAAAAAATAATTTACCAATGGTTGGCCTACAACACAATTCAGATCATCTGCTCTTGTCACACAGGATTCCAGATCTCTAGCTTTAACCAAAGTGGCACTAACAAGTATATATTCTAGTGGGAATATTCTTATTATGTTACTGGCTACTTCACACAGAAAGGAACTACTTAACTGTGAATGAATAAACATAAAGGACTAATCACACAGCAGGACTTTACATTTCATCACCTTGTGTAGTTAAAATCAGCCATTTCCTTATGTTAATAATTCAATTCCATCTGCTGAAATCCCCCAACCACATGTTAATGAAAGGTAATATAATCACAGAATATGTACTTCAAAAATGCCATTCACAAAAGTGCCATACCTAAGAAATTCTCCATGAGCAGACTTATACTCCAATTAAAAAAAAAAAAATCAATAGATCCTGGAAATAGTAATGTGAACCCCTTACTTGCAAAGCTGGGAGCATCCTAAGAACATTTATCTGTATTTAAAAAAGACCTTATTTCTAAATCAGAGACAAATGATAATAGCAAGAACTAAATTTTAAAGAAAGCAGTTGTAACTGTATAATGCCTTTACTATGTAGTTACAATAAAATAACTTATACACAGAATTCTGATCTGTTTAATTTCTAGAAAAACTTAAGAAGCCTAATTTAAACACAGGTGTCTAGTTTCCTACCAGAAGCAGGATCTCAGTCCTTTGTATACCAGCCAACGTTCCCCACGATTGCTGGCTCATTTTCTGAGATCGCTAATGAAACTATCCATACTCCATAGATCCATGAGCAAGTGGAATTCTGTCTATGTTTAGATAGTAATTTAGCCTAAGGCTAAACGTCCATTGTCTTCAACTGGACCAAGATTTTCGTCCACTGTATTTAATCCAAATTCTTATTTGTTTATGGGTGATCATTAAGTAAAAAGAAGAGCCTTGGCTAATATTTTTATGTTTCTTCCCTCAACTCTGTTAATTCCTCTTTCTGAATATCTATAAATTACACCAACAGAGATGCATTAGAAAGAATCCTTCAGCATCTCCATGGAGCAGAGGTGGGTAAAATACAGCCTGCGGGCAAGATCCAGCCCATGGATTGATTTTGCCTAGCTCATGGTGGGACCCTTGGTTTTGCTGGGTAGCGCTGGGGCACTGCCATCCCATGCCAGCCTGCAGCTCACCCTGGGATGCCCATGCAGTGGTAACAGCCCCGTTGGCTCAGCATGAGACAGAGCAATGTGGCAGTGGTGGGAGCCCCAGTAAAAGGCATCTGGGGCTTTGGGCTGGTCTCCGTGGAAATCATATGCTACTGGGTAGGGAGCTATATCCAGTGCTGGAGGCCAGTCTCCATGGAGAACAGGCCTTAGCTCTGGCCCCAGATGCAATGACCTCAGCAGGGCTCCCATCACTGCTGCTGCCCCTGTGCTATACCTATACCAAGCTGGAAGGGCTAGAGGTGCCACCACTGTGCAGGTATTTTGGGGCAAGCTGTGGGCTGGCATTGGATAGAGGTGCCCCAGCACCAGCCACCTCTCCTTGCCCTAGCCTGGTCCTGTATGCTGCAAATGAATGGTGGGACATGGAGTCACCACTGGCTGGGGGGAGGTTCTGATCCAACATGCAACAGCTCACCAAAATAGCATATGTAGCCCTTGGGCTTAAATCATGGCCCATCCTTGCCATGGAGGCTTCTAAACTCTGTTGACAACCCAATCCATAAGAATGCTGATACTTTTTCCATTACCTTATAGAGATGACAATGTAATCTGAAGACATGAAGCTGAGGGCAGAAATATGCAAACAAATTAATTGGGAGGTAAAGAAGAATGGTCCTTTAGAGCATAACAACTGTTCTTATTCTGTGTAAGTTATCTCTCAACAAAAGAAACATAACTTACTGCACCTGAGTGTTCATTTACTATGGGATAAGAATATGCATCGAGGCAGGTGATGTGCTCTAAAGTTCTACCCACTTTTACCTTAGGTTAACTCATTTTCATGCCCAGACTCTTAGGTCTTATCTAACCAGTTTGTTTTCTATCGTTGGATGTCTTTTACAAAGATTGAAGAGTTATCTAGTCAAAATTGTAGAAGCATTATCTTTCATTATAAATGAAACAACTTTGTGATAAGATAAATTCCTTATTATTGGATATGAAGAAGTAAGGCTGTTTTGGGTGTTATTAAAAGTTAACAGTGTTAGCTTTAATGTGGCACCTGATATACTATGACACTGCTCATGGTGCGGAGTGTAGGCTGCTATGGGCAGAGTCTGGGCAGATCACAGCAGGGTATGTTTGGTCAAGTAGTAACTTCTACTTTTTCCTGTTGGCATTGGCCAAGTACCCACTGTTCAGAGCCCTTGCCACTGCTGCTGAAGGCCATCCCAGGGCTTGTTATCAATGCAAAACAAACAAAAGAAGTGAAACAAATAAGCTAGCACTTAGCTGTCTTCCAGTGGTTCTTCCAGGCTTCACCTCCAGATTGTCTCTTATCTTTCAATGACTTTGCAGAGCCTGGAGGCTTGTGCAACAAAACAAGTAAACAGGGAAGAGCCCTGCTCCGGGGTCTTCTGGTGGCTGCTTACCCTGACTGGCTCCAGGCAGCCTGCTCCCTGGCCAGATACAGCCTTTTGAGGCTGCTTTCAGTGTCTTTTCTCCTTCCCACTCTGGGCTCATGTGGCTAACCATCTCTCACTCCCCACACGTGTCACTACGTCCTAGGACCTGGCCCACAGCCTCTTGTGTTCTCCCCAGTCTGGGGTGGGTGTGCAGACATGCTTCTGGGGTGTGGGGCTGTTCAGAGTCCCCTGAATCCTCAGTAACAGAGCAAGGCCCTGTTACATGTAGTTCATAGCTAGAAGTGGCCACCATTAGTGAGACCAGAATGCCGCAGGGAAGCAGTTTCCCTTGGATTCTCTAGTCTTGCTGAAATTGAGCCTACTAGCAATGAGACCATACAATGGTAGAAAGTGGTTTCCCTAGCTTCACAGTCTCTGCAATTAAGCTGCTCAAAGCAGTTGCTCTCAGCATGAAGGGGATTGAGGAAGGCACTAGAATTTTGGAGCATAGGAACAGGGACAGTGGCTGGGAGGTGTGCATCTTGGGATCCTGGAGGAATTAAATTAAAGTGTTATTCTTCCCCTGGCCATTCAAACAATACCATGGAACAGCATGGCCACAATATCTTCAAGGTAAACTCCTTTTGAGTAGCTTATCTTTAAAACATGCAGAGGGTACTTATAACAATTTAACACCCTTAATGGGTGAATATTCTTGATTTAAGTGCCTTTATACCATTTTTAAGGTAACCTGTGACAAAGCCCTAACACACTTGAATCTAAACAAGTGGTTGAAAGCTGAATGAACTTTTCTATGCTGTGACTGAAGAGCTAAAAAGTATAATTTTAATATTTGAAACAATCAGTTAAAACTTATGCTTACCTTATTTACCTTTTAAGTAAAGTTCAGAATCAACATAATATAAGGATTAAATTATAGTTAATGACTGTTCACTGCTGGGAACAGGAAGAGAAGAAGAAAGACAAGTTCAAGGTATAAATAGTATTCTTTTCTAGGTTCAATTGCATGCCTTGTTGTGTATTTCCCTCCCCAGAAATTTAAGTGGGGGGAAAGGAACTTCTTCAAGCTCTTTAAGTTACTTGTATTGCAAAGTAGTGAGAAAAAGGAACAGTATCTACATGAAAGCTGCTATTTCTCCTTCCAACGTGGGTGTTTAAGGACTGGATAGTCAAGGGTAGAAAGCTAGAAGATTGTATGTTCTCTTTGCAACAATGTGCAAGCTAGTATAGTGAAATCAGTGCAGAGGAGAGAAACAAGGTGGGTCAGATAAAGAGCTAACTCATCATACATCCTCATGACAGAAGAGAAAAGAGAGACCAAACTTTAATTCTCAGAGCTATAGTATTGTCCTTGCTCTATAACCTGCTCTTACATGGGTAAGATTTCAAGGACCCAGTCTAGTTTTGTATCATTGGTAAACCTGAATAGGAGTCTAGCTATTACAGCAACCAAATAATCAACAGTCATATTAAACAGCACCAAAACCGAAAGAGACAGTTCTGACTGTTACAAGGAGCTTTTATCTGCCTATATATATTCAATTGCTGTGTTGGTATGAAATGAGATCCTTTCTACACACAAATATGAAAGAATGCCAATAAAATTCACATGTATCCTTTAACAATGTAAGTTACATCACCTTTTGTAAACCAGTGTGCATCTTCACGTGTGCTTTACTGAGGAGGTGAGTAATTAGCTCCTTAGTAAAGTGTCACCATCTACAACATAAGCTACTATTAGACACAGTAAATAAATAACTGCGTTGTAGGATAGTACTGTCTGGGACGATTACTATCCTATGACAGAGTAATATAGTGTGACAACACACATGTAGATGGTGGCTGGGGCACAAGGGTGCTACACTTCAGGGGCTACCTGCCCTCATGCCCCAGCCAGTCCCTTTACTGCCTGACACTGCTAGTAGTATAAAGGCTCTCTGCCCTTCAATGCAAATGTGACAGGTGGGTGGGACCAGAAGTCCCGCCCCCCTTTGCCCCACCCCCTTTCCCCTTTTATGGTGTGTGACATCAGCAACTCCACTCCCTGACCCTGGTCACGTGGTGCGTGACATCAGCAACTCCGCCCCTGAACTCAGTCATGGTGTGTGTGACACCAGCACCACATGGTTCATGACATCAGAAGGACAACCCAGGCAGACCCTCAAAGCCCAACCCCCCCATCCTGCAAGGTAGTGGTGTGACCCCTCTAACAACCCGCCCCAACACCCCCAGCCAATTGGCAGGGGTTTCAGAGGCCTCAGACCTCCTAAGAACAAGGCTGAACCAATTGGAATGAATACAGTGGGGGTGGGATTTAGGCGGCAAGCCCACCAGGTCTATCTGCTTTCCCAAACGACCCCTCAGTTTAGCTGAAACCATGCTAAGGCAAGCAAGGACAGCTATGGATTCTTTCACAATGCCTGTAGGCCCACTCACTACACCCCCAAGACGGCCTTATAGAAAGCGTTACCGTAGAAATAGTTTTGAGGAGGAGA
>JAGPOW010003642.1:47247296-47270778 GCA_030014935.1 Caiman crocodilus
ACTTCCTTTAACATAGCCTCCTGTGTAGACATGTCTGTTAACAGATTCCCCTGCTACACTTACCCCCACACTAACACCCGTGTGGTGCATTCAAACACTTGAGGACAAATTTAAACCATAGCACAAAGACACCATCTTCCAAATCTTTCAAATTCTCAACTTCTGTTTAGTGGTCAGGGACCTGATAGGCCGTAACAGCACCATGTGATCTAGGGCGGATCTTGCAGCATGAGGGGTTGGGCTTTGAGGGTCTGCCTGGTTTGTCCTTCTGATGTCATGAACCATGTGGTGCTGGTGTCACGCACCACATGACCGGGGTCAGGGGAGGAGTTGCTGATGTCATGCACCACGTGACCAGGGTCAGGGGGTGGAGTTGGTGATGCCACGCACCATGTGACCAGGGTCAGGGGGTGGAGTTGGTGATGTCACACACCATAAAAGGGGAGTCCCGCCCACCTGCCACATTTGCATTGAAGGGCAGAGAGCCTTTATACTACTACTGCTAAGCAGAGCCTGGGGCTGACCCCCATCTGGCTCCTTGCCAGCTTAGTGCTACTCCACCCCAGCTCAACCAGCTGCAGTTCCAAGCAGATGTGAAGACACTGCACTTGGGACCAGCTGACTCCAGCATAAACTGCACTGGTGTTTATTGCTATGTGCTAATTGCACATGTTAATGTACTACTGAAGGGCATCTCTCCTTCGGTGTGGTACTGTATTGTGCTCCTTAATTTTTCAGTTATAGCTTGAAAACTCTTTTAAAATTAAGAGAAGGCTCTTAAGAATAAACATGATTTTAATTACTCTTTGAGTCCCTTTACACAGGTAAGGATGTAAAAGACCCAAGTAAAAGAGCTTATAAAAACAAAGCTTTAGGGGGAAAAATCAAATAAATTCAGATATGCCTCTCTTTGGTAGACACAGTAGCAATTGTCCTATTGTGCTCTGATGTGCATCACTGGTGAATGTAGGATATTTATTTTTAAATTTTCTATTATAGTTGTATTATACATATGGCATTCTGTATATGTAACTTAATAATTAAATAATTGCATATATTGACTTCTGCACCTGTGTCCAGTTTAGGCTATTAAAGGCTAACTTCTCAAAATATAGCAGTCCTAAGTGTTCAAGCATGCCTGTTATTGTGTGTATGCACTACTTGAGATACCTGCATTTCAAGGAGAGCTTTCAGCATTTTATGAAAAACAAATCCTTTCAGGGCATCTCAAGTTGTTGATCCAACTAATTATAGTGATATTTAAAAATCCAAACACTGTTTTTCAGGGTTATTCAGAATTATTGGTCATGGCTATTATTTGACCTTTAATATGGTTTCTATCGTATGTGTTTTACTCTGCATGAATATGACTTTTTTTTTATGCTTGTGTTAATAGGTCCATGTGCCCAGAGATATACAGTGTGTAGGATCCTATAGTAATTTGACCCTTTTCAATTTTATCCTTGCACAGTAAACACACAGACTATATCTAATTTAAATTTTCACCATGGAATATAAAATTACAGTGTGAATAGCAGGGAAAAGGAGAAATTTAATCTGTTATACCAGAAAAATATGTAAGATCCTTCCAAATGCCAGCTATTGCTGCCATCTTATGTGATGAATATATGTGGATTGGAGAGGATTTTCTTTATTGTTTTGAAGCATTTGGCTCCTAGTATAAAGAAAACATCATGCTGAGCTACCAGGAGCAGCATCCATTCTCATTTGAAAGCAGATCATGCATTCAGCTTTGCACTCAATTTCCAAATAATCTCAGCAATATGCACCACACATGCTGCTTCAGGCCTCTAAGAGGACTCATATTGGTAGTATCCCTTCAGGTAATTATCTCATTAGTGGTCTGGGCCTGTCTTTCCTCTTACCTCCATCTCTAATTTTGCACACATACCAGAGCCAGGCAGCCAAAACACCCTCATATGCTCTTAGCATTATTTTTTTCTGCACTGGGATAACAGACTCAGCTTCCCCCACAACATAAAGCAAACAATAATAAAATCATTACAATCTCTACCATCACCCCTGATTAAAATATCCAAAGGAATGGCATAAAAGCAAAGAAACTGTCAGCTATATGACACTGGAAGCAAAGGACTGGATGGGATATTATGATCCTCAATGCTGCTTCCATCCCACAGAAAACAAACTAGTATGATATTCAGACCCTGTATTCTCTTGTTCCGAAAGGTACCTATTACTCTGTGGAAGAAGTTGAATATACAAATTAGTACCCAGAAGCTCCAGCATTTTGCTGTCAAAGATTCTCTCAGTACTAGAAAACATTGATTTTTATGTATTTATTTTTATTTTCTGCTACACATCTATAAAAAAGAAAAGAAAAAAACCCCCTAAAATGGTGAATAGTAATTTAGCTATTTATGGTTGATACGTTGTGCTATATTTACAAAGTTATAATAAACAACAAAGTCGAGAAAAGGATTATGAACAATGATTCAGTAAAGCATTAAGCAAAGCCAGATTAGTCAGTTCTTTGCAATTTGCCAAATACATATCATTGTAGCTCAAACCAAGTATCAGATTCATTTAAGTAGTAGGACCCTATTGTCTGATTTCTTCTACTGAGTGGTAATTATGTTTGCCTGAATCAGCAACACCCTATGGGTTCCACTTCAGTTCCAAATTCGTCCTATATGTTGGGCATGTCTAGACGATCACAGACATGTGGTATGCAGCACCACAGACCCACTTGTGGCACCACATACCACACACGCTGCACATTCAGGCATTCTCTGCACTGCTAATTTGCAGTTGACCCAGGGTCAAAAAAACCCTCTCCTTAAACACTGGGGTAGCACACATGGAAGCAATACATGCCACCCAAAACTGAAACCTGGCCATCTGGAGCCACACTCTGGCTGCCATCCAGGTGCCCTGCTGAAGCAGTACCACGGCTGCAGCTCCTGAAGGCCCCCAGCACCCCAAGTAAATTGCTGGCCCCAGACTCCCCTACCCCACCTGGGGTAATGTGCCATGCACCAGAGCAAACATGGCATGGGTCTTCCCCAAGGACAAGTAGCAGCAGCACACATTGTGCCTCTGCTGTTTATCTCCAGAGAAACACATATTCCTGCCCATGGAGATGTGCCCATTGAGACCAAAGTTAAAATCTAAAGTCATCTTGGAATGTTTTCTAAAACAGAATAATTTCTGATTTCTCATTTATGGCAAATAAAGTATAGTTTAGTGTCATCCTATTGAGATAGATGTAAACCAACCCAGAAAAAATTATAGTAATTACACAGCTTGGATCCTATTCTGGAGTGGGGTACAAGTGGGGGCCGGCAGAAGCAATGCCCAGTTGCCGAAGCCCCTGAACATCTGGAATAACACATAGACTGGCTGTGAAATCAGAAGATCTAATCAGGCAATAAAAGATTAACCCAACTGTGCAAAGCCAAAAACAACTCTTTATTTCTTACTACTTTGTTACATATTAAAGGGATCTGCTATTTCTCAGAGGGGAAAAGGGATTCTTTCAGTAACTCTATGCTTCTTTAGCACCCTTCTTCCCCCCTCCCCCCACAGCCTTTTCTGGATGTGGTCATTTTCTCACCCTTGGCACAGACTAACAGAGCTAGCTCATAGTTTCAATAATAATCTAATATGACTGACTGTAATGGATTTCAGGTTCATTGCACTGACTATTGTAGCTGCTCTTTCCTGTGCATTCAAGCTTATAAGGCCTCCCCTCTCACTAGCCTCATCACTGCAAAAAGGAGGCATTCATATATAAGCATGAATAAGTTCTTTTTCCTCTATGGATCACTTTTCAGAGTGAACATAATTCTAATTTACCTATTTTCTATTCTATGGATGAGCTCTCCAGTGGAACTGTCAGTCAGGGATAATTTCTATTTGGATAATGAGGCTTTTAAAGATCCTTCCCTTGTTGAGTGTGAGCAATCAGGGAAGAAGCACACCATTGCACTAAGATACTCAAGAGTCCACTAACAGGGCTCAATATATTCCTTCATGTAAATGCTGTGAACCCTTATGTTCTTCAGTTGGATATAGTTTAATTTTACTTCTAGGAGGAATAAGTTTGAACAAGATTTTCATTATTTTAAGATTGTGTTGGTGGTTCATTCAGAGGGAAAGGCACAGCTTCCTGACTTTATAAATTTCCCTCTTTGAACCAAATTGGAGAAATCTGGGAAATGCCAAGTCATACCTGTTGGCTATGCTCTCCAAAAAATGGTGCATCATCTGGGAACTGGCAGATTAAAAGTATGCTTGTCACCTTTCTTCATGCTCAAGAAATGATCCTGTATCAGCAGAGGTGTGTGTGTGCATGTGTTAGGGAAAATCAACTAGCTATGTTATTTTATACAAGCTTCACTTTCAGATGGGTTAAATTCTAGGTTCAGCATGAATGAAGAAAAGTGCTTAAAGCAGAGGGACAACATCTGATTCAATATTATATGGGGGAAAAATGTAAGCTAAGGAATTAGAGCTATGAAGTTAAAACTACATCTCTTCTAATTCATACTGGGTGCGTCTACATATGCACTTTAATGCACAGTAGACTATTTTACTTCACATTGCAACATCACACAAAAAAGCCATGTCATTATGCTAATAAGTGTGGGGGCCGAGAAATACTGGAGGAATGGGGCCGCTGATGAAGTGTGGAATTAGAGCTAGACGTGCGGGTTTTTGGAAGCAGAAAAACTTTACTTACAGTCCTTAGGCTGTAGGCACATTCCTTGAAGTTACAGACTCAAAACAGGAACTCAGGCACACAGAAGCTCACACTCACACAGGGTATGGGGCGTCAGATGAATCCAGTGAGGAATTGTTGTTGGCTAATCAGGCCTTGCGTATGGCTTAGAAACACACGCGGATGTCTCCTCATCCGTGTCCCAGCTCTCCTCCTCCCCCTTGGGCAGGCATCGCCCAAGCCTCTTATTCGGTCAGCGGGCCAATTACCGACTGACACGTATGCATAATTTAACGTGAGCCAATAGCAAGCATGCACTCGCTGGTGCAGCTGCAAGGTTTGGCGGGCTCTGATCTTGCATCGAAACTTTTCCCACGCTACAGGGGTAACTCCCTGCTCCTGTGCTCATAATGTGCTCAACACAAGCTGTGCCGAGGCATCTCTCAACCATTATGCACAGACAATAAGCAGTAAAATACTCTACTGTGCATGAAGCATCACTAAAAAAGCACAGAGATGCACTACTGTGCATTAGCACAGTCTAATGCACATTAATTTAGTAGCTCATATTGTAGGTACTAAATTTAATGTGCATTAGAAAAGGCACATTAATGCACATGTAGATGAGCCCACTGGGCATGTCTACACATGCATTAATGTGCTTTTGCTCCAGTGCATTAAATTTAGGACCTCTAATATGAGGTACTAGATAAAGGCACAGTAGGTATGCTAATGCGCAGAAGCAAAGGCAAACACCTTTTTTTGGGGGGACACTTAATGTGCAAACTAATTTTGCTAGACATTAGCATGCTTTCTGCCATGATGCACTAATATGCAGTAAAACAGTTCATTGCACATTAAGGTGTCTTGTGTCGATGTACCCACTAAATCCAACTTCTTGGAAATTCCAACATGTCTTTTCTTAAAAAAAGACAAAAAAAGACAGATGCATATGGCTAGGGAAACAGTTAAATGGTTCATTTAATAAGCTACAAGTAAATTTGTACTACATAAGCATATTGTCTCTCATTGTAATCTCACCCTCTGTCTTCTGTTATCAACATGAGGGAATTTACACCTGAAATAAACAGTTTATTGTGCAGAACTATTTCTTTAAGCATGTAGCTTTGTGCACCTCCTCAGGCACCATGCTTGTTTTCAGTTTGGGCCCCTTTTCAGAATAAAGTTACCAGCCAGGTTAGCTGCACTGGGCTTTCTCTCCCCTGTTCTAGCATGACCCTTATCACTGAAGAGACACAAAGACATAACATTAGAGTTAGATTTTTGCAGTGCAACTGCTTCATATTATCTGGCATGACAGCTGCTCAATAAGAAACCACTTTTTACTTCATTGAAAGTCATAGATTCACCCATGGGAAAGTGAATTTTGCACAAAGTAAACCCTCAGCATTGTGGATGGTTATCCTATGGTCCTTTGTGCTGCTTCTGGACCTTACATATTTTGGGATTGTTCCAGTGTTTTTTTATGGGAAGATACCTAGTAGGACAGGGAACTCTAACCCTGTTACTAAGAGACAGGGTGGTTCCTTTAAGTCCAGAACCTTCCAGCCACAGCCAGCCAGTCAAGTAGGGATTAAAGCTCAAGACCTGTCAGCTAGTCGGGTGACAGGAAGAGGAAGGCTAGGACCCTACAAATGGCAAGTGGAGAAGGCCAGAGGGGCAGCAGGAAGCAGACTCCCAATGACTATGGTGCCATAGCTGTAGTCTCTGTTGGAAGACTATGCCATGCCCTGAGCCATCCTCATGATCTTCTGAAGTAAGTAAGCATGTTGCCTCTCTTGTTTAATGTTAACACCGGTGGCTTGGGTGAGGCTATTTGGGGAAGGAGGAGGCCTCACTGGGGGTCCACTGCAGTGTGGGGACCCCAGAACCAGAGAGGGTGCAGTATTTGGGGTGAGCTGACCCTAGCACCGGAGAGGGCACAGTATTCAGGGTTAGTAGACCCAGTGCCACAGAAGGGCAGGAGCCCAAGTGAGTTTTTGTTTGTTGGTTTGTTTTAGAGCTAGAGCCTGGGAATCAAACCCTGATTAGTGGGGGGTTTTTTGACTGAGAGGCCCAGCTAGAGAGAGAAGGGGTAGGACCACAATGGTCTAGATCCCAACATAAAGAGGAATTTACAAATACTATCTGTGAGGCTCGGGCTGTGGTGTAGGGAACAAACGGAGCCACAGATAGTGACCCTTGGAATTGGGGCATACAATGCGCAGCCTCCTGCTTAATAAACAACAATTAATTAACAACAGGCATGGCAGGTAAGAAGGCAGGCAGTTGAGCCATAACAGGTGGGCAGGGCCACCAGTAGACAGACCCTGAGGAGGCCCCTCTGTTACAGACCCCTTAGGTAGGGTCGCTTCCTGTGATTCCTCCATGACCTTCTTCTTTCCAGGTGCCTTTTTACAACTTCTAACAGGTTTTTAGGGATGAGACAGTTTTCATCAGCAAAAGCAATTATATCACTGGTTGCACATCTTTCTATATTTATGTATAAGTGGTCCATGAAGAAAAATCCTACCTTGTCTTCAGCCCTACCTTGGGTCAGGGCTATGGTGTCACTAAAACAACCAGAAGGTACTTGGCATTATACAACCCTGAGGTGGATAAATAAGTAAGTGTGTGTGTGTGAGCATGTGCACACACACATGTATTTCAAAAAACTAACCCCCCCCAGAAACTATAATGTTTATTGCTGTTATTACCAGACCAACATCCAATCACGTTTAGGTCTACATTTAAGAAAAACATGATTCAGTCTCCTAACTTGATTAACTATTATGATTTTTTGTGAAACACATAAACATATGACCCTATATTGTTACCTGAACCTACCCTACCCATTTTCATAATGATATTTCAAAATTTACTCATTTTCCTTCCTTTTTGTCATGCTTTTTCAAAGTATTAAAAATATCTATCTATCTATCTATCTATCTATCTATCTATCTATCTATCTATCTTTGACAGCAATACTTAACATGAGTAATTTTTTCTGGTGCTGCTCCCTAGGCTAAGAAAGGTCCTGGGATGCAGTTCATATAACATTAGGCAGATGACTGTCCCCTATCTCAGTTACATGGAAAAAATATAAGTTTCTAAGTAAAAACAAACCTTACATTTTAAAATTCCATTCAACTCCCTTTTCTCATGCATAAGTAATAGAAATAAAGATGTCAAAAAGTAGCATGAATACAAATAATAAAAACATCCTTTGTGAACAAGGAAAAATCAAGTACAGAAATTTTAAATGCAATTCTTTTGCTAAACTAAAATCTATAACTGCTATATAAAGGTCACCTTCAATCCTTAGTCTTGCTGTTTTGAGAAGCCATTGGGCTTTCCTAGTGCCTGTCCTGAATGCAGCTAGAATGATTTTTTGACAATCTATTGATTATGTTGCCAACCCATTTTATTGACCACCCTTTATTAATTTATTATTTAGATGTATACATCATCTTTCTTCACAAAGACTCAAGGCAGCTTACAGTTAAAAACAAACCGAAAATATGTATAAAAACAGAATATTAAATAAGATACACATATATATTTTATGTGTATATATAAAACCAATTCTACAAACAATACCCCTACTTAACCTTGTTTGCTAAATGTCTACTCAAATAGAAAGGTCTGGCATTGCTTCTGGAAATGTTTAAGACTAGGGCTCTAGCAGGAATGGATTATTAACAGGGCTTGCACTGTCTTTGATTGGTTCTGTTATTTCAAATCCAAGAGATCCCAAAAATGTTTCAGAGAAATAGCTCGTGGAGCCAAAGAACATCCTTGACAGATTCCACTGCCACCCTTAATGTTAATGTCTTTGTGGCTTACTGAAAAGCAGTTTTTGTTGAACTGTATTTTGTTTTCTTCATGATCTTTGGCTTCTCTGATCAGGAAAAAGGCAGGTGTTTTTTTCTGACATGCTACTGAACAAGATGTTGGATCTAATTCAAGAACACATACTGGACTGAAAGCAGAAATGAATTCAGTAATGTGCTACAGCTTAGTTTATGATGGCAATCAGACTAGATGATCATATCGGTACTTTCTGCATCAATCCACTGAATTAATGTATTGGAAAATATTTGCCCTTTAATATGAATTGAAAACTAAAAACAGTATTGCCTGTCTTCTTTGGAGCATCAGAAATGTTTAGAATTTGCTAACTGACAAATCCTAATGATGGCAAAACCTTTGGTCCCCCACTTCAATTATTTATGATGTAGTTTTACTTCAAAAAGTAAATCTTACTTAAATTTTTGTGCCTAAATCACACATAGAAAACATGACTGCATGTTATGGCACTTATGTACAGCATTACCTACACTAGATTAAAGAACATGCTTAGTAGGACTGCACCATGGCTAGGCTGCTTTGTAGGAAAACAGTCTTCCAGAGATGCATGTAAAGAAGGGTATGAAATTTCACTGGCTGTTTCATTTTGACACTGTATTGACTTATTTCGAGCTTATACCAGCAAAATTGAAATGAAATGAAGGGCTCTGAAACAGCTTTGAAACAAAACGAGGCTAGTCAAAATGTTTTGAAATGTTTTGAGTTTCAAAGCAGCCAGCAGCCAGGTGGTGGGAGACAGTGGAGAACCAGGGCTGCACTCCCAGTGGCTCCAGGCTCAGCCAGGTGGAGAGCATAGCCCTGGCTCTCCCTACCTGCTGCAGATTGGCTGTGAGAAGCCAATAACACTTCAGGGGAAGGAAATTGAGCCCCAGCTCAATTCCCTTCCCCAGCATTGCAATCGGGCAGGAGAAGGGAAGTGAGCCCGGTCGCTCAGTTCCCCTCCCCAGCCCTATGATCCAACTGGGGAGGGCAACTCAGCCCAGCTGGGATGAGTTCATTTCCTCAACCTGATGGTAGCACTCTGCTCATCCCCAGTTCCCTTCCCGAATCAATCCCAGTGCTGCTGAGGGGAACTGAACAATGGGGCTCAGTTCCCTTCCACAGCTCCCTGGTCTCATGCAGCACCTCTCCTTCATCTGGCAGGAAGATGGGAGCTGCAACCCTGGGAGGACTGGCACAGTCCCTACACCCCTCCCAGGGTTGGGCCCCAATCTGTCTACTGGATGAGAGAGGCTGCTTTGAGCTTCCCCGTTGTAGCCTATGGGTGAAACATTGAAACAGCATCACTGTTTTGACAATATGAAATGGAACAGCAGTTTCAAATTGAAACAAAATTCAAAATGAAATGTTATTCTGTTGAAACTTCTAAACACAAGTCAAAATGGAGCAGTGCCATTTCACACAGCTCTAATGTAAAGTTAAACAAGTCCTGCAATGTTAGGCAGGAAAAAATTATGACTAGCATAGGATGGCCTTCCTACATTTTAGCCCAGGAGCCTACCGGTTAGTTAAATCACCCCAGGAATGGAAGCTCTAATCTATCCCCACACCCCATCAACCAATGTGGATGTGAACCTATATCTCCTGTTTCTTACGAAGGTCCTCAAACCATAAGGCTATGGATCAGGCATTTTCCAGACCTCTCTCTCTCTCCAGCTGTCCTTT
Source organism: Caiman crocodilus (assembly GCA_030014935.1). Lineage (NCBI taxonomy): Eukaryota > Metazoa > Chordata > Crocodylia > Alligatoridae > Caiman > Caiman crocodilus. The sequence goes on from JAGPOW010003642.1 coordinate 47,257,534, forward strand.
TGATGCTGAGGCATTATACTTTGCTTTCAGTATTCATTTGATAAACTGGATTATCAGGAATGGGAAATTCTGAGCCCTTTTGGAAACAGGGCCCCAAGTTAAAACCTGAGGTCCTCCCTCTTCCAGTACACCATCCACCCAATTGGGTCATTTACACTCTGATTTGCCTTTCTTCTTTCTCCTGGCCCCAAATATCTCCATCTTTCACCTTCACAGAGTACTTAGATACATTCCAGAGCTGTACATGCAAAAAATAGTGTTTTCATACCAGGTATATGTCTATCTTTGGGCCTACATATGCTACTGTATGGCTATATTGAAATCACTTTGGTGAGCTGTACCAGACTTCTACGTTTACTAAGTATGTTTACTAAAAGATTTTCAGAGGAGAAAAAAAAAAAGGTAATTTGCCCTTGATACAAAATCAGAACTATCAATGGTGAAGAGAACTTTCTTCTTTTACCTTCCTCCCCCCACATAGAGCCCTTCTTCTTCTGAGAGGCATGATTCTTAATATGAATGACCCTGCAAAGGTTACAGAGAAAATATTATCTTACAAACATTGGCAGGAAAATCCTCATGTAATGTCTATCTTTCTTACTCTGCTCTGACCATGGTAAACCAATTATTTCTCTTAAGTAAAAATATAGCAATCATTTCTTGGCAGGCCATAATCTAAATAGCCTTAGCCATATGTACTACCATATGTACTACCTACTATCTTTACATACTGTCACCTAATGTCATCTAAAGAAAAAAAAAGTAAAGTACCTGCTATCAAAGTTATTGGGAGAAAGACAAAAATTAACTCAAAACCTGAGAGGCCTCCTGAAAATGAGGAGAGGCTGAAGGAATTGGGCTTATTTAGTCTGAAGAAGAAAAGACTGTGGAGGCATTTAATACCAGCCTTCAACTACCTGGGGTGGTTATAAAGATGATGGAGATAGGGGGTTGGGTCCTCACACACAGAGGCATACGCTTGTAGAGGCAAAAATAGCAGTAGCACAAATTTGTGCCATTGCTTTGTGCCCCATTACATGCCCCTGCTTGTGCACTTTGGCATGAAGCAAACTGTCCTAGGTAGGGGTAGAAAAAGCAGAGGCTAGCACCTGCGCTGGCCCCAGGAGTATCACCTGGTGTCCGGATACAGTAGGGGTAGAGATTCAGCATCACAGAGCCTGACCATGAGCCAGAGAATTTATCTGGACAGCCAGCCCTCTGTTTGTTCAGCCATGTGCTACTGATGCATACTTTGTGCTACTTTTCTCCCCAGATGGGTTTTGGGGTTTTTTGTTTATTTGAGGAGGAGTGTTGACCAGGATTTCCTGTAGCACATTTGCAGCATGGCACACATTCTCACACTCCCCATGTGCAGTTTGCCATGCCACTAGCCAGTTTGTATTGCCTCAAATTGCACACCCTTGTACATGGGGTCTCACGAAGACTTTTCTTAGTGGTGACAGATGACATAACAAGAAAAAATGGTTTCAAGTTGCAGCAAAGGAAGATTAGCTAGAAAAAAAAACTCACAAGGAGGGTAATAAAGCACTGGAACAGATTCCCCACAGAAGTTGGGCAATCTCCATCTCTGGTGTTTTTTTAAAATGGGGCTAGACAAAGCATTGGCTGAGACGATATAGTTGGAGATAGTCCTGCTTTGAGCAGGGGATTGGACTAGATGACCTCCTGATGTCCCCTTCCAACCCTAATTTTCTATGATTCTATAATTCTATGAACCAAAACATCTTAAAACAGTTCTAATTCTGATGGTTTCATTAATTTTCATAATATAACAACCTGATCTAAACAGAAAGGTCTCTATCACCAATTTCAGTTCAAATACCATGTAACAGATTTGGTGCTTTTTACAGACTTTAAAAATATTTTTCTTAAGGAGCTATACATTAGCAGATGTAGTACACACACACACACACACACACACACACACACACTGAAACAAATTAAAAAACCCCAAAACAATATTTTACGCAACTGATTATAGATTACAGCTGAGGTTGTAGAAAAGAGCTACATGAGTTTTAATTATCAAGTAATGAAAACACTTTTGAAAATAAGATGTTATAGTCATAACATTTTCTAGTTAAATGCATCATAGTCCTATGTAATATATGCTGCTGTTGGATTCTAGAAACACAAAGGGAATTATATTTTCAGGTTCCATTCAGATTCACAGGGAAAAAAAAAAGTGTCTCAGTTGTGCATGGTCACACATAAAGGTATAAAACTATACATGCAGTGGTGCCCCTAAACAAAAGAATCAATATTCACCAGAAGATATCACAGATAGTTTCCTTTCAAAGCATGACAGAAAGGAAATGCTTCAAAGGCCTTTGTGTGATAACTGCTGGTAATGGTAATGATAATTATATCCCCATCTAATGGTTTCTATTAGACGAGGATATAATTATCATAATACAGCAATGAAGGATTTTTCATGTTCTGAAGAAATGGAAGGAAAATGGATGTATATATAGATTTGTCTATTAGAGAAACTTTCAGCTAGCTACATAGTTAGAAAAAAGCCCCTCCATGTCTTTTCATCATACAGTTACCTTTTAACATAAAATTCCTAAACAGAGCCTAATGTACCATCACTGGATGATTTCCAATTGGAAAAGTATTCAGGAAACAAGCTGTAAACCACTGGGGTTACACATCAATAATCTATAAATTGAATTTTCCAGTTAAAATTGATGCGAGTCCCCAACCTGATAAGACTTGAAACGAAAAACAGATGCTGCTCATTTTTTCAGCATAAACTACCTCTCTAGAGGAGATATTTCAAATGACACAATTAAGGCATCACACAACCTTCACACTATCCTATTATTTTGAAAGTTTACTAAGACAACTTTAGTGCTTCCACTGCCAGCGTATTACCTAGGGTCCCATCTTGCTGTCTAAGTGTAGCCAGCTATAGACATAGAAAAGTGCTGAGCAAGTTACAAATGATACTGCAAAACTAATTAAAACATTTAACGGTATAAATAAATGCTGTACAAGAATGGAATGGCACTTTAGTTAAATTATAGGATGCTACTAACCAAACAGGCTTTTATATATTTGTAACATTCTATCAAACCTCCCTGAATAGCTAGAAATAACGAAAACACAGCCATCTGCTTGCTGAAGGAGATTATCAGATGAAGTGAAAAATAGATACTATTCCTCTAGTAAAATGTCAGATAGTCTCCTTTATTGAACCAAGATGAGAAAACAATCTAGGATAAAAGGATAGTAAGTTTTAATCAGCTGAACGTTATGATCTAGACTCATAATCTTCTCATAATGACTGTGCTTCCTTATTCTGATTCTCTGCACTTTGCATACTTTTTCCCAATAATTTCAAAATATGAAGTGAGAAGTATTCCTAGTGACTGCTGTGAAGAACTGGAAGTTATGACTCATGACATCCATTTTCAACTCTGTCATTGCATTTTGTGATCTCATAATGTTACTTACTTAACACTTAAAATTTGAAAGTTGCCTTCCTAATGCATAACTTGATTTTCTGAGATGCTGACCAATCATAGCCCCCATCTCCCATGAATAACTATGAGTGGGTATAAAAACAAGAAAATGAGATAAAATTAAGGTGCTCTTATCTTGTATCTAAACCTTACAAAACTTTCAATGAGATAATAGTATTTAGCCACCAATCAAAAAGAAAAGAAGAAAGAAATGAAACCAGAATATTTTCTAAGGCTATTGTGGATAAACTAGTCACCATTATGTAAAGGAGGATTTATGTTATATCTATGGTACAACACATCTGTATACTTGTAACCCATGGGAGAGGACAGTTAAGCCATAGGAATTTATTCACACAGACAGTAACTACAGGGTGGCTGCTCCCTTGTAAATGGTCTCCAGTTTACATTATGTGGCCCTACAATTTCTATTTATAAATTATAATCTGATGAAGCAGCAGTGGGTGGTTTTGTTTGCTCATTTTGTTAATCTGAAGTACAGCTGTTTTTCTCACTTTAATTTGTTTCACCTTAGAAAGTGTTTTGTATGTTTTGTGGCAGGTATGTCTTTAATTATTAAAAAAGTATTGACATTAACTGTTTTCAAAGAGCACAATTGAATAGCGCCCCCCTCCCTCCAATGTTCAGTATATTAAAATGTCTACCTATGTTACATTAAAAACCTTACCAGGAGTATACTACAATTGTGCTATATGAATAAATAAATAACTAGGAACATATGAATTATTGTGAAAGAGCTTTTAAAAAAACAGCAACATTCTACATTTGTGCTTAGTAAGGGTGTAGAGAAAGGTTATTGTTGAATTATTGTTTGGATGGGGTGATTCTATCATAAGGACTATCAGAATAGTCCCTCCAGACACAGTTATTTCCATATAATGTGATGCAAGTTTGTGAAATTAGAAAATGCTACATTCAGGGTAGATTGAATGCCATTGTCTTTCACATGGTAATGGTTAGTACTGTAGCCTTTGAGGGAAAAAGAAGAGTTATCTTAGCAGAAATTAGGCCCAAAGTAAAAATATTAAATCTTAGCTGTCTTGAATGGAATTTCACAGTATGAAAATAATGACCTTTAGAAGTGGTCTATGTGCTTGAATTTTAGTGTCTCCATAAAAACCTTCAAGACTAAACTGTTTTTGCTAATGTCATAAAAAGGTTTTGTATCTGAGGTATGTGTGCAGGTATATTACACAAGGCTTTTAATACATGTTAGTTGTAGAAGTACAAGGGATTTTGGAGTCATAGTAGACTTCAAGATGAACATGAGTCATCAGTGTGATGAAATCATCAGCAAAGCTAACTGCACTTTATCATGCATGAGCAGATGCATGACAAATAGATCCAAGGAGGTGATACTTCCACTCTTTGTGGCATTGGTCAGACTGCAGTTGGAGTGCTGCATCCAGTTTTGGGTGCTGTACTTGAAGAAGGATGTTGATAGACTCGAGAGGATCCAGAGGAGGGTCACTTGTATAGTTAGGGTCTTACAGGACAAGCCCTATAAGGAGAGACTGAGGGACCTGGAGCTCTTCAGCTTCCACAAGAGAAGGCTGAGAGGTGATCTTGTGGCTGCCTAAAATATCATTAGGAGGACACAAGGGATCAGAGATTCTCTGTTTACCAGGGCACCTCTTGGGGTAACAAGGAACAATGGTCACAAACTGACAGAGAGCAGACTTAGGCTAGATATCAGGAAAAACTTCTTCACGGCAAGAGTGGCCAAAATTTGGAATGGGCTTCCAAGGGAGGTGGTGCTCTCCCCTACCCTGGGAGTCTGTAATAAAGGCTGGATAGGCATCTGACTGGGGACATCTGACCCCAGCACTCTTTCTTGCCTAGGCAGGGGGTTGGACTCAATGGTCTGTTGAAGTCCCTTCTGACCCTAGCATGTCTGAATCTATGAAAAACTTGGGCACAGACTACAGTGAACAAATAGAAGTAAATATAACTGTTCAAGCAACACATCTTTTGTGGTGAAAGAGCATTATCTTGGCATTCCCCATTATTCTTAAATGGGATTTTGTTTGTGGGGGAATTGCTAGTAGAAGTCATAGAGATATAGGGCTGGAAGGGACCTTCAGAGTGCCCTCTAGTCCAACTCCCTGCTTGAGGCAAGACCATCCCATTCAACCATCTCATTCAACCATTATCTAAACTAATCATAAGACTACCCTCAACCTTGACACAACTTAGACTTACCACCCTAACCTGACACATGTAAAGCAGGGGAACCATGGCAACCAATGTCCTGTTCCTATAGAATGTTGTCAATATAAGCTCAAGAAGTCCCAGGAAGAGGTAAAGACCCCTAGCTACTGATAAAGGCAACCCCCCCACCACAGTCCATGCCAATCAGACCATGGAGTAAAGTTTCCTGACTCCAAATATGGTGATCAGCCTGACCCTGAGTAGAGGGGCAAGACCCTCTAGCCAGGAACATCTTAGCAGAAGAATAGACACATTCCAGTTGAAGTCCCCACCCTTAGCTTTAGGCAAATACCTCTGGGAAGGCTTAAAAATACTCTTACATATAAAATAAAAAAGGGAAGCTAGGGGGCAAGAGCAACTAGAAAATCTCAGAAGCATGGGAAGTACTCATGGTAGAACATAAACACAGTTATGACTGGATCAACCCAACCAGTGGCTGGCTAACCTCTTCCTGAACACGTCCACTGATGGAGAGTCCACAACTTCCCTAAGTTGTCTATACCATTACCTCACTATTCTCACAGTTAAGAAATTTTTTATGGATGTGCAATCTAAATTTACTTTGCTATAACTTTAAATCATTCATTTACACCCTCCTTTCTGCAACGAGAGAAAAGGTGTTTTCCCTCTTCTTCTTCTCCCTTAAAATATTTGAAAACTGCTATCATGTCCCTTCCTAAAAACTTTTTCTGCAAACTGAACATGTCTAGCTCCTTCAGCCTCTTCTTGTATGACTTGCCCTCTGAGCCCTTGCATTTTTCTGCATTGAACTTCATCTTGTTAGCTCAAATTTCCAATTCGTTGAGATCTTTCTGAATTGTGCTCACAACCTCCTCTGTGTTCACATTCCTTCCCAGTTTCATGTCATCCTCACACTTGCTCAAGAAGCTTTCTGTGTCAGCATCCACATTGTTAATATACACATTGAACAGCACCAGGCCCAAGACAGACCCTTGTGGGACTTGACTTGAAACCTCCTGCCATTCAGATACGGGCCCATTAATAATTACACCTTGTAGTGGTTTTATCCAGCACCCATTTCTCTGATTTGTTTATGAGAATGTTGTATGGGACCTTGTCAAAAGCCTTTTTGGAAACCAGATACACTATATCTGCAGCATTCCCTTCATCTACCAAAGTAGTTATTTTGTCAAAGGAGATGAGATTTGTTTGACATGATTTGTTTTTAATAGTTCCATGCTGGTTGCTTGTGATAGCCTTTCCTCCTCCGTATGGTTGCAAATAGTCTTCTTTGGGATATGTTCCAATAACTTCTCAGGTATTGAAGTGAAGCTAACTGGCCTGCAGTTCCCTGTGTCTTCCTTCTTGCCTTTTTTAAACAGGGACACTACATAGGCCTTTTTCCAGTCCTCTGGTATCTGATCCATCCCCCACAACTTTATGGAGATAATTGCCAAGGGCCTCAAGATCTCTTCTGCCAGTTCCTTCAAGACCCTGGGATGAAACTCATTAGGCAGTGTTGATTTGAATTGAATCAGACCCAACAAAAATTCTCTGACTATCTCTCCTGTTATCTCATCCCTTAGCTTGCCCCCTTCCTTATCCGAATAATCCCTATTAGGTGCATTACAGATTTTTTTTTTTTGGTGAAGAGGTAAGACTGAGGAGATAGGAGGATTCCAGTACAGAGGTAATTCAAGCTCCAGAAGAAATACATTAGAAAACACTAAAATAAATATTTTCAAATTTGATTTGAGAAGTACCTGATTAAAACAGAGTAATGTATATGAAAGTTTAAACGGAGAAAAATTGACTTTTGATACACCTTCAACTTTGAACTATCACATAGGAAAACAAGAAAAGAAGAAGAAGAAGAGAAAAAAAAAGAATGGGAAGCTTCTTTTACCCTAAATTAAATTTAACTCAATGAAAGGACTGTCTAGGTAACTACTGACAGACGTATGCATGCAGGTGTGCTTGTATACAATGTATAGATATTAATTTTTCTTTCACATATGAAAGCAAAACATTCTTATTTATTCAAAGTTACTGGTTCAAGCACTCTAATCCTTGCAGAAGATCCTCAGCTCATCACAGATCATAGGATCATAGGAAAGTAGGGCTAGAAAGGCCCTCATGAGGTTACCTAGTCCAGCTCACTGCTCAAGGAAGGATCATCCCTGACTTAACTGTCCCACCCAAGTGTCTGTCTAAAATTATTTTGAAATCTCTCAAGGTTGCAGATTATACTCTTGCTTTAGATAGTGATAATACTTGACCATACTTATATCCAGAAAGTTGTTTCTAATTTCCAACCTCAGTTTTCCTGCTGCAGTTTCAGGCTACTTATCCTAATCTTTCCCCCTTTTGCCACAAAGCCCATCTCCATCCTCTGTGTAATTACCCTTTAGGTGACTTGAAGACGGTTATCAAATCTTCCCTCAGTCTTCCCTTATCCACAGTAAATAACCATTGTTCTTTGTAACTCTTGCCTCTGAGACCCCTAATTATTTTTGTTGCTCTGCACCAAGCTGTCTCCAAACTACCCACTTCTTGAAGTCAACTAGAACATGGTAACCAGTGGCATCCCTCAGGGTTCAGTACTCAGACCAGTACTCTTTAATATATTCATTATTATATATTCCTTTGACATTGCACCAGACATCAAAGCACTTATTTAACAACTTGTTTGCCCCCATTTTTCTGAGCAGGGACCAGGTCATCCCCACCATCATGATCCCTGATGGTCTCAGGAGATGTGTAGATAGTCCCAGGGTCAGAGTGGACCTAGTCAGGGATGTGCTGGTGGGACTGGATGCATCCAAATCAACAGGGCCTGATGACCTCCAACCCAGAGTGCTGAGAGAATTAGCAGAGGTCATTGCAAGTCCCCTAGCACAGCTTTATGAGCACTTGTGGTGGTCTGGTGTGGTGCCAGAGAACTGGAAGAGGGCCAGTGTGGTTCACATTTTCAAAAAAGGGAGGAGGGAGGACCCAGGAAACTATAGGCCTGTTAGTCTTACCTCAATCCTAGGGAAGCTATTTGAGAAAATTATCCAGAAGCACATCTGCAAGGGACCAGCAGGGGAGTATATGCTTAGGGGCAACCAACATGGGTTCATCAGAGGCAGGTCCTGTCAGACCAACCTGGTGACCTTCTATGATCAGGTCACTAAATCCTTGGACGCAGGTGTCATGGTGAATGTATTTTTTTCTGGACTTTAGAAAAGCCTTCAACACTGTCTCTCACCACATTCTCATTAAAAAATTCAGCAACTGTGGTGTCGATCCCTACATGGTCAGATGGGTCACCAATTGGCTGGACGGCCGTACCCAGATAGTGGTGATGGATGGGCCTTTTTCAGCCTGGAAGGATGTGGGCAGTGGGGTTGCACAGGGCTTGGGCCTCAGGCCTGCGCTGTTCAACATCTTCATAAGCGACTTGGATGAGGGGGTGAATAGCACCTTGTTCAAATTTGCAGATGACACTAAGATATGGGGGGAGGTGTACATGCTAGAGGGGAGGTACAAGCTGCAATCAGTTCTGGACAGGCTACAGAGGTGGGCAGATGAGAACAGGATGAGTTTCAGCACTGACAAGTGCAAGGTACTGCACCTGGGAAGGAAGAACCAGCAGCACACCTACAGGCTGGGTAATTCCACCCTTGCCAGCACAGAGGCAGAAAAGGAACTTTGACTCAAAGATGAACATGGGCCACCGATGTGAGGTGGCCTTGACTCGCCTTGACTCGCCTGCCACAACTTGATTGTTAACTTGATTTATTAAGTGGGAGGCTGCCCATTCCTTGCTCTGATGCCAGGGAGTGCTATCTGTGGCTGTGAAATTCCCTACACTGCTATCTGTGAGGTGTAGGCCACATCTGGATTTTGACTGCTCCCCAGTCTGAGACTGAAATAAACACAGTCCATAGTGGGCTCCATTCATTCTTGTCACAGGGGGAGAAGTCCTGGGGGCACGCCGAAGCTCCCCAAAGGAGATACGGAGACAGAGGCGGGCGGCGGAGACCAAGAGGGAAGAAAAGGAAAATGGCGGTTACTTACCTTAGGATCACCGGAGAACCCCACACGCGGCTGGGACGATGGCGTGGAACACCTGTGGATGGCGGGTGACGTCAGCCCGAGGCACCGGTCAGAGAGAATAAAGGAGGAGGCCGCGGCCAGGACGAGGAGGAGCATGTGGCTGCCGGGCGGGGGCCGCAGCAGAAGTGGCTGGAGTTGTGGAGCACTGGCGGGTGGAGCAGGCTCCGAGCGGGAGAGGGAGCCTGGGAGGCGCGGATTGCCGGAGCTAGCTGCTGATGCGTGCTCCAGGCTAAAGAGCAAGCCTGGAGAACACAGAACAGCAGGGCCGGCTGCCAGCATGTGCACTGGCCAGAAGAGAGGATCCAGAGGACACCGAACACCAAGACCAGAAGCAGACGAGCCACCTGGAGGCTGCAAAGAGCCTGGAGAAGAACGGACACTGGAGGATGGCGCAGCTGCAGCGGGTGAGCTGGGGAAGAGCGGGGAGAGAGCCGTGGCAGCGTGGGGAGATCTGCGACCCGAGGAAGACCCAGAGAGAGGACTGCGGTTGGGGGTAGGATCTGGGAGAGAGGCTGTAGCCCTGGGAAGACCCAGGGAGGGACAGCAGGGTGGTGTGGACTCTGAGAGAGGGATCTGCATCCGGGAGAACCCTGGAAGAGGGTTATACCAGTGGAAGCAGGGTAAGGAGTGGCAGGTAGCTGGCCAGGACAGTGAGGGCTAGCAGGCTGGGTCACAAGTAGTGACTTGATAGAGGGGCAGAGGCCCCAGTGTTGGTAGGCAGCAAGCCGTGTTTAAGTTCAGCAGAGTTTTCTTTTGGTTTGTGTTACCCCAGATAAGAAGGGGCTGTGGTGTGGGAGTAGGCGGGGAGGAATGCCTTCCACATTGGTGGCAGCCACAGAAAGTAGCAACAAGTACACCTGGAACTGCTGGGCAGGGTAAGGGCGAGATGAAAGGGGTGGAGGAGCCTTGCAGAAGATCCAAACTGCAGGTAGCCAGAGGGGACAGCCGCCCGGAGGGAAGCTCCATCCACTGGAAGATCAAAGTCACAGCAGGCGAGAAGGGGCGGACCCCGGAGCGGAAAGAGACCTGCCCCAAGGCTTCCTGCAACAGCCAGCCGAATATCTACAAAACCTCGGGGCAAAGAGGCCTGAGGTAAGATGTTTGACACCTGGCGGCTACAATTCTCATATTCACTTTGTCCCCTGCCTCTCACAGGAGGCTTCTTGTACCCTACCCACCTCTCACAGGGGCCTCTGGTATACTGTCTATTACTGGGCCACACTTCACCATCCTTGCTCCTCTTGAGAGGCCCCTCTTGGCCTATCAGGCTTTGTTACTTGCCTGCTTTGCTAGGGCCCTACCATCCAATCCTTTGGTTCCCATGAGTTCCCCTACTCTACATGGCCTAGTCTTGTGCCAAACCCTGGGCTGATTCTGCCCCAAGCCTCTCACTGGTCAATTGCTCTCATGCTCACTTTTCTGGTAATGGTCCATGCACTGTCCTTCAAGCTGCTTTTACAGCCCTACTCAGTACACTGCTGGTACAGTCCTTCAAACCACTCTTGCAGCCCTACTCTGCACCTCAATACACTCAGTCCTTCAAACACCTTTTATTGCACCCTCTTAGTGGGCCCTCACCCACTCCCACTCCACAAGCTACCCCCTCTGGGACCTCTGGGTTCTCACATCCCTGCTAGGCTCAGGTTTCTCACTACTAATGCTCCTGGTCCCCCTTGCTTCCCCTGCTCCCATTATTACCAAGCAGATGGTAGGGGCCAGGGTTAAGGAGCCCCTACCCAACTTCCACCAAGGAAGTTCATGGTCCTGGAACTTCTTAGGGGCTTACCTGCTGCAAGGAGCCCCACCAGGCCTCCCTACTCTGGCAGGGTGCACTTTTAAGTTATACCCAGGACCAGGTGCCTTCAAACCATTCCCCTAGCTCCTGCCCTTATGGATATTCCATGTCATGAGGGAGTTTGGTGATGCTGCTCCCTCAGCTGCAACCTCCCTGGCTGACCTATGGTTGAAAATGGCCAGCCTCATCAGGCACCTGCTGGCTGCCTGCCTCAACCCTTAAGGTGGCAAATACCTGAAGGTGTGCTGCCACAGCATTTTAAACTGGACATAAGGAAAAACTTCTTTACTGCCCAAGTCTCCAGAGTCTGGAATAGGCTCCCCCCACAAAAGATGCAAGCACCTACTCTGGACACATTCAAATTCCATTTGGATGCTTATCTTGCTGGGGTGATCAGACCTCATCTGACTTCCTGCCCTTTGGGCAGGGTCTTGACCCGATGATCTCACAAGATCCCTTCCAGTCCTAATATCTATGAAATCTATGAAGTATGGGGCCCAAAACTGGGCACAATACTTCAGGTGAGGCATCACCAGTGCTGAATAGAAAATAATCACTCTCCTTGGTTTACAAGAGACACTCCTACTAATACAATGCAATATACTGTTAGCTGTTTTTGCAACAAGAACACACAATGGGCTGATATTCAACCTGTGGTCCACTGTCATCTCCAGTAAGGCTGTGCAAAGCTTCAGTCCCTGATTTGATTAGGCAGAGATTTGACCCACTTCAGTGGCCAAATCTCTAAATCCAAACTGAGTCAGAGGACCCTTTAATCTTTCTGAATTGAATTGGAAAGATTCAGAGATTCGGACCTAGACACAGCTTTAAAAGTTTTTTCTACATGCCTCTAGGCAGTAGACGGCTCGTGTGTTGGGGGCTCTCCAGCACACTCGGCAGTAGACCCAGAAGTGGACCAGAAGCACTTCCAGGTTCACTGGGGGGTGTGCTTCCCCCTCCCCCCTCCCACGCTCCCCCAGCTCAGCAACTTGTGTCTCCTGGGTCTGGGGGGCACCTGGGGTCCCCCCTCCACTCCTGGGGTCCCTCTGCCCCTCCATTCTCCCCTGGCCTACTTCTTCATAGTATCATAGTATCTAGGGTCAGAAGGGGCCTAGAGCAGGCCATCAAGTCTGACCCCCCACCAATGGCAGGAACGAGTGCCAAGGTCACAGGACCCCAGCCAAGTACCTATCTAATCTACTTTTAAAGGTGCCCAAGGTAGGAGCAAGAACAACTTTCCTAGGAAGCTGGTTCCACATCTAAACACCCTAACTGTGAAGTAGTGTTTCCTAATGTCCACCCTGAACCTGCTCTCCAGTAACTTGTGACCATTGGTCCTGGTTACCCCTGGTGGTGCCCGGGAAAAAAGAGCCTGCCCTATTTCCTGCTGATCTCCCCTCAGTAGTTTATAGGTTGCCACCAGGTTCCCCCTCAGCCTCTGTTTACTGAGGCTGAACAGGTTCAGGTCTCTCAGATGCTCCACATAAGGCCTATCCTGCTGCCTGCATATCAATCTAGTGGCCCTCCTCTGGACCCTCTCGAGGCCGTCCACATCCCTCTTGAAGAGCGGCGCCCAGAACTGGACACAGTACTCCATCTGCGGCCTGACCAATGCCGCATAAAGGGGGAGAATCACCGCCTTGGACTGGCTCGAAATGCATCGTT
>JAGPOW010003642.1:47270878-47315805 GCA_030014935.1 Caiman crocodilus
CCAGAACTGGACACAGTACTCCATCTGCGGCCTGACCAATGCCGCATAAAGGGGGAGAATCACCGCCTTGGACTGGCTCGAAATGCATCGTTGGATGCACGATAGTGTTCGGTTGGCCTTCCCAACCACCGTCTGACATTGGCGGTTCATGTTCATCTGACGCCAAGATCCCGTTCCACCTCCGTGCTAGCAAGAGGGGAGCTTCCCAGCCAGTATGTGTGCTGGGGGTTGCCTCTCCCCAGATACATCTCCCTGCACTTCTCCACGTTGAATCCCATCCTGTTCTTGTCCATCCACTCATGCAGTCGGCCCAGATCCCACTGCAGCCTCTCCCTCTCCTCTGGTGTTTCCACCTCAGCCCACAGTTTGGTGTCATCAGCAAACTTAGATAGCTTGCTTTCCACTCCCTCTCCAAGTCAGCAACAAAGATGTTGAACAGCACAGAGCCAAGGACCGAGCCCTGGGGGACCCCTGTGCTGACATCTCTCCAGGTCGAGTACAACCCATCCACCACCACTTTCTGGGAGTGCCCCATCAGCCAGTTTCTGATCCACTCAAACATGTAGGGGTCAATGCCACAACTCCCCATCTTTTTAATGAGGATGGGGTGGGAGACTGTGTCAAACACCTTCTTGAAATCTAAAAAGACTATGTCGACAGGGACGCCCGCATCCATGGATTTGGTAATCCATGGATTCTTCTCAGTGCCTTGGCCTTCATGTAATGTTGATACCATGTCTTCCAGTGCCATCTGGGCAGCTATTGCCCAGAAGGTGTGCTCATTGTGGTGGTCTGTTCTGAACTGTTGGAGTGTGTCCTTCTAGCCCTTAAATGGCCAAGAGTTCAGTAACCTTATCTGCACTCCATCTGGGTCCATGGTGCCACAACTGGGCAAGCTCCTCTTCCTTGGTCCCCACACTTGCCTCATCAGGATCACCCATAGTCCTGCCACAGCTTCTGGGTCCTCTTGATGTTACTGCTGGCCTGCAGCTGAGGTCTGGGTGCCTCAGCCTCTGGTAAACAGGTGCAACTGGCCCCTGTGCATGGCTGCAAGGCAGCTTGGCTGGTCCTCCTGTTGTGCCTGGGCCCAGGGCAGACTTTGGGTGCCAGGTAGGCTCTGGATCAACTCCCAGGTCCCAGCCAGCTCCAGAGCCACTGCTGCAAGCCATGCCCCACTTTAATTTTCTCCAGAATGATGAGGTAGTATGCTGGAGAAGAAAGTGGGCACAGAATCCATAGAGATGCTCTGGCTGGCTACCAGAGCATCTCCTTAGAGGACCCAGTCTCCACTTGCTGCTGAGCATGCTCCAAGAGTGTATGCCATGCTGCTTTTTTCCAGTACTCTTTTTTATTTTTTTTGATACCAGGATTCCCTGGTATCAAATTTAGAGTCCACACTGCAAATATGGCACAGGTCACCTTCAGTGACATCTCAAACTCCTTTGAGATGCTGAAAAACACACATGCACACTTGTGTGCATGGCCGGGTGGGGGTGAATAATGAAATCTCTCTTCCTGGGGCTCACCTGCTATACTTTGGAATGATGGAAGAATAAGAAGTTAATTCCCCAATGAGAAAGGGTGTAGTAAATCACCCCAGAAGCAGGATAAAAGAAAATTGGTTTATTAGTAACTTCCCCACAGATTGTGGAGAACCCTAGCTGTTGTGACAGCTTATGGTCTTCCTTTTGCTGTCCACCACTGTGCAGCCCATTCCCCCAAGCCAGTCAGCTCCACTCCAGTCCCACTATCTATTCTCTTTCCTGCCAGTAACAGCAGGTCCTTTCTCCATGGGACCTTCTCTCAGCCAGTAAGTTTCTCCTCTCTTTGTCACCTCCTTGCGTCACCAGTCATCGTAGTTACCTACACCCAGTGAGCCAGCCTTATCAACAAGCTGCTTCAGTGCTGAATCTCTTCATGCTGTGCCCCAGGTGGCAAAGGAAAATCCCTTGCTGTGGACTTAAGTAGCTGCTGGCTCCTAATCAGTTAACATTCACTCCAGGTGCAATCCCCTTCCCAACTGTGTTTACTAAGTAATTAACTTTGCCCTGTCCCTGACCTGACTCTTCCCTGTACTTGCAACTTTATAACATCAAAGCAACATTATTACAGTATGATATCACATATAAGTTGAAAATATTAGAAGTATCCATTGGCAGAGGATGAACTTTTCTTTGACCATAAGAGAAAGATATGAAACCTGCTCTAATCATTCAGAGAAAAGGTTGGCCATCTTCTCTGAAATTCCTAGAGGAGGAGCTGGGTAATAACTATCACTATTTGATTCATTGTTAAAATGCAAATCTGTTTGTTTTGGTTTTTTTTTAAATCCATCATCTCATAAACAATTACAGCAGTTTGTGTTAGCCAAATTCCAACACTTAATCATGCAAATTAAACTTATTTAAATGTTATTACAGTATGCACAAATCAACACACTTGTTTTTAATTTCAAGGAGATTCCTCAGAACATCTTAGACATACTTACATCTTGCTAACATATAATTATAAGATCGAATTCCAAAATTCTTTACAGAATAAATATTCAAAATGTGCTTGTGTAACTCTGCTTAATCAATCAGGCAAGCAATTTTGTCTGTGTACGTTAGGCTTCCAGGTGATAGAATTTACATTTATAAATGCTATTTATGGGTGCAAATTGGCCACAACATTGTTTTTCATATGTAAATACCTTAATTTGTATATACAGATGTGATGAAATAGGCTAAGTGGGCCTCTACTTCTGGTGGGAAACAGTGTGAGCACATATTGATATAAATAGTTGTGGTAAACAGTCATACAAGTAGAACATCAAAATACCCTTTTCACTGGAGGGGGCAAAATGGCAGTCTAGGTTTGGTAGCAAGTCAGAGACAGCTGCTTGATTGGTTCCCCATGACATTATGCTTAATTGGATTGGATCACTGTTAATTTCTAGATTAGTTTGGCAAACTGTAGTTTGGTAACAGTTTTGTTGCAAGTGTGGCTAACTGTGCCTGAAGGGAAAAAGCTTAATAGCTGTGGTAGAAAATATTCTTTAGGACCAGGTTTTCCTATGTTCTCTGCAGAGAGAGTGAAGGGTGGATTGGGTTTAGCTGATGTCTCAGGCCTTCCTGCTTGTCTCAGTGGTGGGGATATGGCCATCTTGGGTTTCACCGTTGGAGATCCTGGTGCTCCAGGAATCCCAGCCCTGAAGGAGATGAAGGGAATAGTGCCTTACCAGGCCTTCCTGGTGCTACACATGTTATACCATTTGATCAAGATTCAGCAGGCCTTGTCAGTATTCCATGTTTACAGGGTGAACCAGCAGTCCCAGTCTAAAGAAAGAATTAGTTTACTGTGCACTCAAGGACTGAGTGCTTCCAGGTCTGCCAGCACCTCCAAGATTGCTTGCTCTGTCATCTTCTTGAAAGCAACCAGAGGTGATACTAGACAGAAGCTTGAAAAAAACACCTGGACAATGGGGGCACCCAGACCTATGCATCAAAGAAGTTACAAAGGGCCCTTATTAGGAAGTCATGGCAAACCTGGGTTGAAGGGTTCCCATGGAGACCCAGGCACCATGGGTGACATGCCACCTCAGGCAGGGAGACAGGGGGTATGTGCCACCCAGTGACCAGTCAGCAACTGGTGGGGAGGGTCCCCCCACAGCCAATCATGGCACTCCTGGCTGGCACTCACAGTGAGGCCACCAGCACTCCCACCTAAACCCCCACCTGTTGCCTAAGTGGTGAGTGTGGCCTTTCAGGCGGTGCATCAGCGCTCCCAGAGGGTGCACATGAACCCCCATACAGCCCCTATATGTTGCTACTGCCATGCACTGTCCCATGTCTACAGGGTTCAGTAGCTTTGGCTGGCCAACCAGGTCTTCAGGTCCTCCAGAGAAATCACTGCTATGGTCATGAATGATTGGTACCTCCCATGACTGGGGTGAGGGGGACACCATGGTGGTGAGCGGTGACTGCCCCCAGCCATTACTGGTAGTGTTGGCACTGTCGAGCAGGGGCCACCCACAGCTGCCACCAGCAATGTCAGTGGTGGTAGGGAGATGGCAAATTGTGAGTGGTGAGCAGGAACCACTCGTAGCCGTTGGCAGCTGCATTGATAGCAAAGGGCTGAGGGGACGGTGACCACCTGCAGAAGCTGGCAGTGGCTTCAGTGACAGCCAATCTTGGCAGTGGGAGGGGACATGCCCCTCCCCCTGTACCTCCCCCCTATGTATCACCTATGGCTACAGTGAGGAGATTGAATTAGTCTTTTATACAGAGAAATGTATCACCTCAACCTCTTTATTTTTGGGATTATTTAGTGGCCCAAGGATTGCCAGGTCCCAGGGACAGTATAGACTTCCCAGATATTCCAAGCTAACCTGTACTGGATGGTATTACAGGATCCCAATGCTAAAGGTGGTTTGGCACCTCCTTGTGGTCACTGTAATCCCATCTCTCCAACCATTTAGGGTACCTCCCTGTTCCCTGTAGCATTGCAATTATGAACTTTCCTTAATAGTGATTAAGGGTCCCCTGTTACAGATGGTCCTGTGGGACAGCCAGGTTCTCCATGGTTAATAGGATCATCAAGCATACCAAATTTTCCTGACACTCAAGGAAATCAGGGGCCACATGGACTTTGGGGGCAACAAGGTGACCCTGGCTCACAAAATTCTATCAGTGTTGGTGAAGAGAAAGGTGCACCAGGTTATGATGGTATTAAGAGTGATCAAGGCATTCTGGGACGAGAACATCCAAGGGAGGACAGAGAGAAAGGGTGGTCTCAGAGAGGACAGACTAGAGAGAAAGTCCAATTGATCACAGAGTAGTCAAAGAAGGGCAGAGGGAACCGATCTTCTCCTATGCTATTTAGGAAATCAGCCTTCAGATCCAAAAAAGGAGGTGGTCTCCAGGGTGGAAGATCATGCCATGGATCACTGAGGAAGCCCAGGAGGGTTATGAAACCAGGGGCTTATTCCTTGTGAAGCCATTAGAGGGGACACCAGACAGGTTTCTTCTTGGGGAACTTCTGAGGCAGAACATCCTCTCAAAAGTTGTCCTTCTTCATCAGACAACTGCTTGCACTCAAAATGAAGCATCTTATAAGGCTATAATCTCTTCAACCAGACACAATACTGGAGGGAAGCTTGAAAAACAAGACCATGGAAAATAGGGGACATCCCCAGAGCTATGAGTGTCACTCATAAATGAAGCATCTTATAAAGCTATAATCTCTTCCTTTTTGATCCATTCTGGTTTTTTGGGTTGTTTTTTTTGCACATGTAATACAATAAATCCATTAGTCATAGGCAGAACTAAGATATTTTCCAGTGAGACCTCTCCTTTTAAGACTGCATTGCTGATATGTATATACTTCAATATAATTTTCTGATGGAGATCATGTAGTCCAAGTACCTTACTTGACAGGGATATTTCAGATACAGTCAGCATTCAGAAGTGCATGAAGTTCATAAATTGTCTCTCTTTTTAATAACTCATGTATACATGTTTGATTATCCATATTTAAATATTACAAACATGACTTGCCTTTATGCTTTTGCATTTGTATGACCTGTTTTGTACTCTGTCAGGTACTGCCATGTCCCTTCTACTGTACGAAAAGATACTCAAGAATTCTAATGACATGGATCTTTCAAACAGTTTTCATTTTTTCTGTCTTATAGACTGCCTGACATCATAGAATACTAATTATTATTTGTACAAATCAGGACAACAGTTAAGAGTTGGAAATTTGCAAAATAGTAGTATACACATCTCTGAAATAATTAACTGCAAGTGTATATGTTACATAGCACGTTGATTTAATAAAAGCAAGTTTAGAAAGCTTAAAGAAAAAATGCAAATAGTACTCTAAGGTAGCTTCATCTCTGCAGGTTTCCCTCACTTTATGCTATACATATGTTCCTGGAAAACAGCACATAACTCAAATTCACATAAAGGAAATCCACTTTACAATGTAACAAATAGGAATACATTCCAAGAGCTCAACTGTACTTACCCCCAGACACATTTCTTCCTTTTTTACAAGACAATTTTGGTCCTCACCAACAGCAGACAGTACACTCAAGAATAGAGTGGTGGTTAATGTTCAGTTGGTGTGAAGAGAGGGTGATGAGGGATAGAATACAAGCTAATGGGATGCTTAGAAGCTGTGTTGGGATGGCAATTCCAGAAACATGTGTTGCAGACAATAAGTGAGGAACAGAGATCCACACAGGAGACTATGTTTTGGTATTGTGCCACTCCCACAATGCACCACACAAAGCAGCTGACTGTGGGCTTCTACCACACCAATCGCATAAGAGTGAATTAACCCCAACTATAACACATTTTTGGTATAAAAAGAGTCATAGCATAAGAGCAAATTTGCACATACAGAATCCTCATAAAGTGAGAAAAACCTGTATTCTAAAATTGGCAATTGTACCATATTTTCTTGCATATATCATGCATCTTTTCTTCCAAAATTAGCTGGGGAAAATTTGGGTGCACATTATATGCGAGGAGAAAGGATCCATATGGATCTAGAAATTTGGCAGGGGAGTAGTATAGTGTTGTCTGTTATGTTGTCACTCTGACACTCATGTGGCCAAACCCATTTTGCAGTTTATTTGCAGC
Organism: Caiman crocodilus; assembly: GCA_030014935.1. NCBI lineage: Eukaryota > Metazoa > Chordata > Crocodylia > Alligatoridae > Caiman > Caiman crocodilus. Next base: position 47,277,508 of record JAGPOW010003642.1, read on the forward strand.
AACTGTTTAAAGGACACAACACAGTTTCTAGGTTTGGTACAAATCTACTGTAATAATTAATAAATCACAGAAAAGATCTAAGTTGAAAAACACCTGGCTTTAGAGCCTCTAAAATGGCTTTAATCTTCTCCTGAGATTTATGTAGGCCTTGAAAAATGTCCAAGATAATCAACTCTTTGAAAACATCCCGTTTTGCATGATTTGCTGACAACTCATATTCTTCTAGATGTTGCAATACTTTCTTCAAATTTCTCAGGTGTTCTTCATCATTTTACCAGTTACAATAATGTCTACCAAATAACATTCTGGTTTTGGAATGTCCTGTAACCCTTGATCCATTGCTTGCTGCCACAGATCAGGAGCAGAGGCAGTACCAAACACTAATTTATTATACTGATATAACTCTACTTGTATATTTATGGTAAGATACATCTTTGAATCTTCTTTTACTCCTATCTGTAAGTAAGCTTGTACTGTACTAAATCAGTTTTGCTAAATCTCATCCTCTCTCTCTCCCCCCCCCCAACTAATGTGGCAAAAAGGAGATATTTATGAACTTTCAATGCAGGGCTTATAGTAACCTTAAAGTCCCAACATACTTTTATAGCACCTTTTTTTTGTTTGTTTATTTGTTTTTGGGGGGGTTGTTTTTACACATTGTCACCATGGCATGCCCCACTCATTTCAGGCTACATTTGAAAGTATATCTTCTTTTTCTAGGCAGTCTAATTCTGCATCTGCCCATGGGGTGTAAGGAACTGGCTGAGCTTTGTGAAACTTGGCCTAGATATTTTCATCTACAATTGTCTTAGAGGTATTGTGTTTTAAGGTTCTCTTTAAGGTGGCCTTCCTTGAACACTTCAAAGACCTGGTTCAATATCCCTTCTAATTAGCATTTAATTGTTTCAGTAGGAGTAGTCTCTACAATGTCTTTACACAACTCCAGTGCAGGGGAATCTTTTTTTTAACCATTCCCAACCCCAGAGAATGCATCTTCCTTTTTCAAAGATGTGTAAGTCTAAGACTCTCTCCTTATTATGTTCTATGGGCACAGACATTATCCCACTTGGCACAATCTTCCATCCTGTATATGTTTTTAAAAACACCAGGATCTCCATTAATTTAATATTTTGTAAAGGTTTTTTCAATTTTCACAATATGGGACAACAGAAACTACTGAGCCTGTATCCAACTTCGTTTTAAGGGTTTCCCAAACAACCCTGGATGCCAACCAGATATGTTGTACCATCTCAGATGGCTGATTTATCACACTTGTTCATATGGGCTAGGGACAGACATTACACATACACAGTTTAAGTGATCAGAAACTGGTTTAAACCTGTAACAGAACAGACATTCAGTGCATATAAATCAGTTTGAAAATGGCTGAAAATGGTTTGATAAACCTAGTTGAATGCTGTATCAGACTTAACTGATTTGGCTCAAACAGGTATATGCAATGTCTATTGCAGACTCCTTGTTGATTTAACATAAACCAGGAATCCCCAGCATCCCAGAATTCTCTCTGGGCTGGGTGGAGCTCTCTGCTCCCTCCTAGCCAAGCTGGCCCCTCCCCTCTGCTCCCCAGCCTGAGCAGGGACAGGCAGGGGCAAGGGTCTGGGCAGGGAGGGGTTTAATTGCCCCTCTTAGTCTGCTGGGGACTCCCCCAGCAACTTTGCTGCTGCCGCTGGCCCAAGTCCACCAGTACAGGAAGGGACCAGCACTGCAGCCTTGACCTTGCACTGGCTCCAGGCTCACCCCTCCAGGCTGAGCAGTGGCAGCACAGGAGAAGTGGCCTTTTCCTCTCCCACTGCCGGCACTTCAAGCTGCAACCACTGGAAGCCAGCAGCAGGCTACCCTGCATCTCTTATGTAGTGGAGGTAGAGGGCAGCATGTGCGTGTGTGTGCGGGGGGCAGCTCCCGCTGGATGGTGGAGATGCAGGGCATCCTGGTGCCAGTCCCAGGCATCCTTCATTTCCAAGTCCAGCCACTGGGAGCTGGCACTGAGCTGCCCTGCTTTAAAAAAAAATAAAATAAAAAAGGCTCCACGCTCCACCATATCAGAAATGCAGGGTAGACTGGGGCCAACTCCAGGTGGCTGCACTTGGAAGGGCCAGCAGCCGAAGGGACCACTTCTTCTGCACCACCACTGCTCAGCCTGGAGGGGCAAGCCTGGAGCCAGTCAGGGATGTGGCACTGGTTCTTGCCTGTACCATGGGGCTGGGGTCTGTTGTCATCTGGCTGCCAAGAAAGGAAGTCCAGCTGTGGAGCAACTCCAGCCTAGCTGTGTGTCCCAAAAGGACTGAGTGAGCCACCATGGGGCAAGCAAAGCCCCTCCATGGGCTGGATCTGCCTAGCCCACAGAATCTGCCCATGCCCCACTTATCCACTGGAGCTGTGAGGGGGGGAGCTTCCTTGAGATTGAGACTTTTGTGGGGGGCAGGGCTGCAGGGCAAGGAAAGCTGCTGCCCATTCCAGGGTTAGCACTGGGGGGGGGGAAGGGCAGGAATCTATACCATGGTGCCACAGCCCCTGACATTATTACAGTAAGGGCCCTGCCCCCTACCACTGCAGTGGCTGGGTAGGAGCATGGCTAGATACTAGCTGGAGGAACCACTGAGGTGAGGGGAAGGAATGAGGATTATTTCTCCTCCCTCTGATGTCTTGCAGAGGGGACAGCAGGGACCTATTCCCCTGCAGAGAGTGAATGTGGCCATGAGGCAGGCTTCAAGTGGGGGTAGAGAGGAAACTAACCATCCTCTGCCCCCTCTGCCTCATGGGCCATGGTGCCCCACTGCTGCAGCAGGAGGGGTGGGGGAGCTGCTTGGAGACCCATCTTGGGGTCCTGATGTTGGGATAGAGAAGGGGAATTAAACCCTTCCCTGCCCAGATTGGCTATGCCTCCCCCCACACAGCTTCCAGCTCCTGTCCTAAGCAACTACAGGCATGTGCCTGAATGTCTGTTCTGTTACAAACTAGTTCAACCTAGGCAAGTTAGTCTAACCTGCAAAGGTTGGATCAATTCAAGCTCTGGTTTTTTGAATGCCTGTTCCTAGTCATGATGTAGCCCCAGGCTAGCTACACAATTCTCACTATCTGTGTCACTACTGTCCCATTGTATTATTCCTTTTCCTATACCTTATTGCATTCTCTTCCATGGGCAACTGGTGCCCCCTTAGTCAGGCGGGCACAGCCCCCCCCGGCAACTGGTCAGCGACTGAGGGGCGTGCCCCCCATGGTGAATCTTACCAACTGGGGTAGTCCTCTCCATGGTAAATCTCACTGACCAGGCAGGTCCCCCCCATGGCTAATCTAATTGACAGGGGGGCACCCTGTGACCTATCATAAAGTGGTACTTTCACTCCACAGCCAGCGCTTGTAGGGGGGGCACTGATGCTCCTGCCTGCCCCAACTCTGCCTGTCACCTGAGTGGCAAGTGTGGCAAGTCAGGGAGTGCACTCACTCACTCTCAGGGGGTGCACATGCATCCCTGTGCACCCCTTATACATCACTACTGTTCTGTTCCTTATTGCTCTTAGCATGGCATACTGCCTGGATATGTCCATTTTTATCACAATTGCAGGAATAACATTCTTTAACCAGCAATTAGTTGGAGCATGAGACCATTTTCCACATTGAAACCATGCATGAGGTTGCTGCCTGCCCTAACTCTGCTGTTGTTTACTCAATAACTCATTTGTTCCTACTGACTTACAGTGGGCAATAAGCTGAATATAAGCCAGCAATGTGCCCTTTTGCCAATAAGGTTGATGGTATACTGCACTACATTGGCATGGTAGGTGTGTTGCCGGTAGGTCAAAGAAAGTGATTCTTCCCCTCTACTCAGCAGTTGTGAGGACACATCTGGGGTACTGTATTCAGTTTTGGGCACTCTATTACAAAAAGGATGTGGACAAATTGGATAGAGCCCAGCAGATTGCAACAAAAATGGTGAGGGACATGACTTATGAGGAAAGACTGAGGGAAATGGGCTTATATGATCTGGAGAAAAGGGTACTGAAATGGGATTCAATAGCAGCCTTCAACTACCTGAAGGGTGGTTCCAAAGAGGATGGAGCAAGATTGTTCTCAGTGGTGGCAGATGACAGAACAAGGAGCAATGATCTCAAGCTGCAGCAAGGGAAGTTTAGGTTAGATAGAAGAATGTTCTCACTGGGAGGGTAGTAAAATATTGGAATAGGTTACCCAGAGAGGTGGTGGAAGCTCCAGCCTTGGAGCTTTTTAAAACCCAGCTTTAGCTGGGAGATATAGTTGGAGATGGTTCTGCTTTGAGCTGGGGGTTGGATTAGATGACCTCCTGAGGTCCCTTCCAGCCCTAGCTTTCTATGAGTCTTCTTCCTTAGGCACTACTGCATGTAATTCTGTGACATCTTTTGCTGCAGTTTCCATAGCTACTCCAATTTCTAAAGCTTGTTTAAAAGGTGAGGTCTTTCTCTGTTAAGAGGTTAAGTGGTAATGGTGACATGCAAATCTGTCTCTGAGGGCCTTATTGGCTAAGTACAGACAGTCAAAAAGCCCAAGGCTGAATCAATTCAATTTTTGCAGGTTAGTCTATATTGCATAGATTGAACTGATAGTGACAGACATTCACTTTTCATTCTGGAAATGCAGCCATATGCCTGCAGTGGCTCAGGCCAGAAGCTGGGGAGCGGGATACTGAAGCATGCCTCCTGGATTGGCAGGAGTGGACAGTTTGGGTAAAGGTTGTCCTGCCCACCCTACAATTTGGGAGGGTTGCCGGAGAGGTGCAAAGCATTCTGCAAAGCTGGGGGACTGTGAGTTAATCTGAATCTGGAGGGGATCTGGGACAGAAATACAATAAACTGATTTAACCTATATCAGTTAAATCTGATACTACTTCTACCCAGGTTTATCTTAAACTGGTTTCGGCCATTTTGAAAGCTGTTTATATGCAATGAATTTCTGTTGTGTTACAAATTTGAACTGGTTTCTGATCACTTATACCAGTTTGTGTGTAATTTCTGCCCCTAGCCATTATGTACATCTTTAAAATTACAGTGTTCTAGCAATTTTAAGAATTGTCACAAAAGAGGAAATAGCTTCTTCTTCAAGTTGACTTCTCCTATAAAACCTGAACCTTTCTGCAGTAGCCAATGACTTGAGTGCCAGGTACTCTTGGACATTTTTCACAAATTCCTTAAATTATTTGTTTGCTGGCTTTCCTGGGGTGAGAAGTCTGACCAGTAAACTGTGTTTTTTCTCCCATTAAACTCAGTAATGCAGCTATATATTTCCATGGGGGAATCTCAATTACTTAAGAAAACCCTGCTTCAGCCACTCTAAACATGTAGGCAAAACCTCCTGGGTGCTATCATAAGTTCCAGTTGTTCCAATACAAGCAGCTATTTTAGGTTCCAAAAGATTTGGAATACCACAGTTGCCCACCTTTGTCACCAGTTGCTATGCTCTCCCACAACCTTCATAAATAAATGACTGTAGCCAGAAGTAAGAGAAAGAGTGCTGCCAGACTGGCAGGCATAATATATATTGAAAACATAAAGTAAAACTCTACACAAAGTGGCATGAGCCAGTTCAACAAAAGGTAAGAACAATTTTCTTAAGATTCACACATTCAGGCTCACCACATTCCTATATCTCACAGTGCTGGCATTAATTGCTGTGGCTATTAATGCTGCCACCACTCCTCCTTGCCACCAAATTTATGGACAGGCCAGCATACCTGGTACAACCTAGAACATTTCCCCAGGCTTGCCATGCTTTGTCCAATCCTATGCACTGGCTCTAGGGACATATGCTGGGTTGGACCCAGATTGTGACTGTAAAGCCAGTTTATGAATCTAAACTTGGCATGTTGTTCCATTGTCAGTGTATAGGGAGGGACAGGCCTGACATATGGCTATGAAGCCATCATGTGGCTCTGGATACAGTGTGTAGTCCCAGACTTAGCACACTGGGTCCAATCTGGCACATGGCTCTGAAGTCAGTGAACAGGATTCAACTTGGTACATGGCTGGACCTGGTGCACTATGTCAGACCACAGGTTCAATCCAGCATACAGGACTGGCAACAGGCGCAAGGAGAATGGTTGGCTCCCTAGCTGCTGTGACTCACTCACCTCAATTGAAGACCTTTTTCTGTTCTTCAGGCTCCCCTTCAAAAATTAAGGGGTATACTATATATGTGGGCATATCATATGCAAGAAAATATAGTAAATTCAAGGGGGGAAAATTACCCTTACTATGCATGGCACTCGCATGCATATGCCATGCATGTGTGTGGAGTAATGCATTTTGAGTACACTTAAAATATATATTAGAATAAAACAAGTACTGCACAAATATTCAAGATATTGAAAGCAACTTCTTAAACAAAAAAGTTTAACATGTTATGGTATTACAAGAAATCTGTATTATGAAAATATTTTTGAGTCATTAGTGTAGGAAGTTTTAGTGTTCTTTATAAGACTGAATGTAAAGAATGCATAAAGAAATCAAATGTATACAGTGTATTATTTTTAAAGCTTATACTTGGCGAGCTGCACCTTCTTTAACTGTGTCTGTCAGCTAAAGTTATAGTAGATATTCTGGGTATGGCTGGAAAATACTGAATCATTCTGTAACAAATACGTACCCCACTGCTCAGTCACCACATCTTGTATAATTGGAAACGTGAATGTGGTACCTTATAGCTGCTCCTGCTGTCATGTGAGGCTCACATTTCACACAATTGCATGCAGTCTGATAACAGCCTTACTAGAAAACAATACATGGCAAGGAAACAGGCATTCTGGGTTTTCTCAAGTAATGAATTTTTAAAAGGTTTGCTTAAAACAAGAAAAATTGGCAACTGACAATATCAGTTCACACAGGAGTTTTAAAATGTTTGTATTCCAAGCCTGGGCAGCTGGGTGATTTGTACTAGATTTTTTTTCTCTTATGCTTCTGAACACCGTATTTGTAGCCATTATCATTTGCATTTTTATAGACAGAGTTAATCCTCCAGAAGACTCTGTTTTGGAACTGTGCTTCAAAAATTTATAACAGTAGGAGGAATAGATAGGATGAACTAGTTATCAGCAGTATCATTTTAAATATCACTAGTACAAAGCAATTTCAGTGGATATACATATAGCCCCAAAAGAGAGAAACCGTATGTAGGTTATGTTTCCTAATTGTCTCTCTCCTGCCTTCTGCACATTAGTCTCAGACCCCTTAGCCTTCCATAATTTTCTTATCAGTTTCCATTTCTCTGCTGAAAAAGCAATACCCCTGTAGATATCTAATATGTGCTTTGACTTGGAAATTTGCATAAGAATGAAAAAAAAAAAACTACTTCAGTGATAGACATTTTCTTGAATTTCTCCTTAGAAACACTAGAGGAAGCTGCAGCCCCATCAGAAAACTTGCACAATATAGTGTTTGTCTCATTACAAGCTCTATGGCTGTGTCCAGATGAGCGCAGCCATGCAGTATGTGGCGTTGCAAACATGACTACAGCATCACTTATCACAGGTTTAGGTGATCTCCATGCTGCAAGGTAGCAGTGTAGAGTTTTTTGGGTTTTTTGGGGGGGGTTGGGGTGTTGTTTTGTTTTTGACCCTGGGAAATCCCAGGGTCAAAAAAACCTGTACCATGAAAACCAAACAAACAAAGGGAAGTGGCACACTCAGGGACAACACACATTACCCATAACTGGAGTCTGGCCTGCCAAAGCCATGCTGCTGCTGCCAGCCAGGCTCCAAGTGGTAGGATCACTGCTGCTGCAGCCTCAGAAGCCTTTTATGATTCCAGGGTAGTCTGCTGGGGCCATCCCAGTGCTGGCTACACTGTTCCCTACCTGACCTGGGGTAATCTGCCGTGTGCCAGAGGGTACGTGGCACAGGCGTTCCCTGGAGACAAGTAGCAGCAGCACAAAGTGTGCCACTGATTCTTCTCCTCAGGAAAAAAAATGTCCATGCTCGTGTGGACGTGGCCTATTTGATTATCCCAGACCTCATTCCAAATCCTGCTAGACTTCATCCTGTGATTGTAAAATGCTTATGAGAGTAACTTCCTAAAATATTTCTCTCTTACTGTGCTGTTGCCTGTTCAAAGCTATATTGGATTCAGCTGCTTTTCCCACTGGTAACTATACCCACATATGTAGAATGGATACATTTTGAATAAATAGAGAACAGATAAGAAAATATTCACCAAAGTTGTTTAGAAACAGTACAGGAAAGGGGCCTCCAACTCACCTGCTCTTTCAGTTTTCATAAAGAATTTTTTTTTTTCCCTTTCCAGAATTGGTCTAGAGCTTCTCTAGCTGTAATGTATATGGAATAAGTGAATGTTCAGAGCTGAAAATCACAAGAAATAGGGAAATACTATTTGGAAGGAATTGTTACAAATGTATGAAAAATGGATACTAGTAAAAAAGCTATGATGTATTAAGGATGTATAAAAATCATACCATCTTCCATTGCCAATTTGTTAAGATCTTTAAGATCTCATATAACTTGGAAATTGTCATTTATATTTTAACTACAGAAAAATAATAGACAGTTCTTCTGATTCAAAGAACTCAGAAAGACCACAACAGGTCAGAATATTTTTAACACTGAAATCCGATTTGAAGTCTCTGGGGTTGAAGTTACACCTTACACTTAGAGCATGCTAAATCTATGGAATGTTAAGTCATGTTAAAGTTAGAACATTCTGGGATCAGTCAAGTGTTACAGGTTATGACTTCTGACTTGCTACTAGAGGGCTGGTTAGAAGACAGGACAGCTTGCAACTAGTTGAAACAGCATCAAAACGAAACAGCTAGTGAAATTTCACACAGCCCTACTACTCAGTCTCAAGAGCTTCTGGGGCCCAGCCAATTGATACCTGAGAACATTACTCCTTATGCCAGCCCTGAGGGTCCCTGCACCCACTACCCACTGCAGCAGTCTGGCAGTGGGGGCTGCTGCATGGCTGTGACCTGCTGCCACCTGCAACAGCATGTGGCCCCATGGCTGCACATCTGCCATGACTACATGGCCATTAGAGGCATCTGCATCTCTGGGCCAAATGTCAGTGGGCTGTGGCTGCACAGTTGGCCTTTGTGTGGCACTACTGCCATGTGTGCCATCACCTGGCCATCTGGGATCCAGCCCCTGCTTGCTCCCCCACCCCCCCCAATCATTCCCCCACCCAGTCCCAGCACCTGATCATTACCCTCCTTGGCCCCAGTGTCCCCACTCTCACTGGCTGTAGTAGGAGCCATTGAGGCCACTTGGGGCCTCATGGCACAGCCCCTTCATGTGGCTTGGGGCAGTGGGGGGCAATGGGGATCAACCCCAGCTGCCTGGCACCCATGCTGCCACTGCCACATCACATGGATGGAGCCCAGCTTGACAAGGCAACGCACAGCACCAAGGGCCATTCAGGCTGAGTGTCACTGGGCCCCAGGTACCAGCAGTAGTGACCCCAAGCTGCCTGACAGTGTGTGGTGCCATGCAGTGCCCTGCCAAGCCTAGGTTGCACCTGCACAATGCAGCAGCAGCAGCACAGGTGCCAGGTGGCTGGGGCCAATCTCCACTGATTCCCGCTGCTTTACACCATATGGGGGAGGGGGAGGGGCTGTGCCATGCGGGCCCAGCAGCCCTGATGGCTGCTGCTACAGCCGGTGATTGGGGGGGCTGCTGGGCCTGGGTGGGGCAGCAATCAGTGGCTGGGACTGGGTGGAGGAATGATTGGGGGGGCCTGGAGGAGCGAATGGGGGCTGAGGTGGGGGGGGAATGATTGGAGGAGAGAGCAGGGGCTGGGGTTGAGCAGGGGAATGATTGGGGGGGGCTAGGGGAGTAAGCGGGAGCTGGCCAGGGGAATGAAAGAGTGACTGGGGGCTGGCACTAGGCAGAGGAATGATCGGGGAGGCTGGGGGATTGAGCGGTGGCCGGGACAAGGGGGCATGGTCTCTTCCCCAGTCATTCACCTCTCTGCCTCCTACTTATCTGGCATGGAGCCCTGGTCCCTGCAGCCTGCATGCTGCTAGCCCTGCATCGGCAAGTAATGAGCTTCAGCACTGGAGTGATGACCAGCCATAGAGACACTCTGGCTGGCTACCAGAGCATCTCTGTGAAGGACCAAGACTGTGGTTGCCTCAAGGCATTTTCCAGGACCCTACCCTTCCCTGTTTTTTCTCCCCTGGGTTTTATTTTGGTACCTGGGTCTCCAGGTACCATATTTTGTCCCACACTGCAAATATGCAGCATGGGAAACGTGGGGGTTTTTTTGTTTGTTTCTGCACATGTCTTACAGTATCTCAAAGGGGTTTGAGATGCTGCAAGAGGCACATGCCACCTGTCTGGATGTACTCTGTGTGTTTAGAAATAGTGGGGGGCTTAATACACACAACAGTGAGGTGATGTTGGGTCTAATTGGAATGTGGAGCAGACTCAATTAATTGTATAGTCAGTCCTGGATTATATCCCTTCTCAGCAGAGAGGATGATGGGGAATGGGAGAAGAGTATCCTAAGATGGTGGAAGAATACAAATTGCTTGTTTTATCTCTGTGGAGAAGACTGAAGTTACCCTAATACAAGCTAAGTAGCATAGCCAAGAGTTAACCATCTCCTGAGGTGCTATAACTTTGAGTTGCTCAGAGGGTACTTAGCACAAGGTAACAAGCTCCAATGTATCAATGCTAATATTTTAACTACCCTTAGCATGGTCCAAGTGAGATATACAGATTTGCTTAAGTTGACTGTGGGTTTAGCTTGTGAATCATGTGCGTGTGTCTCAACACCTCACAGTGCTAAAATTGTGCAGTATCCCATGACTCTCTTCAAAGGATCTTATGGCATCACAGGTGCTGTGGCATGTGGCTGAGAATCACTGCAGCTAACTCAAAATCTTGATTATACAGACCTGCCTTTAGTGCAACTTGATTCAACCACCTAGGCTCTCCAGAGGAGTAGAATTTCAGTCCTTAGTGGTTCTGACTGGCTACTCTCTTCTCAAAATCTGAAGTCTCCAAAGCATCCTTCTGAGATGCCCATTGATTATCCAAAGATCCTAACCCTGCTTCTTTAAATTACCTTCCTGGGGTAGTTTGTAATTTTAGGTATCAATAACAATAGCTAAGATGATGGTGCCAAGGGGACAATTTGCATTTTTTCCAGTGTCTTAAATTATATAAATACATATTACTTTTTCCTCCAGACAAGCTGTGTAAGGAAATACAGCAGAGGGTTCTGTTATAAGCATGATTCTGAATTGTGTATTAACTACAACTGATATTTTTGTGACCTCTCCACCATTTTCTGCAGTGGATGGCATGTAGGATATTAAGAAGTGTTGAACCCTCCCAGCTGCAAGTGAAGACAATGGGATCTATCTTTAAACACAAATAGTTCAAAGCACGTACAAAGTTCAGGATGCTGTAGAATTCATTTTCAGTTCAAATTGGCTATCCAAAAGAATGTCAATGTTTAGACTTAGTTTCTCTGGGCTCATCTACACATGCTATTACTATTACTGTGCATGAATCAACTCTGGAGCTTATTGCTCTGGAGTTAATTTCTCCCAGGCTTGCTATTTAAATGTGAAGAGTTTAAGCCTCAGAGGTTAGCCTGCCAGCCCAAAGATGCTCCCTCTGGGTCACTGTGATGTAGAGGGGCTGGCTGGGGCATGAAGATGCTTCATCAAAGGGCTAGCCTGTAGACAGGCCCCATACTGAAGCACCGTCATGCCCTAGCCAACCAGGGCAGTCTGTACATGTGCACTTCTGGGGAATTTTTTTTACTCCGCAGCAGGATAATACTTGTATTTACAAGCACTATTCTGCTGCAGAGTAAATTAATTTACTGCAGCCGAAAGGGGGCACACATATAGATGCCAGGATGTTTACTTCATAGATAAGTAGCCAACTGCACAGTAAATGTCTCATGTAACCACACCCTCTGTATGTCTGTTTTTTGCCTGCAAAATAATAATACTCTCCTCTTTGTCTAACAATTGTGCTGTGAAAATAAATTCATTAATATTTGTCAAAGATTCAGGCACTATCCAGAAGACCACCTTAGTAAAGCCCATGAGAAAATTAATAATTCTCTCCTCAGAACAGGTGTTCAGTAGAGTGCAATAAATAAGGCATAAGTTCACATATTGAACATGAAGAAAACAAAATATTGAAAAGCTGCTCGTTAACTGAGTACCAGGCATTCTGTGTACTCAGCAAAGCATTAGTCCCATGTGGAAAAAAGTATGTGATCCTGTAATTAAATACAGTATCATAATGCATACACAGTAGGGGACCAAATTAAGAATGCACAGTCAAAATTATTGTGGCATTTACAAACTTTTAAATGCTTGCCTTTATAGCCTTAATGTTCTCTGAATATAGCGTCTAAATTTATCAGCCATTTTTCAATAATTCTATAGAATTAAAAGTAGTGAAATAAAGAAGCCAAATGATTATCCTCATTGTGATGCTGCATAATTCCTGTTCCCATTGAAATAATAGTATGTCAAAGGGAATCAATCCCATTCCAAGAACTTAATTCCTCTCTTTACTCATTAATATGAAACCAACTTTACTGTACATGGAGACTGAGGCTTTCCGAAAAAATGTGGCAAAAATATTTTTTTCTATTTTTATTATTTTTCTATTTGGGTGAATTAATTATACAGGCTGCTGTTCCAGTTTTTGTTGAACTGTGAATAGGGATCCCTTTTTATATTCCACAAGATAAAGTTCTTCACACCTTTTATCCAGTTTCTTGAGAAATATAGTTAGCTTTGTGTACAGTGTAGTTGGCAACATAAGGAATAGGGAGGGACTTCAGTCAAAACTGCTGAACTGAATATCAAGTACTGAATGTTCTCAGTTGTCAATCTACTAAAAGCAACATGCTGATGAGCACATAATTTGTTATTTTAGTGATTCTGAAAAATGAAGCGTGTTTGTAAAATGACAGTTACTTCCTGGGTTGACAGGTGTTGATCATCATGCAGAGGTCACACACACAGAGCCTTTAGAAGTGAAAAACTTTTGATACAATTGCCCACAGGGTGAAGTTGACAGGGATACACAGAGTAGCTCTTGAGTTCTTTTCATTCTTTAGTCTGGGAACACACTGTATTTGCAAATGATATATGCTCAAAAAGTAATTTCGTCTCAGGTACAAAGGAGTCTATTCTGTCACTCTTCTTGTTTAACATGTCTGCAAACATTTAAGGAAAGCAATGAGGTAGTATGTGTGCTTTTAGCAGAAGTAACCAAAATATTTTCAATTTTTCATGCTAGATAGGAGGTTAAAACCTTTTTCTTTCAGATGTGGATCTGATACAACAATCCATGCCTTTGTCATCTTCGGGTTGGATTATTATCCTCTGCTCTGGACTGCTTCTTAAGGTGCTTAAGATGACATTGAAGCATCAGCCACTGAAGTAAATGGTTGTGCACATCTTCAGTGGTATTTCTCATGGACAGCACATTATTTCCTATGATTTGTGATTTGCAATAAATTCCAATTTCTTTGCAGGTGCAATTTATGGAGATGATTTTTATTTATGCAGTCCTAAATAACTGCAATTCTTGAATACCTGAGAGACTGCCTCATTCTTTGCATACAGTAATACATGGCAAGTTTGGCAGAGATTTTCATAATAGCAAACTTAATGGGTTTAAATGGAAAGGAAAGCATTTATGGTATGGCATCCTTCACTCTAAAAACCAATGGCAGGAATGAGTGCCAGGGTCACAGGACCCCAGCCAAGTACCTATCTAATCTACTTTTAAAGATGCCCAAGGTAGGAGCAAGAACAACTTCCTTAGGAAGCTGGTTCCACTTCCTAGTCACCCTAACTGTGAAGTAGTGTTTCCTAATGTCCTAAATCTGCTCTCCAGTAACTTGTGACCAATGGTCCTAGTTACCCCGGTCGTGCCCGGGGAAAAAAAGCCTGCCCTATTTCCTGCTGATCACCCCTCAGCAGTTTATAGGCTGCCACCAGGTCCCCCCTCAGCCTCCATTTACTGAGGCAGAACAGGTTCAGGTCCCTCAGATGCTCCTCATAAGGCCTATCCTGCTGCCCTCATATCAATCTAGTGGCCCTCCTCTGGACCCTCTTGAGGCCGTCCACATCCCTCTTGAAGTGTGGCGCCCAGAACTGGACACAGTACTCTATCTGCGGCCTGACCAACGCTGCATAAAGGGGGAGAAACTGCCTTGGACCAGCTCAAAATGCATCGTTGGATGCACGATAGGGTTTGGTTGGCCTTCCCAACCACCGTCTGATACCGGCTCATGTTCATCATGGCGTCAACAATGACGCCAAGACCCCGTTCCACTTCTGTGCTAGCAAAAGGGCACAGCCAGTATGTGTGCTCGGGGTTGCTTCTCCCCAGATGCATCACCCTGCACTTATCCACGTTGAATCCCATCCTGTTCTTGTCCGCCCACTCATGCAGTCAGCCCAGATCCCGCTGCAGCCTCTCCCTCTCCTCTAGTGTTTCCACCTCAGCCCACAGTTTGGTGTCATCAGCAAACTTAGATAGCTTGCTTTTCACCCCCTCATCCAAGTCAGTAATGAAGATGTTGAACAGCACGGGCCCAAGGACCGAGCCCTGGGGGACCCCGATGCTGACATATCTCCAGGTCGAGTACAACCCATCCACCACCACTCTCTGGGAGCGCCCCGTCAGCCAGTTTCTGACCCACTCAACTGTGCAGGGGTCAATGCCACCGCTCCCCATCTTTTTAATGAGGATGGGGTGAGAGACTGTGTCAAATGCCTTCCTGAAGTCTAAAAAGACTTCGTCGACAGGGACACCCGCATCCATGGCTTTGGTCACCTGGTCATAGAAAGCGACCAGGTTGGTCTGACAGGACCTGCCCTTAACAAACCTATGCTGGTTGCCCTTTTGGTTTTATGTATTTTATTATATTCACATTCTATGTGTATCCAGGGCACTGAATGGTAGAATTATTAAATAAAAGCAAATGCACAACTAAATGTAATTGCATTAAAATGTTGTTTTAAAACAACCTAATTTTTCCACAAGGAAACAATGCTGAATTCCTCCACTACCCTTGAGTGTGACTTAAGGATAGCAAGAGTATGGATGGGGGTTGGGGAATGAAGGACATTTTAGAGCTTCAAAAGACATGGGCAACCTGCCATCAAGAAAAACCAGAGAAACAAATAGCTTACAAGCTTCTGGTTGTATAATTCTATATTAACTCATATTAACCCCTAAATTAAAGTTTAATATAATGTAATGCATTACTTGTCCTGGATTCTTACGAGTATCACAAAGGGACAAAATCCAGATGCCAAGCTCCAAACCATATTGAACAGATATAATTTCTCAGACTCTAGTGTATGTTTATTTTGCATTTGCTTACATACAATACACATTTTTTTTCCCCGAAAAAACTGAGCTGCTTGAAGTCGTAGCACACGTTATCTGTGAGAAATACAGTGAGGACAATTTCTGCTGGTTATCAACTAAAAGTAAAGTAAAATCTGCATGTGAATCCCAGGCAGCAGACCAATAAGCACGTGTTGCTCCCAAGTTGCTGTTACTCAGTTACTTTCTATAAGGAAAGATAATTTTTCCTTCATTCTGACTTTCAAAAATAACATGCATAATATATTCTGCGCATCTTGTATGCGAGAAAACATGGTCCCTCTCAAAGTGATGCTGAATGTAGATTATACGTAAGAACTGGGAGAGGACAGAGCATTTTTTTTAAAACCGTGTTGCACAGAAGAATAGGGTACACACCCATGGCAACATTAGTTGCTCTACTGGCCTACCATTCAAGGGAGTATCAAACTGGAACTCTGCCTATTACATCTTCACCTACCAAAATGGATAAAAAAAATTGTAAAATTTCCCTTCATCTTTCCTTCCCTGCTTCTTCTGCTCTCCTCCATCTCACTTCCCATCCCTCACCCCCACCCCATACACATACAGAAACACATTTGGAACATCTAGTAGTAATTTTTTGCTGTTTAGTGGTAAGCATTGCATAATAATACATATTAAAAATAACCTCATTGTTTGGGGGAAAGATAGAACAAAATATTTCATTTGTTTGGATTATTACTCCTTTAATGCCATTTTGAGTTTGCAAAAAACCCCAAAACAAAACCTTGCAATTCTGTTGATCACATATCTGGTTTTCAGTTCACTCAGAATATAAAAGCCAAATCAAAAGGCATTTAAATGTGAGCATAACTTTGTAGAAGAAGTTACCAAAATGCCATGCTATCCTACTTTTAAGAACATAATCATGTGATACCTCAAACAAACAAAAAGTACATTATAATGTGGAACAGAAGAAAATAAAACACTCAAAAAGGAAGTTTGACATCACTTTACTATTAGTGCTGGATAAATAAAACTAATTTATTGTAAGTGAAAGCATATTTTCATTATGAGGGACATTAAGCAATAGGCCTGTGCAAGTAGGCAACTATTCGATCCAGCTTCAGATCTGGCCCCTTTGGATGCTAGGGATTTGATCCGGAGTTCCAGACTGGATTCCCTGCTTTGATCTGGCCAAAGTGGATATGAATGAAACTTACAGGGATGGTAGCCTCTGCTGATAGCTTAGCTTAGCCTGCTGATAGCTTAGCTTAGCCTGCTAAGTTTCAAGAAGATCGATGCAGGTGTTCAGGAAGAACTGCACCCCAAATTCTTAAAAGCAATCTCATGTCATGTCTATCTGTTACACCACAGTGGGGTGAAAACTGCAGGGATGGTGACCCCTGCTGAGGCCACGAAGCCTGTCAAGGTTCAAGGAGGTATGTGCAGGGGTTTGGGGGAAACTGCATTTCAACATCTTTCCCCCTGCTGCACCTTACACACAGTGTCGCCCATATCATGAGTTTTGCTCGTCTGCAGCTTGAGGTGCAGTTTCCCCCAAACCCCTGCACTTATCGCCTTGAAACTTGGCAGGCTTCGTGGCCTCAGCAGGGGCCACCACCCCTGTAGTTTTTAGCCCTCTGCACCTTAACACACACAGGGTCATCTGTGTCACGAGATTCACATGACAGCAACTTGAGGTGCAGTTCCCCCCAAACCCCTGCACCAATCTTCCTGAAACTTGGCAGGCTTTGTGGCCTCACCAGAGGCTACCACCCCTGCAAATTTTATCCAAATCAAACAAAAACAACAAAGTTATAGATATTTCATTGATTCCCCACTATACCCTATGGCTGGATCTCCAAAGTGGCTCTGAAGCTTTTCTGAAGCGCTTCAGAAGCTCTGAACCACTTTGGAACACCTAATGAAGCCAGTGCTTCAATCCAGACATGCCAAAGCATCTGAAGCTTCTCTGGATCCAAAGCATGATCTGAAGCCTCACACAGCCCTATTAAGCAACATTTTTGTTAAACCTCATTCTATTAGTCTGGAAAAGAACCAATCATGAACTTTTCTGCTTTGAGGAAAGTTACCATAAATTAGAAGGAGTTACTTCAATAAGAAATACAATGACCCAAACTATGGTTTCCTTTCCAAGTGTGTCTAAGGGAAAAGTATGCATGGTCTTCTATCTTGTTCATATGCATTATCAGGCATCGGTGATTTTACTAGAAAAACATCAAGGTTACTCTGAAAACAGAGACAGGACTATAACCATGGCAGCCCAAGGTCCTAACATTGGCCAGCAAATGCAGGATGGCATTAGAGTCTTGAAGAACAGAATGCAGGATTTCTCACTGCACCTACAGAGTCATCATGTTTCTTTTCTGGTTTCCTCAGTCATAATGCCTCCAGGAATACTTTTGCTAACGGTGCTCTTTCATTCACCCTAACCCATTATTATTAAGTCTTGTAGAGCCATAATGCAGTCCTATAAATGACAGAATAGCTTATCTTTAATTGCTACTATGCTATATTGCTTCCATTTCTTTAAAACTAGTCACTAATTTTCTTGGCTTTAGTAAGCACTGATGTGCATCATGAATCAGAGGACAGGATGAAACCATTATATGGTCTTAAACATCTCTAAAGCCAATGAAGTCATAATTAATGAAATAATTAAAGCTTCCTTATTCCAAGGAATGTCCTTGGACATTGTTACTCCACTGGATATCAGCAATTACCCTTCCAAGAGTCAATGAAAAAGGGAAACATCAAGGGACAATCAGATGCAAAAAAGAAATAAATCATGACTTTATGATTTTATAAAAATAGAAATATTTTCCCTAAAATATTTAAGAATTGAAACCAATTACTAATACAAGTTCCTTCATGAGATAACTAGTACTTCTTTGCTGGAAGCATCATACAAGCAGTATTTCTCAGCATAGTTTGGCTTTTCCAATAACAGACAGTAAGAAGAGTAAAAATGCACACACACGAAAAAAGTGAATTAGAGGGAACAAAGTAGTTGACTTTCTTAAACCTAAAAAGGTCAGTGTATGGGGGTGGAGTGGGGAAGGGAATAGAGAAGTAGAGTTGGGTTTGGATAAAGTATTGGGGAAAATGTTACTGTGGTATTTTTCTGAAGTAGTTTTACTTTCCCTAGAAATTTTTTGAAAATAATTATTTATGGGCTTTACCTCTCATATTAGGTAATCATCATATTGCCTGAATGTAGCTTAGGTTGACCTGACTTCAGAAAGTTCCCCAGAGCCTCTGATGCTTTTATTATTAAATCACTATTTTTAAAGTGCTGTCCTTGCAGCAACAAGTCACTTTAATTAAAGAAATTAAATACAAAACAAACTAGGGTGGACATCTTCTCAGGTGGTAGTCCATTTCCTGAAGCTTTGTTCAATGGCAGTTTGCGCAGAATGGAACCAAATTACAACTCACAACAACTCCAAATTAGTTGCTTTAAGTTTAAACCAGGTGTTTAAAGACAGAAAGATGTCTCATACTTGACATAATCCAAAGGCTATCTTGAATGGATTTTTTCCATATCTTATTTTTAAAAAAAGCCTGAAGGCTTGGCTACATAGTTGGCTCTTATGTAATTTTTAGAAAAAAGAGAGATCATACACAAAGTTTGTAAGTGAAATACTGCAAATAGTAAAGCTGCCCTTCTTTCATGTGCATCTTATCTTTGATTTTGATGTTATGACTGTTCACTTGTAAGAACAATTAAGACAGTAATACAAAATCATAACCAGGGCTCTCCCTAGGTAAAGAATGGCCATCATCTCCTTGTCCTCCAACTTGAGTCAATTAAACAACTAAATCAGCAAAGCAGTATCTTTTGCTTTATGCTATTTATCATAGATGAAGCTGGAAATCCTATCTATCATTGCTTCCTTTTCATAACTGGAGATTTTTCATTGTCTGATTGTTCCAGTTTTGCTCAAAAATCAAGTCAGATGCCAAAAAAAAAATCATACCACAAAATTATGAAATGTGTGTCTGAAAGTGCATTTGTGCTTAACCTTTTCCTTCAGACCATCTTTTTTTTTTTTCATACGGCTTGGGCAAGCAATGACAGAGAAGGTGCAAGTTAATTAAAGTTGTATATAGAGGTCTGATACCTAGTTGATGATATCCGAGCTGGCTAAGTAGATTGCTTCAATTCCTCCATGATATGCAAGTTCAGAGCAGAAGTTTGCCATGTGAGTCACTGACTACACCTCACTGCATATGAAGTAACTACATATGCATCGGCAAGTCCTTGATGCCCCATTTGTTCAATAAATAGGCACACCTTCTGTGTCCTATTATGAATGCAGTTCAGCATGGTCAAATATTTATATTGTGGGTGGAAATCCAAAAGATTGATGGTCAGATCTGCAACCAAATTTGTTGCACACTGTTGCTGGAGATCAGATTTTGCGCCAGCATCTCTCAGCATCCAGACTGTTTGATGGAAGTTAGAGTACAGCATAAAAGAACAGGGGATACTTACCTGGTGCATTCCCCTGGCTAAAAGTTCAAGGCCAACATGAATAAAGTTTCCACATTACAGCAGGAGCTGCTGGCACACACCAGGTCCACTTTAAAACTTCGCCAGGTGAAGCAGATTGGAGGATCACAGCAGCTGGAGCAATGTCGAGGGCCAAGGGGAGAGGAATGACTAGAAGCCAGTGGGTGGATTGAAGGATGGCCACATCCCACCTGAGACTGAAGCACCAGGAGTGAGAAAGAGGCTGGTAGACTCGTGGCCTTGGAGGGATCCCCATCCAAGGGAAAGAGAGAGAGCAGGAGAAGAAAATGGACACTCTCTTGCCCAGCTCAATTTTTTTTTGTTTAAATGTTAATTAATCACGACCACTCTCCAATCAAGTTGGATATGGTGGCAATCAAGGTGGAAGAACGAAAAGTGTGGGTGTTTTCTTTTGTCCCAGCCCAGCTCCCTCTTTTCCTCTCCTTATAGGATGTTAATTTGCTCCCCTCTGGCAGTCAACCAGCCCGGATGTGGGAGGAAGGAGGAGAAAGAGGTGGATACTCCCCCAGCAAGGTTTGCCTTGCACTGATTAACTGCTTCCAACTAGCAATTAAGCCAGGCATGGTGGCAATTTAAGTGAAGAGGATACCCAATCTGCTCCTAAGGGGGAAGGTTCCACTGTTCGAGGGAAGACTGACTCAGTAGAAGGAGTTGTCTGGACCCCAACAAGCCTGGAAAAGGATCTAGAGGATCCACTAAATTTCCTTTCCTGTTTCTTCATTCATTTGCTGTTTGTTTTTTTTTCTCTCGGAGATCCGAGAGTGAACTAGCAACTGGCGGGGGTCAGAGCAGTGATGTCAGCACCTCCCTGTTCTCCTTCCTTTACATCTTCAAAAACCATCAAAAAAAGTTATGACAGGTAGGAAAAAAACAGGAGGGAAAGAAGGAGAGAGCCACCCTAAGCTGACTGGGAGAGGGCATGACACACAGGAGAAACCCAGAAAACATCTGTCGGGGATGGGAAGGGCGAAGGCACAAACCTCTCCCCAGTGGTGACCTGACACACAGGTAACCAGAAAGGTTTCCTTCACTTAAGCCTACCTCCTGGTGTGTGGGTAATATGTTTATACAATGGGAAGAGAATGGCAACCTGCTCATGGTCTTCCCACTAACTGTGAAAGCACAGTGAAGGTCATCACTCTGGTGGCCAAACTTCAATCTTTAAACTCATGGCCACAAAAACAATGGCAACTCCTGACCATGCCCTTAATGTTACATATTTTTCCAAATATATTGAGAAAAGTATCTTTTGCCTCCAGTGTAGAATCCATCACCCTGGCCATCAGTTAATTCTATCCCTCAACACCAAAATCAATCATTCATGGTGGCCTGCTCATAAATTCTGTCTGTAACAAAGTTGAGGCACCCGAAGAGATTGATGTCCTCCCCTTCTCCCCACCCCATTTTAGGGCAGACTGCCCCTGGACCTGCCATGCCTTGATGTAAAATGAATATGTATGACATGGGAGGCTGCCGCATTTGTGGTCCTGGTGTACTGGGTCAATCACATGGCTCCGAACTGCCTCTACACTGTGTCCCAGGCCTTGCAGATGTCATCCAAATCCACTACTCCCTCAGCTCCTTACTGAGCCACTCTCAGCCTCCAGTCCACTCAGGCCTCAGGCCCCATTCAGTTTTGACTTTAAGCTACAGGTGTTACAGGAGGTGCAATCCTCAGACTGTGCAATGTTACTCCTCCAGCTCCCCAGAAATAACTGCTGGCCTTGTTCCCAGGGTCTGGGCTTATACTCTTTTTACTCAACCCACCTCCAGTCAGGTGGCCCCTACTGTCAGGTAACTTCTTAATCGGACCTGAATCCATCTGCTGGCTGCTCCGCAGCCTGCACTGCCACACATCAACTTTGCCTCCCAGGTTCTATATCAGCTCTTCACATCACTGGGCAATTTTACACATTCATTAATGCACTTTTGCTACTGTACATTAAGTTTAGTACCTCTAATATGAGGTACTATATAACAGTGCATTAGCCTGCACTAAGGTGCAGTAGCAAAGGTGAACTTTTTTGTGATGTGTAATGAGCAGCAGATTAATTCTACTGTACATTAGTGCATTAGCATGGTGTGGCAGGGCACTCTTGGTACTTACCACTTTAAGAGGTTTAACAGGCTGTGGAACAGTGGGCAGGTTCATGTGGCCTAATGAGTTGGTCACATGGCTGCAGCAGGGCTCCTGGATTGGAGGATGGGACTGAGCAGCCTCAATATAAACCCAGGCCCTCAGAGCAGCCTCAATATAATCCCAGGCCTGAAGTTGCAGAAGGGAGCTAGAGAGAACATTGCCAGCTAAAGCTGCTGCTTCTAGAACACCTGGGGGTTAAGTATAGGAACTATGGGGATGGGGGAAATTCCTGGGGCATGACTTAAAACTGCACCCTGCTAGGACTGGATGGTGTGGTGAGGCTGCCTGTGGTGGGGTGGTCCCCAGGAAATGCCACACTAGTGCCTCCCCTAGTGAAAACTGAATATAGGGCACTGCATAGTATCAGTCCCTATGACCTGATGGGTTACGCCACAAAGGAGACAGGCAGGGGGTCCAGGCATGTTATCCGGCCTGAGACTCAAGGGGTGTAAGGTCAATAGCCCTAGTGATGGGGCAGAGTAGTGGCCCACATGAGGGCATATGAGAAAGTGGTAGGCTCAAGTAAGAAGACTGCATAGAGTAGAGTTTGCACGGGTGGGCATGAAGGCCAGTTTCAGAAAAGTGGTGTTTCAAGGTAGAGGTAAAAATATATTATTTGGCCCATGTTAATGAACTGGCTGGAATAATGTTATTGAGAAATTCATAAGTTTTTGAGAAATTATTTATGCTTTGGAGAAAAGATTTAACACCTGGCATCAGTTTTCCAGTAATAGTCAAGATGTGCCATTTGCTATTCCTATGAAAAAGTCTCAAATGTGATCAAATTATAAGCCTTGACAAGTGTTGTTTTGCACATGCTCAGTAGGGTATTGTTTGGTAAAAATGTATTACTACTACCTCCTAAGATTCTGCCTATACTACTATGTTCCATTCCCCATAGATCTCATGTCAACTAAATATGCTTCAACCCTAGGATGAAGGAATCAAGTAGGATTTTTTTAATTGTCCCTCTTGTAATGATGGGCACAGGTAGGGGTGGATCAACAGTGGGAGCACTAGTGTACCTGCACCCCTGCTTTGATTCCTGCTCTACGCAAAGATCCAATCAAGTAAGACCTCTTCCACCAGTGTCTCAGTGAAAAACTGGTGAATTCCAATCAACAAAAATGGAAGAATTTCAGCAGCATTTGTGGTGCCTTCAAGTCTACTATCATTAATGTCTGTGAAGAGACACTTGGATTCTCTACCAGGAAACACTGAGACTAGTTTGTGAATGAACAGCAAAGCCAAAAGTTGATCAATCATAAGTGCAAGGCCTTTTTTGCTTGGCAGAATAACACCAACTCCAAGCAAAATAAATTGAATCACCAACAAGAAAGGCAGAGGTCCAAAGAAGGACCTGTGATATGAAGAAGAGATGGTAGAAAAACAAAGCAAAGGAGATTCAACATCTTGCTGACATCCATGATATTCATGATTTTTTCAGTGCCACCAAAGCCATCTATGATCTGAGCACTCATGGACTGTGGGGTTGCATTCCTTAGGTTTCAAGGAAAGCAACCCCTTTGAGACCTAAAGATGGAGGAGACCTAGGAAAGGGTAGGGAAGCCATCAAAGAAAGAAGAGCCATCAACATCTATTGGAAGGAGTATTTTCTCAATTGAGACTTATTGAAGAGAGTTCTCAATTCCATTCTGCAACACCCAGTCAGACATGATCTCAGAATCCCTCTGACCCTTGATGAGGTGAGGAAAATCCTCAAGCAAATAATGAACAACAGTGCACCAAAATCTTCAAGAAGGGGGCAGAGGATCCCATATCATGTCTTCATGCCCTCATCTTAAAGATTTGGAATGATGAAGAAATCCCAAATGATCCTAGGGACCCCATGATCATGACAATCTTCAAAAAATGAGACGGGTCTGACCGTGGAAATTAGAGGGATCACTTTGATGTCAGCCACACAAAAGATCATTGCAAGAACCCTTCTGAACCATCTCCTTTCAGTTGCTGAAATGCTCCTATCAGAATTTCAGTGTGGGTTTAGGATATCCAGAGCAACAACCAACATAATCTTCACTGTGAGCCAGCTGAAGGAAAAATGCCAGGAATAACATAAAAACGGCCTTCTTCAGCCTCATGAAAGCCTTTGACTTTGTCAACTGAGAAGTGCTATAGAGGAACAGATGCCCACCGAAAGTCATCATCATTCTTCACCTGCTCCATGATGGTATGTGAGCAGTGGTGCTCAG
This sequence comes from Caiman crocodilus, assembly GCA_030014935.1. Taxonomy (NCBI): domain Eukaryota; kingdom Metazoa; phylum Chordata; order Crocodylia; family Alligatoridae; genus Caiman; species Caiman crocodilus. Next base: position 47,301,765 of record JAGPOW010003642.1, read on the forward strand.
TAATGGATATATCACAGATCCCTTTGAGATTAAGAATGCAGTGAAGGAAGGCCGCATCATCACTCCAACACTCTTCCTGATATACTTCAACGTGATGCTACATCTCACCACCAACAATTTTCCTGTCAGAGTGGAAATAAACTGACAATTGGATAGTAAGCCATTTAATTTCAGTCACCTTTGAGCCAAAATCAAGACTACCCTGATCTCAATTACTGAGCTCCACTATGATGATGATGCTGTATATTGTTAATGTGTGAGGCATACAAGAGACTGGGACTGACACTTAACTTTCAGAAGATTAAGGTCCTCTATCAAAAAACTTTTAATAAGAAGTCCCTAGCTTTAATAATTCAGATTTATGGTGAGACTCTGGAGAACACTGAGTATTTCCTGTACCTCAGAAGCTACCTCTTGCAAAATTGCAAAATCTTGCAATCTTGGAGGAAATGTAACAAAAGGCACACTAATCCCTTTAGCTTAGCAGGGAACTTGTGGACTTCCTACATCTAAAAAGAGAGGTTTATAAAGTATGGAAGACAGGAATCACCACTAAGGAGGAGTATTCTGTACTGGTCTGGACCTGTAGTCCTCTTTAACAAATTCTTTGCCTCCATTTTTCTGAGCAGGGACTGGGACATCCCCTCCACTGGGATTCTGGACAGAGTCAGGAGAGGCACATCCAGGCCTAAGATCAGTGAGGACCTAGTTAGGGAACTTCCGGTGAGGCTGGAGCGGTGGTGGATGGGTCTTTTTCAACCTGGAGGGATGTGGGCAGTGGGGTTACCCAGGGCTCAGTCCTCGGGTCCGCACTGTTTAACATCTACATCAGCGGCTTAGACGAGGGGGTGAAAAGTACCTAGTTCAAATTCATGGATGACACTAAGATTTGGGGTGAGGTGAGCACACTAGAAGGGACAGGCTACAACTAGATCTGGACAGATTGTAGGGCTGGGCGGATGAGAATAGGATGGGTTTCAACACTGACAAATGCAAGGTACTATACCTAGGGAAAGAGAACCAGCAGCATACCTACAGGATGGGGAACTCTCTTCTCATCAGCACAGAGACAGAAAACGATCTTGGAGTCATTATTGATTCCAAGATGAACATGGGCCACCAATGTGGGAATGAAGTCAGAAAGGCTAACTTCACCTTCTTATGCATTCACAGATGCATCACGAGCAGGTCCAAGGAGGTGATCCTCCCTCTCTGTGTGACTTTGGTCAGGCCCCATTTGGAGTACTGTGTCTATCTCTGGGTGCTGCACTGCAGGAGGGATGTGGACACCACTGAGAGGGTCCAGAGAAAGACCTCTCACATGGTCAGGGGGCAGCAGGGCAAGCCCTATGAGGAGAGACTACGGGACCTGAACCGGTTCAGTGTCCACAAGAGAAGGCTGAGAGGGGATCTGTTGGCCTTCTGTAAACTTACCAGGGGGAACCACCAGGGAATGGAAAAGTCCCTGTTCCCCCGAGCACTACTAGGAGTAACTAGGAATAATGGCCACAAGCTGACTAAGAGTAGGTTCAGGCTAGACATCAGGAAACACTACTTCACAGTCAGGATGACTAGGATCTGGAACCAACTTCCAAGGGAAGCGGTACTTACTCCTATCCTGGGGGTCTTCACAAGGAGACTAAATAATCACCTAGCTGGGGCCATTTGATCCCATCATTCTTTCCTGCCCATGGAAAGGGGTCAGACTTGATGATCTGCTCAGGTCCCTTCTGACCCTACCAACTACGAAACCAGGAAAGCCAAGGCTGCAACCCAACTCCAACTGGCTACACATATAAAAGACAATAAAATGTCCTTTTTCAAATATGTGGAGAGTCAGAAGAAAAGCAAGGATAACATTGGACCCCTGCTGAACGAAATGGGACAATTGACAACTGACACCCAGGAAAAAGCCAACTTGCTTACTGGGTACTTTGCGTCATTTTTTCACCAGCTGAAAGGGACCACGCTGCCTAGCATCATGTGGGACAGCCAATGTGAAAGTGAATTTATACTCATCACTGGTGTAGACCTTGTAAAGGAACAGCTTGAGAGGCTGGACACCTTCATGTCAACTGGTCCTGACAGATTGCACCCCAGAATACTTAAGGAGCTGTCAGGTCATCATAGCCCAACCACTGGCAAAGATATTAGAGAACTTGTGGTGCTCAGGTGAGGCCCCTGGGAAAAACTGGAATTCAAGCCCCTTCTGTTCTGGGGCCTTGTTAGCTAGTGCCACTTTTATCTCACATTATGAAACGGTATTGTACATATACCCAGTTCCCAGACTGTTTTCCAAACTGTGTGTCCTTGTTGGTCTTGTGTTAGATAATCTGTCTGCTTCCAAGGCTGTGAAAAGACTGTCTGACCCAGGCTTTTAGAAATCAATTAATTCCTGAACCATATATACCTACCTACCTACCTACAAACCAATTTTCAAAAGCAAATGTCTAAATACCGCTTCTAGGCCAACACCTACCTATGCCCACTCAGTCTGTTGCACCAGCATTATGAGCCCCTGCCTTGCCACTGCGATATGAGCAGTGCAAGGCACCCACTCCTCCACTGCTGGCACTACCAAACTCTGGACCCTGGGCAAAAGGGGCCACATTGCACTTTTTCATAAGCTGTCAGTTGGATAGCCAGGAATTAAGAGAATAAACACTGAATGAAGCAGAAACCTTATGCTATGTGACAATGTAATTACATTTTGGCACAATGCACAAATACAAGTGACCTGAACTAAATCTGCATGGAAAATCTTAATTCTGGCATTCCTTAAATTGTGAATGCTTGATTTTGCATCCTGAGCCTTATTTTCAAGTTGTTTTTCAGATGTATAAAAAAGTGTATGCATACACACATCACAACTTTCTACACATAAGAGCCGTAATACATTTATAACTGACAGAATGAAAAAGATTTTGTTTTTCTTGAACTCTAGTGCAAACCTTGAGCACCCAGGAGATTTTATAAATCCATGAAAAAAACCAACCTAACTATTTAGCTTGCCAGGAAGCCAGATGCTATATCAATTAAAAAAGAAAAAAAAAATCTTTGAAGATTCTACCACCTGCTTACTCACAATGATTAGGTGCTTTAGACAAAGAATCTGCAATTTTGTGGTTAAAATCACAAGCAGCATGAAATTTAGACTAGGAAAAGAGGACAGATCCCAAACATAAGAAATAACAGCATTTTCTAATTTCACCAATGGCCCACAACATGGTGCATTCACAGCAAATATCATCTAATACATCACTAAGATGTTTATTTATATTCCTCCTCATTTTCCCACCAACCCCTGGAAAGCAGGACTAGCAGTAGATGTAAGCTTTTGTTTATTTTAGAAATAAAAAAATAAACAGATTATTGGTCTGGTTTGCCACAACACTACTTCTGCTGTACACTATTGAAACTCCATTCCTTTAAGTTTATGCAGGTGTAAAAATGGAGGATCACAATGCCGAATCGGGCCGCATGTTGGAAGGAAGTTGTAAATGGTACTGGACATGTACTTCAATCAAAAAGGAAATTCAAATTACCTATTTCTTGAGGTGATGATCTTACTGAATGATCAATGAATGGGTTCAGTCTATAACTACCACCCACTGAAAATTGAAAATTGTATATACATTCAAAGATAAGTATCATAGGTTTGCAGTTATTTCTATCTTAGACTTTACAAAAAAAGTATGCAACTAGGTCAGAGAAAAAAACACAGACATCCTTTTGATGAAAGACATGTCAATAAATGCATATAATTAAGTACATATACAAAACATATTCTCAATATTGGAAATATATTTAAAGATTTTTACACAGTCTAACATATGACCTATATTTACTATGTAACACAAACCTTTTTTTATTTACTAATGGAAACTTTAATTTTAGTAAAGAATCATAGACTGCGTACTCCAGCCCAGAAAATAACTTTAAAATGGCATAGAATAAAATATTTACATTCTGAGACCATCCGCTCTACTGTTGCACACCTTTGGCCCTCTAACTCTTTCTTACTAACTCTTGTAAATCTTTGTGCTCTACCGATGACCTGCTTTCCTACTGTTTATTTGGTTGGCCAACAAAGGTTTCATTGCTCTTACATTTTTCTACAATAGCTATCCAAAGGATACAGGACTGACACTCTGATGATATACTGCAGCTTGCAGCTGTAGAGTACCAAAGATTTTATAACAAGTCCCAAAACAGGAAACAACTGACTTACACATTTCAGTACTTTTATGATATCTGTGTCTCCTTGGCAGAATTTCACAACAATACTGCTTGGATTAAAGGGGTGTGGTGCCACAAAAATTAAGAGCTCTTTCTACAGCTCCAGAGACATCAGTACAAGCCCTACAATAGAACCAATAACTTCATGATCTGTATATTGTGTTGCTTATCTAGTAAAACTAATATTTTTGGACCCTGAGCTGGTCTCTGTCTTGCTGCAGGCTTCCCACTTAATCCCAGCTCCTTTGCCTCTGCCTCTGACCCAACCTCGTGTCTAACTCCTGTCCCTCTGCTCCCTGATCCCACTCTTTGACACCTTTGACCCCCATCCCAGCTCTCCCTCTATGTCCCAACTTCTCTGCCAGCTTCCTGCTCCCCCAGTTCACCGCTGCTCCATCACCACCACTTCTCCTAACCTCCCAGCTTCTCTGTTGGCTTCCTGCTCTCCCAGCTCACCGGTGCTCCATCACCACCACTTCTCCTGACCTCCTAGCTTCTCTGCTAGCTGCCTGCTGTCCTGGCTCACCACTGCTGCATCACCTCCACCTCTCCTGATGTCCCAGCTCTGTTCCATCACCTCCACCTCTTCTGACCTGCTGGCTTCTGGCAGAGAAGCCAGCTCTTTCCCCTCCTGCTCCCCAGCTTCCTACCTCCACCTTTGCTGCCTCTGCTTGTCTGGCTCCACAGCTGGCTCTCCCAGTCCCATCTCCACCGCCTCTTTTGCCTGGGGCCCCAAGTGCTCCCTAGTCACCAAGCACCCCAATTACCCCAAGTGCCCCAGTGTTAACACACACAGCCACTGCAGTGCATGTTTGTGTGTATATATGCATATGTGTGTGGACCCATAGTGTCATATGTGCAATTTGTGTGAGTGTGTATAATTTTGTGTCATGCCCTGCCTAAGAGCACGATGTTGAGATCCCGAACATTGATCTGACGTGTAAAGTCGGCAACTTGTGTCCTACAGAGGAGTTAATTAGTTTACTGAGAGCTAAGAGCACCACTCATGTAGACAGTGATGGTTTACAGTGGAACTTATTAGTCAGCTCTGCAGTAAAGCATTTTGTGTAGACACACCCTCACAGAGCCAGAAGAAGAACAAGGAAATGAGAACATGGCTTCTTGGCTTGGTGAAGGGAGATTTTGGTCCCTTCTGTGGAGGTTATTTCTGTCTTTTTATCAAGGACTAATTCAAAACATGCAGAGAAACCTGGCAGTAGGGACTGGGTTCTCCTGCTTTGGTGATTTTACACTGTACTAGACCACAGAGTAAGACTCACTCTACTTGGCTCTCCTTCTAGTCCAGTGACTCTTGGACTTTTGACTGCACAGGATTGCAGAGTGCTCTCAGACAGCCTAGTAGGGAGGACTCCTGGGAAACATGAGCTCTGAGTTTTGAGCTTTTCAGGATGAGGTGAGTTTAATAACTAGATCTCACAATTCCTGAGCAAATGCTGTCAGGTTATTGTACAAAAGATGAACCACTACTGTTTTCTATTAAACTACATAAGTGCTCTCAGTATCAGTCACTCAGTCTAGTCTATTTCTGCCTAAGGATTCTGGGACTTCGTCATAATTTTATGCCCCATGATTTAAGTTGCCCTATAGCCTAGTAAGGAGTGAAAAACTTTAGATGACTGAACTGGATTGTTTCTGAGCATATATGACAGCACAAGTGTAGTTGCCAAGAGGTCTTTTCAGGCCAAAGAGGAGGTGCCTAATGAGTCTAGGTGAATAAGCAGTTTTGTGTCCACTGAGCCTGGTTAATTAAGATTGTTCTTTGTGATTAGGTAGCTAAATTCTAACTAAACCTGTTTAATCACCTAAATCCTTGTTACACATTAATTTTATGCAGCTCCTGGAGCTCTTAATCCCTGGATTGTCCATATATTAACACATGAAACTAGTTTTAAGAATACTTTAGGCAGCTCATAGTTACTCCAGTCCAGGACAGGTTTATCTATGAGCCATGTTACCCAGCTCATGTTCCATTAATGTGTAGTCACTTCCTATAGATGAACCACCCAAGTTGCAATCCTCCAGCATTCCAGGGTATGATGTCCTCTCTCCCACCCTCCTGTTCTGTGTGCATAAATTTTCTACCACATGAACTCGACTGCCAAAAGACAGCTCTGGCACCAAGCCAACACCCCCTCCTGCCTCTTGTGGTGCCACATCCTGACTCCCAGGGTTTGCAACCCTATGAAAACAGCTTGAAGAACACATGCGAGCTAGCCAGGTAACAAATCATGGATAGGTCCAGAAGTAGGGTATATTGGAGTACGGGGGAGAACAAGGTAGGGGGCAATCTGATCCCCATGAACTGGGGCTTCCTCCCTGGGGCAGGACCAATAGTTTCTTTAAAAGCACTTCTCCCTTTCCAAGCAACTCAGGGAAACACCACCAGCACCTCCACACCCCAATCCCTAATCTCACTTTATTAAAACATGAGATCTTCTTTAATTTACTTCCTCTTTCTTTTTATTTTATCCTTCAGTGGTTAACTTTCTTCATTTCACCACCCTTTCCTCCCATTTCCTTTCCACCTCATATGTTATTACCCACCTCCATCCCTTGACTTTAGCAAGCCTTTGATATGAACTGCCACAATATTGTTGCAAGGAAGCTAAGGAAATACAGGTTGAATGAATGGACTGTAAGATGGATAGAAAACTGGATGGATTGTCAAGCTCAGAAGGTAGCCATGAGTGGCTTAATATCTAGTTGGAAGTCAGCATCGAGTGGAGCACTCCAGTGGTTGGTGCTGGGGCTGGTTTTTTTTAATATCTTTATGAATGACCTGCAAGATGGCATAGAGTGCACCCTCAGCAAGTTTGCAGATAACACCAAGCTCTGGAGGAGTAGTAGTAGATATGATGGAGGATAGGGCTAGGATTCAGAGAGACCTCAACAAATTGAAGGACTGAACCAAAATAAATCACATGAGGTTCAATATGGACAAGTGCACAGTATTGCACTTAGGACAGAACAATCCCATGCACCAGTAGAAGCAGGGGACTGACTGGTTAAGCAGCAGCTCTGCAAAAAAGGACCTGGGAGTTACAGTGGATAATACATTGAATATTAGCCAATAGTGTGCTCTTGTTGTTAAGAAAGCTAATGACATACTGGGCTGCATTAGAAGGACCAGTGCCAGTAGGCTGAGGGATAGGTTTCTTCTCTATTTGGCACTTGTGAGGCCACATCTGGAGTATTGTATCCAGTTCTGGGCCCCACACTACAGAAAGGATAGCAGCCTTCAACTACCTGAAAGATGGTTCCAAAGAGGATGGAGGTAGACTTCTCAAAGGTAGTAGATGCTAGAATAGTAAGAAATGGTCTCAAATTTCAGGAAGGGAAGTTTAGGTTAGATATCAGGGACAAATTGCTCGTGAAGTAGTAAAGCACTGGAACAGGTTATCTAGAGATGTTGCGCAATCTCCATTCTTGGATGTTTTTAAGACCCAAATAGACAAAGCCTTGCCTGGGTTGCAACGCTGTCCCTGGAGGAGATGAATCAGGGTGAGCGCCCCGCAGAGCGAGGTGGAGCAGCAGCAGTGTGGAGCCAGGCATAGTGATGGCTCCACATCCAGCCACTTACTAGCCCACCCCCACTGCCATGATGCCAGCAGTGGCAGCTTCTTTGGGCCTGGGGCCCAGATCACAGCGGGGGTGGGGGTGAGGTCATGCATGGGCTGATTTTCTCCAGGCCCCGCACCCTGCTAAGGTCAGCTCTTCTGGGTTGATAAAATTGGGGATGGTTCTCCTGTGTGCTCCTGAAGTCACTTCCACCCCTAATTTCCTAGGATTCAATGATCCCATTAACTCTCTGACACCCAGCTGTATGCCCCACCAACCTCTCTCTCAACTACCCCCCCCCCACACACCTAAAGCAGGGATAGAAGCTTGTCTCAACTTATCAGCCCTGTAGTGGCAGCTTGCAGCTATAGCTCCTAATGTAGGCCCTGCTCACTAGCCTTCTTGTGGTAAGTCACAGCTGTGTAGCCGGTGACAAGCACAGAATATTTTAAACCTTAAGGTGTAACTGCTGCAAACTGGAGCTAGCACTCATACCAATTAACATTTTAGCAGCACAAAGTGCAATATGTAGCAAGGCCTTTAAAGGTCTATTAGGAATGAACCCAAAATTCTTTGTGATTTTTGAATGGAAGATGCAACTGAAGTAATGAATAATATTACATTTTAATATTAAAATTACTTTCATTATGCTACCAGATATTACTTCATCTTGTGCACTTTTCTTAAGAAAAGTTTATCTGTGCATCTACATGTACAGTTAATGCAACTTGATAAACTCTGGACTACACTGCTCCCAGGTGTCTATACAACTGCCAAGGAGAGCAGCACCTTGATCCAGGCTGGCAGCAGGCTCAGGGGGTCAGCCTCTGGCTTTGGGGACAGCACTGGGTGTTAGATGGGCTGGCTGAGGCATGAGAGTGCTTGAAACTGTGTAGCCATGAGGCTGATCCCCTGTACCTGCTGCCAGTCCAGGACTGCTCTGCCTCAGCAGGAAATGCTGCTGTCTCAGCCACTATCCACACATGCATTGCAGCACAGTAAGTGACTCTACTGTAGGATATTACAGTCTCTGACTACTATCTTACAAAGATAATTTATTGCGCTTTAATATCAGTGCACACACATATGGTGACACTTTACTGGGAAGCTAATTCATCAACTCCACAGTAAAGCACACATGTAGATGCACCCACAGAGAAGAATCAGATCTGTAGTGTTCCCCTGAGCCACTGCTGTGGAAGTACTATTGAAAATCTTCCCAAGTTCTTTAGCAAATGCTATTATCAAACACACATTCATAAATACTACCTTTTCCCATCTATATTCCACTTTGAAAGGAAAATAAGATCATAGCCTTAAGATCAGACTCAAAGTCAACTTATATCTTCTACATATTTGACTCTTATAATGGTGCCAAGGAGTGAAATTGTACAGATCCAGTAATTTCACTGATAAGAAGAACTGTGATGGTCTTTTTTTCTCCTCTTCACACTGCCTGATTCCTTTTAAAGTAAAGCACAATGAAGCTAGAATGTAAAATGTTGCATGAAACTTTTATTCCATCCCATCAGGTAAAGCACAGATCAAATACTACCCCTTGTCCTTCTGTGCTGCTTGAACCGATTGAAAACTTTCTGAATTCTGCTTCCAACAATATAACTAAGCAATATATGTTCAAGTGACCAAAAAGGAATCTCATTATATGCATTGCCTCCTTTTTGTATGTGTTCCTGCTGGGAGCAGAATACAGAGACATTGTAAATACTACTTTTAAGAGCATAAAGCTGGCCAGTTAAACCATGTATTCTGCAGTATTGTCACATATACATATTATTATTTTTCTCCTATATTACATAGGACTACAGTCCTGCATGAGTCTTAGATGTATATACAACGCACATTAGAAGCATCTCTTTATCTCCCATTACAGATAGCCTTGTGTAGTTGTAGACTTATAATTATATAGATCTTCATCTCACATACTGTAGACACATTTGTATAGCTGTTAAACATAAAATCAGTGTAGGGTTATTATTAATCTATTTCATGGCAGCTCATTCTTTTGGTCTATAAAAAAAAATCCAAGATCTATCTTCAGTATATCAGAGTGTCTTGCCCCCATAAACATACAATTCCTGCCTGTCAAGTTAAATATGAACCCCACAGAATTATCTTTATATCCTCCATAAGTCCCTTGGCTATACGTATGTAAAGTTGATCCATCACAGGACTGAGTGGGTAGAAAAGTAGCTCCCATTGGTGCTTGTCCACATTACACCTCTCCTGTTATCACATTACACTTTTCTTGTGTTCACATGACAAAGATTACCATTACGCTAACTAAATAGTGGCTGTGTATCCATGTTGTCAGCTGATTTTATCATTTTAGATTTTTTTTTTTATTGTGGTAATTTAAAACAACCATGACATGTTTTATTTTTAGCTCATGATTTTTTTCCATGAGGGTTTTTTACCATTTTAAATTTTCAACATGGCTCTTACACCCAAAAATCTGATTTCCCCTGCTTTGCCACTATTACACCACCAGACACTGCTTGAATTCACTCGGTAATCCATAGAAATCCATTGAATCGCTATTGCAATACTTCAACAAGACTCCAGGGGCTGATCTTGAAATTTTTTACTGATGCTTTAGTTCAAGGTTCAGATTAATGAAAAATACAACTTTTTTGAATTAAAAAAAAATGTCCTCTATGTTTGCATGCACTTTATGGCAAAGATCAAATTGTTATGGATCAGGCAATTCAATACTCAGGTTAATTAAAATTACTTTTTGTTGGACTGGGTTTTGGTTTGGCAGGGCTGGCGGTAGGTCAGGAGTGAAGGGTACTGGCCGGGCTGAGAGGGTAGGGGTATCCTGGGTGGTAAATGTAACCTAGGTGGTACTCAGATGAGGGACCCCCTCTCCAAATAAAGGAATTTAGTAGGTGTTAGTGTGCTCTGGGAGGGGTATCCACTTGTGGGGGAGCAGCTCTCCTTCTATCTCCTATAGAGTAGAGCTGAGTGAGACCAAGTGGAACTTAATATGGGTTTAACAAGGAAAGAACATGGTGGAATATAACACGTATGCAGGAGGCAAGGGGACCCTGGGAGATAATTCTGTCCCACTCCAGGCACCTTGGGGGGACAGGCAGCACCAGCTGAGGAGAGGGGAGCAAAAGGGATTTTAGGTTAACATATACATATAACAGAGACAAATCAATGCCCGGGCTGCTGATTACAGCTCCAGGCTCTAGTGCCTCTGGGATCCTCCATGTGCCATCTGCACACTGACCTTCCCAGCTTCGTGCTGGAGGGTGGTCGGAAGGAACCCGAGCTGCCGCCTGCAGCTCAGGGCTTTGATTCCTCTGGGACTCACTGCATGCTACTCCTGGGAGGGTAGGGTGCTGTGGATCAGGAGTGAAGGGCCCTGGCAGTGTATGGTGAGGGCTGTGCTAAACTGTTATATGTGGCCATTGCACCCAGCTCTAGGGAGTATCTCACCCCTCCCTATACACTGTTATATGCAGCTGTTATACCCCAGAGCTGGGCATATATCTGCCATTCCCATGTGGCTATTCTACCCCATAGCTAGAGCTCATGCCATATCTCATGGCATGCCTTTGTAGCACTGGGGACTCTCTTGGAACAGAGGCTTTATGCATTTTCTGTCAGCCTTGATGGGGTGCTGGTGTTAGTGTGACTCCACTGGTCACCCAGGCAATTCCCTAATTGCCAGGGCAGCTCCGCCTAACAGCGACCACAGTAGCAGCCCATGGTACTGTCTCCTCATCTCTCGGGACACAACTGTGTTGACCAAGGACTGACCCAGGTGTGCCCAGCTCTGGAGTGTAACTACCATGTATAACAATGTTTGGTGAGGACTGTGATGAAATGTTATATGTGGCTGTTGCACACCAGAGCTAGGGTCACCCCACATCATGCCTCTGGCACTGGGAACGGTCCTGGACTCCCCTGACCATGTGGGCTGACCCAGGAAGGATTTCCAGCTGTCATTCCAGCCCCAAAATAAGTTCTTTATTCTAGCCCATATACTTAGTATAGTGTGCATGGGGGGCTGTGAGTTGGCAGCCTGGCATGAACAAACAGTGCTTTGGGCCAGGCAAGACTCTAGTTAGAGATGTCTGGGAGAGTTGCCCAGTGGCAGAGAGTCATGGTGTGGGGAGGCCTAATAAGGATTTCCATCTCTAATCCCAGCCCAAAAGAAATTCTTTATTCAAGCCCATATACTTATTACAGTGTGCATGTGGGGGGGTTTGTCAATTAGGCCATGCATTGGGCTATGCAGGACTCTGTTCAGAGGTGTCCAGAAGTGTCCCCTGCTGTTACACAGGAATGGTGGATGCAGGGTATTAATTTACATATTATGCATAGCTAATGACATTCACTCTCTTTAGAATGTGTAATTCATTAATAAGAAGCTTTTATTGGGTATAGGTTATCTTTGAAAAAGCAACTAGGAACCAGGAATAAGACCCTGGGAATTATAGGAACAAACTTCGTGTAGCTTTGGTGTTGACTGCCTCAAAACAGTGGATGGTGAGAAGGTCAGTCACTGCTAGCCAGAGGTCCCTGCCCCACATTACCAGCAGCAGTGGGGCACAGGGAGAGTGGAGTGCAGATGATCCTTGACCTTCAGTAGAGTCAGACAGTTTAAAATTCAGGGAGCAAACCCTAGCATGTGGCCTGGAATGCCCCAAAAACATGGATAGTGAGAGCAGGCTCTGTGAGCATGGGGTCCCCCACAGCCCCAGCCCCAGGGGGACTGGCAGGGAGCTTTGCAAGTGAAATGTTCCTGGGACCTCAGAAAGTGGGGGGTGGCTGACTGATGAACAGAGAAAATAAAGTGCATGCCTTGCCAAGTGCAAGTCATAGCTAAGCAATGTTTTACTAACTCTGGGAGAGAACCCTAACATGTAGCATTGGGTGCATGTAGTATGGGTAGGGTACTTCTGGGTACTTAATCATGGACTAGGCCTTTGACATAATGGAAGGTAATGCAGGAATAGGGATTTTTCTCTGTGGACTGCTTGCTAGGGCATTGCTTCCTCTATTCTTAACAGGGTAAGTGACAAGAAAACAATAATATTGCTGGCCTCCGAGTGGTCACATTACAGAATGGTTTATTGAACTGGGCTGGTGTCTGTTCAAACTCCTGGAAAGCCAGGTTTGGAAGTCTGCCTCAAGGTACAGACTGAGGAGAGCAGTCCCTGCCCACAACCCTCCCAGTGCCCTCCTCCAGGGTCCCAACCAAAAACCAGCTTCACCGGAACACTGTTAATACAGACAAAGCAATTCAAAGGGGGTCACCACTCCAGGATCTGACCAGAGTCACTCAACTCATTTTACAGGTTCTGTTGAGCAATCTTAATGGCCTGAGAGGGTGAGAAATGGTCCTCTCCAGGTCTACAGGAGGCACAATAAACAAATCAGACAAAAAACACGATCATGTTTTACAGCCAAGCCACTGTCCTCCCCGACCCTGCCTGTGTCCCTCACTCCCAACCTGAAGCCCCCTGCTCCACCAGCCCTACTAGTGCCTCTCATTCCTAGCTAACCTGCAGCCCCCCAGCCCAGCTGGTGCCCCTCACTTTTGACCCACAAACCCCTGCCCTTTCAGTATCCTGCCCCCAAACCCTACCAATGTACCTCACTCCCTACCCTGCAGCCCCTGCCCCTTAAGCCCAGCTGGTGCTCCTCACTCCTGACCCGCAGTCCCATGCACTCCTAGAAAGATGCAGCAGTATAACTGTCAGGCAGAGCAATGGCAAGCAGAGGGTGTCAAAGAGGGACAGGGACATGCTGCCCCAGACAAAAAATGGGTTTAGAAGGAACTGGAGTACCAGAGAAGAGGGACAAGCTTGGCAGGGTAGAGGACAGGAGGGGGAACAAGAAATGGAGGGATCTGGTTGTAGTCTGGAGGGATATGACTGCAGGCAATGATGATCTGCCAATGCAGCAGTTAAAAGACTGACATGCAAATAGATGAAGTGATAAGAAAATTGACCCTGGGCTGTTTCTTTCTTCACTTCAACCCACACCATGACCCTGCTGGGGGGGGGGGGGGCGGGCGGTGTTAGCTCATGCTGTCCACTGTGTGGTGATCACGGGTGGGGGGAGGGGGAGTTGGAGTAGGCTGATCGCGGCACGCCCCCCCCCCCCCACCCCCGGTGGGGGGAGGGGGGGGGGGCCCCGGGGAGCCGGGGTCCCCAGGTAGATTAAAAACAAGTGGTTATGACCC